>JAGQAX010000017.1:22108013-23308013 GCA_019142605.1 Cephalopholis sonnerati | reverse complement strand
GACGAAGGGCAGCCCCTGTAGATGCCAACCAGAACTCCCCACCATCGCATCCTCAGGACAAACATGGCTGTCCTCAACACTACAGCCAGGATCAGAGACAGGAGGGGGGAAGTCATCATAGAAATGGATTGTCCTCTGATGTGGGGCTGGGTCAAAGGAGGAAGGCAGGATTTGAGGAGAGGGTGCTGCCACCACGACGGCAACAGCTCGTCAGACCTCTCTGTCAGACAGAAGTGGGAAGAGCGAGGAGCACAGCAGAGCCCAGTGTTCATCAAGCTGAGACAGGGCAACAGTCTTCCCCCAACCCCTCTCCAGAGTCACACGGCAATGGGTCAAACAGAAAGTTTATGAAATCGGCTTTACGTGAACCATCGGATTTCTCCAGCCTGTACACCACACCTGGAGTCTCACAGCCCAGGCAGGCAGCCCAAAGGGAGGCGCCACCTGTAGAAAAACAACCAGCTACAACTGCATGGCGCAATTCAAGTCCTTCTAATCCTTCCACTTTAGATAAGAGACCCCAGACTCAGCTCACATACAGAAGGAACTGCACCAGTCCAAACAGGACAGGGGTTGATTCCAGGTCATCTACCCCTCCCCAATCCCCTCTCAGGACTCCCCAGGGTTCACCACGCAGGCAACCCTCCATGTACCTCGTTTCCAGGAATGTCTCTGGAGTGGTTAGACACGTCCCGTCAGGATGCAACCCTGCTGTAACGACATCAGCTCAGGGCTATGGCAACAGTTGCATGAGAGCACCAGTCAAAACTAATATAAGCACAAGTGGAATCCCCAAAGCGCCTCTTAACAACCAGCAGAGCTCCAACCACAACTCCAGCCCCAAAGAGAGCTCCCCATCACCTAAACTTAAACCTAAAGGAGTTCGGCCCAAAATCATCACCTACGTCCGGAAGAATCCTCAGTTTAAGCCCCAGGCTGCTGACGGACCTTATCAGGTATCCTCTCTACCGTCCAGGCTGTCAGCGTACACACATGGCCAAACACCCACGTCCTTCAAAGACGTTTCTAAAGACCCCTTCAAGCCCGACACAGAAACTAAAGGAGCACCAGTGCTCAGTGCCTCCAATCTGCTTTATGACAAATACCGCCAAGAGATGCAGGCGAACATGTTCCCATCAGGAATGCTGAGCAGGAGCATCAGGCCCCCTGGACACACACACACTGTACCCCCTGCACACACACACAGCCACACGGCGCCCCCGAAACTGGGCAGCAAAGCAGACAACTTCTACAGGGCACCATCAGAGGTGGGTACACAGTCTCTACTGTAAGCATCTCATTTCTGGGTTTCAATATAAATCTTTCTTAGAAAATTGAAGCTCTCATTCTGACTCCTATTGTAATTTGGCATTGTGCTTATTCTCATTCAACAAAAGATTTTTCTATCATGCTGAGATTCAGCACATTCCACTATCACAGCACATTAACACAAGCAGTGAAGAAAGGACCGGATTTAATTATGATGGTACCCATATCAATTAGCAGGAGATAATTACTTTACGATACACATTATACTGTATTATATAAGTACAAAGACAAACCTCTTCTGTTAAATTTGTTGATTCTGCATATCAGTTTCACTAGCTGATGTCCATAATTTCTATCCCCCGGTATACCACCATGTATAATTGATCACAGATCTTTCTGCATTTTATTCCCACTCTCTCAAGGGCTTCTCATTATCACTTAAAAATCATCCCTTATTGATTCTGATTAAATAGCTTCATTTGGCATTCATATTCAAAGAGCGTCAAACACCAACACGCGAAAATAAATAGTTAATGCATTTTGAAGAACAAAGCCCACAGGGACAAGAGGATTCTCAACGCTGTATGTCACTGCATGCACGCTAGCATTTTGTCCAGCCCACAGATTGTTGAGGGACAACACTTACTCTTCAATTATGGTGATGATGTTAGACAGTTCATGTTTATGGATCTCAGCTCTCCTGCATTTGACAAGACACGTTATTACTTTGACTCACAGCCTGTCTGTGGACAATTCTTATTATCACTTATTATCTACTGACATGATCGCCTCATCATATTTTCATAATTTGTTTTGTTTATACAGAATCTTTGATAACAAAAAGACCTAAGTCTATATGGATGCAATGACAGATATGATATATAATTATGGTGTTGGCTAATTAGGTTACAGGATGCATTAGTATCTTTGCGATATCACAGGCAAAATATACAATATTTAACATGTCATGGCAGGCAGACTTTGCTGGTAAATACATTAGCACGTATGCAAACACCAGCAGGAAATCCCAATAGGTGCTTATGGACTTCATATGACACACACTACTTACATCTGTGGCACCTTAAATGTGTTTTTACAGTCATAGCAACCACATTCACGTACCAGAAAAGTAACAGAAATACAAATTGTAACTATGACTGTGTGCTTTAAACGCTTGATGTAAAGGGATATTTTGCTCATTTCAACCAGCTTTGTATCATAACAGTGTGGGTAGAATGTGTAAATGAACTAAGAATCTCACCATCTATGGATCATCAATCTGCTGAGTGGCTCATTTCGTAGGCTCTAGGGCTGTAGCCCCAACTGCAAATTGTATTTGCACTTTCTCATATGTACACAACCACAGACACAAAGAGTTTAAAAGTGAATTGAGAGGGAGAAACTCAGACCAAACTCATATCAAAACAAATATAAACAAAGATTCTGTTATTTTATTGCCTATTTCTCGCCTTCAGAAACATATGTCAGTGCGCTATTTGGCTGTAATACGAGTGGGGGAAGTGGGCGCCATACCGTCTCCTGTATTGTTAAAACTTAAGGGTGAAAAAACTGATATCAAACAGTAAAACTAACTTAACAAATATGAACCAAGATTCTGTTACTGCGTTGCCTCTTTTTCTCCTCAAATGTTTCAGAAATATATTTTAGCTCACCGTTTATCTGTAATTCAAGATCATATTTTACCAGCTGCCCACCATATTGTTTCCTGTGTCAAAGCAGCCAAGATTGCATTACGTTACCCATTAGTGTTACCCAGCATTTATTGGTCCAGTGCATTCTGGTAGTTGTAGGTTTTTTTTATCTCTTGAGCAAAAGCCCTTTTTGTCTGTTTGCCGTATTATATAGCACCAGTTTCAAAAGTATTTGCATCTCTCTACTGCATGGACTAGTTTTATGAACAGACCATTTTTCCAGCAGTGGAATGCTTCTTTAATATTTCTTTCGGGGCAGTGTCTCAGGGTACATAGATTTTTCGCAGATTTTCAACGATAACATTTTAAAGTTAATAATATTATTTCTGATATCTAGGTGGGGAGGTCTGCCAGTTTTAAAGGGAGTGCAGCTGAGGAGGCACTGCAGTCACGAACGGCTGCTCAGGCAGGAGGGAGCGGCAGCCTCCTGCGCTCCAGCAGGGGTCTCCGTCTGGGCCTGGGGGCTGTCACCAGGACCACTACCGGCTCAGCCAAGGGCAAAGTACCCAGTCAGGGTCAGAGGTCAACTCTAGTCTTCAGCCAGCCAGTCCAACCAGTCAGCCCAGCGACCAGTCAGAAAAGCCAGGATAACACAGGTAAGAGATTTCCTCACATTATGTTTTATAGCAGGTTTATATTTCCTTCACAGAGAGAATACCAGACGGGGATGGCCTCTTTTGAGCAACAGCATGTGTCAGATTTTATTTCAGCAACCTAAAATCTGACACACTAGAGAGCTACCTGGCCCGAGATGAAGGCAGCTCATTAAAATGCATTCTCTGAGATTCCTTTTGGCTGATCTGATTGGAGGGCTTTAAGAAAGAAATACTCGGAGGGGATTTTTTTTCTGCACCAGAAGGCTGCCATCTACAAAACAAAATAAAAAAATAAAAGCTTGCCCTCACTTTCTCTGTGCACATAGCGAATTTCTAATTCAGATGATTCAGATACCACCTCTGACTGCTGAAGTTAGATTTACATTACAGCTTGGCTGTCGCTAGAATATCTAAGTATGAAATTTGCTCATCGCCCTGCACGCTGCTGGAAGGCTATGCCATTTATCACTTCCATGCATATTTGATCTGCCCTCTCCCTGAGTGTGATAACCCCGACACACAGTGAAAATACACAGAGACATACGTGTGCATTTGTACACTCACAGATAATCCAAATCTGAACATGCAGAATCGATCAGCACAGTGTTATGATGTGCCAGGCTTCCTTATCATAATCCCTATTAATACATGTGTGGTGTCTCAGTGCTGCTTGGCCCTCTGGGAACTCCAGGCTTTGAAGTGCAAAGCAATTAACATTTAAGTAACGTCAGTATCTTTCTGCTGGAATCATCTCTCATCCCTGCTGTACTCTGTCCTACACACACAGCATGGATAAACACCAGCTAAAATATATACTGTGTATGTAGCATGTGTCTGCCCTTGTGTTTATAGGTTATGTTATGAAGGGATTTCTGTTGTTTATGTTATTTATTGTCTGGAGGAGTCTGAGCTGTAACCCTTAACGATGTTGCAATAAGCACTTCATTTTTCCTTTGTTCTTTTCACAACTATGAATTACAACTTCCCAGGCTTTTGTACAGGACGATCTCTCCATCTTGCGTACACATATTATAGTAATTATACTGTACATAGCATTCAAAGTACTCTGAACTACTCACATAATTACCGTGCGGCTTTTAAACTCTCCATTGTTATGATAATGAGGATCATCCACTTACAGGACAGGACGTTTGTGATGAAGCTACTGTAACTTCTGCATATTGAGGCTCTCATGATCCTCCCATCTCCACAGCAGCGAGGCTCCCTGCTTTGCTCGAGTAGCTCTGCAGAGATTGCGCCGCACTCAAGTATCATATTTAATAACACGCAATTTTACGCTTTGCGGAGGAAATCCATGCAGGTTGCCGCAACTCACCTTGAGCTGTAATTAAAATCCGTTGGCCATTATAGTGCTTATCCCAGCTGCCTGTCCCATTGACTTTTGTAAGACCGATTTACATAATTCGTCTCAAGTTGGGTGGCTCTTTCTGTCAGTGAAAGCCAGTGGATGAAGATGTTCTAATATCGCAGGTGTTGGTGAGAAACTGAAGGTAGTGTTTCAGACCTGGGGGGGAAGTAAAGTGGTTTTATTCAAATCTTTGGAATGGCTGAGGGGAGAAAATTGCAAGCCCAGGAAAACACCTATGATTCATGGTCCATTTTCAAAGTCACACTTTAATAATTTTTAGCCCTATTTTTGGACCTCTTGAGAGCCGTTTTATCAGGTAGTGTGTATTTTGCAGCTGCAATTTGTGGAATAAGAAAGACAAATGTAAGAAAGAGACAAAAAAGTTACTGTGGGGCTAAAAAATATAGTGAAATGCAGAAATAGAGAAGGACAGTCAAAGTCATATTAATAATTCCATCATCTTTGCTGTTCCTTTTTAGATTGTTATGAATAATGTGTATTTTCATTTAACAGGGGCTTAGGTCTGTGATATCCAGGCTGAGGATGTTTGCAGTTCTCTCCCTCGTCTCTCAGAGGGAATGAATAGAGTTGTGAGGGGCAGGAGGGAAATGAGGACATTTATCTTTAATGATCCTGACCTTCTCACTCAAGGGAAGCGAGCTCTAATATAATAAACAGGCACACAGGCAGATATTGAGGAAGGAGGAAAGAACAGCTGCACTGATGATGCTGGAGGGGAGTTACACTGGAGACTTTTCTGCCTCTTACTGTCCCACTTTGTCTTTCTCTACCAACTGAGCTTGTATTCTCCCTCTCAGGGTTTTTTCTTTCTTGTACTGATGCTGTGGTTGCCCTGTAGCATGTTCTGGAGCACACAGCTGTGCCAAATAGTTGAGGAAAGGAGGGTTGCCTACCTTATCTCTGCAGCCAGCAGGGGATAATGTTCCTCTTCTGCCCAGGATGGGGCTTCTATCCAAGGCCTGCGGATTTGCCCACTGCCCACTGTGGTAAATGTGTGCAGCCTCGGTTGTTCATGCCTGCACATTTCGTCTGTTTTGCTGTTGGAAACCATAGATTACCAAGAGGGAGGATTTCTCCCCTTTGCTCAGTGACAATAGCTGCCATGAAGCTATGATTACTTTTTTATCCTCTGTGTCTCTCTTTGATTCCCTGTCTTTTCTTCTTTCTTCCCCTGTAAAGATGTTTTCTCTCCACTTCATTTTTTTCGTCTCTTTCACTCGAACGTTTCATTTTCTTTTCTGATTTAAAGTCCGTCACTGCAGCACCTACACTAACGAGGCATTACTGATCATGTTATGATCTATAAACACGGGCACACACAGTGTATGTATTGGAAAGATACATCATCTAGGTCCTAAATTGCAGGTGTCATATTGAGCGTCATAACATTGTTGGCCTTAGAGAAATTGCTGGCCGCCAGCCCAGTCTGCGAGCACAGGCCGGAGCCAAAAGCAGCTGTTAGCAGGTTGTCGTGTATATTGTTATTATATTTGCTTGCTGTAGCGGTCGGACTCATAACACAGAAAACTTTCTCTTGCCCACTGAGAGCTTAGTCAATACCGGATGATGAATGATTCACAGGGGAAATAAACATCACAGCTATTCTGAATCTCCTGCATTTTGTTAGTATGTGAGTGTTAATGAATTTACAGTTGTTACTCAAACACACAGACACACACACACACACACTTCCTGCTTTTGTGGTGCTGTCCGTTCAGCACCACTTGCTGCCGCTCAAACAAACTAAGCGTAAATGCAGCCAATTATTAACACATTTTTGAGTAGGGAATGAGGGGTTGCTTTGTTTACCATTGTTTGCATACTGTCTGCAGTGTAGGCCCCAGAAATTTTTGATGGCCAGATGACTGAAAATCTTGAGATGGCACACTGAAACCAAAAGCCATAACTGAATATCAGGTATTCTGTTATGCTGCTATTGAAAACTATGTTAACATAAGAGATAAGGAATCATCAGTGACTGTATCCAAGTGGCCACTGCTCCCCTGGCCGCCCCTTAGCGGAGCAACTGACTGTAGCTGCTGCTGTAATATCAGTTCAGCTAAGGACACCCAATGTAGGCTAAAACAATATATGTGCTACCTCCTGAACATCCTTCTGTTTTTGAATAATTAATGAAGAAAAAATCAACATGATTCTTCATTTTGCTTTTCTAACAGATGACCAGGTTTTCACCCACCATGCTCCTCCTCCTCCTCCTGCTCCAGCGTCAGCAGCAGCCCAGCCCCAGGCAGCGGCCTCCAGGTCTCTGCTTCCTAAAACAAGTCAGTCAGGCCTGCGCCCTCCAGGCTTCAGCTCCAGCCGTCTCCCCGCGGGTCGCCTGGCAGCCTTCGGCTTTGTCAGGAGCTCCAGCGTGTCCTCCGTCTCCTCGGCCCACTCTGCTGACAGCACGCAGAGTGACCCCTGCAGGACAGCTCACCGTGAGTCCACTCGTTACAGATCCATCGCTACCTTTTTGTGAGAATGGGCTGGTATCTATGTCTCAGTGGTACTTTCACAAACGCCTACTTTATCACTACATAATGAATACAATGTTATCATCACCATACTGTGTTCATTGCCCTCTTCTATGTATTCCCCTCATGAATACAGTTTGCATAAACAGCCCCCTCCCACGTTCATTATGTTACAGTTTGCTCTCTCTTCCTGTGCTCCACCCCACTTAAGATTTATTATTCACTCTGTATTTTCATACACAAGCTTCAGGTCAATAACAACTGTAGCGCTGCAGTTTTGCAATACACATTTTCTAGAACATATGAGGAGACAATATGAGGGATGTTTCCGGCTATAGTCAACTCCAGTGCAATTGTTAATAGTTGGGTTTTATGATTACACAAAGTTTTGATGCATTCACTGTGTTCAGTGATTAATTTGTTTGTGCATGTGTTGCATATGATTGACCCAAATAGGAGCACTAATATTAGTTAATTAAAATCATTGTGACATTGTTACTAATGAATTTGCTCCAGGATGATTCTTGAGATTCATGAACACAGGGTGATGACATGGTGTGAAGTTGGTGTGATATTACAGACCAGAAGGCAGGATGGCTGGGACTTTAATAAAAGTAGAAATTTGACATGACTGTCCACAATTTAACAATTTAACAGTGACAATTAATCAATCCATATGCACTGAGTCATGAGATTTCCCCCATTTTAAAGCTCAGCTTGTCACCACTTTAAGATGTATGTTAAAATAACAGAGCACATGATGTCACTCCCCAGACTCATCAGTAATTTAAGAGGCTCCTAACTAGGTCTGTGCTGCAGATTCAGTCATCATTAGCAGCAACAACAGTACAGTATGGATGGTTTTAATTTTCACAGTCGTGGAAAGCTGAAGGCGTACTCACAATTGTGATTTCAATGCTGCTTGTCAGGCTGTTCGGTTAGTTGGCTGAATTTTTGTGGTAGCTGCATGTGTTTTTAATGTGACCTACATAGGGAATGCTTGCTCTTCCTCTCCCAGTTACAGTTGACGTAAGCACCTACATTCTCACGCACGTCAGGCCCCCTGTTATGTCATCGCTCCTTTCCTCGTCCCCCCCTTTTGTACTCATACTTTTTTCATCCCTCTTTTCTCTCTCCCATTGGTTGGAAATGAATACAAACTGTGTGGTAATGTGGGGGAGGCACCTTTTTAGCTACTGTGGAAGAGGGAAAAAAGGAGTCCCCTGGGTTTTTTTTTTCAAGTGGCATAAATGTGAAGATTTCATTTTTAAAAGCTTGTCATATCTGTTTCATACAGGACTAGACACTGATATTATAATTCTTTTTAATGGTTTGTCATGATTGGGTTAAACCATTATGGAAGGAAGAAAGTATATCTTTTTCTTCTCCTTTAATATTAAACTGAATTCTGGGGGGGGTTTGGACTGATGATCAGACAAGATAAGCCACGTGAGAACTCTTTCGTGACCAAACAATTAAGCAGTTGATTAAAAAATATCAATTATATAATTGCCCAATGTCAATTAAATAGTGAACCAATATCAGCTGGGATAGGCTCCAGCCCCCCCGTGTTCCCAAACAGGAACCAGTGGTACAGTGGTAACAGAAAATGAATGAATGAATGAATGAATGAATGAATAAAGAAGATAATTTGTTGCAGCTTTAGTGTGAAGCAATAGCAAATGCAACAGTCCGCTGCAAACTCCTCCATCGCACTGAGGTGGTGATTCTCGCCTCCTGCCAGCTAAAGAAAAGAAAATACGAAGAAAGTAAGCCAGTTCGTACTATGAGTAGGTTGTCCACAGGAAAGCTGAGGCTGAAAGATGGCATCCATGGGGTAATGGAGACCCAGTGTCCTGGCAGATTTAAGCAGTGTACAGTCCAACGCAAAGAAGCAGTCCAATGTGGTTACTCAGCTTGACTCTATACCCTTTTGATATGTTCAATAAAGAGGGCCCCTTTTTGCTTTGACTATACCAAACATAAGAGCTTGCTGTAATGCAGTGGAAAGAGTCAAAGAGTAATTAGAACAGCTCAGTGATCACACATAGACAGTCAGGGACTAATTGTTTGCTATATATGTTACTATACAATAAGTAATGTGATGTCTGCCCAGAAGTTCCTGATTTTGGGGCACCAGAAAAGGTGACCTAAGGTCTGATGGTCACTTGTCACATGTAGCAGACACAGAGGGGAATATTCTGTTCAATTCCGCCTTTAATGTTCCCTGTATTCTCATACATGAACCGAATCCACTGCACATGATGACACAAATATCCACTTTTCCACCAACTTGAATATTCCTTTTTTCTAAACTCTCCTCCTAGATTTTATATCCCTACCTCAAGCACAATCTCAATAATTCATATAAGTTGTGGCACTATTGAAGCGATCAATTTCTCAAAGTGATACTTCCCTGCAGCATCTACAGTAAATCTGTGCAGTAAATGTCAAAAGATCAGTATATAGCAGCACAGTAATGAGCAGGAAAACACAGTTTCTATGGCACATGGGAGCTTATATGCCACCAACTGCTGCTTGCAGCTATATGTTTTGATTTTTCTTTTTCTGTTTTGGTTTTTTGTCGGAGACAAATGTGACTTAATCAACAATATTGAATTTAGCTCTCCCTTCCCCCAGATAATAGCTCCATTTGTGCAGTACCTTTATAAATAAATTACCTTGCAAATATCAATATCATGAATCAATGAAATGAGATTCTGCTGTACCATTCTGTCCAAAGTTTACAACTTCAAATTCAGCAACATACATCAGACTTAATGTGACTGTTTATGCCACTGTAACAAGTGCATCCACTGAACCCTAAAGACAAATATACACAGTATAACAGTGGCCTAAACTCTTGCTTGTTAGCATATTGTCTAGTTAAGCAGACCAATATGTATGTTGTGCCTGTAGTGCAGGCATTTTGACCACATTATAAATATTACATCTGTAAACACACTCACACACATGCACACACGCACACTCACAAAGCACAGGAACACCTGCCAGCAGAACGAAAAGACTAGAAGTTTTAAAAGTAGTGCCTGCAGCACAGTGTTCCTCTTCCTGCTGTTGAACTGCTGCTGCTCGGAGCATGGTGAGACCAAAATGGAATCAAGGATGATAGACATGAGAAGCAAAACATTAAGGGCCTTTGATGTTCATTTCTGTGTGTGTGTGTGTGTGTGTGTGTAGGTGTGTGTGTGTGTGTGTGTGTGTGTGTGTGTGTGTGCGTGTGTGTGACAGTGAGAGAGGCAGGAGGGGAGAAAGCAGGAACATTGACTTCCACCCTCGACTCTGTGTGGTGCTTGTGACCTTTAGCTGTGAGGCATTTGAACTCTCGCTCTATTTGAACCTTCCAGACTAAACTGGGCCTGACTGTGGGTCTCGCTCTGTCTCTGCCAGTGTGTGAGCACCGGTTGAGCTTTATCCAGGGGGCTGTCTTATGTGTTTTGGTCTAGCTCTAACTCTAACTCTAATAGAATAAGAGTAGAATGGAAATGGCCGCCACTCTGACCATCCAGCAATGTTGATTTGGATGGAAATGTCTGTTCTACTTTCATATGGTCTAACATTTCATCTTAAAGTTGTTTCCTTTTAAACTTTAATGTTTTTAAAGCACTTTGTCTTGTCTTTTCTGGCCCTGGTTTCAGTTGTCATACATCTTTAGAGTGTTCCCTGCAAAACCATTACTGTGTATGAAACAGGTCGAATATCAAAAATTAGCCACGGGCCTTAGCTGCAAAGTTTGCATACTGCATGATGATGAAATGCTGATGAAATTCTGAGGGTTTGTTTTTCTTTACATTTGTTTTGTTTTGTTTCTGACTTGAGGGCTATTTAGAAAAGCTGAAAAAAATAGGGGTGACATTTCTTTCAAAGTTTAGCTGTTGCCTGATTTGAATTTTAGATATTGTCAATTTTATCCAAAATAATTGCATTTTGAAATCCCTATGTAGCCCAAGGCACTGTGTGCAATATCAGGGCATGTTTCTGAGTGACTGCACAAACCAATTTGTAGACTGATGCTGTGCTTCACAGTACCGATGGGGACAGAAAAGTTAAGTGAGAGTGGTAAACAATCTTCAGTTTCTAATTTCCAAAGGCTCTGTTTCTGTTTAATCTGCATTTATTTGTGCATGCAGGTGAGTGTATGGAAGTACGAGAAGTGTGACGATTGTTTACGATACTTGATTTTCCTACACCACTTGGGGATCTTTGCACCCTCTCACCGCGCTCCAACTCAGATCAAAGAACAGATAGATTGACAGATGAGTTCTCAAACATGCCTCCATCAAGGATGCTGGGGGAACTGCAGCAACCCAGTACCTCCTTCTGTAACAGAGAGAAGAAAGGCTGGGCTCAGTTGCTCATTTTCCCCATTGATCAGAAAGCAAAATAGACTCCATCAGGGCTCCAGATGATAGGAGAAATCATTAAGGAGTAGAGTGATGAGGCAAGGAGGAAAGGATTGCTGGGCTTCAGTAAAGTGGGTTAGAGGAAGGATCCCTGGAGTTTAAACTCCCCAATGTCGTAGCTCGTCAACCTGCTCTGATCAATGGGTAACATGCAGGTGTGTGTATGTGTGCATGTGCGATTTTTTTTTGTGGAGAGGCTGAGGAAAACAACTTGAGAGTATGTGCTATAATTTGCACAGGCATTAGTTCGGAATCAAAATGTTAAGGTTGAGTCACACAAATTACACAATTTCTTCTTCCAACCCTAATAACATGGTGTTAAATAGAATTTGGTTTGTGGTGCTCATTGCTTTAAATAAAAAAAATCAACAGCATAATTGCTTCCCAGACACAATGTCTCAGTAACTCTGGCTAATCCACTGAACTCGCTGTGAATAGTTTTCATAGGGACTATTTCTCTGGTAGAAAGAAGTACCAATTAAAAGTGTTGACAGCTTGTTCTGTTTATTTCGAATGCTGTGAACAGCACAAACAAAACTCAATTTAACCAAACTGTATTGGGATGGAAGAAGAAATTTCAATCTGCATGGCTAGATACCACTAGAGGTTTGTGAGGAAAATAACATATATGTAATATTAATATTTTTTGAGTATTTTACTGTGAAGAAAAAACTATAATTTTCAAGATTCACTGTAGATGATACGGAGTGACACACATCCATAGAAGAGTCCACCGACAATAGGATGTCATATAGCCTACTCAGAGGGACCCTCATGAACACAAACCTCTAGCCATCTAGAAGGAGTTTGGGAAGGGAATATTGCAAAATTCTTCCTAACAAAATCCTTAATTTGAAGGTACTGAAAGAGATGAGATTGTGGAAAATTGAATCCTCTAACTATCTGAGTAAAAGACATAAAAATGCTATCCATTAACAGATCTGTCACCCTAACAATATTAATATTATATATATTATTTTCTTATGCACCTCTAGTGATATACAGCCATGCAGATAGTTTTTATCTCGTAGGAGGACATATCTCCTATTTAGGAGATGATATCCATTGTTTTGTTATGTCCTATGAGCTTACAATATAAACTTTAGGCTTAATTAGCCTCTAAGGTATGAAAAAACTTTTGTTTTTGCCAACATGGCCTCAATTTCTTTTCACCCTGCCTTTCAAAACTTCCATACAATCACAGATACAGAGACTTAAATGGAAAATCACACACACACCCTCACACTAAGGTAACCAAGGTGACATTGAGCTGAACTGGTATGGCCTTGATTGATTCTTATTACCTGTTTGCATATAAGTATGCATGCAATTGTGTATGTCTTTGTCTAGCATCTGGAGGGGCTATAGGTTACTCTATACAACATTGATTAGCCATTAACCCAATCTTCCCTTTAGCCTAGTTGCTGACATCCTCTACGGTGTGTTTATGTACATGTGCGTTAGAGAAAGAGAGAGCATCCATGCTTTGTTAGAAATCTAGGGGGATGCGTTGTTAATTCCACAGTGATTGACAGACTCCATTACACAGCTGAGAGGAGAATCCAGCCAGAGGAAGCCGATGAAGCCTGTGCCTTTGAGCCACGCTGACTCCATGATGGAAACTCAATCGCCAAAACAAACTTTGTATTATTAGAGCATTATCACGTCTATTCGTCTTCTCTTTAACTGAAAATCAAATGAACGGAAGGGAAAACCGAGCAGACAGCTGACAGGAGAAGGAGAGCTGAAGGGGGGTGCAGTGATAACAGCAAATTCAATGAGACAAAAAATGAGCAGAGAGGGAGAGAGAGGAAGGGGGAATGTGGTAGAAAAAAAGAGCGGAAAGAGAGATTCATGGAGGGATTGGCGCAGGGAGGAGAGTGGATGCCATACCCCAGATGCCATGGCTCAGATCTGGTCTGTGACTCATGCTAGCTCACTGTGAACAGATGGTTTCTATGGTGCATGCGCGCACACAGATATTCAGAAACGTGTATATACAGGCACACACACACACACACACACACACACACACACACACTAGTAGAGCAGCAAATTAGATGGGCCAATTAGATATGGCTGCCATTCTGTGGCTGAGGAGAGAAAAACTAACATGGCAGAGGCTTATTGAAGAAGGAGAGCTGTGACAGTGACGGTGGGCTCAATGGGCCTGTTCATTAACTGATATACATCCCAGTATTTTATCCAGCTCCATGTTAATCACTGTTTATGAGCTTAACTGATGGTCTAACTGACAAAAACATCGGGAGTGTGAAAACAGTAATGTTGCATTAGTATCAGTACGTCAATTATTCCCAAAAAATATCGAGCACTATGTCTGACAAATATTAGGGTTAAATATTTAATAAATAATAACAAAATCTAAAATAATTGCACGACAGCTTTCCTATTCCTCTTCGTCTCTACTACTTAGCAAACCTCTTTTCCAATGTTACATAGTCAAAAAATTGCTTTTTGTTCCACAGCATGTTTAGGTGTTACCTAACACTCTCAGTCCAGTTTTTTCTCTACCTAAGTGCGAGAAAATGTTTTTATCAGGAACCTGTGTGTGAGTGCGTGAGTGAGTGTATGTGTGAATGTGTTTTTTTGTCTGTCTGCAGCTAATCTCACAAACTACTGGACCAATCAGCTTGATATTTTGTGTCGCACATGCATGATTGTATGCTCAAGGATCTCTTTTGGTTGCAGTGATTTGGCAGTTGTTGAAAAACCTGTTTTAGTGACCCTTTTATACTGTCACTGACTGCTGACTCTTCACTCCTCTTAAATTTAATTAATTAATTTAAATTTTCTAGAAATTGGCTAGGCTAAAACCATTAAGCCTTACCGTCTACTACAGGCCACATTTTGGCCTTTGCTGTGGCTCAGAACCAACATCTATGGAAACGTTTGGTCTTCTTTCAAACCAGAGCATCTGCAGATTTCTTCAATACCTGAAACGTTAGATACACCAAAGCCACTGCAATACGTCATGCTTCCCATGTTTGTGTACGGCGACCATACAACTGTCGAGGTCTAACTGTGTGTAGAGTTAAATCTTTCCACAACCAGAAACCATGGACAATTACAGAGCAGGAGGCATCAATGTAAGAGGATGCAGAAAAGGATTAAACCACAGTGCACAAGTTAAAGAAACTGATGGATCACATTTCAGTGGAGTTGTACCTTATATAACTCCATGTGACAAATCATTGATTGATTGATTGATTGATATGAGATGAATTAGTCCCCATTTTTGTTAGCGTCTCTGCTATCTTGATTGTATAAGGGAGCCAAAGAGGGACAATTCCACTGGAGCAGCTATCCACATTCCCTCTGCAACCCTGTTTTTGTTCTGTCTGCCGCACGGCGTCATACCACATCGGGAGCATTTTTGAAGCGGATCAATTTGCCTGCTACATGTTGGGATTTTTGATTTGGTCATATATGCTTCTACCATAAGTAAGGAGGTAGTAAAATTGTGCATCTATTTTAGTTGTGTTCTAGTGTTGTTTTGGCCTCCTTTGTTGTGCTGTATCAGACAAAGTTAATACTATTCAAAGTCTAGTTTTAAATACATGGATCAAATATATCTGGCTGTGTTTTAGTCATAAAAACTACATTCAGTCTTTATGATTATATTGTATCTACGTTTATATATAGTGTCTGTCAGCATTAAATCGCTATCTGTTCTGCGCAATGTGTTGTGGCTCCATCAGAAATAGAGGAGGCATGTCTTTTTTTTATTAGCTTCTAAAACCTGCTGCAGTGTGTCTGCTGAAATTACAAGATTTGTCTAGAGTGGGTGCAATCAGCTAGTTTTCCACTTTGGCTCAGTTTAATGCTCTGCTGTCTGTCAAAACAAGTGAATACTGTGAATATTCTTTTTATGGTTTGTGAAAGAACTTCGTCAAGCAAAATGAGGATTTAGCTACACTATTTTGTCAAGACATGACACTTACTATTTCTCATCTCATATGTTTTCATAAAGAAACATTTTTTGGTGTCCTGTTAAGCTGTAAAACGAGAGAGTTTGTGACCTGGCTGATGGGCAGTGCTTGGTTTTGGCTTGACTGTTTTCAACATGGCGGCCATATGCTTTCTCTTGTTAGGAATACTTCACTGTTGTTGCCCAGCAGAATTTGGGCAGCACAAATGGATCTTCAGCCAGAGAAAATCTTTATATCCAGGCTTTTGAGATTACAATATAAATCCTAAAATAAACCTTAGGAAGAAAAGTCTGTGATATATTGAAATGTCACATACTTGCAATGCCATTTGACAGGTTTTGATAAATGAGAAATACTCCACATGTCCCTCTGGTTGGACTGAACCTTTAATCTCCTGACATCTGGGTCCTGGCAGAGGACAGAAGGCCTGTGGACGTTGCTGTCAGCTCCAGTGTTATCTGATCTATTTCACAGTCTGCAGCTCAGGTCTTGTCTCTGCATGGCCATTACTTTAGTATGCAGCTGTAACCTTGACTTTCACACACATCTCTGCAGATGCTCAGTTGTGTACTTTGCATTTGCATACAGTTTTGTTGCCAGGAGTTAATAAGGCAAAACAGGTTATGCACAGTTTGACAGCTGTTATGAAGTTTTTTGAGTTAAGATATTGCTTCTGTTAAAACATTTAGAAACCTTTAAGTCCAACACTATGAATCCAATTTACTTGGCAGACACATCTCGTTATCCTCACAAAAAGTGACACTGATTTGAATGTTAATCAGCCCAAGTATGATATTATATTTTTGCCAAACTTGAATTTATCAGGCACATGTTCTGGCACTAAATAAGTACACTGATTGAATTTATCTAAGCACTAATGTTTAATGTCACAGTTTCTGATGAAGTGAAGTACCAGAAGTCTAGATGCTACTGCTGTCCTCAGCCTAAGGGGGAGCACTGTAAGGGAAAGCCAATATTTGAACCTCCATTATCACGTGTGATGACACCAGGATGGATGAGGCAGCTTGATTCTGTTGTTGGTTTCCAGCATAATTCATGTTGCATGACAGAATGTTGCACAGATTTTGTTTTAAGCTATTTTGAGAACCAGAACATGATTTTACATCGTTCTGTTTGGAGACACAGTTTGGCAAAATGTTGAGCAACATGTTTCCTGGGCATTAAGACAGATGAAACATTATGCAGGTGATATGTGCATATACTTTGAGTGCATAGCAAAAATGGAGTAGATTGCAGGATATGATTGATAGGTAATAAAATATCCTGTATAATATGACTGATTGATAAAGAGGGACAGTTAGACAGCTAAAAGCAGCTTCAAACGAATGACAGGAAGCAACGATTAATAAGCGGGACAAATGGTAGGCTCTGATGAAGACAATCTTCAAGCTTGATTACACACAATGTCTCCTGTATTGAACAGCACTGAATGAAGCTGACATCTGTCTGTGAGAACATGGAGTCTAATTAAACAGGCATACAGAAGGTTGGACCTCAAAATCAACCAAAACCTAGAAAACCAGTCTATAAGCTCGTTTCTATGTGTGTGTTTAGATTAGTTCAGTTGTGTACACCACAGTTTCAATTTCTAGTTATATCCATACATATTTTGCGTCCATATAATATGGAAAATAACATATATTACTCATTGAAATTATTTTTTTACACAATGGAATTACGACATTTACTTAAGTCAAGGATCTGAGTACCTCCTCCACTACCGTATTAAACACAGAAATGCTATAAACATTATTAAAATAAACCAGTAAGGAACTATTTATCCCTCCACATCAAACCCACCACCTGCTATCCCAATGAGTCCACTCACACCAGATGCTGCTGGATTTTTTAAAGCGCGCAGTACAATTTAGAGCATTCACTTATTTCCCAGGTGTTATATGTTTTTGAGGAATAAGAATTATTTATTTGGCATGTCAGCATTGCAAGCTGTGCAGTGGCTCCAGTTCACAGTGGGTGTGTATGTGTGTGTTTGCCCAGGTGTGTGCCACTTCAGCTATACACAACGCAGACGGACTACACCATGATAAATTCCTTTAGGACAGCAGGAGAGTTTTGCAAAATGCGAACACACTGATTTCGATGACTAGCACAGAAGGGTTTATGTTAGAGTAAAATGAAACACCTCAGAGGTCTGAATTTTGCTATTTTACAATCAAATTTAAACTTGTACTTGTAACATGTAGCTACATTGCCATTTTCCACGACTCTGAGGATGCATACAGAAGCCTCTTACCTATCTGTTTCCTCTGCAATTGTTGTTCAGGATTCAGAGTCAGCAATATTCTACTGGCATTAGTTTTGCTGTGAGGTGCAAGCTGCTCCAATAAAATGGCCTCCCACTGGGTTGGGGAAACCTGCTGTCTTTTGTTCTCAGCTGTTTCTACTTGCTCCTGGTCCCTTTTTAATATCTTTGGTATTTTTTCATCCATCTTCATAATACGCTAAGCTTGCCGCTGGCTCCTCTTTGTACCTCTTCTTATATCCTTTTGTTTGCTTCACCCTCATCCCATACAGCCAGTCTCTTCTTTCCCTTTTCCTATCCTTCTCACGTTATCCATCATCGGCTGGCATTTTGCCAATCAGTGATGCATATCAGCTCGCTTTTACCGTTAATGAAATACATCCCCTTTTTCTCTCTTTCTCTAAGCCCCTGAATGGCGCACGCCTTTTATCATTCACAGCATTCCTCAGTTTTGTGTGTCTTCGCCATCATTTACTCCTCTCTGCTCTGTGCTTTGGGAATACGTTCTGTACATACTTGACCCATGACTAATGAGCGCATCTCAGTTCATATCAACCAACCCATTGATCTGTGTCAACTCAGACATCGAGTTAAAGCATTTGAGGTCAATGCCGAAGATTTTTTTTTTCAAATTAAAAAACATGAGATTTGTTATTTACAAATGCAGTTCTTATTGTTAAGATTCTAACCGATGGAAGTCTTCATGTAGAGGATGTTCGCAGAAGTAATTGCAGAGTTCAGTAACAGCAGAGCTCCTTCTGAGATCGTATCTGGCCTGGACACACTGCCCATGCCCTTGACTGGTTCGTGAAGAGGAAACACTGTAAACAGCCTCACTAATCAACTCCTGGAGGAGCTCTGGGTTGGCTAATGAAGCTTTGGGGATGTAACACGAATCACTAGTACATCGGGAGGTAGCAACGTGAGCAGCACATATACGGCAGTGAACTAATCAAATGTGAGCAAATTCAATTTCAATTTATTTTTACATCAAGACATATCTAAATCGACCACTGCTTGTCTGTACCTTTAATCCATAGATGGTTTCCATGACATAGTGATGATAATAACTTCACCCAAAATACATTTTTGACATTTCTTTGCTGTTGTTTTTATCTACATGACCCCATTTATTTGTAATGTATGTTACAGCTCAATGCCTGGCACAGACTAAACACAAAAATTACCATGTAATCACATAATCACAAATCACAGTCATTCTAATTTCAACATGGTTGAGCACACTGCACAAAGTCTGCTATTTTGCTGTCATGCTTATAACATCTAAGCTAGCCTTGTCATACTCTAGCCTCAGCTCTTATTGTTTTCTGTTGTATCTTGCTGGTCACTGGGCACAAACATATAATTTGCATCATCGGTTGCTTCAGGCACCCAAACCCTCCTGTGGCTGAGGAGATAGAGTGGATCGTTCACTGATTGCAGGCTTGGTGGTTCAATACCTGCATGGCTCGCCCTGTCCACATTGTCTGCATGGTGGCTTGCTGCTTAGTGTGTGAGTGCGTGTGAGAGTGCTTAACTCAATAAAATGAATGAATATGCCCGTGTGTAGACCTAACATGGTCCCCAGTCTCTGTGGGTTATATGCATATAAGTCTATGTTTTACATGCCATACAGCTGGTGTTTTAAGTAGTTGAAATATTGGATTTTATAACAGTACATATAGCAGCGCTGCTTGCCTGGCTACATTCATTATGAATTAGGCTTTTTTTTTCTTTCTTTTTCAAGAATTGTCAACTATAATCTGTCAAGTGACAGAGCACTGGGTAATATGTTTATACTTTTTCTTAGTAAAATAAAAAAATAATGGTAAGGAAACATAAAAAGCAATCAGGTTTGCTCAGTTCTGCAGTGGCTGCATATATTCTTTGTAAGCTACCTAATGAGTCAATGTCAAACAGACTTCCCCCTAGCTATTTACAGCAATACATGTTTGAGGGAGCAAATGAAGACGTGTGGTTATAAGTAGCTCACGGTCTGTGTGTGTTTTGTGTTTCTGCGCTATATAGCACACAGGGAGGTAGAATACTTTAGTCACTGAGACAATCCACACCAATAGCAAAGCTGCTGGAGTGAATGGATGAGGCCCCCTGCTGTGTCCTGTCCTAATCCTGAGCGCCTGAGGGACTTGGCTCAAACATAAGACAATGCAAACCAAAAGAAACTCTTGACATCTAAATTTGCACAGACGCTGTTTTTGGGGAGGGATTTTTTTTTTTCTTTGCCATCCCATTTTCCAGGAGTGCGCTGATCTCTGAGGACACACAGAGATTGTGCTACATAGCTTAATCACCAATCACATAGCTTCTTACAAGCAGCTTTACATTAAATTGTTCATCCCCTGCTTGTCGCATGAAGAAGGTGGAGAAGTGCAGGCAATCTGTTGTGTCATTATTGATCAGGGAGATGAGCAGGATATACGCAGTGTGTGAGAGTGTGTGCTTGCATGTGTGTAAACTCTCCAGTAGTCATTTAATAGATTATAGCTGCACTATAGGCCAGGATGAGTGATGATCAGTGCTCTTGGTGTGCATTGTATTCCCCTGTGTATATGTGCTCATGAGGAAGCGTTAAAGTGTCCCTGTGTAAACGTGTTTATCCAGCTGCCTGTGTGTGTGCGTGTGGAGGATAAGTGCGCAGCTCCAGGTTAACAAAAGGAAGATTGAGAGCAGCAGCAGTACGACCCAGAGGTTACAAACCATTTCTCAGTCCAGTGAACCTAAATTCAGACATAACACAGCCCTATTGGACTGTGGAAAACCACTGTGTGATTATAAAAAGGAGGAAGAGAAAGCGATTGACATATAGCAAATGAGAAGGGAAACTGAAGATATATCTTTAAAAATCTGCTATAAATAAAATGTGTTTATAAACACAATAATTCTGTGCATTCTAGGTGTGAGTGTGAGCGAGGACCCTCCTCTTCACAGAGTGACCACCGGCCCCCCATCGACAGATCATCAGAGAGGGACGCCATGTCGCAGCAACAGCCTCCAGCCACCGTCTACCCCTGCCCTGCCTCGGCGCTACCTGCCAGCCCAGCCAAGAAGCTCCCCTGGAGGTCAGTGGAAGTTTTTGTAGGAGAACACAGCATCATTCTTGGTTCGACCATGAGCAGATTATGAGACAATGCATCCCTGGGCACAGATAAACACAGGGCCCCACCATCTCTCTTACATAGGAAGCAGAACAGGAGTCTCTTTGTAGCTGTTATGCATCATGCATGGCTCTCTGTGAGGATATTTTCTGTCCCTTTGAGATAATTTTGTGGCTTTTTTGGTCATCTTATGTTGCTCTGTGGTCATTCTGTGTCTCTTTGTGGTCATTTTGAGTCTCCTCTGGTCACTATGTGTTAATTCAAGTGACATTTTACAAGTGAAGGCTATGGGGGGGGGCTGACACTGTGGGCCCCAAGGCCATTAGACCTGTTCAGAAATTCATCCAAGGGTTTGACTACAAAAATAATTTGTTAGAAACACTCAGAACTGAAAATATAAGATTTTGTGATTTTTTTTTTCTAAATTTTGTCTTGGCATAAATTCTAAATGGACAAATTTCAGTCAATGTGTTCATAAAGGGAGCAGGCAGTGTACTCTCATGTATATGCAAATACAATCTGAGCTTCATGTATGTGTGAGAGAGAGAAACGATTTTCCACCAGCAACAGATTGTGTCCTATTGTCACATGCTGTTGTCACATATGTCGTGAACAGTTTAATAACCAGCAAACCATACATGATGTATACTGGTGAGGAATATTCTTAAGCGTCAAAAACAACAGGTTTATAGTCAGCACTTGGGAATCAAGGAGCAGGCGCTTATGTTCTAGATGCAATACTTTGCCCAAATGTTAAATATTCATATTGTGAGAAATCCATAGAAGAGGCATCGAGTGTTCTTCATAACTTTTACTTTTAAACTTTCCTCTGCCTCCATTAAGTGAAGCACCTAACTAAGCACAATCTCCAGCTTTCAGGGGTTGTTGAAAGTCATTTAGGGAAATGCTGGAAGCTTCTCACTTAACACTTCGGCACTTCACTTCACTTTCAAGATCACTCACAGAATGTGTAGAGATATCCGAGGGTGGAATTGCCTTTCAAGTGTTCGTTTCGGCCATTTGTTCCAGTGTGCTCTTGTTCATGATGACAGCGCTTTCTCATGTCCTAGAAAACGTTCTGATACCAAGATCCAAGAGCTTAAAAAACCCTATTAGCTCCACCACACATTTCACATGTTGTGCTGCTAAGAAATGTTTATGGACTTCATCAGGTCACAACTGTCTCTTGGTTAATGGTGCCAATACGTTCTGTTCCGAAGCAAGGAGGCACACTATCAGTGATGCTTTTCACACACGGTTGTATTTTTCGCACGTGGAAATTAACACCAGAGGCCCTGTAGTAGGCTATCACACTTCTCTCACTCACACTTATCTCATGTCTTTAAACTTTAACAGTTGCTGATTGAATCGAAGACATATAACTGTTATCTTTGCTGTAGTGTGGGCAGAATATCTTTAAAACGAACAAGGGAAAAACACATTTTAGACAACAAAATAATGTAGAGATGATTGTTGTTTTGTTGCCAACAGGTTTTTTCCCCCCAGCCAGATCTGTGTTCTATAATAGGAATGCAGACAGTGTAGCGGCTGGCTGTGAGAAAATCTCTCTCACCTTGTGTTTCTGTAGGCTCGAGCTGATTTTAAATGTGCTGTAAATTATTGATGAAGTAATACCTGAGGAGTCCCTGTCAACCTGCAAGGCGTGCACAGACACTAGCCTGCTTTTATCTGTACTATATTCAATTTTTGTCTGCTGTACAGCACAGACACACACATTTTGTCAGACATGCACACACACATCTTATCAGTCAACAGACACCTCTGTCCCGTTGAGCCCCTGAAAGATTCAGACAACAAAAAAAAAAAAAAACCCTGCCGAGAACAAGATTCCACATGGTACTCACACACACACATTTCTGGCTGTGCTAACAGTTGGTCGGTCAGTCTACCACTTCAGTCCAGATCTTTAACAACTTGACTGTGATGACTGTGATGACTGTGGCTCATGACTCTGGTGATCTCCTGACTTTTTCCTCCAATGACATTCTCATCGGCCTTAGCTGTGCTTTGTGTTTATTACTAATAAGCAAATGTTATCATGCGAACAGGTTAAACTGAGATGGCAAACATTTTAACACCTACATTATGAACATGTTGGCATGCTGATGTTAGCAGTTAGCTCAAAGCACTGCTGTGTCCATACCCACAGAGCTGCTAGCATGCATGTACTCTTGTTATGTTATCTAACACTTAAAGGGACACTTTAACCCAAAATCAAAAATACATGTTTCCTTTTACATGTAGTGCTGTTTATCAGTCTATATTGTTTTGGTGTGAGTTGAGATATCGGCCCTAGAGATGTCTGCCATCTCTCAAATAAAGGGGAACTTGATGGCACTCGGCTTGTGGTGCTCAGAGCACAAAACTCTTTTCTTTCTACTGAACTGTAGCCACCAAATGTATCAACATGCAGGAGGAAACATGCATATTGCAGAATTAATTGCATAATTGGTACTTGGGATGCACTTTGTCAAAATATTGTTTATCCACAGTTTTCTAATGTAGCCCACTGTGAGCAAAATCATTTTGGAGTTTCTGGAAGGCATGTTAATTTTTTATTTTTTACTTTTGATATCTGTTTACCCTTGCTCCCAGGCATTGTGTTTAAACACCTCACAGCAGCCTCTTGCCAAAAATATATTTGGGAAAGTGTTTGTGTAAAATAAACTGTACACTCCAACTTCAAGTGCAAGTTCAAGACAGTCTTGCTGGGTTTTAGTAACAGTATGCTTGACAGTAATGAGTCACTCTGAGAGCCACATTTGCATGACCACACCAACACATGCACAGTGCACACACACACATACACACATGCACTGTCTCTGCAGGCCTGAAGTATCTCTCCAGGGTTATTTGGGGGATTTGTTCAGGATCAGAGGCTTCTCTCCCATTACAGGTCTAATTAGTTTCTTTTCAAGGCCTCTCTCCTTCTCTCCTCTCTGCTTCACAACAGATTCCCTGCTAACCTCCTGAAACCTACTTCCTTATTCACTATCATCTGTTTTTTTTCTCCACAGTTTTTTTTCTCCTTCCCACTTTGAATCATTCTGATCTCCTGGGTTTCACATTTATTGTTTCAAATCCAGCTACTTTCTTTCCTCCCACACACCTCACCTACACTCTGCGACAGAGCTCGTGATTGTCTTGGCTGCAAAGTTTGTCACAGAGAGCAGGGAGGTGATGGGCACATCTCCCACAGTATGCACTGCTTCTCTTTGACCCAGCTAGTCCCGTGGGACATAGTTATACAACGCAGCAGGGGGGAGATAGCTGGAGATGAAAGCAGGAGGGTAACAGAAAGATTGAAAAAAGTTAGGAGAGGGGAAAATCACCAAAGAAATGGAAAAGAGAGCGAGGAGTCGACGGGGAAAGATGGTTGGTATGGTGCTTGTGTGTGTATGTAGCAGGAAGTATGATTGACATAATGTTATATGAATATGATGGATTACTTAACGGGCCTACCAGGCACAGGCCCAGGGGCCCAAATTGCAAAATGTCAACTTAATGGCCTGCATTTGCAAAATATCACTCAAATAAACATGTACCAACTAGGAAGAGACTCTAAATGTCCACAAAGAGACTAAAAAAGACCTCAAAGAGATACAAAATAACTACAAAAACAGGCAAACAACCACAAAGAGACAAAGAATGACCACACAGAGACACAAACAAACACAAGGAGACACAAAATGACTGCAAAGCAACACGAAATGGCCAAAAATAACACAAAATTACCCCAAAGAGACACAAAATTACTTCAGTAAGACTCAAAATTATCTCAAAGACACTCAGATTACTACAAAAAGACACAAAATAACAACAGGGAGACAAAAAATGACTACAAAGCAACACAAAATTACCAAAAATAACACAAAATTACCCCAAAGAGACCCAAAATGACTTCAGTAAGACTCAAAATGACCTCAAAGATGCCAAAATGACTACAAAAATACAGAAAATAACCACAAGGAGACACAAAATGACTACACAGAGACGCAAAACCACAAAATATGTTGTATAACAACTACCCAAAAATGCAAAAACTACCACAAAATCTGTGCATAGGAGAGATGGTTGGACCTTTTGCATACCTGTGCCCAGGGGCCCGTTGTGTTATGATCTGATAATGTATAAATATCGGCTTTTTAACATATTACTGCTGCATTTATTTTGTCATCTATCATCTTAATGTCATTGTGTGCTTTCTGATCAGTTATGTCTTTTGTGATTGACAGTTGGCAGGAAGGAGTTTCAGCGAAGCTCGGAGGTCACGCGATCTCTCCCGTCCTCCCCAAAGAGGCTGGCGGTGGTTCCACCCAAACCTCAGTCCCCGGGTGAGTCTTTTCCTTCATTACCAAAACATATCACACAAAATGCACATATTAACTGTGGCTCCTAATCTTTCTCTGCCAGCCCACCTGTCTACCATCCCAAACCGTTCCAAAAATAGGCCTTAGATTTATGACCTCTTCTTAATCCACCCACACCCAGAAGCTGCTCGCATCCATTCCAAATATCTTGTGATTTGATCCATGGCAGTCTGTACTTTTCCTCCTCTTGGCTCTGCAGTAGTAAAATAATTTTCACACAGTATTTCAGAGGGGCCTCCGATTTTTTCCTTGCAGAGCTGACACGCATCTCCTCAGGCTACACCTTTCTCTCTGCTCACTTCACCATTTTCAGTGAAGTGCTGCTGTTACTGTTCAACCTTCTCTTTGCTGCATCTTTTGCTGGACCTCTTCTTCTCCCACACAATGGCAAAATAAAAACATCCAGTTCTGTACGGTAGCTTTTCTGTTGTTTACAAGGATTTTACAGATATTGAAAGTTTGCTGCTCCTACTTGAAGCTGCTCTGGACAATGTGCCGGCAAAAAGTCAGCATGAAATGAAAATTAAATTTGCCTCAGAAGCAGCCCTTAAACCACACCTTAACTGGATCACACAAGCATACACATACACATACACATACACACACACCTTCACACATACACTAGACTCTGCACCCCACAAGGCCTGCCAACACCTTCTCTCATTGTTTCTTGCATCATTATTCCTCCTCCATCAACCCCTCTGCTATTATCTGCATGCTGCCTCCACACTCAGCCACATGAAGTCATTTGGTATTCACTCAACTCTCTCTAACCTTTCAGGTAGAACCCATGTCTAACTGTGTGTGTGTGTGTGTGTGTGTGTGTGCCTGTAAAAGAGGGAGACATCATTTGCATAAGTCTTCTAGAAGTCGTTTTCAAAGACGGTGAATCCTAATGTGCCTTCAAGGTAAAGACGCTGATGAAGATGTAATATTGAGACATTTGCTGATATTTGCAGTTTTGCACATTTTTAGAAGCAAAGCCCCGATTTTTAGATTCCATGAAAATGCATGCAGACATACACTTGCAAATATATATGTATGTGTTCGATTTACATTATATTGTCCTTAAACATCCATCACCATTAGAATCACACCATACCTTCAGGTACCTTCCCCCCGTCTTACTGAATTCTTTGTCTATCCACTCTCTCCTCTCGTCTCGTTTACCCATGGCCCACAGCACTCCCCTCATTTTATCCCCCCACCTCCCTTTAACCGATCTTTCACTCATTACCTGGGACCCTGCACCCCAAGCCCAGCCTCCCGTTGTCATGGAGACGGCGCCGCATGCTTCAGTAGGCCTGAATGATATGGTTTAGGCAGGTGATGTGGAGCTGCGGTGATTTCATTACTGTGTGTGCAGACACTTGTCTGCACAGGCTCGTTTGTCAGTCTGTGTGAACATACAGAAGGTACGTTTTAAAAGAATTCTCTCTATCCAGCTATAATGCTGTGTTTTGATGCTGCGTCTCTCCACAGGCTGGTATGTGCTCACACCACATGACAAGGTGACTCACACAGAGGTTAATCGGCCTGCCTGTATGTCAACTGCAGCTTAATGGTTGTGCGCCCCTCAAAGGGAAAATGGCTTTCACATGTTTGTGTTTGACTGGCCTTTAAATCACCTCCTTTGTTTATGGCCTTTACTTAATGTGCCTAATGTTTTCACACAAACACAATGCAAATAATACACAGCAAGTACACAACAACACTGTCTTAACATCATTGCATCCTGCAGCTCAATCATTTCTTGATGATGATCACATTCGTCATGAGATTAGATGGTCCATCATGAGGAACACTAGACTGGGAATTACCCCAAGGCTTCCTCTGTGGAAAAGATTCAATTAACTTACTATCATTTATCATGTGAGCATAGTCGTTAGCAAGGGGTCAGGTCAAATCTCCTCTGATTTAATACTCATCAATTTCATTATTTTAGATAGATGTGTCCTAGTTAGATTTGAGAAGTAGTACATGACTAATTAATGACATATGGGAGATATCATATTCTGTATATATCCTATAAATATTTCTATATCATGAGTATTTATAATGTTCTTCCGTGCTCGTGCAGAGTGTGTAGTAGAGTGTGGATACTCGACCAGCTCAACAGGACCTGACAAGGCGGGCAGGGTTCGGGTGAATATTTACAAATGACTTCAGTGGGTCGATTTTGAAAGGACCACAAGTGGCTTGAACGTGTCATGTCTGTAAAAACACACTTTATTTTGAAGCACAGTGAATTTCAGGCACAGAGCTTTTATTTTGTAGTGCTGTTTCCTGCTGTAGAGCGAGTGAATAACAGACAGCTACTTAACAGAGACAGCAACTAGCTCAATGACATGGACAAACACAAGTATGACGCTTAATTTATTCAACTATGTGGACCTTGAACTAATGACTATGGAGAAATCTGGACTCTGTGGCTGCACCAGTTGGGAGCCACTGCCCTACTTGACATGCCTCACTTCCCATTTAATATCCCAACCAACCTACTGTTTCCTTGCTGTGTCGCCTTTTGGTTTGTTGTCAAAGTGACACAAGAAAATGAATGTGGCGGTGTTAAAAGGGTCACGTGCATATTTCAGCAGCAGCACCAGAGCTGTTTTCCTTACATTAAGTGCGTCTGGCTGAGGCCGTGTTCAGAATTGAAAAACAGAATGCCTGTCGGGTTCAGGTCAGCCTTGGTTATAGTGGTGCTTCAAGGTGGGACCAGGGGGGCCATGGCCAACCGATACAATTGCTAGGACCCTCATTGGCCCCACTGGTGAAAATAATTTGAGGCCAACATTACTGTCTTTAAGAGGCTAACTGTGCTGGTATTATTCTATGCACATCAGATTTAGTAGTGTGAACTGTAAAATAAGAAACCAAAGTTTAACTCTAATACTGACATAGTTTTCAACTAGCTTATATACTACAACAGCATCATTGTACTCCTAAAATTCATTTATGGGTTTTGGGTCTGGTGTGCCACCCCAAGATTTTCAGTGGCGGCATCTGGCCACACCTGTGAAAAATTTCTAGTGGCGCCACTGCTTTGTTACTACTCTCTGTACTCTAGTGCAGACTCATTTGATTTTCTGTGTTTGTTTTTTTAATCTCCACACAGTCCAATCTGCGCAGCGGCCCGCAGTGGCAGTGCGAGGATCAGCTCCCCCGGGGTCCCCTCGCCGCGTGGCCCCCCTGAGGCTGCAGCAGGAACAGCAGGAGAGCCTGCAGAGAGAGAAAGAGGAGGCTCAACAGAAAGAGAAAGAAAGGCAAGCAGAGGAAAGAGAAAAAGAAGAACAAAGAGAAGAGGTGAGTCGTTTGGAAAAAAAAATCTGCAGGGCCACTTTGGAATTTGCACTGTTGTATTCTATTTTATTCATTGTTACTTTTAGGTTCAGAGGCTGCAGGGACGCTGTGAGCAGCAGGAGAGGCAGCTGGGAGCTCTACGAGAGGAACTGAGGAAGACTTCCTTGGGTTTGGAAGCCTTTATTATCACCACTCAGCATTACTGCCTCAAGGTAGCCATATTTAATGATACTATACGTACACTCAATAAAGTCTATATTGTCCTAAGGCTGTCCTGTACCACAGCACCTGCCCATACAGAGTTGTAGTGTTAGTTTGTACCACCTGTAGGCTTCCTGAAATGGCAAATTATTCCTTGGGGTACAATACAAATTATCATCAACATTATCATGGCCATAATTTTGTGTGTTTCCACTACAATCTAACCTTTAATTACAGTAGATGATCTGAGGTCTATGTAGACATCAGTGCCCAGCCTTTCCATTTACTCAGGCCCAGGACTGTAGAAAACATATGCTCACACTCACATGAACTCAAGAACACATACGCTATTTAACATCAGGAGGTGAGATTCACAGCATGGTCCACGAGCAGCTCGATGAGCAAGAGTGATTGCGACTGTGGGAAGGGTCCTCCGGAGTTCAGTGTGTCACTGAGCCGGTTTCATCCAGCTCTGTGTGTCTGATGGAATGATTTAGCCTCTGAGGTGTGATAGCTGTAATACTGCTGCCAGACTGTCGAGGGACTGTCTGGCTTCTTTATGGTCACTGTCTGAGTGCTGCAATCACCAGCCCACAGTGCAGATATAGCATAAGACAGGAATGGTTTAAGTGTGGACTTAGTTGAGTAGATTTGAGCTCCCTCTGCTGGCATTAATCAGACACAACAGCTACTGTATAGCTGTAGACAACAGCATGGAACGTATTGCACATGCATGAGTTTATTCATATCAGTGAGTGAAATCGACAGTAGTTTTTTTCCCCACACAACCCATGCAGCTTAGATATAACTTAAAAACCTTGTCTACTCAGTACGTCTCCAGGTTTATTATTTTAATTTTATATGCTTTTATGCTATTTATATGTCTATGTACTTTATCCTGTTAAAACAAAACTCTCAGCCTGGATTAATTTTTATTAAAAACCTTCTGATTCTTTTTTATCTAGGATCCTTACATACTTAAGAAATATGAGTAACTAACATAGTAATTTAAAAAAAAGGACACATAATTTGAGGTAGCCAACAACCTGGTTTTAATACATCAACCAAACCAGGGGTCTAATTAACGACATTATTTTGCTGAATATCATCATGTTGGTATTGTTATTATTGTGAGTATCTTAACACACTGATGGACGCATTTTGCCTTAAGCTCCACTGTGCCTAAAACCTTACAGGGCTGTAAGCATAGCTGTAGGTTCTTAGTCTTGTTACATTAAACAATAGTTAACTTGCTGTTTTGCTGTTTGTATCTGTGCTCTAGAATAAACTTGATAACTGTTACTTGAACATGTACTGTACTCGAGCTACACAACGTTAAGATGTTGTTTATTTCCAATATTTCAGAATAAAACTACAGAGGAAAATCACAGGAAACTGTCCATGGAAATGCAGAAAATCCGAGAGGAAATGGGTGAGTGAGAATCAACATTGGATGAAACAAATTAAACACTGAATCAATCACATCTATTAACTGGTGAGACTTTTTTACAGCCCACATTTTGAATGGATAGTAGGAAAAACACAGGTGTTCCTAACAGCACTAATGATGGCTCATCAGTGAGTTGAACAAATAATTTGTTCTGACAGGGTCTGAAATATTGAGGGAGCACTTTTTAATTCAGCTTCTTTTATTTTAAAGAGAGTAATGAATCATACTCTGAATAATAAAAAAACACATGAAATGAATTCCACTAACTCCCAAATGGAAGTTTTATTTTTAAAGATTATATAGCTAAAATTAAAGTGAATTAACACTGACCCCAGTTTGTACAGTCATAAGGGTACAGTTAAACTTTAAATATTCTGCACTCTAATAAGATAACATCATGAGATTCACTCTGCTACATACACAGCATCCAACTCAGCGCGATGGGAGAGACTCCACCGGGAGAAGACGGCGCTGGAGGTGGCGTTTGAACGGGAGCTGCAGGAGCTGCAGCTGCAGCAGGAAGCGGAGCTGGCTGCTGTGGAGGAGGGGCTCAGGAAGTGTCACTCAGCAGAGGCAGAACACTTAAGGGAGGAGCATCGATCCGAGATGGAGGAGCTGAGGACTCAGCAACAGGAACAGGTGAGAGAAAAGCATCATGGGAGATGTGTCAAATTATCACATGAAATCTGATCAGTCAGTAATGTGAGCGTATTTGTTTGTATTAGATGGAGGAGATGACAGTCAACCACCAGGCAGCCATTCAGGAGCTCAGAGACATGCATAACATCACCATGGCAACACTGCATGAGGAGCACGCCCGTACCATGAGAGGTGTGATTTTTAGACCTTGTTTAAAAAATACAATGTGACACAAGGACCACTAGAGACAACATCAAGTCTCTTTTTTCTTCTGAATCTGTGTGCAGACTTAAGAAAAGCCCATGAGCAACAGAAGATGCTTTTAGAGGAGGATTTTGAGAAACTCAGGCTTTCTTTGCAGGTTTGTTGCCATAAAACAGATCCTTAATGTTTCATTATTTGTTTGATGCACACTGATATATACTAAGATGATGTACATGTGTGTGCTGATGCTTGTTAAGGATCAAGTGGATACCCTCACATTTCAAAACCAGAGTCTGAAGGACAAAGCCAAACGCTTTGAGGAGGCTTTGAGGAGGAGCACAGATGAACAGATAGTCGTGAGTTCACCTATTATATATTAAAAAAAAAACACAAACTCTGTTATCTTTCTTAACCCCACTGATCAGTCTTTATCTTTCTTTTCTCTTGTTCTTGTCTTTTTCTTTGCGCATGTGCTGTCATAGGATGCTTTGGCTCCATACCAGCACATTGAGCAGGATCTGAAGAGCTTGAAGGAGGTTGTAGAAATGAAGAACCAGCAGATACACCAACAAGAGAAAAAGATCTCTGATCTGGAGAAAGTGGTAGGCTCAAATAATCTATCTGAACAAACATATGCATGCACACTGTTCTGGACAGGCATGATCTGGTGAGTGAAGATTACGCTGTGGTTGTATTCTACTTTTGAGCAGGCCCAAAAGAACGTGTTCCTTGAGGAGAAGGTGCAGGTTCTGCAGCAGCAGAATGAAGATCTGAGAGCTCAGATTGAAAACAACCTAGTCCTGTCCAGGTAAGTCATCATGATTATCATTAAAGGAATACTACACGCACAAAATGATCATTTTTATATCAGTTACTCACTGCGTGTTATGTTGAATTTGTGAAGATAATTTTGTTTTTCTTCCATAGATTACTCTTCTCGAGTTATTCGAGAGTTTGTAAACAGATGTTTTGATATAGTTTTGCTGTTGTTAAATATGGACCCTTATGACTCCAATCTATCAAGAGTTTTCTCAATTATTGGATTCCTCATTTTCTGTAGAGGCATGTGAGAAATAATTTATTCACAATGATTGATATACAAATTATCATTTTGTAGATGAAGTATTCCTTTAATGCTGTGATCATCATCGTTTACAACAGGGATGTCAAACTCATTTTAGTTCATGGGCCACAAACAATTTTATCTCAGATAGGCCAGACCAATAAAACCATCACACAATAACCTACAAGTACCATGAGCTGCAATGTTTTCCCTTTATTGTGTTAAGAATTATAAGTACATTCTGTAGACGTTCATCCTTTTACAAAACATGCAAACAGCCTGAGATATCTTGAGAAAAAATAATGTAATGTCAACAGTATGTCTCAGTTTTTCCACATTCAGTCAGTCTGCTTCTCACTGTCAGTACATGTGCATTGATACATACATCTCCTGACACAGATTCTTTTGAAGTGAAGCTGCTGATTGACAATATTTTGCACAATGTTCAGTATCTTTAAACGTGGTCACAGTAAGTATTCATGGTTATATCAGAGAACTGTTTTCTGCTCAGGGTGGAAAAGCCTCTGAAGCAGAATTTTACATGAAGTAGGCAATACATTGCTCCTGAAATCTGGCACCTCTTAGTCTAGTCATCTAGTGGGCCGGATTGGACCCTGTGGCAGGCCAGTTCCGGCCCATGGGCTGTATGTTTGACACCCCTGGTTTACAGTGAGTCTGTCTCTACTGCTTATGTAGCGCGTGCTGCTTTATGCTACAGTCAGCTTCCTCTTTGCTGATTACCCTGCAGGCAACTGTCAGAGGAGAACGCCAACCTCCATGATTCAGTAGAAAAGGAGAGCAGTGAGAAGAAGCGGCTGAGTCGGAACAACGAGGAGCTTCTGTGGCGTCTCCAGACCAGCCCCCTCATGTCCCCTGCTTCCTCCCCGCTGCACCGCTCCTTCTCCACCTCTCCCGTCCCCTCATCCCCATTCTTCTCCTCTTCACCTGTAGCAGGGTGCGACTCCCCCACCCACTGTCAGGGCTGTCCTCAGCAGGCTCAATACTGCTCCCCCTCTCACAGAGCCACTACCAATCAAAACCTCTCCCCTGGACCAGCTACACCCACTCACAGGGCAGCAAGCAATCAGAATTACTCCCCTGGACCAGCCACACCCACTCACAGGGCAGCGAGCAATCAGAATTACTCCCCTGGCCCAGCGACGCCCACTCACAGAGTGCCAGCCAATCGCTGTAACTCAGCCACTTGTCTCAGCTCTTTGCAGAGATAAGCTCACACCTGTCACCCGTTTCATGTTCTTAACTGGCTCATTCTCTTTCATTTCCATCACCCTCTGCTTTTCTTCTCCCTCTTTGAATTTGAATGGCATTGAAGTACATGTTGGAGAAAAACAAGGACTGTGGTCTTCAGTCATTCAGTGTTAACACGCCAAGGTTACAGAGTTACTTCTACAGATGGTGGTGTCCATCATGTGAAATCCAACTTAGACGTACACACAGAAAACTATTGTAATGAAAAAAAGGATGCAGATGACTTTGGCTCAGTTCTCTGTCCCCCGACTTGTATAAACACAGAGTCTTGAAATGCAGACTGTACATAGTGTATGATAGTGACACAGACAGTGTCGACATGTAGTGAAACCTCCCTGTATGGGTAGTTACGAGTCCCGCACAGACAGAAAGAGTACAGATGCAAAGTAGCACACTCTTTTCACCAGAACACAATACTCTGTTGTGTTAGAAAAAAATGCTCACGTCCTCAATAAAATAAGCTATATTCTCTCTCACTGGGATTAGTTTGTCATAGTCAATTCTTCCTTTTTTCCATCTGAAAAATATCCCCAACAAAGCGCCTTATACTCAGTCCTGCCGTCTCACCAGCAGAGAGCGACCAATATTTCACAAAGGACTTTGGATACAGAATTGGTTTGTAAATCAAACATGTTTTTTTCAGCCTCCTCAAGGTGTAGTTAACATTTTGTAATTAGTTCCATGGCTGATAGTTTTACTCGCGGTGTGGGACGACCCTATCTGGAAGCCCAGCCATGTTACCTGCAAAATCCAGAGGACTCAGTGTTCAAACCTTTGCCAGGTCTTCCTTGCAGCATCTCGCCACATGAGCTACTCTTCACTTTCGGGATCCCTCAGGTCAACTTGCAAAAACTACGTCTGCCATTTTGTATTTACCTCAGCGGGAATGTGCAGTCTGTTGTGTGTCTGTAGCTCAACAGCAGCAACAACAACAACAACAACAACAACAACAACAACAACAACAAAAACACACAGCTACCAGGGGGGGAACCTTACACAGGAATCACTGTTTTAAATGTTGTTGTGGATTTCTTTAAAATGTGATGTTTATATCTAATTTATTTGTTACATGTGTTTTGCTACTTGAGCAAGCATGTGCTGTGAAAGTCTTCCAGTCTTAATGTGAAACTTATTATTGCTGTGATCTGTCTATTTATTAAGCTTGAGGTGTGAAGGACACGAATGGTGTTTGTAATTTTGAAAATATCACCTATGGGACACAAGTGGAATATGCGATGTACCCCAGGAGAAAGGAGATGTATTGACTTGTTGTCGTCATACATACATAGGTGGTGTTCAGGGGACTGTCTTATGATATGATATGGGTGTATAAGCTACAGTAAAACAAACCACAGGTTAACCCTCTGTTTACCTCTTTGTGACTAGTGTTGCAAAGATTAGTGTATCCCTTTCTGAACCTGTGTTAACCTCTTCAAACCTCTTCTTATGCTTCTGGTTTCGTTATCTGAATGACACTTTTTATCCTTCGAGTGTTACGTTCAAACTTTTGCAAGCTCCACTGAATCCTCAGTGCGCAAGAAGATATCGTTCAGGGAATTATTTTCTAAATTTAGATTAGAAATACTTTTTTTTTCCTTTTGTATAGCTTCTCTACAGAACATAATACACTCTCAAGATATTTCCCGAGATAACTTTCCTCTTATATGAAATACAACAGAGAAACCAACCTTTGGTATATAAAAACGAGAATTATTTTATAGCATACAGTTTGTCATAGCTGCCTCCTGTACTGTAACTAACTTACCCTCAGGGTCCTAATCTTTCATCTGGCTTTAAACAAGTCAACACTAAAAAAAATTATAGTGTAATTACTCACACATGAACAAACAAAGCTCTTCAGAATACATGTAAAAATGAGCTGCTGTGAAGAAACAAGGCCGCTGAGAGGGGATGAGGGTAAGTCTGTGTTGGCTGTTGGCAGTCACAGCAACATTGCTAATGGGAGCATGGGTTAGTCACTTTTATCTGTTAAGTTACAGGTTGAGTAAATGTAACCTTTTACCAGCATGTAAAGGATGACGTTACCGGGTTTTCAGTATTAGACTTTTAAGTAGATCTTTAATTGCTATACCAGCACTTTTTATGGCCGTGAAAAAGTAAAAAATCTTTTCACGGACCTTCAAGATTTTTTGTATGACACGTACACAGGGTTAAACGCTCTTAAACGAAAGAATGTCAAAAAAACAGCATACAGGATTTGAGAAATGTGTCTCAATGCTAACTTGTTTTATACCTACACTGATGATTTTTGAGAATGTCTTTGCATAACGATCAATTGTAAGAATATACCAGTCAGAGAGTCACTGTGTTTTTCGAATGTTTTAGAATTACAGTTCACCTACGTCGTTGAATGATTCTTCAGGGTCCTCCTAAAGGTCACTTCAGGTGCAAAAAAATACAAGTCTACAAGGATGCAACAAAAACTATTGTTTACAAATGACAGCGTAAAGTCACAGATCTCATCTTAAAATTAATCTCTCATCTGAATGGACTATGATTTCTAAACAATGAACTGGTATTGTAAAACCCTCCAATGTGTCCTGTGGACATCTGTGTCTCACTATGCGCTGAATGTCAAAAACGTAATGACTGCATTTTATACGAGTCATTCATGTGATTTTGTTTGATATAGAAGGACCTCTTGTCTGACCACTATGTAGCAGCCATTTAATATGTAGCACTTGGTTAAGCCTCCCCACAAGAAACATGGCTCATTTATCTAATCCATTAGGGATTCGAAACGGCCATGTTCATGTTTAAATGCTGTGTGTAGCAAATGTTTCCATGGCTTGTCAACTTTCAGCACTACAATTTGAATTTGTGGAGGTAAGCTATACAATTACCCCGTGTGGATTTGGTCCAGAGACAAAGTTTACTGAATTTGTTAGTTCTGGCACTGATTGTATGTTTGAATGTAAATACATTTACAACATGAGTTTGTGTCTTAGTGCACCAACAAAGTAATCGAAGCATGTTTTTTCTGTCTTTGCTGTTTCTCGCTCTCCCTTTCTCTTCTTTTACCTCTCTGCATTTGTGATGGTCAAAATGTAACCGTAGCGTAGGAGGCCTAGAGGACGAGGAATGAGATAGTTCAACATGTAATGTATACGAAGTATGTTGATGCTTTTATTTGTACTTTTTGGGGAGAACACAGTATTAAATAATATTAAAAAAAAAGTAGTGTGATGTCCATGTTTCATTGAAGTATACATCCTGCCTCTTAAAAAGTGTGTTCACCTGCTACATGTGTTCTGTACACAGGTGCTTGTAACCATAACGTGCACACACACCAATCTGTATACAAGGTAACTAAACATAAGTGAAACACACTTTTAGGAAAACTACAGTTACAAGTTACTACATGTTATTTTTGTTATCATAAAAATTTACAACAATATTTACAGCTGTGACAGCACTACCTCCTTGAGAAATAGTTGACCATACACCAAAAAAGCTGAAAAAGGTTTTGATTATTCAAGTTTTTTTTGTCATTATTTAGCTATTTTATTTCTACATATCTTTATTAAATTACTAAAGTACTAATAAGAAATTTAGATGCAGGATGACCAGTGTTTAAAATGGTGTCCTGTTATGTTATTACATTGCAGTCTGAGCAGCAGGAAGCATGTATTTGGCTCTGTAGCTGCTAAATGCTTCACTGTGTTCACCAGCTAGTAGCTGACTGTGTCTTTCTGTCATTTAGTGCTGAGCAGGTAGTGTGCAGTTGGCTTATTAGAGCTCTTACACTGAAAACAGCCACCCGCTGTGGCCATTATGAGAGCGGTGAGAGTGAACCAAAACTGTTAAGTCGCAGGCCAATGATGAGCTGAAAACTCACTGTAGAGCTCAGTAAAGCCCAGAGGTGCTGCAGATTTGAGTGATAATTTTCTGTACTTTATCACAAATGCCATTATTTTGTATCATGGCCTGAAGATGGACTCTAAATAAAATAATGCACAAGACCACACCATGTCTCCAGGGCTTATGAAAACACCTGCTCGCTCTCAGGACAGGCTGACTACAGGAAGATTCAAGTCTCCACAACAGAGAAAAGAGTTTGTCCCTGGTATGGAGAGCCTGAGGCGCTGAGTTCCTCTGCCTCCCTTGCCTAATGGGTCAAGAGGCACGATCCTACATTTGTCTTGCCAAAGTATTAAACTGCTTCCTCCTCTACCTGTGGCCACTGGGCCTCTTCCACAAGTTAAAAGTCTGACCTGCTGTTTCCTCTGAACCAGCTGGCAGTCAGCATGTTTATCACCTGCCACACAGCAGGCACAGGGCAGAGCAAACTGTACCCAGAGCCTCCAGCTGCAGGATTTGTCTTTGTCCACCCTCATTCCTCAACTCTCAGCAGCAGTATAGTTACCACAGGAGCAGTGTTAGCAGTAGCAGTACGATAGGAGTAATATTTACGGTAGTAATGTAGTTGAAGTTGTTGTAGTGAAAGATGCACGTGGTAGGGAAGCTATTCTCTAAATTAAATGAAACTATTTTATGCTATTCATTATGTATTCATTGAAATTACAATTAATTTGTATCTCTATGTGGAGCTGTATAGATATGTACTTATAGTGATGTTCACTGTATATACGTATAGATGAGTGACCACTTAAAAACCTTTTTGAGGCCCGTGTTTTTTTTTAGAATAACCTAAGAAGGAACTGGCAGGTAACGAAAAAAAAAAAATCAGGGACTGAGAAAAGATTATGTAACTGATCCTGATAAAATGGCATGTAACAGAAAATTCTTCAAGAAGCTCGCAGATAGATTATGTAGTTTCAAGTGATACTGTTTTAATTATTTCCAATTACTTTCTGGTATAACCTAGAGTCTTTTGGTCAGCTGATGGTCAGGATGAAATAAAAGAATAAAAAAATTTCCTAGTTTCAAGGTTTTATATTTTGTGTGTATTTATTCATATGCTTATTCATTTCATAATTTAATTATTTAATGCTGAACAATTATTGATCTTAAAAATGCACTGCTATAAGCAGAAATTATTTCATGGTGAAATTGTTGTCACCACTGACTCAATGAGCAGACACCGTGGCTGCCTGTGACCTGTGTGTGTGCTAACACTACATATGTGAAACAAAGGACACCAGTGTGATGTGCCATCATGAGGTTTATGGATCATGTTTCATTCTGTGCAGTCTGAGCCTCTTACTAACAACACTGTCTTATTGGCTGAACCAAAAACACAATATTGATGTATGTATGTGTTTTTTTTTCTTCTTTAAAGACTTGAAAAGAGGTTTCAAATCATTTATCAAAGATTCAAAAAGTAATCTTTAAAAATGTACATTTATTCATATACTGTGGATTTACTTAAAATTGTATACATTAATAATGATGACAACAATAATGGATAAATTAATACCGGCAGCTCGATAGTAATACAATGTATCATCAGTGAGGTGAAGGGAAAAGGGAACTAGTGTAAAATATCTATTTATAGTTATGTACAGTTGTGCAGTTACACTGTGGAATGTCCATTAGACTACAGTACTCTTGGTTGTGTGACCTGCCCTGTTTCCTTTGCACTGGACAAAAAGTCTCCTTCAGGACCACTAAAAAAATAAAAGTTATGTTTTTTTTTTTTTTTTTAATGGGTCTTTATCATATCTCTGTATTTAAAAGGATACTTTTGAAGTTCCATAGCACTTGTGCAAAAAGACTCCCACAAAAGCTTTCCTATCATATGGCAGCTGTGTTTTGTTTTTACCATGTGACATTGACACTGCTCAGTCAGTACCACAGGCTGCTTACTGAAAACACTTCCTTTATCTTCCAAACGGACCACCTCCTTTCAGAGGTGTGGTTAATGGCTCTGAAACTACGCTGCCATTTAAAGTCTATGGCTTTGACTCACAGCCCTAGTGGCTCCCCAGCAGGCCTCTCTCTTCACCGCACTTTCTATGCCAGTAAAGTGAAAAAAGCATAATATAAGGGATTCAAAATCAAGGCAACAGATGCTTTATGATCAAGAACAAATTTCAACAGTTAGTTTTAAACATCTGACATTTTATTCAGTATCAAAATATGCAAATAATCAACATTACATCATATAATATCATGAAAGACGTACTATTCATTATATAATTTTAACAGCATATGATACCAGTTTCATAGCAAAGTTTGTCAAAGACATGTAAACTATGCTGATTACTTATTTAATGAAAATCACATTTGTTGGTAGGCATTGACCGGCTCACAGCTTGACTATATAAACCATGCAGGTGTTTCCATTATCTGTCTAAAAAATGTCAACCATACAACAATAGCATCCTGAAAATTTGTTTTACAAGGAGCCACAGAAATGTTCCCTGATCCCATCCAATTCATGCCTTTTTCAGTGACTTTAGAAGACGAACAAACAGAGGTATCACTTCCGCAAGAAGTGACTTAAGACATCCATGGGCAGGGGGAAGATGATGGTGGAGTTCTTCTCAGCTGCGATGGTGCCGAGAGTCTGCAGGTAGCGAAGCTGCAAGGCTGACGGAGACTCTGCAATCACGAGGGAGGCCTCCTTCAGGGCACGAGATGCGTTCATCTCACCCTCTGCTGCAATCACCTACATCCAGAGAGAGAGAGATTGTGATTTACAGGTAATTATTGTATGACACTGTATGGTTGTACTGTGCGTGTCATGCTGCGTGTGCTAACCTTGGCTCTGGCCTCTCGTGCAGCCTCTGCCTCAGCAGCCATGGCTCTCTGCAGCTGATGTGGCAGCTTTACATCTTTAATCTCCACACGCTCCACCTTGATTCCCCAGTTGTCTGTGGCTTCATCCAGGTTGGACTGCAAAAGACAAAAAGAGGCACAGCTTACATATGTAGCTTACAACATCATTAATTCACTGATTATTTCATCCACCATCCACAGATGAAATTCACACATAAAGCTGTTGATTAGAGATGAAAAATCCTGTAGTACCTGCATGCTGTGAGCGATGCCCTCACGGTCAGACAAGAGCTCAGCCAGGTTCTTAGTCCCCAGGACATTTCTGAGGGTGGTTTGGGCCAGCAGACGGGTGGAGAAGTCGGCATTAGACACATTGGCAACAGAGGCAATGGGGTCAAAGACCCGGAAGTACACCACGCCATCCACACAAACTGTGACTGAGTCCTTAGTCAGGATCTAGAGCAGAAGTACATGACAGTTTGTGAGTATCTCCACAGATTTGAACTAAGATCATTTTGTGATGCTCTTAGCGCTGCCTCTACCTCTTGTGGTGGGATGTCAAATGAAATTGTTCGCAGGTCCACTTTCACAAAGGAATCAGTGCATGGCAAAATAAAGAAAATTCCTGTGGACGAAAGGGAATGAATATATCAAAAAAAAAAAAAAATTACATTACTATCTTGCATCAATCTTAAAATTCACTCATTTATTTTTACAGTTTGTCCACAAAAATCAACATAGAATTGTTAGTGTTTCTACCTGGTCCTTTAGCCTTCCTGTCTGTAATGCGACCTAGTCTGAAGATAACAGCACGCTCATACTCCTGAACAATCTGCAACAGCGACAGGAAGACCACAGCAAAAGCTCATTTCACATTCAGATTTGCAGTAAAGGAAATAGCGGTTTCTGCTCTTCAACCCACTGTGCCTGTTTACTGAGTTTACTCACCTTCAGACAAAACCAGATGGTGATGGGAAAGAGGCAGATTGTGAAGATGGCAGAGATTATGACTATGCACCAACCAACGCACCCCAAAGACCCTGTCCGTTCAGCTAGAGAGGGAAAAAGAGAGACAACACTGAGTGTTTGAGTGTGTATGATGTGCTGTGAACCCTAAAACAAATAGAAACGGTTAGGAAAGCCTCCTTGTTTACAGCAAAGTAAGATATATGAACAGGTTTGAATCAAGTATAAGCAAGATCTTATTCAGTGGGGTATAATGTGGGAAATAATGCCTCTGCCTCAAAAGTTCAGAGGGCCACTGATCGGAAACCAGTATGAAATGATATTGGATCCTTTTGGAATGGAGCACATGTCTTTTGGCCCCTGTAACTACACAACAGGATACTTTAAGGGACGCTTCAAACCCTCAGCTGCTAAAAAGGCCAACACACTATACTATGACTCGAGTCAGACTCAAGACACAAATTTGATAACTTTCAGCTCCACTTGACCAAATCAAAAAACACTGCAACTCAACTTGGACTTTACCACCAATGACTCATGACTCATAACTTGGACTTGAGCCTTTTACCTTGACAATAATTGATACTTTTCCCCAAGCTTAAAGTTTAAAAAGTAGGCTATGTTATTAAAAAAGTGTGCCACAAATCAATTCATTTCCCTTTACTTCCTGGATCAACTGATGTAAATACTTTTAATTCGCAGCAAGTCTACACCTAATTCTCCAGATCCACTTTGCTGAACCAATCCAACAGAATAATCAAGTTGCAGGGAGAGAACCATGAAAAACTAACATTACATCACTGAGCCACAGTTGGAATAAATAATACCAAGGAAACATGTTTTTTCACGTACAAAAACTATGCAGTTGTCATCAAAAACTGAACCACAGTATGCAAAACATGCAAGTCAAAAACCACATAGGGAAATGTGACAGCTTCAACTTCATTTGAAGTTGCACAAAGAACAGTAAGCTGAGGCAAATATTAACATAGTGAGGTAATGCTTTGCTAACGTTAGCTTAATAGCAAAATAACTTTTTGTAAAACTTGATTTAAAGAAATACAAATTTTAAAAAACATGATTTTTTAAAAAATTGTATATTTTATTCTGCTGTTAAAAAACAACACGTGATGAAGAGCGCATTATGACTTGTTTAGGATTTGTAACTCAAAGTTTAGGACTTGGGACTCAACTCCAGACTTTTCAGTCTTGACTTGGGACTTGGGTGTGAAAATTTGATACGTAGCTCATGACTTGCAAAACAATGACTTGGTCCCACCACAGCTCACTTGAGACTTGCAAAACAATGACTTGGTGACACCTCTGCTATGAATGTTGTCCTGGAAATCATAATAGAACATGACTTTTAACTGCTATCAATAGATTTTGCCTTCGTTATCCAACTTAGATCTACCACCGATACTAGCAACTTACACGCGGAGAAACTCACACAGAGAGACTTTCATTTTGACAGTGCAAACAGTAAAATGTTTACCCACGCAACATGATCTCTGGATTACTGTTTTGGTAATGAAAGTGAGGGAAATGTCCGTGTGGTGACGCGCCGTGTCATAGTTTCCAGCTCAAATGGCTGCACCTCACTTTTAATCTCTGTTTTACAGCAAAGCCATGACATCTCACATTGAATCCTTCGTGGTCACACTGTTTTAACTCGTGTTTATTGAGGTTATATTTTAATTTGCAAGAAGCTTCAACTTTATGGCCTTTGTATTGCTTAGGTTATAATTTCATTTGTCCTAGCGTTGTTATAAGCAACAATAGCCACTCTTTCTAGGTCAAACCACAGGAAATGTGTTTCCTGTGATTGAACTAAAGAAAAAGTTACATGCATTATCGCACACAGACAGACTTTTATTCATTGTTGCACAGAGAGACTTTTATTCATTATTCCTCAGAGAGACTTTTATTCATTATTGCACATTAGGAGAGTCCTGCTGATTCACTTCCTCTGTCACAAGATCTACGACACTTACTGGAAAAGGCATTGCATAATTTATGAGGATTATTACAATATAATCATAGTTTACACTGTGCCAATCTTCATTATATCTGTATATACTTTCAACTAAATAGGTTTAAAAATTGCGCCCAAACCTGTTTGTTTGGATGGAAGAAATTCTAATTGGATCTATACATGAGTGATCTCTTCATAATCGGTGCACCCAATTAACGTAGTGTTGATTTTGTGCTGTATCACTGTCAAACACCTGTGTGAATGTGAATGCATGCAGGTGATGTGTATTCAGCGCTCCATGTCACTTGATCCCGTCTGACAGGTTGGTGGTTACGGTGTAAAATGATGTGATATGAAAACGAGCCCTACTCAGCAACCAAATTAAGGGACATTTACACACAGCTCAAACCAAATTATGTAACATGACAGCTCCTTGTTCACCTGCTCACAGAGCATGGAGACACACACAAACACTCAGTCACATGCTTTTGGGACTCTTATCTTAGTGACATGTGATTTCTGTCTCCATGGCGATGGAGTTCTACTTTGCCCTCGTCTCTCTGGCTGCGTCCTACCTGCACAGGTAAACTCAATATACGTATACATAATACACTCCTGCTAACAATTATACTTCAATGCGGCCTGTATCCAACGTGGAACTTCTGTTTCAAGGAAGAGTAAACAACCCTTTGTTGATCTAAGCCTCAAACAAAGTCTGGTGATCATACTTTAGTTTTTGTTAACACAACCAGTTGCATAACACTGAAGCTCAGGTGAAAAGACAGTAAAAGAAAATATGGTTGATCTTACATATCAAATCTTCTTTGCTCATCCCTCTCCTCTTCTGGCTCTCCATTTGGTCCTCCATTTCCATGTACTAGTTTAAACTGAGAGGGGAAGTGTGTGAGAAAGAGTTTCTAAATGTGTATTTGATCAGGAGGGAGTCACCCAGCCTTTTAAAGCTGTAATGCAACAATACAGCGCAGCTCAGAGTAGGTGTGGCTCTACCTCTGGGTTGATCATCAACAAAGTACATTTATCATGATGCTAATACGTAACTGGATTATCTTAGTGTTTGTAAAATACTGTTTAATGAGTGTTTCCTGTGTGAGCAGTGTAAGACAAATATTCAGTAGCATATAAAAGAAGACAGAAAAATTAAAATACTGGTAATATATAAAAAATGACTCATAGTATTAAAAGCATTGTTGCCCTACACATCCTGTTTATCGATGATATTTCTCTGAAGAGGAAATAAAGAATGCAATGCTGTGGTTTCTTTTTTTTAATTTCACATCCTACTGGAATGGGGAACTATTTAAAAGCCCTTCATCTGAATATAAAATAAGCAAATTTGACTCTGTTTTGTGGACAACCTAAAAAATTATCAATGTTTATGATGTCTGCATAAATGAATAAAATTAAATACCATACAAGACCGAAAGAACTTTAAATGGAAAGGGTACATAGAGGCCATCATTTGTTGACTTGGATAAACAAAATGTCATTTACACTTGTTGAAGTATATGGGAACATGTTTGTTACGTTAATGACACTAGTTTCCTTTAGATTGAATAGCAAGGTAAAGAACTCGGTGCTGACTATATTCTTAAAATGACTTACTGAAATTAGAGAAATTAAATAAATGCAAACATTTAAATTATAATTAAGCTGCTGACAAAATAGACTAAGTCTTACAAATAGCAAAATCATATCAAATGTACCTTGAAACTGAATTTATCATACTTTAAGATGACTGAGGAATATTTTCTTTTGCATAATTAATAAAAAATATATTCATTTAACATTATTGATTAAGGTAGTGGTCAAAGTATGGCTACAATGGAAAATAACTGCAATAATGGAAAGTGCAAACTGGTGCCGTGCTCATGACTAACTGACACATGACTGAGGACATCACCTTTGTGTTGAGCAATACAACGGACGTTTATGATAAGTGCTGTGTGGTGCCCTAAATGGACTGTAAGTAGGTTGTAAAACTTAAAATACTGAGGGTTGGCTAAAACAACAGAAAATAGAATAACTGTATATGAATTAAGATGTATCCCACAGCTGTCAGTACATATTAATCATCTTTAACAGCTATCCTGTTAATTAAAGCTTTCTCTGACCATGAACCTTCATTTATGACCTTTACTTTGCTGGTACATTAATGTCCATTAGGATGTCGCTTTACCTGCTTTCTTTTGGCTAATGCACTAGCAATTTATCAGACATTTCGACGTCTTTTGACATTTTATTAAAAAGACACATAAATAGGTGATTGTTGCACCTCTTTAAAAGCAAACAAAAGCTGGCCTTTAACTGCAGGATCTGCATGTCTAGCTGTCATTATTATCTACTAAGTGGTTTTCCTGATAAGCATGGCTTCACCTTCACACAGAGTAGAGATACAGCAACAGCTACAGTAACTAGCAGTTTACTGACAAAATAATAAAAGAGGTGCAAATACAAAAAATAAGGGCAAAACAGATCAAATATACGGCAAAAAAACAACGTGTCTATTACTCTCGACTGTCTCTGGGTGTACTGATGTGTACAGTGACTGAGGTAAAATTACAGTTTTCACAATGTTGCAAAGCATCGCTGAAGAATACAGACATTTTATATCTCAAGTCCATATGTCGATCAGCTTGTTCTCAGAAACATCTGCATACAGTATATCTGGTCAAATACTGTAATGACAGCACTAGCATCGTGACATTGGTCACAGTTGAATCACAGTAAACTGCTGACAGCCACAAGGGTGTGTTCACTGACAAAAATTAAAACACAAATATGAGTGGAGCTGGCAGATGCAGGTATTTGTGTAGAGCACTCCCACCCTTGACACAGCACAAGGATTGTGGAGTGGTGTGCCCACTTCAAAATATGACTGCGCCAAACAGCTCAATATACCATGAGTCACTTAAAAATTTCATGTCATAATACAATATTCAGTTCAGGACAATCAATCAGTATCATACACATCCTTTCCTCCAAGACCGGACATGAAATACTACATGAGGATACTGGCAATTCATTACATGATATCATGTACACTTTTCAAATTCATTTCTATATTTCATTATTCACTAATAAATGTTGATAAACTCGATTAAAAACAGCCAAGTCCAGCTAACATTAAAACCAGTCACGGTCTACTTTAAAACCTAACAACTTCGACAACTGATATTTACAACTGTTCACTTTGAATAATGTAGTAAATCTGTTTTCTCCATAGTGTTTCTGGTAGTAGTAAGTCATTCTGGCTGTAACATACACATTACTGAGACTCTCTAGTCTGTCCTGTGCTCCTCAGGGTTCAAGGCCAAATAAGAAAACATGTCAACTGCTGAGGGGTGGGGCAGGGTGTACGACAGGTGTCAACGTGTAAGTGTACTCTGTATTTCAAGGTGTATTGTGGGTTTCACTGCCAACCCAACTGGGGGTGCAGGCCTGGTTGGAGGGGGAAGGGGTTTCCCGGTCCTGGAGGGTAGTTGGTGAAACTGTTGGGCTGAGGAGGAAAGCTCTCCAGAGCAGGTGTGGGATGAGCCTGGAACAAGACAAAGAATGTTTTTGTAGCAGCATGGCTTTATCAAACTGGCATTCAAATACTTCTACTCCGCCAGAGAATAGTGAGTGCACGTGTGTGCCTACCTGCAGCAGAGCAGACTGCATGGCTGGGTTGTGGAGGCTGCCGAGGGTAGCAGGGGAGGCCGAGGGAGAGAAGCTTGTCACCCCAGGGAAGGACAGCAAGGGGAACCCACTGCTCCCAGAAGGCTGGAGGACACTGCTCAACCTGTAACACACAGAATCAAGATCAATGTTATCTTAATTATAATATGATATTATTCCACATAATACTGTATCTACTGGGTTAGTAGATGGAAAAACGGGAACAAAAGTGGCTAAAGTACTCTTGCTGTTGTTGTTCTTTAAAGAAACTGTTTCATATTTTGAAAAATCTGCATTTCAAAGAGTAATAAGAATTTATATCACTCTCAAATCTGTCCCTTTAAATATGAAGCTAGAGCCAGCATCCTGTTAGCTTGTCAGCTTGCCAGGCTCTGACCACCAGTAACAAAATCCACCCACCAGCACCTCTAAAGCTCACTAACTATCATGTTACATCTTGTTGGTTTAGTCCATATAAAAAGCAGAGACTCCACAAAGTTACTGCTCTCATTTTACTCTCTGCCACAAAGCATGAGCACAATTACCAAAATGTCTAAAAATAAAAATCTAATGAGTATACAGTACAGTATGTACCAATATTGTGTTTATATTTTAAATGAATATACAAATGTATGCATGGGAGCAGATACTCTTATAACTTATAACAGTATTAGGACAATACTAGTATAAAGGTGGAGTGTGGTTCGAAATGACAATTATCGTCAGTGTACATGTGTTTATATTGACTTTTTTTTTACTTCACTATTATGTTTTGTCATTCTCTATGTATAAACATGAAAAAGTACAACTTCCTTATTCAATAGCTCTTCCATGAAGGACAACGCCTGCCACTTGAGTGCATGAACTGTCAACAAAAGGTGAGGCTTGTGCTTGTGAAACACTCGTTCATTGACAAGATAACATGCTTAATATATGGCTGACAACAATCACCCATTAGCCAACTGGCATGGAACTCTTTAAGACAAGACGAACCAAAGTCTACGCCTGATACTCGAGAGCAGAAACACAGGTGGACTTTGCTCTTAGGTGCAGTGTTTCCACTTATAAAACCCAAAGTGGAAAATCAGTTTCCATGCTTTATGATGCCCTTTTTACAGCCATTTTACACTGAGAGGAAATCAATGTTATATGGTCAAATGAACCTAAAACCAACCCTAACTATTATGGTTACTAGAAATGGAGAAACAAAACAGCCTTACTGTGATGGCTTACACAATTACCACACACTGACCTACATTCAAATTCAATAGCTGCTGCGGTCTTTTCATGCAGGCTAAACAAATAATGGTAGGAAATCAATATAAAATCAATGTTTATTTTAGATTATTCATAGATCAAGGCCTCTGTATACTTGACAGTAAAAATGTTTGAGGATCACATACCCAGGCTGGAAGTTGGAGCTGAAAGCAGACGCAAAGCCTGGTAAGACTGGCGATGATGATGGAACTCCAGCTGCTGCTGCTGCCTGCAGCGGTGCCACTGACACTGCTACTGAAGATGAAGAAGCCCCTGGCAGGCCCATGAACGATGACAACACAGGGCTCCCAGCACTGTGCCCTCCTGAAACCCCTAACCCTGGGAAGGCAGCGGGGCTAGGACCAGGCGGAAGGCCTGGGAATATAGAGGGACCAGAGGTGAGGCCCAGGCCAAACGGGGAGGCTGCAGCGGGGGCAGTATTTGGAGCCAGGCCAGGATAGATGGAGGTTGGTGGATGGTTAGAAATGTTGGTAGTAGGAGGTAATGCGGGCATGGATGAAGGCATGGAGGAAGCAGGGAGAGAGGACGACAGGGAGGAAAAGGGGGACAGGCCAGGGTAATGAGTTGGTGCTGGGCTGGAGGACAGAGCTTGGAGGCCGCTGATAGCCACAGGACTAGAGAGAGAGACTTGAGGAGAACCTGAGGGGTGTGACAGACCAAGGGAACGTACCAGGGCAGCCTGCGCAGAACCTGGTACCACAAGAGAGCTAAGAGATGGTGTGCCAGAACGAGAGGTGCCCTTGAAAGCAGAGGGCACAGGGCTGTTACTGCCACTGTTACTACCTCCAGTGTGTCTGTTCAGGGCTCCAGCCACTGCCATGGCAGCCTGAATCTGTGCAGAATGAGCTGGTGAGGGTTTGGGACTGGGGCCTGGGGTGGAACAGCTTGGAATAACTGGAGTGGTTGGTCCAGAGGGGGTGTAACTTCGGATCACTGACCCAGAGGGGTTACCTGCTTGTGAGTGTATGCCAGGGTGGGTGGGTCCTGACTGGTGGTCTGTGGACTGGGAGAAAACCCTCTGCTGAGTTGAGCCGATGGAGTTTGTCTGAGATAAGGGGTCTGGGCCGCTGCGGGAGGTAGCAGGGGTGCCTGGTCGGGAAACGGCATGGAAGGGGGAAGGGGAGAAACCTCCGCTGCCAGGGACAGGAGTTCCACACGGGGTGCCTGAAGGTGTGTGGGCTTTAATGACAGATGAGGGCGTAGGTGTAGCATGGCCACTGGGGGTCTGTGGACCTGCTTTGATCACAGATGGGGATGGAGCAGGGGAGGGAGAGGGGGCACTTGGGTTGTGAGAGGGCACCATGCCAGGGAAAACTGGCGTGATAGGGGTTGTCGGAGGTGGCTGAGCAGGAGAGGCCTGGGGTGGAACAGGGGTAGAAGGCGTGGACCCATGAGGGATGAGGAGGGGCCCGCTGTTGACTCCAGGCGTGGTGTGCTGCGGATTGCCTGGTTTGGCGTAGCCTGGAGGGAAAAAAGATCAGAATTGGTGAAAAAGGTCATCTAAAATGGTGACTACTATTATCTGACATGGTGTTAGGACCAATTAAGAAAAATAAAAGAAATACATTTAGCACCACATAGTTGCATTAAATTTTTTTTTTTTCTGAGCAGTAGTGTTATTGTTCAAAACAAATTTCATTCCAGGCGACAGACAGAATAGGTTAAAACCCAACAAACTATTATAGAAGAAGCAATCCACTCACATCTAAAAAAGGAGAGGAGAGACACAGCAAGGAGGAATAGCCAGAGAGCATCCCTGCGTGCAACTTATTACATGAAAAATCTAACAATTTTCAAGATTGGAATATGTCTTCTTCTTACCTTTGGGGAAATGTCTGAATAACTTATTTAGCTTGGTAACCTGGAATTAGCTTTCGTCAGACACTGTGCTTATCTCAACACTGCTTTGGACATTTGTCAATTTAATGCAAGTTGAGATACCTTGGTGCGTTTGACCACACATCTCCCCAAAGGCCCTAAAAGATGTATTTCAACTGTGAAAACTGATAAGACTGTGCGTTCAAAAAAATAAGCTAACCCAAGCGATGCATGTTAAACGCCAACACACAGCATGATTCCAGAAAGAAAAAGATTAATGACATTAGTTTGAAGCTGTTCCCAGTCCAGGCAACCAAAGACCCCGTCCTCACCGTTCACCAAAGCATACTTCCACACTGACTGACCAGAAAACAGAAGTACCTGTGTATTGTCTGAAATACAATACAACAACCTTGCAAAAAAAAAAAAAAGCTTTTCAATTGCTTGCATGCCAGAACCATTCTGTGATGTTGTATCGTTTAAGTAATTGAACTGAGTTTTCTATTTTGTCTATTTCACCTTCAAATTTGGAGGATAAAATAAATATTAATTAATAATAAATATTGGACTATATCAAATATAACAGAAATGTGGTTGCATTGTATATAAAGCAATATAATACAACAACACCCCCTTAAACATTATAGCAGTATTGAATCAACATCTCTATAACAGTTCAAAATTTAAGGAATCCAATACACAGCTGCTGCACTGGTTGCATTAAAATGTACAGGGGGATGTATTTTTCTGGTCACTCAGTGTACTCCAGAAGTAAGAAGCACATTCTCAAAACCTGATTAAGACATTAAACTTGAGAAGCGCAGGTAAGCAGCATGCCAGGTAGTTAGGCAGCAAGCTTCAAGAAGTGTCTATTTGCTGTAACACACACACGCTCGCCTCCATCGAATCATACCTGCAACTTTGTGGGTAGAGTTGTAGGGGGGAGGGGGCACGCTGGCAGTTATAACCCCTCCCACAGAAACAAGGCCTGCGTTGTTGTACGCACCTGAGTGGCAGTTGCAAATATTAACAGCATCCACCACACATTCATACACACAGACAAACGAAAGAATCACACACGCCACTACTTACTATACCTCAACCAATCCCAGATGGCAGTAAGATAATGCCTAATTGTGCCAGAAACCACTTAAAGCAGCAATATTAAATGTCTGAGAGCCCTCTAACTTACATATCTGTTTACTTATCAATGACAAGTTGTACAGTCATCAATTACATGGCAGGGCGGGGGAAGGTAGGGATGGGCATGTTAGTGTTGTTTCTTACTTGGTGCTATGGTAGCATGGGGTCGGCACGGTGGTATTGGGTAGGGCACAGGCCGATGAGGGTTGTAGGTTGAGGGGAACTATAAAAAGATAAGAAAAAAAAAAGATACAAGGCATTAAAAGGCAATTAACACATTAATTACACTGAGAATTACCAAAATATAAAGATCAAACCACTGCTCTGTATGGTTATACAGCAGATGGTGGTAGTTTTAATCAGTCATCAGAACATTTATATTTTACAGAAATAGCTGGAGTACAGTGTGCAAAGTGGATTTTTACGTTTAACATCTAAATGTGAAGCGTGGCTGCTATGTGTTTATACTCATATGTTACTTGTGTGTTTCTGTATGTGTTTCTAATCACACCTCTATTGTTCATTCTTTACTTTAGTCCTTTGATACTCTACCTTAGCTAATCATTAGTGTATATACCATGGCTTGATGTGTATGTTGAATGTTTCATCATGTGTAGGCGATGTAATTAGTCATGTGAGGCTTCGTCACTCAGGTATTAGGTTTCTCTGGGACATGCTAGCCATATGACATATTCCCAGTCGGGGATTCCCATTCTAGTGCTTACTGGTTTGAATGGTCCGATAATACGAGCAGAAATTCCTTTCCCCTCAAGACTGCTTGAAGCGTCATCTTTCTTGTCACCGTCTTTCTTAACAGGAGGGATTCCCTGTGATCATAAAAGAAACACATTTTTACATGGTCAAGCTAAATTTGAGGAGACAAACAAGATGTTCCACATTGTCAATTTTTGCTGTCTACTTCTATTAAAATCACAAGACGAAGAAATGATCTCAGTCTCACAATCATTTATTTCAGCCCAATTTAATTCTTTTGTATGCCACTGGCAGAGTTTTTGCCACACTGGTGAGAAATCACCAATCACCAGTAATCTTCATTAATTGTATTCAGCTTCCATATGAAATTTACACAGTACTGTTTATTACATAACTTTTACCAACTTTGTATATTACAAAAACTTCAGTATACAGTTGGGTTCAAGCAGTATACTGTTGATCTGGTATAAAATTGACAGTTATCATACCATGTATATGTGCTTATCTTATTGAAAATGAAATGCACAGCAGTGGAAGTCACATAGATTTTAAACATTGTTTTGTTTACTAACCTCCTGAGATATGGAAGAAAAGCAGGTTAAATAAAGAATAAAATCTAAATCTTTATATCTATCCTTAGTTTGTGGTGGTTCATTAAAGCTCAACCAAGAGCCATGAGCATACTTACAGGGAATGTGCCACTGACCAGGCTGGGTCTGCCTTTAGGGTATGGATTTCCTGGTATCATACCACAGGAGGAGATCATGGCTACAGGAGCCTTGCAGCCAACCTTACATACCTAGTGACACAGTAGTAGTATTATTTCAGAAACTCTGTGTATGTGTGTTTGTGTTTACTGCATGCATTAGAATATTATAATTGGATGTCAAAGATAATGCATTGACTCATGAAAACAACCATTCTAAAACCTTTATCTGAGTTCACTTTGTTAGTATTTAAACGCATCATTAGCTTGTCCCTGTACACCTCACTAGACGACGGTTACTCCCTGGGAAGAGGCTACCAAAGGGATTCCACAAGGTCTTTTGATACCAAGACATACAATTAGCAAACAGGGTTTCTATGCTAACCTGCCTAGAACACAAACAACACCATTAATTGAATTTGTGAAGGTGAACGTACTTGCTCCAGTATCCTGCGAGCCCGCTTCTTCTCAGACAAGTGTATGCGAAACAGATCCTCCACAGGACGATAATTCTGAGCATCTGAAATGTTCCTGAAGGGGAACAGAGATCCAATATTTAACTTGAAACCAGCTAATCAAACCAAATTATCTGTTGTTACAATACAATATTTGACTTGCAGTGTTTTAAAGTCCATTCAGGGTGCTTAAATGTATTTTCAGAATGTACTCACAAAGCTATATGTTCCAGGACAATCAGTCTGTCTTTTGAGAAAGTGAAGCAATTCAGGATATTTGCAACTTTGGTTGTAGGGATTGCAACCATTTTCTAAAGGTAACAGAAGAAGAAACATATTAAAATAACCTTTTCTAAACATACCAAGTACAGAGAGAGAGGTGGCATTTCCACACAAAATAATACATGTTTAACAGCTTCTGATACCTCTGATTCTAATACTGATATTGTTGCTGTTTTCCTGCATTTAAATTATATCATTTTTTTTTAGCAAAATATCAATGGACAAACATTTTTATCAATGCAAATCATAAACTTTGGTGCAGATCACTTGAAACTGGTTACTCACATGCTGCAGAGCTCTAACGGCTTTGATCTGTGGCTCTGCCCATGAGAAATACTTCAGTATCTCAATCACCTGCAAATGTTCAAGACAGTGTTACAACATACAGTAACATCAGAGCTGCACTGCTCTACTATGGAAGGTAGTATGAAAGTTCATTACCAATCTTATTGATAAAAAAAAAAATATTTAGACACTCCATGAGGTTTTCTCTGTTAAGTTATAACCATATATTTTTGGAATGAAAACTACAATTGCAACTACATAAATATCCTCACTTTGCATTGACCTAACCAAACACTACATAACACGAATTGAATTTATTTGAGAGTTCAATTTTTAAATCTACCCATGTGCAAATTGGTTATTAATATCAGATCCTCATATGAGAGACACGGATACATTTTGGGACCATCTTTTCATTTACTCAGTCCGTGTAAGGGCCTCGTGACACGCACATGCTGTGAGGATTTAACAATTGTGTGGGAACACTGTCTATCTACTGTGGTAAAAAAACAGTTTGCGGTGGGCTGGAGGTTCTGCGGAGTTTCTCACTGCGGATAAACATAACACGACGATGGTGCTGTTTGGGCATTTACCTGCTCACTGGAGAAATAGCCATGCACCTGCTCTATGGCTTTGATCCGCTGATCGGTCAGGACGCACTGAAACACAGAATCAAGAGTTACCAGACCCCGGAGTGGAGACGATTTCAGAGCTTAAGTCATGCAGACAATTTAAAATTAAACACTGCTTACCTTTCTTATCTCATCCAAGACTATATCAAATGATTTTTTATCCATGTTTGTTGATTCAAACAAACGCTTGCCTTGGTCGATAAACAGTTGTTATACCACGCAAATGGTAAAAACACCTTTGACAATGTAACAGTTAGGTGATTTAAGATAAAATGCCTTAACACTTTTACTAATCCAATGTTACTGATATAAATTCATAACGCTGCGAAAGCATACTTCAAAGCATTGCGTGTTCGCAGTAAATCATTAGCTCTATAATAAAGCTTCATGTTCTTCACAGTCCTTATATATATAATGCAACTTTCCGCCCATGAACAATGACTTCCAAACAAGAGAAGCTGTGTCTGCAGTGCAAAAACCTGTCTGCACCAGATTTGTCCGCAGCTAACAACAAGCTAGCCAGCTACAGCTAGCTTAATTCCGGACGATGCGAAACAAAGACACTATAAAATGCCAAAAGTAAATGTTCGTGCATCCGTTCATTCAAGTTTAGTTAAAATCTAGTGCTAGCGATAATTACGATAGAGACTGGAAAATTAAAAAAAATATTTAAACTCATAATAACGCGCAAGGAAAGATAGCCGGTTTGCTAGCTTCCTCTGACAGCTGGCGCTGGTAACGTCAACAGTGGAAAGGACCCCTCCGAGGCAGCCTGTCTCAAAATACACCGTGTAGCAAATTATATGAAAATAAAACAAATTCTATTTAGTTCGGGTAGTATAATCAGTGCAAAAGTTTTACCCGCATTCAATATAATTATCAATACAATTGACTCAAATTTATATTATTTTATGCTCTATTTTAATGTTTCTCTTCAGGCAGTGTCAGGCCACGTTTGGACAGCGTACAGGAAGTAAACATAAAATAACGTTAGGGCTTGGCAGCGGAGTAAAACAAGGAGCAATTTTGTTTTAAGCAATAAAAATGGACCGCTTTTCGTGGTCAAATGGGCTCTTAGAAATAAATGAAACCTTAGTGATCCAGCAGCGAGGTGTCAGACTGTATGACGGTGATGATAAGGTATAGTTTTGTATAAGTTTGTGGCCTGACACAACACAGCAGCTAAAACTTACATGCATACAATTTTAATAGTCGAATAACGCAGCGATATTGACAGTGCACTTGACCTGTTGAAGAAGTTCAGGCACATCTTTATGGTTTTAGGCAATAACATATAATGAAATAATGACGTCTTGTCTTTTCCTGTCACTGCACCAGGCTAAGCTGGATCTTGGAGTTGCCTTGTTGAGCACCCATCGGCTTATCTGGAGGGACGTTAAAAATCATGTAAGACAGCAGTGATTGTGTGGGATTCGTGCTATTGTTCACAGATTTGTATTTTTACACTTTGTGTGCTGATTCTAACTATACATTATGTGCTTATATTGTCATCTGTAGGAATGCTGTATAGCCATGCCCCTGTCACAGATCATCTTCTTTGAGGAGCAGGCTGCAGGAATAGGAAAGAGGTGATTAAATAAATCTTGAGGTTTCTAACTACATACTGCAAAACTTCAATTAAAAGCCTAGTTCTTATTACACACCTAGTCTCTTTTACTAGCTTGGTGGGGCAAATAAAAGCCTGTCTCAATTAGACAACAGGTGTGGTAGTCAAGCAGTTCTGTTTTTAATAAATTCTTGGTATATAAAAGTAGGTTGTTGGCCACCTTAAGTTATGTGTTAATTTCTCGATCACTCTGTAAGTTATTCATATTCCTCAAAAGGGTTTTTCATCTCTCTGATGCGCTGTCTGTCGGAGCTAAATCAGATGAATTATTCATAATAGATATGTTATCTGAAGCCTAATTTTTAAACAAGCAATATTTAGGCTGGTTTTAATAAACAATATGACTGTATTTCCCATCTTCACTGAGCAACAGTTTTGTGTGAAAGGAATTAAAGGCCTGTCTCATATAGAAGCCTGTCCCAAATATAGGCCCACTGATTTCAGTGATTTAAGCAAATAACAGCCTGGTCTATTAATTGAAGTTTTATGGTAAATGTGAAAAAGGATTTTACTATTACATGAAAAAATGAGCAAACCAAACATTTTATGTTTTTTACTTAAATGTGTAATTTGACCAAAAACTTTCCAAGGTTCACTAATAGCTTTTTTTTCTGGCATCTCATTGTCTCTATCAGTAGATAGAGTTTGTTCAGTTGTCATGAAGGTAGCTCAGTAGGCATCACATGAATTAAGTGTGGAAAGTTGTCCACGCAATGGCTGGTGGCTGTATTTGGGGGGAAAAGGCTAGCAGGTGGAGCTTGAGTTAGGATTCTTTTTCACTCAACACAACAATAATGTCAATCTACAAGCAGGAAATGGTAGATTAACTGTTGGCATCTTTTATCCTGTAGTGCAAAAATAGTTATCCACCTGCACCCTGTACCTGCCAATAAGGAGCCAGGTCCCTACCAACACAGCAAGTACTCTTTCATCAAGCTCTCCTTCAAAGAACACGGGCAGATTGAGGTAGTCCCATTTATGCAAGCAGCTTAATGTGCTTTTTTTGTTTTAGCTTTTTGTACTTATTGTTCATTCCATAATGAGTATTCTTCAGAGAGACTATGTGTTTTGTTCCTTATTACCTGGAACTGACAGGGTGTCATTTGCTTGCAGTTTTACAGGAGGCTAACAGAAGAAATGACTCAGAAGAGATGGGAGAATACACCAGTTTCACAGCCCATCTCCACAGGAACCGGCTCTCAGGTTAGAAGCTGAACAGATGTTCCTTCTCATCTGACTACACTCTTCCTTTCCACTGTCATATTCCCATATTTTTTCTTTTAGAAGTTCATGTGATTTGTTGCCATACCACGTGATTTTAACTGTATCAGCCAAACTGCAGTTTAATAGGTGATGCACATGGGAATGACACTCCTGTCAAAACAAATTATGTTCCACAGGATGGCAGTGTTGTCTCTATATTCAAAGGCTTGAAAGTTAAAATAGTCTTCCTCTGCCTCTAACTATTCACTGACATGTAATAGTGACACTATATGCCAGAAATTGGCATTCATGTCAATTAAAGGATCTCACACAAAAGTAAAAATAAGCTTCTGCATAGGATGTTACACTCTATCATTGTTTTTAGATAGACTCTATGAAATCATTGTCACTGAAAATGTTGACCACAATTTGTTCCCTCTTCACTGTTTGTCTTTCCTCGTCCTTTGAGGCTCCTTTTGAATTGCCCTGTGTGTTTGACTACGTGTGTTTTTCTTTCCTTTGTGGTCATGTAGGCAGGAAGGACACGTGCCGTGGGGATTGTTGGCATAGAGAGGAAGATAGAGGAGAAGAGAAAAGAAACAGACAAAAATATTTCTGAGGTACTGTCAGGCAAAAATACTGAAATACTGAGAAATGTGTCTCCTCAAAGCTCCAGGCTGAAGCTTTGTATTTAGCCATCTTTTGACGAAAATGACCTTGAATGTACTGAGAATACAGGAGTGGTTTAGTTTAAGGAGTTTCTGTGAATGTTTTGATCTGTTTCATTTTTCTGCCAAAAACTTGTCACCACTGGAATTTATTGTAAATGACATGAATTCAAGCTGACCACAGCTGCTATGACACTCGTTAGACAACCATGAAGTTATGTGTTTATACAACCACTGATGATCATACTATATGTATGTTCTGAATGTGAAACGAATTGAAATGAATAAAAAGGGCATGCATGGAGCTTTATGAAAAGTATGACATTGAAATAAATAGGGGTTAAGGGTGAGGGGGAATGTTCAGTTTTATCATCAACCAGAGGAGGGGTGGGGCTGCTGTGGAATGATATTTAAATTGCATCTGTAGCCATGAAGTTTTGTGGTTTATTTAATTGTTAACATTTTTGAACACTATTACCCATTTAGTCTCCTTTTTCAGGCCTTTGAGGACCTCAGCAAGCTGATGGTGAAGGTAAAGAGTCTAGTTATTGATTTCTAGCAAAATTATAGATCTTTTTGAAGTCATTTTAAGTTTAATGTCCTGACATTTATACTGTATGACTGTTTAAACATCATAAACTTGCATAACAGTTACTTACCCTGTGTTACCTTGAATTCATGAGGAAATCTGTTTTTCTCACATGCCTCCACGGTGATCTAAAAATCCAAAAAACAGAGAAAATTCTTGATGAGTTGAAATTAAGGATTTAACGTTTGCGTTTAACAACAGCAAAACTATATCTTGAATTGAACTGTACAAGTTGTATGAGTTTGTAACTGGATGTACTGATATTGTTTCGCTGTTGTTAAACACAAACTTTCTTTTACTCCAATTTATCAAGAATTTTCCTCATTTTTGGACTCTTCGTTCACCATGTAGGCTTGAGAGAAAAACAAAGTTTTCTTCATGAATTTAATCTAACATAAGTTGAATAATTGATGAACAAATTATCGTTTCATTGGTGAAGTATTCCTATAAACTCTTATACTGCCACATGGTGCAGTTTGCTGACTGAGTATCTATTCTAATTAACAGGCCAAAGAGATGGTGGAGCTGTCTAAATCTATAGCCAACAAGATCAAAGACAAACAGGGAGACATTACAGAAGATGAGGTAAGAACTTGACCAGCATAATCCGACACAGAAATAACAGAAATAAAAGGACAACGGATGTTGGTTCAAATTACTGTACATGCAGCAATTTTTACCTTTTTCTAATATTTTCTAACATCACTGGACCCTTTAACACACAACTGATGCTGTTATTACAAGATACTGCTACAGCATTCAGTTTTTTTCTCCGAATTTCAGGTTTGTTTTTCATTAATGTTAATGTCCTGCTTTACAGACAATACGGTTCAAGTCCTACCTACTGAGCATGGGTATTGCTAACCCTGTTACAAGAGAAACATATGGATCAGGTACACATTACCATATGCAGCTGGCTAAGCAACTGGGAGACATGCTACAGGCCCCTCTGGAGGTAGGTGTCAATTTGTATGTGTCATGTATTTACATCTACACAGGCTAAGATGAAACACTAATTTTAATCATCACCTTACTTTCCTTTCCATTTCTGTCTCTTTCTGACTATTTCTCGTACTCTCTCAGGAGCGTGGGGGTATGATGGCTCTCACTGAGGTGTACTGTCTTGTCAACCGTGCCAGAGGGATGGAGGTAATGCACATGTAGAGGCACACACAAAACAGTTGCAGAATTTTGTAGATCATACATGAGTGGGCATGTCACAACTTTGCTATCAATATATTCTTGCTACACACAAATGTCTTTGGTGTCAGATACTGAGGTTACTTTTTTCTCTTTCCACAGCTTTTATCTCCAGAAGACTTGGTAAATGCTTGCAAGATGTTTGAGTCTTTGAAGCTTCCGTTGAGGTGACTTTGAGTTTTGTTTGTCTTTGTATCTTATTGTTTAACTTATCTGTGTGCGCTTTCATTCACATCCATTTACGTACACACCAGGATATGTGTTTATTAAAGGAATATAGGGCAGGTTTAGCGCCTGCTTCACAGAGGCCAGGCTCTTCCTGCCTGGCTTCCTGTTGTTGGAAGTATTGTCCAGACCTCTGCAACTGTCATTTCCTGTCACTTCCCATGATTTCAAAAGAAACACTGGCCTGTTTTCCTACCATGCTGGTCCTAGTACACTCAAACTGGTTGTGGATATTTAGCGAGTTCCCTATTTTAGCTCCATGAAAGATAATTCAACACAAATGTGTCTCTATCTCTCACACACACTGTTTCCTTCATCCATCTTGTCCTCCTCGTAGGCTGCGTGTGTTTGACAGTGGCGTGATGGTGGTCCAGCTGCAGTCTCACAGTGAAGAGGAAATGATAGCATCAGCACTGGACAATGTAAGCTTTACCATTACAAACATTATACTGACATTGACATGCTTTAGACAGATTTAACAGCACAGATATATATTTTTGAAAAATATCAAGACAAGTCACAAACCTGCAGGTTCAAAGTTTTTATCTGATTCCTTGTGTCATCTCATCATCTTCCTCTCCTGCAGGTGTCAGACAAAGGCTCTCTGACAGCAGAGGAGTTTGCAAAGCTCCTGGGTCTCTCTGTTCTTCTGTCTAAAGAGCGGTAAGTTTACTCATTTATTTTTGTTCTTATTGCTGCATTCAGTTACATGTGTTTCTTGGTCCTCATTTCTACATGTTCTCTTGTTTCCAGGTTGTTGCTGGCTGAGAAGATGGGCCACCTGTGTAGAGATGACTCTGTTGAGGGTTTGAGATTCTACCCAAACCTCTTTTGACTTGTTTACAGTCATTATTGTTGAGATAGAGAAAAAAAATAACTTAAACTGGGCCGAACTGTCTCTGTTTATAGACTGATGCAGAGCCACAACATGTACATATTGACTCACAGCAGCAGGGTGCCTGCTGTATCCAGTCTGGTACAGTTTTTTTTCTGTCTAAGACCTTGACTCTGTCTGTGAGGTTCCTCAAAGAGATACTTTTCTAGAAACTGCCCAGGATTCTGCAAATACTGTACACGCAGCAAAGTGCCCTGCCTGATGGCATCTAGTAATAAATGGGTTTGGGAAAACTGACTGTATGGAGTATACAGTGTACATCTTTAGCACATGCTTGTGTCATAGAGCTTATACCTTTTTAAAGTAGTGTGGATTGTTATGAAAAGCCCATAGTCACTGATCACGTTTTCCAAAGTAAAATATACATTTATGTAATAAATGATTAAGGATTGAGTCTTTTCATGCTGTCTCATCTTCTGAGGAGGGAGAGAACATGCCCAGATGTCCCAGTTTCAGTGGATCCTTTCATCTTCAGTCTTGTCCATCAAAACATCATTCTTGCCCCTTCTCCAGTGAAACTGTCTTTGAATGTAAAAGCCTTTGTCTGGGACACATTCGAGAAAAGACAGAGATAAAATCAAATACCTGATCTGCTGTCAGTTTGGTTCACAGCTAATAAAATGTAGGGCACATTGCCAAATGTCATTTCTCAGGCAGGTAATCCCTTCATTGCAGAGGTTATGTTATAGAAATTCCAGTTTTGACTGTTTTGAAGCCAGAATGAAAGGTTAGTACTCTATTAATTGGCACAGTGAAGCTTTTAAAACAAGTGCCTGTAAAACCCCATTATGTACTCACAGTATATCATATAAAGAGTAACTGCAAACGTAGTCATGAATGGGTGAAATATGAGCATATTGTAATAAATCCTGCCTGGTCTAAGTAGCTTCATGTCTAAACGTTATGCTTTCTGTTGGGAGCATCACCACTGTACTTTTATTTTTAATCTCTGTGTCCCTGTAGGGCTTTTTACACACAGAAAAGAACACTTCTTTGTTCCCATTGTGAGCTGTGCTGAGCAGTTAAGGGTGTTCCATCTCTCGAGAAGCTTCCTGTTTTCTGCTAGCTCTCTCTCTGGAGGGAAAACGAAGGTCTGCAGAGCTCAGCTGATTAGATTACCCTGCCATGTGCTTCACTTATTGATAGTCTCATTTGTTTTCAAGGAATCTAGATAGCTGAACTGCGGCAGGTCTGATCATAGTAATAAGGGACTCATGCATGACATTGAACTTTTGGTGAACGTTTTCTAAACAAAATAGGTCCTGTTCTTGCATGCTGAGATGAATTTACTCAATGGTGCATTTTAAGTTAATCCATATCCTGAATGGCTTAGTGTCGTCTGCCCAAATCTCAATAATGTTTCCTTTCATCAGTGGATTATGGGAGGATGACTTGTCAGTCATCTACATGTAAAGGGAAGGTAATCTGATTTCATGAGATGAATAGTTCTGCTGTTTACTATCGTGACTGCACTGTGTACAATGTTTGTTACCCTGCCTCCTGGGCTAATTGCGATACACAATGTCTATTTTGTCTGAATTTCCGTATGACTATATCATGAGTTTCTTTTAGTCTTTTAACAAACTGTTTACATAAAAAAGATTTATGTGTGACTGCCACTTGAAGGAGTGAGTTACAGATCATCTGTTGAAGCTCACATATTTCTCCATGTAGTCACCTTCTTCAATCTTTTGAAATACTACTTTTACACAGTATCATGCAATTTTTAAACTGGCAGGAGAGTTTTGTATATGCCCTTATACAAAAACATGTCTTGTATAAATGAACCTGCTTGTGAAGGAGCTGCATGGGTGGTTCTGCACTAGAGAACTGGTGTTTTGGAAATTAATATGGAACAATTTTATCACAGAAGTTCAGAGCCCAAGAAGCATTTCAAAACCAGTGAATAGTTTTGCTTCATTTTTTTGGACTATGTTAATGGTCAGGCAGGAATATAAAATAAAATTAGCCTTTACTGCCTCCCTTTAGAGAAATTTGTCTTGGACATTTCAGAGATCATGGGTGACACGGGCACACGCATGTACAATCAAAATACAATTAACACACAATATCACCCCCAGATCTATACACCCCGAGAGTATTTAATGATGCCCTAGAGCCAAGTGTCACATAGATGCCTTACTTAAAGTGACTGCACATATGACCTACACCAAAAAAATTGTACATCCCCATCTGCTCACACCCACACCTCATCTTCTACTGTTAAGTAGTTAGATAATGCAAAGGATGTAGTTTGGGTCAGTAGTAACATTTAGGCCCTGCTTCCTCACTGCCTCCTTAAATATGTCCTGGAGAGAAGATGGGGGCAGCATGCCAATTATTTTTCCTGCCCTTTGGAGTTGTGAAACTTTGAATTTCACATTCAGGTGACCAAACCATGACATATGCCATAATAAATAATAGATTAAATGGCTGCTCTGCAAAACAACAACATAATATTTTTGTTATCATTACCATTACCTGAGCCTGTAAAAAAATGCAGGCATCCTCAACATGATGAGCCCACTGCAACTGATAATCAAGATGAATACCTAAGTGTTTGTATACTGCTAAATGTTAACCATCTGTCCGTTAACAACAACTGAGCTGTGGTCACCAACAGACCTGGGATCGGATTGGTTTTCTAAATGTTTATAATCAGGTTCCCACACCCCTGCACAACTTCTTCTACCTCTGATTTGCGCAAAGCTCCTGAGTCACTAAATATAAAGGTTGAGCCAATAAAACTCATTTTAAAGTGCATTTTAGAACATTTTAAAATAGTTTGGTGGAAAATTCACATGATAAGGTCGAGATCATTTAAAATTTGTAATAACCCCCTCATTGATGTTTTTGTGTCTCTCTTTCTGCAATAAAGTAGTCATTGGTTTATGTAGCACTGCGTCACAGTACGTTGTCTTTACCGTGCCTCTGCTTTTAAAGAGGAAACAAATAGTGAGTTGCACATAATATCCAATCCGCCCCGCTGGTGACCGTGAAGTGACTGTGAGCGGATCTCTGTTACGCGCGCTCTGAACACCGGCGCGCGCCTCCGGGGAACTCTGTCTGATTTGTGACGCTTGTCCTGCCGACCATCACTGACATTATTACCAGTTTATTAGAAGAAATGTGTTGCCAGGCCATGGAGGAGTCGTTTTGCTGCCGGTTCCTGTGTTGGGAAATTGGAGAGGAATAATGCTGAGCTGAGTCAACAAGAAATGTGAGTACGGCAGATTAATTTCCAGCTAAAACAGTGACGTTTTTGACCAAAGGCATGTTAAACTTTGGGTATAAGCGCTATGCATGCAAGAGTCATTTGTAAGTTTCATATTCGGGCACACAGTATGATAAAATACTTCAAAATAAGTCACATAACCAGTTATATATAGTCAGCCTTCCTGTTGGATAAGCACAGATACATTTGAGTTGAGTTTAAAGTGGAAAAAAATTAAACTATGCTAGTATTTGTTTGGGAGCTGACAAGGCATTCAACTCTTCACTTATTTGTGGACGCTCTGAATCAGCTGCAGTGCATTACAGTGACATATTAATTTAAACAATTGCAACCGTATGTGATTGGTCCATATAGTGCAAAGCAGACCCCTATGGTTCAAATCTGAGTGTTATTTTGTGCAGTTTTGATTTGTTTCTGAGAAAGGAATCTATTGTCTGTGTAAGGAAACAGTAGAAAAGCAATCAGTGAAAACCAGTTAAAGCAGCCAAACAACAAGGATTGGGCTCCATGCCTCATAAATATTTGTTATGGGTAACTTCCACATTTGTGTGCTGGCTGCAGCTCTCCATATCCATTGTCAAGATGGAAGGAAGAGGAAGACGCCACTGTAAATCCAGAAAACTCATTGTCAAAGCTCCATGCTCTAGCCTTCCTGTTTTTCATACCTCAGATCAGTATACTACATCTTCCATGCCCTGTCTTGACAAACACAGTTGGTTGCTGCCTGCTGCCTTCATGTGGATTTTGTTTTGTTTATGTTGTGATTTGCCTCTGATTTGTAGAGGTCAGGGATGGTGGAAGAGGACGGTCATGTGGTGAAGGAGAAAACAGAGGCACGGACATCGGAATGCCACAGGCTGTCTCACTGCTGCCCTTCCTCCTGGCGCTCATGGGATATGGTGAGTGTCACCAAACCACCTAAACAACATGATATGTTTGATCATCATCACCATCACCATCATTTTTAACTCATCCGATCAAGGACATACATGTTAACTTAAACAGGATGTGAGGAAAAGGCAGAAGAATGAAGGGAGTAACGGAGGGTCAGCCTCTTCCTCTTCCCACACCCTCTTTGCTTTGTGAGGATGTGAGGTTTGCACAACAGGATTTACCCTCGACACAGCACAATAGCTCTTGAAATAATGTGCTACAACATTTTACTTTTTCCCAGCTAATATTATAAAAAACTACTTAGAGGTACTGCAAAGCAGTTAAATGCTTAACTTATTGTGTGTGTATGTGTGTAAATATGTATTTTACTACTACTGATGGCTGATTAAAAGTTTATTTGGATCCATAGTGTCTGTTCTGAAAACTGAGCTTTAGTTGTAATTTGCAAATTCCATCATTTGTGGCTGTGTGGTCATAAAAACTTGACTGAACTTGACATGGTAAAAAGCCTATATTAATGGGCCCATGCATAATTTAGTGTTATGTAATTGTACATGGAATTTATAGTATCATTAATCATGTTGCTCAATTATGTTGTCAAAAGTGACACTGCATCACAGTTGAGTCACATTTCTTTGAGATTGATTTCTGAAAATTGTGTCAACAAAAAATGGTAGTTTCCATTAGATTTTTTTTTATACAGTTTGAACATTGAGGATCCAGTGTGTAGAATTTAGGGGCATCTATTGCCAGACATGGTATATAATTTTCACAACGATGTTGTCATTAGTTTATAATCACTCAAAAATAAGAATAATTGTTTTCGTTGCCTTAGAATAAGCTGTTATATCTACAAAAAGAGCAGGTCCTCCCTCATGGAATCCGCCATGTTGTGTTATAGTATCCTAGAATGGACAAATCAAACACTGGCTCCAGAGAGGGCCATTCACGATTTCACATTTTTGCATTGGCCACTGTAGTTCTCCCTACATGTTTGGCACATGGGAGAAGTTTCTCTTCTGCAGCCTCACTGCCTCAATGCCTCTAAATCCTACACACTGGACCTTCAGCCAGACAACTTTACTTACAATATTCTACACCTAAACCGATGTTACAATATATCAGTTTTAGAAAATCGTGTTATTGAATCACTCCAGTTACGTGAACCAGAAATACACCCTATAAGCAAAGTAACATAAAGCTTGCAAAGTCAAGAAAATAGGAAAAGCAGATTTACAAAAAGTAGACATGAAATGCACAAAGAAACAATAAAATCTGAGACCACATTTTACCCACAGTGGACGTACTCATGTACATGTTTGTATAAGGTGCATTAACAGTAGATAAAACGGTCTGTCTCTTTGCCCTCTCTCTCTTCCGTGCATCCTTTCCTGTAGCTTCTGCAGGGCTCAATATCTGGCCCTCCTTCCATGTTGCTCTTAGCAACGCCAGTGTATTTGTGGACTTCAGCACAAAATCCAACAGCAGCACCATCCGCAACACGAGCCTGTCTCTGGTCAACACGGAAACCAACACCACCCTTCTCACCAGGACTCTCCCCATCAACCAATCGGCCGGTAGGGTGGAGTTCAACTGTTCTTGCTTCCTGTATGCAGGAACTTTCCGGTTCCTGCTGAGGCAGACCAGCATCTCTGCTGTTTCCCGTGGTAATGGCACGCGCGACAGTAGCGTGGAGAGCACTACCTGGTGGTGGAGTTCAGAACTACAGGTGCAGTGGCCTACCTTTCACATCGCTGTGGACAGGGCCGGAAACCACTCAGGATCTTTTCAGGCAAGACAAACAAGATCTTAATCTTTGCACATGAAGTTGGTTTATTGTGCTGCAGAATGATAACTTTTCATACTTCTCTTCCTTTGTCTCTCTCTAGGTTGGGATATCCACTAATGAACACTTTCAAGCTTGCTCCAGCGGCATTGACTCAGCTCTCTTTCTAGAAGTCAGTTACATGGAGTACAACCAGATAGGGCGAAACAGCATCGACAAGGTCCAAGCCCGTACACGACACCCAATCAAACCCCTCCGTTCACAGAGCATTGAGCTGTCCTGCGCCTTCCCCTTCACAGAGAGGGACTTCATACGAGTGGCTCTACGGTCTCCTCATGCAGCACAGGATGTGAAGAGCTCTGGACCTCTCTACCTGTCCCGTATCTTCTCCTATAAGCTGCTGGTGGAAAACACCAATGCTTACAGGAGCGGTTGTGAAGGAACTATGACTGTTAAACTGATAACCCCGCCTTGTGCTCACATCAATGGAAAAGTATTGCTGTATAAGGATGCAGGTGTTGGAAGAGGGGTTGCTATTTCCTCTGGGATGGAAGCAGGTGGAACAGCACTGATGGGGATTGGACCAGAGGAGCCATCTTCACCTCTGTTGGCCTATAACTGGCTGACCCAGGGAGAGAATGAGACAGAATTCAACTGTTCTGTGTTTTACCCAGGAAGGAATAAGTACTGCTTTCGCTTTGTTTTCAACTTCAGTCGCTCCCCTAGTCCTGCACAGACCTGTTTGGTGGTTCACAAGAGTGCAGGTGAGACTCACATTTGGCAGCTGACAAGCACACATTTACACTGTTCTTCTGCTTGTCACTCAGCAGTGTCATTACAGCAGGGGTGCAATATTGCTCAATAAGAAGTGAATTTTGAGAGAGGGAAAGAGTTGCCTTGCTATATTCATCCAGATTTCCACAGATTGATAAAACCCAGAGGTGGATAACACTTGTTACTAATTGACAAATGGTCTCATTAAAGAGAAGGCCTTTTTTTAATAGAAGACATTTTGACTTGTCACACTAGGGACCTGTGGGTGTTTAAATCAACATGAATGATGGCTAAATTTCTTTTAGCTGCTTTGGTTTCAGGGTCCTGTTGTTGTGTCTACTGGCTCATTGTCACACTGTCATTCCATATTTATAAATAGCAATATCCAGTTGAGAGTGAACATCATGAAAAAATTCACAAGGTTATTATTACGCATTCAAGCCAAATTTTATGAAGAGAAAATAAATACCACATCACTAATAGCTATTTTAGGGCATGCAAGACCATAATTGTTATCTGTTTTCTTTTCCTTTTTTGATAGTGAGGTGAAGGATGATGCAACTTATCCATGTAGTCAGATTTAGAGCTCCTACACAGAAATTGTGTTATGTTAATTCAGTGTGCAAACTGAGCATCATCATATCAAACCATGAAATCAATGCCAACGTAGCCAATCACCACAATGCAGAAAATCTGCATTGTAACCTGCAGCTGACAAGTCATGCCACTATACTGACCCTTGTACATTCCCTTGCACTCTCCTTCCCAAACTGCAGAGTGCATAATGCTGCATTATAGTGAAGTGTCAGCCAGTTAGCACTTATCCAGTTCTCTTATTATTTTGTGTGCAGATACACAACTGAGTAATTCATTACAAATTATAATGTTCAACTCCAACAAATATATATTTAGACCACCTTAAATTCTAAGGCCACATACCAAATTCAGTAGAAAACCATTACGCTGTCAAATTGCTTGTGTCACCATGTCCTCGTTTAGTCTGTTTTGGAGAGCATTAACTGTTTGATGTCATGTGATATGATGGTTGTGCCTTTTTCACCTCTGTGTAGAAGGGTCCAATTTGTTGTACTTCTACTTGCTTTTATTCCCTCCAAATAATCCCAGCATTGCATGATACTGACATTAATAACACAGAATTAGGGCTTGTACCATTTTTAATTTATTTGCAATTTAACTTTTTTTTTGCTTATGTTTTTTTCTGCAGAGTCATGGGGCCCTTGGCTGCCCTGGAGTGTGTGCAGTGTGAGCTGTGGAGAGGGGGTGAGGGAGCGAGTGCGCGAGTGTTTGCTGCCCTCAGGTGTGGGAGGGATGCAGTGCACTGGCATGGTGAAGGAACAGTCCCTCTGCTCACTGGAGGACTGTGTCGGTCAGTCTCTTCACCCCTTATCTCCTTATTTTCCTTTTCACTCTCTGTGTCCCTTGATTTATGCAGAATTTCATTAGAAAATAAATGAATTTTAAAAAACATACTTATGTCATATATCAACATTATTGTCTCCCTTTCTTCCCAGTGTTGCCCGCTCCTTCTCCATCCCTCCCCCCTGTGACTGTCGGAGCTGCGCCTCTAGGTGGTAACATGGTGGTGGTGGCAGGTATCTCAGTTTGCCTGGCTGTGATTCTGGCAACTGTTGTGGTGACTTTGTGGAGAAAGCTTTGCAAGACCCCTCAGTGCAGCTCTGTCCGCAGAGGCTCCATGCATTCCCCCGGAGGACGCAAGCTCTCAGATGAGGCGTCCATTTTTGGCCACAGCCTCCAAAGACCCAGCCTGACTGACGGACATGGCCCGCCAGGGGGCATGGGTGTGGGTGCAGCCCAGAAAGACAGGCCCTCCCTGGCCAGTCAGCCTCTCTCACAGCCCTTGGTCATACCTCTCTCACAGGACCCAGAAAGGCTTTCCCCCACAGGTCAGAAGATGCTGCCACCAATATTTGGGTAAGTATAAAATGTATGTTATTTTCATCACACACAGAACATTATCTTCAAACTTTTCTGTCACTTCCCAGTCCTAGAAATAACAACACAATTGTCTCTCTAGGTACCGACTGGCTCAACAGCAGTTGAAAGAAATGAAGAAGAAAGGGTTAAAGGAGGCCACACAGCTGTACCATGTCTCTTCAAGCCCAGTCCATGACACTGTGGTAGAGACATCTGCTTCACCCACAAACTCCCCCATTCCTACACCAACTGGATTCGCTCATCCCACACTCCCTTTGGGCCTCCAGGACGATGCTAACCACAGTCATTTTCGTATAGCAGCTCCCTTTTCTGAGCCACCATTACAGACTTCCAGGGTCACGTCAGACAGAGTGAGTCCCAGAGTGGAGCTGGTCCTAGGTCCTTCTACTCATGCAAGTGGGGGCAGCTCAAAATGGCGTGACCGCACCGCTGACTGGGTGGAGATGGTGGAGAGGAGTGGGTTAGCAGGTTTCAGAGGAGGAGGAGATACAGGAATGGGAAACTCCTACCATAAGAATCCAAATTTCCGCCGGACCTCCAGTTTTAATGACCCCAAACCTCAGCCTCTATCCTCTGTACACTCCAGACAGTTCAGAGAAAGGAGCATGACCCAGGTCACCTATCCAGCTATATTTATGTGTTCATATATTTTTGTGTAGTTCTGTTTAAGCCTTTTTAATTAACAAAGACCAATGTTGACCTTTTCAGGTGGGATCTCGGACCCTTCCTGAAGGAAGTTGTTGGAATAAAGGAGGACGGGAAAGGCAGCCATACAGCTCTTACCCCATTCCAGAGCACGGGGCCCCTGATTGGGCTAAATCCAGACCCCAGAGAAATGACCAGAGGAATCCCTGGATAGAGACAGCTGCTCTGTCTCACAACAGTGAACTCAAACACACAGGAACCAACACAAACAGCATTTCAGTAACTGAGAAAAATGCTAAAGCAGACCTCAATGGCACTGGGGAAAGGCAAAGGTGTGGTGAGAAAGGAGGTGGAGAGGGAATCTCAGGGATCGGGGGTCCAGCTGCAGGGCACGCCAGCCTGAGTGTGGATCGGGCAGAGCGAGCTGAGCAGAACTGGAACCGTCGAGGACCATCACCTATCCAGAGAAATATCCTGGCCCGTAAATTAAAGGAGGCCCAGTCCTGCTCTGGGGTCAAGAGGGCGGCAGCGCAGCTCCACCTTCAGTGTACCACCGTCAGAACAGAGGAAAGGTCGCTGCCGCTCGCTGCCAATGTCTGGAGGCTACACTAGCAGTGGCAGCTCACCCTACAGGCTGAGTGAGGCAGAGCAGAGGATGCTGGACCTAGATCTGTCCTCAGCATATGGAGGGGAGGAGTAAAGATTTGTCGTACTGCACCAGGGAGGCATTGCCATTGCTATTTACATGTATTCCTAACCTTAAACCCTCTCAGCTTTTCTGTGACTTAATCTTAAAAGGAAAGTTCACCCTAAAATCTAAATCACATATTTTTTTTCTCACCTGTAGTGCTATTTATTAATCTAGATTGTTTAAGTGCAAGTTGCAGAGTGTTGAAGATATCAGCCGTAGAGATGTCCGCCTTCTCTTTAATATAATGGAACTAAATGGCACTTGGCTTGTGGTGCACAAAAGTGCCAAAAAATAGATTTGAAAACTCAGCTGCAATGTCTCTTTCCAAAAATCATGACCCGTTTACTCAAGTTAACCCACAAAGCTTGCTGTAAGCAGTTTCATGTAGGAACTATTTTCTTTCTACTGAACTACACCCACCCACCGTATCACAGCTGTGCACAGTTTCAGCTAACATTACAACTTAGCTAAAGAGAACACCATAATGTTTTTATCTTGTGCTGTCACAAATATGAGCCTCTCATCTATTAGTAGATGCATGTGTCCCTTATTACAGTTGAGTTTTCAAGTGTATTTTTATGGCGGCAGACATCTCTATGGCCGATATCTCCAACACTCTGCAACTCACACCAAAACGATCTTGAGTGATAAATAGCACACCAGGTTATGACAGAAAATATGTATTTTTTATTTTTGGGTGAACTGTCCCTTTAACACAGACACATATCAGTGAAGATTGTATTGTATTTTAAAGATTTGGGAAGTTTGCCTATCTATGAGAAGGAGAGCAAACCACTTATTTGTAAAAGATATTTAAGTTTCTGTTTCAAACATGTTTTTCTATTACATTTTTAAATGGAATTGTTTTATATCTTCAGATTTGATATTCATTATGATTGAACATTTTTCATCTTCAGCAGGTCTCTGTAGGTTTCAGCTACTGGTACAGTATTTACCATAAGTCACATTGAACATGGCCTGTACCTACAGTGTGCACAATGCACACAAGCCGCTATCAATGACAGTATTCAAAACACTACAGAAGACAGGTTTTGTCTTAATGTTCTACACTGCTGACTGTGCTGTTCTTAACTATGCTGTGAAATTCCACTGTACAAAACTGTAGCTTTAGTGAGGACCAAGCTCACTATGGTGTAGTTTACTGTTTGGGGACAATTTTCTGTGTGACACAAGTCAAGCATTTTTCATGTGTTTTCTGCAAAATGTACAATACAGTTGTAACAATTCTTGAGTACAGTCAAATATTAATGTCAGTGAGGCATTGTGGCTGAGATGCTGTTTGTTTATTGTTTGAGTAATATCACACACCTTATAGAAGTCAGTGCTTACTGGAAAAGAGAAGATACTTTACTGACATTTGATAATAGTTCAAATGATGAAGCAAAGGGAGAAATTCAAATACAAAGAATTTAAACACGACATCAATCTTTGTCCTCATTATTCAGCTTCATCCTGTATCACACAAGGAAATGTGAAACATGATGTTTTTACATTTCCCCTGCTCCGCTGCCCATAGCGTCCAAGAAAACCAGAGGCCGCACCTTCATGGTGGTGTGTCGAAGGGAATACCAAAGGCCTCTCCAGGTCCCCCACACCACACCATTGTCATTCTGGCCCTTGTACTTCCCTTTGCGGTAGAAATTCCCATTTAGGTTGGCTGCGTGACATCTGAAGATAGAAGGTTAATGTCAACTCAAACTCTATTTCCAGGAAAGTGGCAATGCTTTGGCAGAAATGAAGCAGATGTGAGATAACAGTCAGAGCAACAGTGATACACACTTGGATTTAATTTGAAAGGTCTCACCTGTTGAACCACCAACCTGCCTTATTCTCCTGAGCGCAGCTGCCCTGCAGGTAGCGGTCATTGTCCTGTCAATGACCATCACCATCATCAGTGTTAACACAGTTAGCATCTGCATATTGCCAATACAGTTAGCAATAGTGAAAAGGCATAGATGACTTACCTGATCTCTGGTGCTGAACTGCATACCGCTGAGGCAAGCAGACCACTGCTCCACCATTCCCTGCACCACCAGTCAGAGCATCTCCAGCTTGCCCACTATACATCCCATAATGGAGACGATACTTGTCCTGGAATAGGCATCAGAGCAATTGATATATGTTGAGGATCGCAGTTACCAAAACAAAAAACAGTAAAACTGTAAAAACTATTTATCTTACGGCCTCGTCAGTGATCCTGAAGTTCTCATAAAATGCATAACTTTTCTTTCCATCCCAGTCCATTAGATCAATCTTCACCAGGTTCCTACCTGTGGGGCAAAGAGAAAAAGGAAAATTAGGGGGAAAAGAACATTGCTATTTCAAAATAAAATATAAAAGGAGTATGTAATTATTTCAGACCTTCTGAGAGTAGCGAATACATGTGCTCATTCCCCAACCAAAACTCATCATTCCACAGTTTGTAGTCACCAAAGCCATCTCTGTAGTCCACCCAGTCTCTAAAACAAGAATAAGGCAGATATTTTACCTCACATGAAACAGCTGTGTAACCTCTATCTACACCTAAACAATCTAATGCTGGGCTTTGCAAGGATTTGTGGATTAAAAATGTTGCCTATACACTGTAGCCTACAGTATGTGGGCAAGCTTCTCTGCTTAAATACCTGTTGAAGTCAACTTTCCCATGCCGACGTCTCTGAAACACTGTCCACCCTCCTCCATCCTCCATGTCACAGTAGGTCAAAAAAGGTTCCTGGTGTGATTTTGGTCTGATGCGGTAGAAACCGCTTGGTGGTCTCAGTCTGTCAAACAGCTCTGAGCAGTCTAGGCAATGAAAAAAGGCCTTGCTAGTCACCATCCTTATCACTGTAGCTCATGATACACTTACTTCATGTTGCATATAATTCTTTCATGCACTCTGAGCGCTGTGGATTTCACATCCCAAACTTTAGTTTTACTTAAAATAGACACAAAAACACTTACATGACATGATATGAGCTTTTCTTACCTTTGTCATGGACAATCAAGTTGCCTGCTGGTGGAAGTGGTTTTATCAACGTCCCATCAGAGATGTCTAGTGTCCCACTGCTGTTGTGGTTTGCTCCGGGGGCAGTGTCAATTTCAGGTTCAGTATTAGACACAGCAGGTTGAAATACACGTAAGTATTTGTGCATCTGCAAGTGTTCAATCTGCCAAGACCCGATCAAGAGTTTATTCTCCAGTTTCCTTATGCTGCGCTTGAGAACTGCAACGTCTGGCCCGCATGAGTCCACCGCCTTAAATGAGGAAAAGCAGTTTCAAGTTATACATGACATTCCCTTGTTTTGCTCTGATATCCAGAGACAGGCCAGCAAAAGCGTAGAGCCGCATGTGGACTCTCTTTCTAGGAACGACAGTTCTTTAAAAGCCCTGCCTGTTATTTATGCATTTTGAACCATACGTCCTCTGTTTTCAATGTCAATACAAAAACAAAGATCCTGAAGCCCTCAGAGAAAAGGAAAAGTTACGTACTGAAAACAGTGAAGAAGAGGCCATGGTTTGGCACACCAGAGCCAACAACAGCAACCCTGACATGTCTTTACAGAAGAAGCCTCTTGCTACAATATCAGTCTGAAATTATAAACACAATATATATTAAAAATTGAAGAATAAATGGATACTACAATTCTTCAGACTTTCAAAATCAATGTACAACAAGCCTACCTTCATTTCACGATGCCTCCCCTTGTTTTCCCCAGGTTCAGTGTTCTTTTCCTCTAAAAACATGTCAGTATTATTTATAGGCTGGGCCGGTTCTGCATGGTCCACATTAAAGGATCCAGATTTTTCAAACCTTGCCTAACACTGAACTTGAGCCAGTCTGACATTCTTCTTCCTCTATCAAGGATTCTAGTATGGACAGAGAGTGTTGAGAGGACTCCATTCCTTACATACCAGATTTTTTACCAGAATTATTTTTTCTGCCTTTTTTGATAAACAAAATTCTAAAAATAAGTATATTATTTTCCTTGTGGTATTAAGTCATGTTTTACCACTGTGTTCCCAAAGGACATGTTGTTTTCATTTAAGAGAAATCATGTTGACCCTTGTACAGGGGTTTAGATGAATGTGTGGTAAATCACCCTTTGAAATTCAAACATATAGCCTAAGTTTTTTTTTCTTTTTCTTTTCTTTTTTTTAACCCACCTCTGGAGACATTTTTCTCTCTCGTCTCTCCTTTTCCCCTCATTTTTAATGCTGATTATTCAACTTTTTCTTTTCTTTTTTTCCCACTTTTTTGTATTTAGAAGTGGAGTTCAGTAAGCAGGTGGTGATTACATACAACACAACCAATACACAAACAAACAGCATCACTCCATCATCACAAAAAAAGAAGAAAACTAAACAAAACAGCAGACAAAAACTTAACAATGTACCGCACACAACACAGGGACAAAGAGTCATACAATAGAAATTTCATATTGGCACAACAATAATCCAACCACCTCAACTGCAACAAGAACAAGCTGTCAAAACAGGCATTCTTGAAGAGATAAGAATAGAGACCAGTCACTGTTTTAAGTTAAGCCACGTATCTTTTCTCACCACCCTTCAGCTCCAATAAACTTTTCCCATCTATCTAAGGTACCTTGGTTTTATTTACAATATCCTTACAAAATAAACTTGTGTTTAAGGAAGCCCTCAAATCTGTAGATGTTTAAAGATTGTACTCCAGTTCCCCTAATGATATAATTAAATTAACAGTTTAGGTCTTTGTTTCTGTAACATCCTCCATTATCACAGAGAAGGAGTATATAGCCAAAGTGTTAAAAAAAAAAAAAAAAAAAAAAAAAACATCTGGAAAATGTTTCCAAGTATTGCAGAAGATAAAGTAATAACTGAGACACAGTGCATGTTGTTGTAGTTAACACTATACATTGTAGACTATGTAAACATGCTGATATTACAGAATAGGGTTAATTTCCTGCATCCTGGTGAATTATTATCCACTAATTCTTGTCTTTTCTGCATCAGTTCATGTTGTTGTTGTCTAATAATTTCATCAAAAATTAAAGTCCCCTGCTACTTTAATGTTTTTATGATATAGTATGTTATTTTATACTCTGTAAGGTGACCTTGGGTGTTTTCAAAGGCGTCTTTTAACACCTCATTATTATTATTATGTTGAGGGGAATGTATCCTCTGCATCACTCCCTGAAATCTTCACTTGTGTAAATGCAAAACTATCCACTTTGCTTTGCAGTTGTCAACAGCAACCAAGTTAGGGTAAAAAGAAACAAAGGGATCTGGGTGCAGATTTTGATTAAAGCCTGTCAAGTTAACAGGGCCTAAAAATATCTTAAAATTGATCATTTTAATCCAACCAACAGTCAAAAGACCCAAAGGCAGGCTGTTCACCTCAATATGAAAGAAAGCAGCAAATTCAGTTTGTGTGTGCTGTGGATATGGCTCCCCCTTGTGTTGGTTTGTGGTCAGTGGTTCAAAAAAATAATAGTTTGTATTTTTACTGGCATACATATATATTAACATTATTTACAATATTTATTGCGTGTAATCTATATATTTTTTGCAAGGTTTCAATTTTTAAAATTCAATTTATTTATTTAGATTTTTTTTTTTTTTTTTTTTTTTTACATTTTTGCTGTTAAAATGACGTCATTTTCTACCATTTTTGTTTTTTTTTATCATTCTGAAAGCCTGTTGAAAAGACAGCCATTTACTTGATATTGTTAATTGTGTTGCAGCCTGTGATGTATTATTCTGCCTCAGTCTGCAGTGTCCTTTATCTTAAAGTCAGCCTTTCCCTTAGTTTTTCCAAATGATATTTTCTGATGGTTGGCACTTGTAACTGGAAAATATATTCCACACATGCTGCAGAATTTGCAAATAAAAAAAGCAAACCTCCAACACAAAGCTGTCAGTTTTTCCCATCATACAATTAACTATACAGGTACCTCGCAGCTTTGGTCCTTTAATAACCAGGATATAGGACTTTTTGGTGCTCGGGAATGCGCATTGCAATTAAAACCAGATGTTGCAGAGAGGAGGGAGATGTGAGATGGCTGCAGCAGCCTGTTGACTCAGAAACATTTTGAGACAAAACAAGTGGTTACAGCAGCTGTGCAGAGAGAGGATATGGTCGGACTCGGTCAGTTTTCGTGTGAGTGAGCGCTTCTGAGAAGGAAAGATGACTAAAGAGTAACGAAGAAAGAAAAGAGGGCCGAGCGTTTTTCACTGAGCTCCAGGAAGTCCCAAACCGCTACGTTTGCAAAAACGAAGAGGAATAGTGGATGGACAGAAAGAAAAAAACTCTACCCGGTTAACCTTTGAACCGTCTTCCTTTGTCCTCGCAAGAAGTCACAAGACAAACTCCCGTATAATATCACGAATGACAGCCCTAACGGTGAGCAGGCGGTGAGAGCTGGGACAGTTTTTGGGGGATTCATTTGTTTTCATCGGGTAAACAAACAGTCTATAAGGAGAGGAAGGGACTGTGGGAAGGTGCTTGGCCCAGAGGAGCTGCAAAGCGGGTGGTTTGTGTTGTTTAATCAATCTGGTTGTTTTTATTTTTCACATGACTTTCTAGAGCAATTGTTGCTTGTATGTTTTGCATCGACGGCTAATTACAGCTCTGGCTATGTGATTAGTTCAGGAAGCACTAATGCGCCCTGGATGCTGATTAGAGGCTTCATGATAAAGGTGTTTGTCTTTCAAAGTGTAGATCTGTGTCAGAGAGAAACAGTGTTTCAGGACAGGACACTCTAGACTGTCTTTCCTTTTTTTTTCTTTTTTTTTTACAGTGTAACTGTGGAGAACTGTGAACCAGGGGGTTTAATCTTTCTGCACTCTTGTTTTCAAATGCAGAAACACGTTCAGAGCAAAGCAAGAAGGAAGACACACACACCATGACCTCTGTCTATTTCGATCCAGGATCAGATTCAGGTGTAAATGGGTGAGTAATGTTGCTTTATATGTGAATGTGGTGGTGTTTTGCAGGGTGTTGTGTCTTTTTGTAAAGCTTTTATCTTGCACCTTATCTGTGTGTATCTATTAGAAACATTGCAAAGATGGAGGATGCTAAAGTGGAGATTGATGATGGAAAGGATGAGAGTGCGGTACCAGACACGATGTATCAGTAAGTTTATGCAACTTGGACTGCCGGACAGTGTACAGCACTTTTATTCAGCAGCACATCCACTGGCTAACATTACTTTCTTTTCTCCTCTGCAGCAATATCCGGAAGAAGATCGAACCTTTTGTTATGTCTTTTGGATTTCGGTGAGTGTTTCTGGGAGAATATTTGCCTTCCTTACCTTCTAGTGGTTGTTAATGCTGACTGTCTTGTCGTCCAGTGTATTTGGAGTGGCACTGATCCTGGTGGACTTTGTGCTGGTGATTGTGGACCTGTCCCTGCCAGCCAAGAGCAGAGATGTTGGGGATGCCTTAGAGGCCGTGTCCCTCATCATCTCCTTTTTCTTTCTCGCTGACGTCCTCCTGCGGGTCTTTGTGGAAGGGTGAGTGAGAAAGAAGGCCTTGCATGCAGTAGTGTAGCAGTATTGTCACTTCTGAATCTTACTTCGTGAAGCTGATGTTGAGTATTTGCTGTGACAGCGGGGTTAGTTCAGACATTAGTTTGTGGTTCTGCTGGAGTAGACTGCAATATATTGTGAACTGTATTTAAAACATTCACATTTGGTTTACCCAAGTCCTCAGTAATCACTGCATGAATGTAAGTACAAGAAACGTTTAAAAGAGTGATGCAAACAGTCCCAGAGTCCCTTGTCAGCAGAAATCAAGAGTGATTAGCTGTTAAACAGGAAGGTATGAAGAGGAAGCTGGACAGGAAGCGTATGGCATGTATGGGACTGGTCCTTGGGAAACCTACTGACTCAGTGCTAGTGAAGTGTCACTGAGTGAATAACGTTCTTCTACAGTAATATTAGATTCAGATACATGCTATTGTTTCCTCAGCTCATTTTCTTATGTTGTGTCTTTTAGGTTCAGAGTTTACTTCAGCTCCAAGCTGAACATCGTAGATGCCTGTGTGGTGGTAGTCACGCTGGTGGTCACCATGATCTACACCTTCACTGACCTGTCAGGAGCCAGTCTCATCCCCAGGTACCTGCTTGCTCCTGCGTTCCCAGCTAACAAGCACAGATTTACTAGAAGTGGCTCATACAGTTTGGTTTGTCTTCTTTGTAAAGGATAAAGAATTGTAAAAGTACATGGAAGCTCTGCAGCGCCTGGAGGAATATTTGGCATAAAGGCTTAGGATCGATTTGTAATGATCCTAAAATTGATTGATTAATATTTAAAGCCCATCAGTCTGTCCATGCAGGTGTTTTCACTTGTGCTGCTTGATCTCTTCTAAGATCTGTGCACAAACTGTGCTTAATAACGTCTCCCTCACACACACATACATGGATAAAAGTGAAAACGTAGCTTTGGCCTTTTGTCCACATGCAAGTTGCGTTTCTGGTAAGTGATAATGAACCTTATGTAAAACTCCATCCACGGTGAAGATTTTGAGAAACTCCTTTTTTAATGTTGACATGTAGACGGGGAAACAGAGTTTTTGGCTCGAGACTTGTGAGTGCGCGCCATTGTCTCCTCTTTTGTTTTCAAAAATATCCATGTCTGCATGGATGAAGCCTTGGGGAGGGAATTTTCCACCTGATTATAGATCCAATCAGACAGGGTAATTGAAAACACTGGTATAGCTGTATACTGATATCCTAAAATACTGATCGGTAATGCAATTTCAACAATATTGCAATATTATTTTTTTTAAAAATACCTTATATTAATGTTGAATACATTCTAGTCAGTGCCATTAAAATGCTAGCATTTGTTTAACAATTCACAAGGATGTATTTCTTCTTCACTCTTCATCAGGGTGGTGTCGTTTTTCCGTTTCCTGAGAATAATAATCCTGGTGAGGGTTTTCAGACTGGCAGCTCAGAGGAAAGAGCTGGAGAAGGTCACCAGGAGGATGGTAAGATCTTCACGAAAGATGCATAAAAAACTGTGAATACCTCATGTAGAAAAATTCTTCTGTAGGATTGCTGTTGTGTTGAATTGGGGTAGGCATCACGAGAGAAGTCGTCTACTACTTCCTGATATTTTTCAGGTTTCTGAGAACAAGCGGCGTTATCAGAAGGATGGGTTTGACCTTGACCTAACCTATGTCACAGGTATTTGTTACATGCTGTTTGACACAAAAATACCTCACCATACATGCACATCAGAAAATACGTGGAGATGACTAAAAATGACACCATTTAAGAAGTTTGCATCTTTACTCACCTCCTAGACCGTGTTATCGCCATGTCTTTCCCCTCCTCTGGGAAGCAGTCATTCTACAGGAATCCAATCAGGGTAAGTCACTGAGTACACTGTAGATAGTTTCAATCTAATTACATCAGCCAGTTTCATAATGAAGTTCATTCATGTAAGCACCTATTTACAAGAAATCAATATAAAGTAGACCCACAGACCTCTAAGTCCACAGGTGTTTTAACATAGTCTCATTCTCTTTCTGCACAGGAGGTGGCAAGGTTCCTTGACACTAAACATGAAGGCCACTATAAAGTTTACAACCTGTGCAGTAAGTTGACACCTCCTCTCGTCACATGCACTGCATTCCCTTTTTTATGCAGAACTACACAAACCATGCAAACATCATCATTTGTTTCCAGGTGAGAAAGGCTACGACCCCCAGTTCTTCCACTACAAGGTTGAGCGAGTGTTCATTGATGACCACAACGTCCCCTCCTTGGAGTGAGTAACATTTTCTGTGTGATGTTTCATTTCACCTCTCCCTTTGACTTGCAATCATACTGAAGCACTTTAGATTACAGCTACATAATAGGTTCTTTTGTTATCATGGTAATGACATCGATACAGTATGTTGACATTATTCACACAACACTAACACCTGCAAATGAGTCTAAAATTCCCCCATTTTGGTGTCAGTAAAGTTTATCTTATCGCATTTTAAAAAGCACCCTCTCACTGTTTTTCTGGGCATGTGTACTGCCTGCAAAGATTTCTATCAAGTATTATGAACACACACAGGAACAGGATGTATAACGAACTACCATCACATGTTGTATAATAGTTTGCCAGCTTACCTTAATGTCTTTATGATTGTATGTTCTACTGTCTGTTTCAGGGACATGCTGAAATACACGGCAAATGTGAGGGACTGGATGTCTGCTGATCCCAAAAACATCATCGCTATTCACTGTAAAGGAGGGAAAGGTAACGCCAAAGATTCCAACTTGTTTAATTATCATTTTAGGGAATCATTTGAGTTGAACAAGAACATTAGTTTTGTGTAACTCTCACTCTTTGTTTACCCCCTACTGCTCTCTGTCACAGGACGCACAGGTACTATGGTGTGCACCTGGTTAATAGACAGTGACCAGTTTGAGAGCGCACAGGTACGTGTTAGATTTGTTCAAGCAAAAGTTAATGAATGAACACAAACAGTTTGAAACACTTACTAACATTGGTTTCTGTTTGTCCACCAGGACAGTCTGGAGTATTTTGGTGAGAGGAGGACGGACAAGAGTCGGAGCTCCAAGTTTCAGGGAGTGGAGACCCCCTCTCAGGTGCGGACAAGTCACTCAGGGGCCAAACTAACAAATACTATTTTTTATAGAGGCAATTATTATGAGCCTTAACTATATCAGTAAGGCTTGTTGTCGCTACATCTGTTAATTATTTTCTCAGTTGATTAGTTATTTGGTCTAAAAATGTTAGAAAATGGTGAAATGTGTCCATCAGTGTTTTCCAAAGCCCAAAATGATGTCCTCATCCCAAAGATATTCAGTTCACAGTCTAAGAGGAGCAAAAATAACAGAAAATATTCACATTTAAAACACTGGAAACAGAGAATTTTGACTTTTTTCTCTTTAAAAATTACTTAAATCAATTAGCAAATAAGTTGGCAGTTAATTTCAATAGCTGACAACTGATCCATTAATGGTTGCAGCTCTACATTTCAGGACTCTGTAGAAATTGAAAGAAGTCTGACTGGCGCCTCTCAGTGGTAGAATGAAAAATTAAACTATGTGTGTAAGTGAAAGCAACATATAGACAGGACTCGCTTTTCCACAAGCAAGAAGTAATCTACTACATTTTTAAAAGATACTGCAATCCTTAGCAGTATCATGACCTTTACCATATACCTACCGTATATAATATCTATCTGTGTTATGTAAGGGCAGTATGTGTCATGCGTTTGCTGTATGTACACCTGCTGTAAGCTTACGATTATTCCTCACAGTTTGAGTCACTTTGAATTGATTGCCAGTGGAGAACATGAGTATGAGATTTCCCCCTGAAACCTCAGACACTGAGTCACTATTGAAAGATGCTGTCTTTGAACCACAGAGCCGGTACGTGGGGTACTACGAGGTCATGAAGACCAAGTTCAACAGACAGCTGCCTCCACCTAAAAGCCTCAGGATCAAGAGCATCCGCATCCACTCCATAGCAGGTAAAACCCCGGGCGCTCCAACACGTAACTTTATTATTTACGTAGTATTGCTTTGTGTCCAATATTATCTGCTTTTTTTGCTCTCACCCAGGTGTGGGTAAAGGTGATGGCAGTGATCTCAAAGTGAAGATAATTGTGAAGAAAGAGCTGGTGTTTCAATGCGTGTGTGCCAAACAGGAGAACTGCACAGTAAGTGTCATACTCTCGGCACATGCATTCATCAGGTCAAACTGAATCATTTGTCAAATGTGTTAATGTGGGGTTTTTTTTTTAGGTATTTCCTGATGTAGGCAATAACGCAGCAGTCATCAGCCTACAGAGCGGGCCTGTGGTTGAAGGGGACGTGAAAGGTCATGTTTGAATCAAGTGCTGTGAGTGCTTACATTTTCACCTTAGAACTGCATATGAGAGTAAAGCTGATGTTTTGCCTGATTGTCCTATAATTCACTTTATGTTTCATCATTCCCCTCAGGGTCTTCCAAAAGGATACGAGGATGTCCCATTCTACTTCTGGTTCAATACCTCCTTCATAGAGGATAACAAGTATGTTCCTGATGCAGTCATTTCTTTAGCTCTTGACTCAAATATTTTTATATTTTGTTTTGACTTTAGTGTTGATTATGAAACTCTCCACAGGCTGTTTCTACCGAGGGAAGAGCTGGACAACCCACACAAACCGAAGACCTGGGACCTGTACAAGGAGGACTTTGGTGTCACTATGTTCTTCTCAGACCCTTAATAAAAGAGTGCTTGTTACAGTTGTACCTTGAATAACGGACGGTGAGCAGGAATCGGTAGTTTGAACACTAACTCCAGAACTGAATGAGTTTGGTGTCAAAATTGAACAGAGGCACAAAATGATATGTTCACATGTATGATCTTGAAAGTAGTGGGGTTGTTCACGGAGTCAAATCATGTAGACTGCAGTGTTGCTCTGATGAGTCGTGGCACTTAAAACTAAAATTTATAATGGAGAGATATGTGAAGAATTAATAATGTGATGTCTTCCAGTGAATCTGTATGCTTGGTGACTCTGTTGGGTGTCCAAAAATAGAATAAAAAAATCTGAAATAGAATCAGAGGAACACTTGTGCCTGATGAAATAATAATGCTGAAAGGTTGGGCTGTATTTGTCTTGAACACAGTCCATTTCTTGAGTCTTGAACTATTTCCCAGTGCCATTATTAATTCATCTCCCCTGAAATATTAAGTCAGTTCTAAACTTTTTTATACACCATGTCTAGTTACTACTACAGTGTATGTATGCACTGTGGTTTATTGTGAAGGAAATCATATGGAAATGTACTCAGTGAGGTGCAACGGTTTACCAGAACACAGGGTGACAAATGACAGAGGTACCTACAGATGTACTCACGGTGAATCATAGAATCAATGTCACAAAGCTCCATCTTGAACTTAAGTTTGAGTCTATGGGGCAGCAGGGCTATTTTCTTATGGTTCCACTTGATCTAAAAGGTACTTCCTGTCATGAGTATTGTAAGTTAATGATGTACCTACTGCACTGAGTCAGGGCTCGTAATACCATGTGCCTATATATGGTAACGCCCTTAGAATTTTGTAATTTGTAATCTGTACATGTACACAGAAAAAAAAAAAAGTATTCTGAGCCGTTTTTTGCATGAATCAAATAGCTTTGTTAGGTTGAAACATCACAATGTGAATTTTGAAACAAAAGGGATTATTGGTCATCTGTTGATATGACTTTTAGAATTTTAATTTCACTAATGTATTGCCACAAAACATTTTCTTTTAAAATCTTTCCCTTTTAGCAAACACAAAACATGTACACATGTGTATCAGGTTTAATCTTTTATTCATAATTTATACATTCTCTCTAAATCATTTCTTATTTTACAAGTTTAATTACAAGTCATGCGCATGTTACACCACAAGTCACATAGACCAAGATCTAAGAGGCTTCCTGTGCTCATCAAACTTTGGGTCACAAAGTTAACCAGCTAGCAAAAGAATTAAAGTGCAGACAAAAGTAAACCTCAATGAGAATTACTGTTCCTTATTTAGGTTTGAAGACGATTTTGCTGAGGCAGATGGTGCAGCGAATTAAGGTTAATAATTTACTGACCTATATCCCAGTCAAAAGTCCCAGGACAAAATGATTGAGCGACGATACTGTGTGCTGCGGAGCAACTTAGCATAGGTCAAACCTGAGAAGTGATGGCAGAGATCCATTAATCCACTACATTTAATAAAGTAAAAGGCTTACTGATTTGCTTTACAACCTTCAAATCCCAGCAAATGTAATGTTAACACTGCACTATGGGACAGGCCTTCAAGGAGAGATCATCAATTTTAATGCAAACTTCCTGCTTTTAAGAAATTGAAGTGAATGTCTTAATTAAAGCTTAGGATGTTATGAAGCCCATTCTCAAGGATGTTCATATCGAGACTCATTTTGAGACTGGCTGCAAGCTATTCTGTGCAGAGCAGCATTTCAAAGTTGCAAGACTGTTAAGGACAGATATGTTTAACATCATTTTTCTACATAAAAGGCACCCATTTCAGTAGAACTGCCAAAAGCATGACCACATTGATCAAACTACACAACTCCTGCAATACTGTGCATTTCAAGTAAACAGAGAAGTCTTTACGAAATTGGCGTTGCAAAACAGCAGTTGACAAACCAAAGGCCTGTTACAATCACAGTCAGTTAGATGTCTGAGTAACCACAACGTTTAACAGAACTCCTCAGACTTAACATCAGGTTCACAAAATCAGCCAACTGTCAAAGTAATGAGTAATAGCTCAGGGGACGTTGTTGCTGAACGAATACAACAGTCCTTGCTGGCCAACAGGTAACAGGAAAAACATTTATTTCGGCTTAATTTCTTTTTTTTTTTTGGTCATATTGCTTTTTCCTCACCCGCACATTCAGTCCAAACATCCTCAGGTCAACAGAGGGTTTTTCTGGCAGCCCGGGCCAAGTTTCCTCCAAAACCGTTAAGTAGGTCGCACTTCTCCAGCTCTTCATACCGCCCGCTTTGCAGAAAGCAGAGCAGTGTAGTTTTGCATGTCTCTTTGCATGGCTCTGACACATGTCCTTTATGTCTGAGGTACCAGAACCTTTGGAAGACCCGGTCATCTTTTATAAAGGTCTGCATCAGCCCGTTGTAGTCGGAGGGGAACAGACTGGGCAGACCATAGGCCTCTGTGGCACGGTACAGCAGTGTCCATTTGGGGTTCTGTTCTGGGCCACTTGGAGCTCTTGGACTGTGGTTTGCCTCTGTGAGGTTAAGGATGTAGGTTTCATGGTCAAGCACCGAGCCGAGTGCTGCCTTGGTAATTCCCATCCACATAGTAGACTCGGAAACCTGAACGAGAAAAAAGAATTTTAAAAAAAAATCTCTGAAATGTTGGGAGAGTGCTCAACTGGTTTATGAACTCACCTGGGTTAAGATTAACGTAAGTAGTGACGCTGGGAGCAATGAATGCCACTCCCAATGGGCGGGTCATTGTTGCCTCATCATAAAACATCTGGAACTCATCCACATGTGTATGGCCAAAAAACTGTCCAGTAATTGTACTTTCATACCTAGGAAGAAAAAAAAAAAAAAAAAAAAAAGAAAACTTTACAACTGGTCTCATGTCTCTTCTTACTGGTAGGCTGCAAAAAGTCAGACTGTTGCATGCAGCTACTTTAACCACAGTAAGTCACTGACCTTTAAATTAGAAGCAAAACAACTTGCATCTTCATTTAGGTGGACTCACAAAACCACACAAGAAAGTATCTATCTAAAGACATCTGATCCAGCCATGCATACAAAGGAAGTGAAACAAGCGTTGCTAGTAATAAGTCAACCGCATGCTTATTTGACTACAGATAATCTGGGTAGAAATACCATATACTGGCACTACACTTAAAATATATGGCAGCTACTGCACAAAAGACAGCAGCTATAAACTGACAGTGGGGACATTAGTGTTACTCATTACATACAATGATCTGAAGACAGTGACACTGTTTAACACTGCTGAGTGTATATATCTTCATGTCCTCTCCTCAATGACAGCACCAAGTAAACAGGACAAAAAAAAAGATGTACTGCTACTGCAACTCGCTTGACTGCACTACAACAATTTCAAACAGCTGTGGGAGACTACATTTTTAAGATTAAATGATAAATGTAGCTACCTGTTGACAATGTGATAGTAGTTCCAGCTCCAGCTGCCAAGACACAGGCCAGGTGGAATGTGACCGATGATATGTACCTAAAATAAGGAGGAAATGACACCACTTAGAAGAATATTATTGCACTAATAAAAAACTTTATTGCAATTGCATGCTTAGTTCTAGTGATTATAGGGAAGTAAAACGAGAAAGCCATAGAGTCATTATCCACATCTAGAATGAAGCACGTGGCTCAGGTGGAACATGAATCTGAGCCTCATTGATTCCACATTAAGTGTTCCATTAGCTTTACAAAGTCTGCTCTTATTTATTTTTATTTTGTATTACCTCTTCTATTTTATACTTATCCTCTTGCACTGTCTGCACCGTGGGTCAAATCAGAGTGAAAGGCTGTTTCGATTCTCTGCGTGCCTGTTACGTAACTGTAGAATTGACAATAAAGCCTCTTGAGCGGCCACTTGAGGTTGGCATCAGAAACCAGTCAATCTTCATTGACAACCATGTTAAAATGCCCGACTTAACAGCAGAATTTAACATGTTTACAGTCTGGTACAAAAAACAGTTTTGGTATCTGTAGCTAATTTCCCCTCTTCATGACAACTGCATGATGGGTGAGTTTTTATATGAGTCACCCATTTACATTTTGTTAAGGCTTAAAGTTACATAATCATAATTAATGGTGGGCAGCTTTGAGTGACAGGTTGTCTGATGACAGTATCCCCGGCTTCTCAGTCAGAACCACCCCTCGCTCCAAACTTGAAGCTTCAAAACGAGAGTCCACAAACCAATGGGTGATGTCACAGTGACTACTTCCATTAGTTTTACAGTCAATGGGCATGCCCGCAGTTTGGGGAAGTAGACAGGAGTAGTGCCACAGAAGCTAAGCAATGTACTGCTGTGGACAGGGGCAGCAGCAAAACATATTTAAGCGTTACCTTGTCGTCACACAGACATTTCAGACAGGGAAACCATTTACGGCTTTAGTTCTCCATCTACACTCTTGTCAAAGGTCCCTGATTCGTTTGACAAAAATGTCATTTTAACTCGCTAAACACAGGAGCTGCTGGTCTACCATTGCCTCCATCTGTTACTGTTATTGTGTGACTATGGTGAATCCATATTAAGCCTTATAAATGCCAAAGTCTTACAATAACAAACAAACTAACTGGCTGAGACAGCAGTGGATCAGCAGCTCATGTGTTCAGTATTATTAAATTACTGTTTTTCCTCAATGGAGAATGGCTCTGAAGAGAGCAATGCAATGGCCTCAGATAACCATTGGAAACTGCTGTGTGACAGCAAGATAAAGCTGTGAAAGTATTCCAAAATATAGTGTACACTTAAACTGATTTTTTTGGTGGGACTTTATTTAGGTGGCTAAAGTACATTTTGTTGCTGAGTCTGAGCCCATCACAGTTGTACATTCCTTAGCTTCTGTGTCAATACTCCTGCCTGCTTCTTCTGTATGTAAGACACTTACTATAGATAACTACCTTACATGTTCCTCACTTACAAAGGATTCGAACTATCCCTTTAAGTGACCTACTTATCCCAGTGTCTTCCACCATCTTCTGTTTTTGCTGCTCTACTCACCTTCTCTCCCTTGTTCTCACTGTCCTGGAGAATATGGACCAGCCACTGCAGCTGGTTAGCAGGATCTGTAGAATTCACCATCAGCCAAAAGTTTTCTCGAGCGCAAAAGTTCATGTTGAGAGAGACCACCCTCAGGCCAGGCTGAATCTCCACTGTGTAGAATCCTCCATATCTGAAATTACATCCAAAGACATAGGTGAAGGATTTAGAAAGTCAAAATCACCCCTGTACGCACCCATCAAAATTCCAAACCCTCTTGATAGGGAACAATATTCTGAGAAATGTGACCACTTCTGTTTGCAAAGCAGTGGGATGTGAACTACAATCAAGGTGAAACCACAAGAACAAACATGTGATGATGTTACTCTTTAACAACAGAGCTTCTGTTTTATCTACAGTGTGGCCTGACCTGCACAACGATGTCAACATGCAATAAACATTTAAATATGATAAAAACAAGAATATCAAAAACCTCAAAGTTGTTAAAGCCTGCTCTGGTAACCATTGTGCCCACTCCTCTGCCATGGTATTGTAGAGCCAGGCGCTGGATCTGTTGCCATGAACAAAGGGTGGCGGGAAGCTGTTCACGGGTGTACTCTCGTGGTTCCCTACAGCAGGGTAAACTGTCACATTTGGTCCCAGGTATCTGGACAGAAGATAAGAGGAAGAGTCAAAAGCTGTTTGGATCAGCATTCGGCAACACATGACAAACATCTGACCAAAATAGCTGCAAAAATACTGTTATCATCTTTTGAGTCAGAGGACAAGACCACTTTGAGGTTAAATTAGAGCAACTGCATTATCCAGAAATTCCAATAGCCATCAGTGGTCTGACATTTCAAGACAATGTTACACAAATGATTCTACTGAAAAATACTCTGATGGCTGAGTGGTAAAGTTATCTGCAGTAATAGCTAGACGACATGTCCACTATGTTGTGTGTGAAAGGAGCAACTGTGTTTATTTCAACGTTAATCCTTAAGAGAAATTACTTATGGATGAGCCTGGAGACAGTTGTAAGCTCTGACAGCTGTTGTTTCCTGGTCTGAGACCAAACATTGTGTGCTGGTATGTCTCCAGTCCAGTAGACCCAGTCCCAGGGTCCATCTTTGGCAGCATTTTCCAGGAGGTTCTCCACCGTCCGCAGAGGCAGGTCACACTTACTGTAGGTTCCCCAGTACCCAGCCTCCCTCCGCCTCCAGCTGGGAGAGCCTGAGTCTTTACGACAACACAGAGGGGCCTTGCAGTCTGCTGCACTGCCGGGTGCATACTCCTGTAGAGATGGGATTATTTTTAGAAGCAGTGCTTGATCCAAAACAAAGTCAGGTGACCAAAACCCTCGTGTGTCTCCCGGTTAGTCACTCCAAATGTCCAAGGAAAATGGCAACTTTAACTTTAATCAGTAACTTCAGTTTTTGTTTTAAGACAGATGAATTTTGAGGCACCATTTCAATTCTACTCTGCTTTGGTTTATCTCTCTACGACACTCACCTGGTCCCAGTGGATGTCCGTTAGAAACAGGACCCTGCTCTGTGGAGAACCAGGTTTGGGAGGCGAAGGTGGTGTGACAGGGGGCTTAGGGACCTTTGGCAGGGTGATGTTCCAGGGGTCATAGATGTCAAATTTGCCGCAGGAAGGGCCCACTAGCAGGGCGCACGCTTCACTAGGCCACAGTAAGGACTGCTGCAGAGCCCGGATGAAGTCAGACCTGAACAACTCTGTTATTTCTCGACACACTTGCTCATCAGCCAGATGGAGACGAACACACGCCTCACCTACTGCATGTGCCACTCGCTCTTCATTTGCATCAGTCTAGAAGAGGTAACAAAGGCAGAGCAGGGTGACATTAGAGGTGTGAAAACACATGTAAATGTAACAATTAACCCGACAGGGTCTTTGTCAAGATCCTTTACTGACTGATGTTAAAACCTCAAACTTCCTGAGAAATGAGCCAAGCTGAAATCGATGTGAATCATCTAAAATTCCAACTTACTACACCACAGTGTAACACTTAACATTATGAACAAGTGAAGTGTAATATTTACACTTTTGATATAAATAAAAATGAATCTGGCCAATTTTGAAAGCATGTTTTTTAAAGGTCAACAGCTGTAGCTGCTGGACGACAGGAGCACTTGAGGTTAACAAACAGACCATAAAATCAAGATGTCTCCAGGATGGGTTTGTGCTAAATCAGCTATAAACCCCAGGAGATATAAAAAGACGTGATATTTTCAAACGGGGCAGAGGAAGAACTGGACTTTCCCCATATGGAAGTATTAGTGTCTCATGTCACTTTCGTTTGCAAACTTGAGTAACCCTGTATAAGTTCATCACACTAAAACTAAAACAGAACTTTTAAGTAGTGTGTTTGCATTGAGCAACAGGATTTTAGTCACATGATCATCTTACCAACCTAACTGTACTCATGTCTCTGTTTTTAATAAATAAATTATCTTGAGTTGAGAGAAGCTGACGTGTAACAAGGAAGTTCGTGCAACCATTTCCCCTATACTTCGGGAAACAGTAGGAGGTCAGAAATAATTGCCTGGTTATAAAAAGAGTAAACAGACACAAGAAAACTGATGAAGGGAACAACGCCTTGATGCATTAATAACATTAATCTTTCGTTTATCATTGTTATAGATTAGAATTTCAACACTACAGTTTATCTTGATCTTGACTCTGACCTACACAAAGGTTTACTATCAGTTTGTGTTGAAACTGTTTAAGCTATTTGTTGATTTAACTTTATTTTGGAGGCTGCTGACTCTGGTGCTGTTGCATTGTTTTGTGTCATACTGAGAGGTGTAATCAAACATGCCTATCCGATGGACTATGGAATACAATCCAACACCACTAAAAACACAGCCTCCAGAGTGGCCATAGAAGATCATCACTGAACAGCTGCAACTTAAATTTGACAATATACATGAAGACAGGATTTATAGCAGGGCTGCTCTATTAGTTTTAGCTACTAAACTCACAACTGAGTCTATAATAATCCTGGCAAAAGATCACCATTTTATGAGACATGTTCAAACCTTACCAGAAGGGCAATATCAAGGATGGTGAAGACTGCTTTGCACAGGGGGCAGGTGACATTTTTCCAGTTAAATCCAAACCCTGGGCGGCTGAACTGCTCCATGAACACCAGGCTGGGCTGCTCTGAGGTCGGTGCTGGATGACAGGTCCCAAACATCACTAAAAGCAGGGTGCAGGTTATCAGCCCAAAGGAGGGCAGCAGCAGCGTGTGGAGCCTCATTGTCTTGACTGTGGACTGTTTGTCTGCAGCCTCTGTGAAACAAACCAGAACAAAAAGAAAGTAACACTCAGAGCTGCAGTTTAACACCTTAACTTGAGGGTAACTGAGTCACATGCTGCACCCACAGACACCTTTAAAGAGGCTTCGACACAAAACCGGTAACAGGCGGCTAACAATGTAGCTAGCTAGCTGCTGTTTTGCCACTTTACCTCCCAAAAAGTGCAGACCGGAGAGTCGTCGTCGTCTTCCCCGGGTGAGGTGAACACAGGCAGGTCAGGAGGTTCGACGCTTCCACGTCCACAAAGTGTGCACAAACAAAGGTGGACCACAGCTGCTGTGGGCTCGTCGGTCGGCAGCAGTCTGCTAACAGACTGTTATGGTGTGAGTCTCTCCTCTGCTCGGTCTTGTGAAAGACAGAGAGTCAGCTGACTCATCACGTGTCACAGCTTTTTTTCTTCTCCTTTTGTTCAGAACAAATTGTATCATGATCTGCAGCTGGTTGATCTTTGGAGAGTGCATCGATCTTTCACCTTTGTTTCTGCCCCTTTTTTGGCCTGCATGCTTAATGTGCATGCTTTCACAGCAGGAGCTGCCTTATAATGCTGCAGCAGTTACACTGTAGCTTAGTCCAAAAACAATTTATCAAACTGTTTGTTCACATCATAAACTTATTGCAAAACATGGGAAGAAGGCGATGAGCAACATTAGAAGAAATGGCCCCAAAAATAGCAAGAAATTAGAAAAAAGTTACAAAAATTTACCTGAAAGTTAGTAAAAAAGAAAGAAAAAAGAAAAAGGATAAAACAAAAACAAACAAGGAAATGACCTGAAAAACATGTATAAAAAAATAATACCAAATTTGTAACATAATTTTAAAAACATATTTCTAATTATATATATAGTTTTGTGCAAATTTTTTCCACAGCTTTTTAAAAAATAATTCACAAATCTACTAACTTCTAGCAGATTGCAGAACATGTCTTGCCATGTTGCTCATTGCCTTTTTTCCTTTGCTTTAGTAAGAAATTAAACCAATTTGCTTAAGATTCAAAGGTTTAAATACTTATAAAGGGCGTTTGAATGCAGCAGAAAAAAAGTAATGTGGCTTCAGGTTTTGAAAGGTTGATGCTGCAGCAGTTACACTGTAGCTTAGTCCAAAAACAATTCATCAAACAGTTAATTCCCACAATAAACCTCTTTCAAAGCATGGGAAGAAGGCAATGAGCAGCTTAAGAAGAAATGGCCCAAAAAATAGCAAGAAATCAGAAAAAAAGTTACAAGAAAATAACCTGAAAGTTAGCAAAAAAAGAAAAAGGAAAAAAGAAAAAACAAAAACAAGGTAATGCTCTGAAAAAGTGCTTAAAAATAATAACAAATATGTAACATAATTTTAAAAAATCTATTTATGATAATAGTAAATACAGGTTTGTGCATTTTTTTTTCCTATAGCTTTTTAAAAAATAATTCACGAATGTACTTACAGTACTTCTAGCAGTTTGCAGAACGTCTTGCCAAGTTGCTCATTGCCTTTTCCCCATGTTTTAGAAAGAAATCAAACTAATTTGCTCAAGATTCAAAGGTTTAAATACTTGTAAAAGGCGTCTGAACGCAGCACAAAAAAGCGATGTTGCTCCAGGTTTTTAAGGGTAAATGCTGCACCATCTACTCTGAAGCTTAGTCCAAAAACAATATATCAAACTGTAAATTCCTATCATACATCCAAGTTGCATCCACTCCAAGACCTCCAAATAAACAGAATATATATTCAAATAGATAATAAATAAGATATTCATAAATACATAGCCTGCTGCATCCTAATTTATCAGATTTAATTTGTTGTTGTACATGCCTGACTCACACTGTATCAACATAAGGCAGTGAATCCTATAAAGCTATTAAACTACAAATTTTCTTTAAATGTGCAACTACACCCTCTGAGCTGAGCTTAAGCTTCAATGCTGGCCTCAGAAATACTAAAAAAGTCTCAGCACAGAGTTTACTTACTGCTAAGTTTTCTGCAGCTTTTAGCCCCACCTAGTGGCCAACATCGGAAGAGATCAGACAACTCCAGCCACTGAAGAAGGCCACAAAATTTGGCTGAAAATTTTCCAGCAAGTGGACCTTGTCAAGGTGTCTATAGGTATCAGACAGTTAAAACCTGTTCAAGACACCTTTTAACCAAATTTAGGACAGATTTTGGGACAAATCATGTTTTACTTATTTAAGCATCGCAGGTTAGCACCTGCAGGTAAGTAGTATATATGTGGTCTTATGCAGAGGTAAGTGTTATGTTGGAATATGGTTATTAGATATTAGAGTGAGTTAAGTCAATCTACATTTTGCCAACAGGTAAGTGCAAGTATGAAGTGAAATGACAGTATTATAGTCTTTCAATATGTGTACCATTACAAATGTGGGCTTTTACATAGAAAGGCTTCACTCATTTTCAAAACAAGAAATTTAAAAAATGGATAAATGAAATTAGATAAAATGTTTGTAATAGTTAACACCTCACAAATTCAAATTTAAGACTATTTAATGACTTATTGTTGTAACATTAAATTTAAGACTTTTTAAGGACCTGTAGACACCCCACTTGTTATAAAATTATTTTTGTAAACTGATGTGAACATTACATGTTCCACAAAATGATGATGCTGTCTAGGGCTGAGAAATATGGAATCAAATATCACAATATTTTTGATAAAATACCTCGATATCACAAAAATATTGTAGGGCTGACCATTGGTGCTTACATATTTACAAAATGAGATTTATAAAAAATCATCAGCAATGTGAATATAATGACTAAGTCGTAAGTTCAGAAAATTACATCACTTTCAACCAGGAGAAGACAGCACTTACCATATTACTATATCCAAAATCTGCAACAATATCTAGTCTCATATCACAATATTGATAAATTATTGATATATTGCCCAACCCTAATGCTGTCTCAAAAGGAAAGAACAAGGATTTGTCATAAATATAAAACATTTATTGCATTTGCGTTTGTTAATGTGTATAAAATTATGGTTCCTATACACATTTCTTTGGATCTGTTTCTGTCACTGAATATAATCCACACTGGATTAAAAAAGTTTGCCAATATTTCAGTGACATGTTTCAGCCATAATAAAAGAGCACATAGGCTAAAGAACATTTATACCTTGAATTTAAATTATACAAGAAAAGCAATATAATACTATTGTTTGGATCGTGTAGCGAAAGTGGTCTCTGACATTATTTACAGTGGCTTAGCAGATACATGGAGTGAAGATAAGAAGTGGTTTGATGATAAAAACATGGTAACAGGAGTGTACAGATTGCTACGAAGGCATTCACTTGTCTTGCATCTTCTCCAGGATGGGAACGATCATGTCGAACTTGGGTCTCTTGGCTGGGTCTTCGTTCATGCAGAGCCTCATCAGCTTACAGATATGAGGGGAAATCCCCGGTGGAATGGTTGGCCGAAGACCTTCAAGAGCCACCTGAGGAATGGGTGGAGGCGAGATACATAGAAACCTGTGCTTCTGGATTTTTTTTAGGTATGGTGGTGTATTTTCAAGGGATACAGAAATGTGGAGAGATGTGGATATGAAAACAAAGTGCAAGCCTGGGGGTAGATAAATACTTAGCCCACTTACCTTCATGCCTATCTCCATGTGTGAGAGGTCAGCAAACGGGACCTCTCTGGTAACCAGCTCCCACAGTAACACAGCGAAGCTCCACATGTCAGCAGATCTTCTGTTGATGTCCTCAGGCCTCTTCTGCAGAGCTTAAGGGACAAGGAAAACCATAAACATGACAGGATAACTCATTTGTTGGTTTGTTTTTAATCGGTAACACGGGCAACACACCAGATGACTACCACTAAACTGAGACTAAATTATACAGTACAGTATGTTCCTCACTAAATGACTCATAAAGACTGAGGAGGCATTATGGGAGGAGGAAGCAGGCTGAAGGGAGGAGGACAAAAAGGGAAAAAAAGGAATAAATACCTTCAGGGGCCATCCATGCTGGAGAGTACATACGACCAGGACACTGGAAGGAGAACTTAGCATCTGCCATGCTTATTCTGGCTGTCATGTCCTCATCGATCTGGAAATTAACCCAACAAACTGATTAAATATCTGGCTAGTCAGTGAGACACAGGGTCACCTTAAAGGGGACCTACTACGCTCATTTTCAGGTTCATACTTGTATTTTGAGTTTCTACTAATTGGAACATGTTTACATTCTTCCATGGTCAAAAAACACTTTCTTTTCCTCATAGTGTCTGCGCTAAAAAAAACTGTATTCACCCTCTGTCTGAGACATTCTGTTTTAGCACCTGTCTGTTTAAGCCCCCCTCTTAAAAAAGCCCAGTCTGCTCTGTTTGGTCAGCATTTCCAGGTCTTCAGCTGATTCACGTCTCTGCATGCTCTTGGCGGAAGTTTGCCCTCAGGGCTTTGGCTTTCTGCCAGAAAGCCCTTTCTTGGTTAGGTTTAGGAAAAAGATCACGGACAAGATTTCTTCCAGAAAGAAGGCTAACTTTTCTCACGGGCTCCCTGCACTGTCATTGCAGCCAGGGAGTGACTGCAACACAGTATAACAGCACTTTCTTCAATAACAAATCACCTATAAAAGCCTTTAAACACAACCGGAAAATGTTCCAGCATAATATGATCCGAAACTGGGGAGAAATTAACAACATGGGCAACCAAGATAACATGTTTTCTTGACATTAGCATGGAGATACTTATAGCAGTGTACTGTATGTGATGTAAAAACTTGCAGTAGCATGCCTGGAGCAGATGGCTATAGAAAGAAATCCATCACAGGATGACATCAGCTTGTCTCAAAGTAGAAAAAATGTTGGAAACCAAGCATTTAGTCAGGTCCGAAGCTTAAAGTTTTTGCTCACAGGGATAACTGTTGCATTAATTTACCTTAATTATTTGAAACTTTGGCCACGTTTAATATATGAACATCCGACATTGTAACATTTTATACATGACAAAAATAAAGAAAAGCATAATAGTCTTATCTTATAATTTATAATAATGGTTGTTTTATACGGCAGTTGGTCAAAGACAGTCGACCAGTGTCTTACCATGACATGCTTGCTGTTGAGGTAAAGCCGTGACACCATTGGTTCTAAGGTGTGGAGGAAAGCCATGCCACTGGCGATGTCCAATGCAAACTTCACCGCTTGGCTTTGGTCGACCACCAGAGCTGAGGAAGACAGAGGTGGACAGGAGGGAAAAGTAAGATGTACTGTGGGGTGAGGACAGGTGTGCAAAGTCTTCCATCTAGTGCTGTGGAGCTGGAATAAACTTAAATTCAAATTTTAGCCATTTTCATTTTACACCTGTACACAAACACATATAACTTACTAGTGCCCTGGTGCAGAATGTTGAAGAGGGATCCGTATGGCATGTAGTGGGTAATGATGATGGGGTGAGGGGATGGAGGTGACTGACAGGCCCCAAGAACAGGCAGAATGTTTGGATGAGAAAAGATCCTATGGACACATGATAGAAAGAGAGAGGTGTGTGTAAATGTTTAAAGTATGTAATTAGAACACACACAGAGGTGTTTCTCAGATGATCAGGAAAAAACAAATTCACGGTTGGCAGGAAACACAATCAAATAAATAAATAACATTTAGAAATGCCCTAAACGCGTGTTCTGCATGAAGAAAACTTCAAGAATCCATCATTGTTGTACCGTCTGTACCCCTTCAAAATTCAGCCCTTTCATTTTTGCAATACATGTCAGATTATATGTTGCCTCTAAACTTTCAAGCATACCCATCCCAAGTACTTTTATGTGTGCTTTATTTCTTAGAAGAGCACAAGAACTGAAGCCAAAATGAAAACACATTGCCAAGTTCTTCCAATTCCACACTCAGCCTTCCTGCTGGGGGTTCATTCTTTGAATTGGCCCGGTATAACATTTTCTTCATTTTTGTCCTATTAAGGTTTTGTTGTAAGTGTTTTCCTGTCGCTTAAGAAGGGTCTGGACTGATTAAACTGAGCCAGTTCAGGTATTATGTTACATTTTGCTTGACTGATTTAAATTGTTGGGTATTACGTCATTTTATTCTACGATTTATTTTGATTAATTAGGTGTAGGTAGGATATTTCTGTGTAAATACATGTAACGCTTGTGAGTTTCTCCTTAAAATATGCACGTAACACCACCATTATTATGTCAACAATGAGTCACTGAATGCAGAGGTTTTTTGTGGGGGGCAAGTGTGCTTCACATGTCTTAACATGCCTGTATGACTTCTCTTGGAATTGTCTGCACATACTTCAACATAACAAAGGCACAACATTTTGCCTTTTGGGCAATAATATGGTGCAACAGCCACTGAATAATACACAAACTGATGCAAGAACATCAACATGACAAACAGGATTCAAAATAAGGTTTTTACTATGATGGATTTAATTCCATGCTATACGGGATTACATGTTTACTGTGATGCAAGGAGGTTTGTGGAATTTGTTTTCCACATTGCAGAGCAGAAGACATCACACAGTAAACAGCTGCCAACGACTGCTTCATCACAAAACCATCCCATTTCCTTGACCTCTAAAAGCAGAAACTCCTCTCCTTCTTGCACAAGAATCTTACACCAGATCCTAATTTCTCTTTGACCACAGCAACCTCAGTGGCCACCAATCAATCACATCCATCCTCACATTAGCACTGTGTTTACCAGGATGTGATAGTCCAACTGTGTAAGGCTCAGACACACAGGCTCTTTAGAGACTTTATCAAATCTTTGTGAACAGACTGACAGTATGTGATCGCATAATGCCTATAAATAAACCCTGATATCTCTCCACTGTTTGCAGACACCACAATAAATACCATCAAGAGCCAACCAAAACCAACAACTATAAATGTATTATTGATAGATAAATTACCTGAGTTTTGGATGCTCTTCGTTGAAGTCCCTGCTCTTCCTGGTGGTCCAGTCTCTGACTTGTAGCACCTTCACTACAATCTCATCCCCTTGCCATCGACCCTGCCATAACTGCAGACAGAGCACACAGCCAAGTAAACAACTGGGGAGCTGAAAAGAAATTAAAAAGACTGACACAGCAGTAAACACAGTGCAACTGACCTCTCCGGACTGGTTCTCATTGATCTTTGCCAGGAGCGAAAGCTGCTTATAATCAATACCAGCCTGCTTGTTGAGGGTACCATTACCTGAAGGAGCCAAAACATGAATAATCAAACAAACATTCTGACTTAATATGAGAGTTTATTCCTTTTATGCAGTGTGAGTGTTACTCACGAGGTCGTGTTCGCATAGTGCCCTTCCAGAAAGTTTCCTTATAGGGGACTTTGGTCATACTCTGGCCCATTTTCTCTGCCTTTTCTACATAAATGGAGTAACAACACAAAAATGAACTTGTGATATGTTTTGTTTTGCTGATATAATGAATGACTTTTCCAAGAAAATAACCTGTTAGGGTGTTAAAATGTCCATAAATGACCTCTGACCTTGAAGCAGCTGTCTTAGATGAGGCTTAGCCTTGTCCAGAGGCGTCTGTCCATACCTGTTACATATACACACCTGGGCACCACTGGTCACCAAGTCCTTAAAAAGAGGGGTTATACTATGTTATGCACAGACTTGATTTTAATTAAAGGTTTTGGATTAAAAGCACAAACACTAAATCACTGTAGTGGCAATTTATCCCCAGAAGATGGCCTTTTCAGCCAACAGATTGTACTGTGGGTGTATTGTACTATACCTCTGCCACTTCGTCTTGGCCCCAGAAGCAGGCGTAGTGGAGCGGTGTGTTTCCATGCTCGTTGACTGTATTGGGGTCGGCTTTGCACTGAATCAGCTGGCATACAAGTGCAGGTCATAAAGTTAGAAAATTGAACAACCAAGCAAGTGGAAAGGCATAAAAGGCATAAATGGGTCCACTTGTAACTATAATGTGTTTACCTTTGCCACAATGTCTCTATGCCCGTGACTGGAGGCGAGATGCAATGGGGTATCATCTCCACGGTTCATCACGTTAATACGAGCACCTCTCATGATGAGCATGTCAACAACTCCGCTCCTCCCTTCCCTGCAAGCCCAGTGGAGAGGGCTGAAGCCGTGGTCGTCACTAAAACACAACACGCACAAGGAGAATTGATTGAGTGACTGATATATTTTATTGTAAACATGTAAAACAAAAAATAAATGAACAAATCCTTAATGAAGTAGCCCAGTGATAACCTTGCTTTATGACATTTTAAAGTCTAATTAGAGTGTTTTTATAAGGTGACAGCATTGGAGGTTACTTGTTCCCAGGAAACATGCGTGGGAGGGTGCGAGAGCTGACCTGAATGCATCTGAGGCTTCAATTGTTGCTATGGTAATCAACATCTAAATCAGTGTTCAATGCTCTGTTTTATATAAATATCTATATATGAATGACCTCAAACAGTAATCCAACATATTCACTATGCATCAACATTAATTATCACTAGTTATTTTTAGACAAGGACATTTAGACTTAATGATAGTTTTGTGACTCTGACTTGCTCTCATCTAACGTCAGTCACCACATTTAACACATCACATCACATTTAACAGCAGCAAACCTATATTACAACATCTGTTTACAAACTCTCACACAACTTGCGCAGTATAATGCAAGTCTCACTTATCCAGCTGTATGCTCAGTACTTCCCCAAAACATGAATTTTTGAGAAAACCATAATATGCAGTCTCACACACAGATGAGTAGAGCTTGCACAGGAGTTTATGTAGAAGTGTTTTAAATAATTCTGTTTTAGCAAAACTAGATAAATTAGATATGGATTATACTGCACAAGTTGTGAGAGTCTGCACAGAGATGTTTTTGGACTCTTTGTTCACTGTGGGGGCATGCGAGAAAAACGTATTCCTCTCAAATTCAATGTAACACAGAGTGAGTGCTTGACATACAAATGATCAGTTAGGTAGTGAAGTATTCCCCTAACATCTCCGAGCATATATCAGCTAACAAAATACTCTCTGTGTGGTTCGCTCTTTGACACACAGCCACACAGGTTCTCACAGACACTACCTAGCAATCTTTATTTAGACTTAAGCACATGCTTCCTTGCGCTGCCGACAGCCTTTACCCATCTGACGACTGGCCTAGTGATAAATATGTCTTTGCGAGCTGGAATGCCTGCTAACATACACAAAAAAAAACGCAAACGCGCAGACAGCGTACACAGCACTGCTGCAGTCTACAAGGAGCCAAGCTATCACCTATGTGCGACTGGCCCCTTCACCCAAGTGGCTCCTTTACATTAGCTGACCCCGAAGCAGCTGCTGGGGCTTCTCGCAACTCCCTGCAAAGCCACAAGCTCTACACTATGTTTAACAATAAACCTCAAGAGGGCTTGTATAGCCTGTAGGAAATAGCTGCAGTACTAGCTCGCACCAAAGTGAAATAGCAGTTAGTCACATTCTCTTGTCAATTCTCATCCAGCGCAGTGTACAGACAGTTCATAGTCAGACCAGCCCTGTGTGTGCTATATAAAGTAACGGGTAAAAAAACTCAGGAATGACAGAGCGGAAAATACATGGTGGAATCCTCAGCTACACATTCTCTGAGTCTCCCACTCTCTTTCTCCCTGTGTCTTCCTGTGTCACTCGCTCAAAACACACAGAGCTCCCAGGGGAGATCTGAAATGGAATTTAATGCTTGTCTCAGTGGGTTCCAGTTCTATCTACTCCCTGCATCAAAAATTAGCACATGTTCCCACCATTACATACCACTTATCACACATTATTGAATATTCTAAAAGAAAAAAAAAACAGCTGCTTCACACACACACAGTTGAGTCTCTTTCAGATTAACAGCCAAAACAGGCCTCCAGCATAATGACTGGTCTCTCAGATGTTTATGTGGGACTGCAGCTCGCTGTCTGAGAAGCTCTGTCAGCGAGGGCCTGGCCCTGTATGGAGTTGAACAGAGGAAATGGCCTTGGCTGTTGCGTGGTTGGCTAGCAGCTCTGCAGCCCTCAAAGTCAACGTCAACAAACTGCACATATATGGCCTGGCCCAAGAATGAGATAACCGAGGTCTTTAGCAGTGAGGTCCTCTAGCTCCTCTCTAGTAAGGAAATTACGTAAACAGGGAGAAGCGCCCTGTATATCCTAAACAATTTATATAAAAAACATAATCAGGCTGCAAGTTGTGACCATTTTAAGTTAATCTACTGCTTACATTTGTTCCCAGAAAACAGTGAGACACCTTCAAAGTGTTTTTTTTGTCTGATTAACAGTATAAAACCTCAAATACTCAACTAAAATAGATGATGTGATTATTAAATGTGCTATTAAAAAGAATCTGTAAATCAACTAAATAATGTCAGCACTATAATCAAACATCTGTACGTGCTTTTCAGTCTAGTGTAGGATGAGTTTTGGGTTATATTTGGATGTCTGAGTCATTTACGTCACCGCGCAACCTCCACAAATCACCCACTGCTTTTATACACACACACAGTTTTTGGGGATGACATCATAAGGAGAAAAATCCTAGAAGAAAAGGGGAAAAAAGCTGGACTGGAATTACCGAAGCTGGGTGACGTTGAGGAGTGTGTGTGGAGTCGCAGGGAGAGCACAATATGGAAACTATTTGACCACCTCTGACGTGCCAAGATTGCTTTGTATGCACACACACACTCACACCAGCACAGAATCATTCACCCACCATACCAAATGTGGTTCGTTTGCTATAAAGTCGACTCCATTCATTAGAGGACCGTACTCAATGTGTCACTGCACAGGATTTCCACACTCTGACATCCAAGAGAAGATAGAGGCAGTCATCTTCAAAGCTTTGCATCTGCTTACCCCAAGTTGAGGTCATTCTCTGTGTTGTCCAGCCACAGGCGGACAGCAACAGAGTTTCCTTCTCGACACTGTGTGAAGATGTCATCCATGGTTATGCTGTGGGTTGCCTCACTTGAGTGTTTGCTTCAATCTCTTTTGAGATCAGGAACATGTAGCCTGTGAAAAGGTATTTAACAAAGACTCACTGTTAAAGAGACAAAGTTTGTTTTTTGCTCCCAAATAATGAAGGTTTGTACAAATTGTATTGCAAACTGTACATCTCATAGGACACTGATCAGGTATAGGCAGGTAAACTGACATCACTCACTGTCTTCTGAGTCTACCTCTATCAGGTTAATGTCCATAATGTGGAAGAAATATGTGTATCCCCTCAGGTGTGACTGTGTCTGGTTGTACTTTATATTTTTTATGGTATCAGTGCATTCCTGAACATTCATTAAATAGTGGACCAGTCTTTTATATTGCCTGTTAAATGCAACAATAACACTATCTGGTGCACAAAGAAACACAAGAGTCCATCAAAATGAAACTATGAAGTCCTTAAATAGCTGTACATTCCCACATTTCCCCTCGGCTCTATCCTCCTCCGTGGAAATCGGATGGGCTGGCCTATTGGATCACTTTGAAATCTATTGTTAAAAAGTCAAAGTGAAGTTTTACATCAAAACTTCCGCAACCACAATGAAAACAAAACTATTAAACATGCAAAACAAGTTCTCGAAACTCTTACCAGCTGCGAATCGATCGATTTCTTGTCAGTTTCTTTTTTTTCTTTTCTCCCGAAAGTCGGTCGTCTCCTCAGATTTAAGGGCAGAGAATAGTCGGTCTCAGTCCACGCCCCGCTCCTCAGAGTTGATGTGGGCTACTGGTGAGAAGTTAGAGGAGCTCTGCTACTGGCAGCCCACGTCCCGGGACACTGAGCCAACAGCGCCCCCTGCTGGAGGCAATGCACTGACGCGACACCCAGCGGCATAAGGGCCGAAAATACTGAGGTCAGGTGAGGTGGCGGGGGGATGCAGGCACTTTTCTTTCTAAATGAATTTGAATTAAGTAATCTTTCATCTTTACTGCAATTTGTCACTTTCAGCTTCGCTCCAAATGCACAGACATAAAAAACAAAATTAATGAGGACACTGTCACCAGGGATGTTGGCTAGTGGAGGGAAAATCCACAGGTATTAATTTAATTTCTGGTTTCCCTGCCATTTCCTAACATTGTAAGATAATTGATTCATATAACCCATACTGGAGCCTGACCATTTTTCATATACTTTATTAATCCCTGAGGGTAAATTCAATTGTTTTCACTCTGTTGGCATATACACTCAGGCCCAGTGCATACACACACACGCACTAACAGGACCTATACATGCATTAATGAAAATATATGCATTGAATGGAGAGATGTCAGAGTGAGGGGGCAGCCCATGCACAGGCACCCTGGGTGGTTTAGGGGTTTGCTGTCTTGCTCAAGGGCACCTTGGCAACACCCAGGAGATAAAGTGGCACCTCTCCAACTGCCAGTCCACACTCTTGGTCTGGAGAAGGACCTAAACCCAAAACCCTCTGGTTCCCAAGCCAAGTTGGTATGGGAGTATGGACTGAGCTACTGCCGCTGATATTAAAATAAAAAATTAAGAGTGAAATAGCCAGTGGGACTATTTTCTGACACTGTTAATTCTCCTTGTTTTTTTTTTTTAAACAAATCTCAACATTAACAGTTTTAAGATCCCTTAAATTTGAATTGCACATTTTGATTATTCATTGTAGCAAAAGCAGCAGTGTAACTAATAACATTAACAATGACTCTGTTGTATTCAAGTGTTTAGCCATCATTCATTTTTTCATTTACACCTGTGCATTCGCTGTGACACGCCAAATTTATGTCTTCAGTGAAGGCCTATGTCAGGTACGTCCAGAGTCCAGCCCAGGGGCCAATTGTGGCCCACAAACTGATTTTAAATGGCCCTCAGCTTGTCTCTCAAAATAAACTAAACACAATATTGGTTAATCATGCGAAATTGACAGCATGGGCTGCAGCTTTCAAGAGCGGTGGAAAGCATAATATCTTTTCATCTAAAGACATGTTTGACTTATTGTTATGTTAGTTAGTTATTTATTTTTGATAAACCCTATGATGTATTTTCACTCTACTTTATCTGGCCCCCACTCAAAAAAATTTGGACACCCCTGGCCTATGTGTGCTAAATAGGATATTTTACAGCTGAAAAATAAACTTGTCAGTGCCCTCTGGTGGCCAAACTATGCAGTAGCGACACTGTGTCTAAATGACTGTTAACGTACAGTCTCTTTGGTGTTGCTGGTGTCTTGGTGTTTCTTGCTGCTTATTGGGCAACATGTATACCACTACCAATATATCTGTCATGAGTAAATATCGACCTATTTGAATACTGCATACTGACTTATTGGTCTGCCTTTATTATTATTATTTTTCCAGTCATAAATGTTGATCAAAATAGGATGGCCTTTTTCACAGAAAACATTTTGACGTGTAGCAGAAGGAAAAGCACAGGTGTAAAAAATAAAATAAAGGATTTCATCTGGATGCCATGTAGCTTGCTTCAGTCTGAGTGTGCTGGTATTGTGCACCAGGCTCACTGTCACACTTGTCACGACGTACTGGGACACTTGAATAGAACAGAGTCATTGTTAATGTTATTAGTAACACCTGTGTTTTTCTGCTGTGACAACACAATATCTGCTGTGACGAAGGTCTGTTCATGTTGCAGTGGAGCCCGACAGATAATAGATTTTAGAGCCCGACACCAAGTTTTATAGAAAGTCAGTCCTACATTTGTTTTAAGTATATTATCCTAACTAGAAGAACAATGGCTTTAACTAACCATTTTCACATTGAGCCCCAAAAATGTCTTTTAACAGTCACAGCTGTTGGCTGACAGTTATGCTGAAGAACATCACTAACTTTTTAGTTAAAGAATGAAGCTACTAGCAATGCTGTTTAAAGCTTGTCACAGCTCTGCTGCTGGATTAAAGAGTACATAGCGTGTTAAGTGCAAAGACAGGAAATGATGGGAGGAGAGAGAGTTGATGGTTTAAAGTGGATCACACCCACAACAGTGACAGTATGTGGCACACGCCCCAACCCACAGCTGCGTTTGGACATCCTGCAGCAGGAGGGCCTTTAATGTTTTCAAACAACAAATACAAGTGGTTGTCAATGAGCACTTAAAATAAAGAAACCATGACAACAAGTAATGAATACTCTAATTTTTCTTTATTGTAATTGGAGATTTTCAAATTTCTTCATTTACTGTCACCTGTCAAAACAGTAATCAGGACTAAGTGTCATCAGGATGTCATCAGACTTAAGTCCTTGTGGAGCTTTGACAGGCAATATCCCCTCCATCACTAAAATCGTTACACACACATATACACTCATATACACAGTTACAGCAACGTCCATCTTGATTTTGCCTCTTATTACAAAACATTTCGGCTGCACCTAGGATTTTAATGTCTGCATATTTCTGCAACATTTGCGATACTGTCAGACATTTATATATTATATTTATGTATTCTTAACTACTCCTGACTGTTTTCTCACCGTAGGGGTTTACTTAATTTTCCCAGTGGGTCACTGGGAACTAAAGCTGCAATTTAAGATTACTTTCATGATAAATAAATGATGATTTTTTTTTTATTCATTTACTATTTAGTAAAAAAAAGTCAAAAGTAATGACATTGCCTGCACAAGTAAACAGAGTCTACAGTGAGGTCTTCAAGTTGCTAATTTTGTAAAACAAATAGTGAAAAACCTCAAAGATTTTCACAATATGAAAACAGAAAACCATCAGATGCTCACATTTCAGAAACAGTAGGCTCTATGGCATGATGACATCATGTATATTAGTTGTTAAAAGTTGATGTATTCCATAATTTTTGTATTTAAGCTATTAATCAACTATTCTTTTCAGCAATACGGAGAATATCACATTTGGGACAGCCAGCAATGAGTCATCAGATGTACGTTGTTTGTGCTGGGTTCGTTGACAGTCTGACCATCTGAGACAGACCCAGACTGGGCATCATCATTGGCCTGATGGAGGGGGAACCTCTGGGGCTCTCTTCTGGCCTGACAGGCTCTCTGTGGATTTAGACACTGTGGGTGCAGCTGCTGTTGCCACAGGCACATCTACCGATAACGACATTGGTTTAGACGGCATTAACACAGGCGCTGGGATCTCAGACTCAATTTGGGCACCAGCTATTGGCGGCTGAGGAAAGCTTGCTGAATAAGACAGTCCATTTCCAGCTTCATTAAGCTGGGAGAGATTCACTGTTTCAGTCGCAGGTGTGAGTGGTGCGGCAGCTGATAATTTGACTTCTGTGGCTGTTGTGGATTTGGACTGAGCAGCGTTGAGCTCAACTGGAATATCTAATCCTGCTGGCTTTAAGACTGAGCTGTGGGCCTCTGCTTCGACATCAATCATTGAAGTGAAAGCCCGATCCACCAGTGGAGGTACTTGTGGGGATGGAGATGAGGTGATGGGTGTTTCAGATGCTGGTAAGGCCTCTGTGGCAGGAGGTACCACAGATGCAGCCGCAGCTGCCTCTGCTGCCTTGGCATTTTCTGCAGCCTTGCTCTCCATCTCCTCCATCCGTCGCTGCACCATGCGAGGCATCAGCTGCACGTAGGTGCTCATCAGGCGGTGGTTAGAGCGAATCAGCTTCCCCGCACAGCTGTCCACACAGCGCTCCTGCACAGACAACAGCAATCAGAGGTGATGAGTGGTCAAATGACGTGAGCACTTGGTATCAAAACAAAGCATGAAAAGTGTTGTATAAATAAAGTTTATTATGTGTCCATGATACACTATATGATCTAAAGTATGTGGACAGGGGAGTCTACATACTTTTGGTCCTGAGCTGTTTGGTCTCCCTCATTTAAATCAATGAAAATCTTAAAACTAGAGCATAAAATTATATTTTAAGCAGGTTGCTTCCACCTTTATGACAGTAGTTTGGTGAATGCCCCTTCCCTTTCAACATGACAATGATTCTGATGCACAAAGTGAGGTCACTGACATGTACAGAATTGCAAAGACAAGCCAGGCCATAACACAACATGCCCCGGCCTCCAAATTATTGAAGAGAGCCTTCCTGAAGAAGAAACTGTTATAGCAGCTTATTAATGCCCATACTTTTGGAGATAGTCAACACTTATATACTTGGGTGTAATGCTCGTGCGTCCACATACTTTTGGCCATGTTCTGTAAGGTTATATGCACAGAAATCAAGGCAGTGGGAGTTAAGGTATCTTTGACTTCCATTATTCTCACCTCGTCCATGGTGAGGTTTCTGTAGTTGAAGTTGCTGCTGCATCGCTGGAAGCAGATTTCAGTCATGCGGTTGTAAACCAGGAGGAAATCCCGCAGCTGTAAGAGACACGATCACCCAAACTCACTATAAAACTGTTCACCTATGAATAAAGCCAATGTAGCAGACTGTGCGTATGATAAGGACTTACATTTCTCAGCTGTTGGTCAGGATCCATCATGATTCCGTCTGTAGTTATAGCTACTGGTTAGCTAAAATGCTAACATCGAGAGCTAATCGGCTAATGAATAAAGTTATAGTTTCTCCGATCTTCAGCTGTCTCAGGTGAATAAAACCGCAGTTCCACAAGATGTCATTTACATGTAAGTTTCAACCTGACTGTATTTAACATGAACTGATTCAGGGAATAGATTGAGATGGCATGACATTCACATGCGAGCCGCCATGTTTGTAGCAAAGATCGTCTACGTCGTGAAGATGCTTCACTCAGTTCCATTTCCGGTTTCCAAGGCTGGACGTTGTGAGTGCTTCTTATATGTATTTGTGTTAACTTTAGCAGAGTAGTGACTGACTATTTGTTTTTTCCCCTGAAAGAAACACACACGTATATATGATATATGTCTGGCTTTGGGATGCTGAAGCTCTAAATCGTCTGACAGCTAGGAAAAGTCATGATATTTCATGTCACAACAACTTCCGTTTGGACTCTTGCAGCCAAACAAAGATAGTTAGCCTGTAGCTAATTGGAATAATTGCAATTTATTGTCTAATTAAATTCATTTCATTCACCTTAAATTCTCAGTTAAATGAGTTCGGGTTAAACAAAAAAAGTTGCAACAGGCTAAAATTATCCATACAGGTCTAGCTATTGTTCTGTTGTATCTGTTAGCAGAGGCTGAATTGTACAGTGATTATTCTAGTGTGTGTACCCAGTGCCAGGGCCACAAATATAGACAGTGCAGGCAGTGCAGTTGCACTGGGCCTGTGGGGTTGGGGGGCCCTTGCGAGTATTCAGACTGCCACCTCGAAACTACACCTGTATTTAAAGAAGAACTCACATTAAATTAAAAATGGTGCCATTTGCTATAAACAATATGCCCTCAAAAATGCAAACCCATCTCTGTCTTGATTTTCCTTCTTTTCTTTTCCTTTTTGGTTAAAATAGTCAGTAGCAATCTATAATGAATTATATACTTATTCTACATAAACTATAAAAACTATGAATAGACCATAAAAAAATTCAATTTAATTAATAATTTCTTATTTTCATTATCATATACAGGTATGCAATGACTTGTAACATGCAATGTTGGGTAACATGAATGTTGACATGCCCTATTGTCAAGTCTCTGTTCGATCATGTGACAAGACGATACGATACATACTAACAAGCTGAGCACATCTACAGGGCCAGTGAGCAGTCATGTCTTTTAAACATAAAAGCAGCAGTAAGAAAGGACAAGAGAGAAACGAACAGGAGGAAAACAAGCTCCAAAAGTGAGAGCACATTTTTCACATGTCAACAGTAGGCCCATCTCTGAATTTGAAAATGAAAACCGGGGAAAATTTCCAGTTGAAATGTCTAATGTTTTTCTATAAAATAAAGACAGAGGACAATAGCTACTGTATGGTGCAAGCCGACTGATGAAATTGGATTCTACTGCTGTTGGGAAAGTTACTTTCGAGATCTAATATGAAAGAGTTTCCCTCAGGAATGAGTCCTAAAACCTGAAAATGAGTTAGCATTTTAGCACTCCCAGTTCCCTCGTCTTGAAGTCAATGGATTTCTTTGAGTGGGTCTTTTGTTAGACACCTGAAATAAGGTCTGTGGTTAACACAAGCTGGAAAGACTTTGTTCTATGAAGATGTGACCGTGATGTAGTTTGTTTATAGCCTAACGCTAGCTTTTTACCTCTGGCAAATTGCATTAAGGCTTCAAAAATCATGAAAGTTAATTTGTGAAGATTAGCTTGCTGAACAAAATGTGTATCATAAGTGTTTGTGTGCTACTCAGCTTATTTTCTGCAATAATCCAAAATCCATTGAAAGCATCCAATGGGCTTTCTGAGGAGGGAACGAGGGTGATGCTAACTTTCGTGGTGACCTACAGAAAAACGTCATCCCTGGAGCATTCTATAGTGCTGGTTGATTAGAAAATGCACATGTGACTCAGTATTAGTCATTTTGACTGTAAGTGGTGTTACAATTATGTTTTATGTCCAGCTGGGGACTTTTATTGCATGTCATTTGTCCTCTCCTTCCCCTCAGTTTCTGTCATCTCTGTGTATTAAGTGCTCCAAAACAATTATTAGAATCAGAGAATAAAGTAAACCTGTCACTTCAGGCCTCTAAGGAAACAAATGATTGTCATATTTTATTAATGCCTTATTGCTAATTGCTGCTCTGAATGTCTGCATGTGTCAAAAAATGGCTATAATCAGTATTGCTGGGCTGTGTTTTATTGCTTTGTGTCGCTTGTGCGACTATGTTATTATTAAAGAGTGGCTATTGTTGCTGTATTATTGTGCTAATGCTCTGCTGTTTCCTGTTGCTCTGAATAGCTGGCGCTCTGTCTTGAAAATTTGGTTGCTGTTGCTGTCTTTATGATGTTTTTTTGTCTTCCGTCTGTAACTTTTAACCATGACCTCATTGGTAGTCATTTGGCTACAGGCTAAACCACAGACCAGTACCAAGTCATAACAAACTTTATGGTGGCACCAAAGCAGCTACATGCATACAAATAATGCCTGCAAGAAGAGAGAAGGTGGCTGCCACTCTCTTGCCACGGCTCACTGGCTTCCCTGAAATCTTGCAATGACCAGATATCAGAACAAAAACAGTCTAACTAACTCATCAAAGATAAGTTAGTAGTTAAGCAAAGTTTTCTGGAGTACCATTCTGATCAATTGCATAGCATAGACATTTAATGAGAACCATAGATAACAATATTCTCTTTAAGAGTTCATTGTAAAGAAGAAAATGATAATCTTCATTTATCAAAACTACACTTATATGATACCCTCCTTTGCCAGCAAGCTTTTACTGCTCAATTTAATAGAGGCATAAAATTGTAGCTTGAGCACAGTCTTGCTCAGTACATTAAAATCTTTTTTTCTGAGCCACATCTGGGCTCACGGGAGACAACAGTTTCTCACATAGAAGGATAAGTTAACAAGTTTTTCAAGTCTGGCAGCTTGCTGTACTCATCCCTCCTGATCATAATGGACAGAAAAGCCTAATGCACTTTTAGTGTAAGTGATGGGGGACAATTCAGGTGTAAAAACACATTTTAAGAGGTAATTTTACATTAAAAAAGACACTATATTTGCAAGATACCCATGTGTTTTTTCCAACTCACATTGCTACAGCCTCATATTAGTTTTAGATGAAAATTTGAACTCATTTTTGCACAGAACAACTCAACAAAAACTTTTATCCTATCACTTCCATTGGATAGCAGATGGGGTGGGGAACTTTTAATATCTAGTGTAATATACAGGAGGAATGATCTCAATATTGCAAAAGATGTTTTAATGCTCTCACTGTTGTTTCAATATGGACTTGAAAATTTGTGAACCTACCCTTTAAGATGTCACTTTCAGTTCACCTTAGTTTCATTTCTTTATAACTGTCTTCCCTGACACACGGCTTTGTTTTTGTGTAGAGGGGAGAAAAAAGCTTAAAATGATTTTCCTTTTGGCTTTCATCATTCCACCATCTGCCATTGCAAGATACCTTTAAAACTTCAGTTTTCTGTTTGAGACGGATAAACAAAGTGTCCCTTTTATTATGTCACCCAAAGCAACCAAGGAAATATCTTGTGCAATCCAGCTGATTGGCATATTGTTCTTGGTGATGGTGTCAACTGATGCTTATAACTATGTTTCAAAATCTTTCTGAAATTAACTTACTTATGTTAAAATGTAGGGTTGACCCCAGTGCTTCAGAGCTTTGAAGCTATGATCATTGACATGGTTATTGACATCCAAATCAGTATTCAAATGTTTTGTCTTTCTATACCATAACCCCCAAACCCCAACTAGTCCATATATTGAAAAAATATAATCCAATTTAATTAATAAAACATCAACACAAAATGAAACTATTGCATCACAAATCTACAACCAGCTTGGCAAATCACCTAAAAATGTGAGTAACAGCTTAGCCGTCTGGCAAAGTATTCTTTTTCCCAGCTATTAAGGCTAATGTTACTGTGACCTGCACGCTAACAAAGTCACTAAATGTCATGTTATTTTAGATGCAGCAATTGAAAACTAATGTTTTTTAAAAAAAAAAGCCCCCACCCCCATATCCTTCTCATTGCTTTGATTAATTGCAAATATTTCTTAACAAAACTTCAATGGGGACAGCCCTAAAAAAACGCAACTAAGTGCAACTTAAATGCGACAAAGGTGAAGTGCTGGTCTCTATGGAAGCACATGTTTTTAGATTTTTTCAAGATTTGACAGTGTAAAGTGCTCTGTCATTTGTGTGTTGCTTCCCTTTATGTCCGCAATAGTTCAGGCCAAGAATTAATCCATAGAGGGGAATAAGGCCAGGCTCAGCTATTGAAAAGTTGTCAACAAACAGTTTGTATGCTGCAGACCTCTGACTGCTGAGTTCACTTCAGAGCTCAGCTCCCTCAGCAGATAGCAGGGCAGTAAATTATCCTTCCCAAGTGGGGATTACAGAGAGGGAAATAATCATTTAAGCAGATGGCGCATTAGCTCATAAGTGCAGTAGATTATAAAGCTAATGACCATTATCATAACTTTGACGTGGAAAATCCTCTGTGGGTGACATTTACATAACAATAATGACCACGGGGAAAATAAAATGACATTACTGATACCCCACTTATAGCTTTCCTCTTTTTACTTTTTTGCTTTGAATTTTATCTTCATAATAATTTGATCTTCAGTCACAACGTGACTGAAAAGCAGATTCAGGTGTATCGAGGCTTTGCCATTGCCTACAGCATGGAAAACCTATGTAGATTTTTTTTTCCTTTACACCTTTCTATGAGACATCTGTTGATCTGTAATTATGAGACATCAAAACAGAGAAAGATCTTCCGTGTCCTGTGATGATATGATGTTTTCCCTGTCTTTCGCAACAAATTGAAAATTTCCACATGGCCTTTGACCTCTAAATGTCACACACAGAGTTTCCTTTTCTCTTCATGTCCCCAACGTTTATTACATCCTCTGCACAGACAGATACACCTTTTGTTCCTCGGTTGCTCAATGTGGAGACTTCAAGAGGTAGTTTGTTAGCATCAAAGAGGAAATTGCTCAACTACACAAAGCTCGTTGAACAATGAAGATAGTTTTCATTCTTGCAGGCACAGTAATATACAATAGTTTTTATTTGCCTTTTCAGGTGGCTTATTCAGTTCTAAACAGTTTCAAACAAGAGTCTTAAAGGGCAACATTTGTATTTTTCAGCCTGGGGCACATGCACCTAAATATACATCTGCTAAAAGTGCTTTTTTTTGCCACTGACATGCTCAGATTATTCTTCTAAGTATCTGACGACATTATGGAAAGGGTCCCTACAGAGACAGACCCCTTTAGTTTAACCAGAAACAGCTCAGAAATCACTATCGCCAAAGCCACCAGACATATGGAACATGGAACAATAGGGTCCAGGTTGAAAAATACCCAAGCTATGCTTTAATATGAAGTCTGCTTAATGTTGTTGTCCACTATCATGGCTAAAGCTGTTGATGAAATGATCTGAGCCACTCTGAATAGCCTCTATCTCTGAAAGCTGTGTGCATACACTCCCATTACTACCATGTTTTTTATCTTCTCTTTCCTCACTGTCTCTTTTCCAATCTCCACTTTGTCTATCCTCCCTCCCTCTTATTCCCTCCCAACCCGCATTCTCCCTCTCCATCTCCTCTGCCTCTTGGGCTATCTGTTGACTGTTCAGGTAGATGCTGCTGTGTGAAACCATGGTGCTGGTGTCTCTGGGAGGAAGGTGAGCATCCATGTCTGCTTCTACCTCCAAGAAAGCATTCGCGGGGGTTGTGAGGTAGCCCGGCAGCTCATCTTGAGGTGTGTTTCGTCCCTGAGCGTGGCCTTGCTGATGACGATTCTTCTTCATGCGTTTCTTTGCCATCTTTAGATCCAGCGAGGCATAATTCAGGTCAGACTCTAAACACTGGTTTCAAACACCAGAGACAACATGGGTCAATAAAACTGTTGTTTTTAGATGTTTACATTGATAAACAAAAGAGCTGCGACACTATGCACCAGTTTAGATATTTTCTATATTGTGTGGCTGTTTGTTCTCATGTATTTCGGTGAGTGGAGTTTATTTTTGGAACATGCTGTGCTTGATCATATACCTTGGTTGACAGTTTCATTGACCACAACATCTATGGTGTCAGCTGCCTTCCGTTTTGAAAGTTAACCTGTTAGCACGGATTAAAACTAGTACTGCTTCTTCTTTTTTTTTTTTTTTTTTACACAAAATACATGTAATTGAATACTATACTACCAGCATTTACAATTTGTAGTTATGCACTGTGTTTAAAATATCATTATTATACTATGAAGAATTCACAAACCAAATTTTGCTTTAACGCATGTTCACTACATTTCCTTATTGGAGATGCAAAGCTTTAGAAAAAGGTTAACAATTTCATTACCCCAGCGTACAATCAAGCCAAAAAACATGTGCAAGTCTGGCATTATCAGTCAAAATTAATAACATCAAGAAAGTGAAAAATTAGTCTTGCACCACCACAGTGCACGTGAGCATATTTAAGTTTTCTACATAAAGCCGTGAGTCACTGCACATGCTATCAAATATATGATGAAATAATATGCCTGAAACAGTATGCAACAACATCACATACACTAAATAATGTGGAAACTGTGTGAGAACGATCCACACAAACACTTCCAGACAGACATAGTACCGCTGATACCTGCTAGTCTGAACACACAGTTGTAGCAATTACCTTCATACGATCTCTCGTGTGTTGCATGGTCATGTTCATCATCTCATAGCAACCCTCTACAGAATCTGAACAAACAAAACGCACAGTTTGGTCATTTGTTTTACATCCTATTAACACATAAATGACATCAATAAGAAAAGAAAATAGTCTACATTTTTAAGAACTGTCTACTTAATCACTACAAACACAGCTAAATATTGGAAACTGAAAGGAATTCAAATAGTGTGTGTAAAGGAAATACAGTTTTATAAATGAATATTTAGGCATATATCTTAAGTGTAACCAGCATGTAATTAATTCGAATTTTCAGCTTGTTTCAATAGACACTTTGATTGTTTTTAAAACGTGTCCACGTGGCATTTAAAAAATACTGTCTATAAATACAGACAAATGAAACAATCACATTATAAATATCATATTAAAAATTTGTAGAAAAATGTGTATGAAAATAATTTTGTGTGAGATTGTTTTTCCAAGAAAAATGCAATGATTTCCTATTAGTTTTTAAAAAATGGCAGAATAAAGGCCCGTGCTCACCTCTTCTGTCTGAGCTAATGTTGCCGTAGATTGGATTTTCCTGTTGCTCATGATGATCTCGGGGATTTTCCTGCTGCTCATCATGATTGAGGTTATGAAAATAATGCCCTTCATCCTGTGACAGGCTTCAACAAGATATGGAGGAACAATTTCACAGTGTGTTTCTACAAAAATATGTCATTAGAAGATAAGAACGAAAATTGAAATATTGGAATCCCTGTTATTACTTATTACAATTTAAAATGGATTGGATTTAATAATAATGGGCTGACATGCTCACATGGCATGTGTAAGCCGCATTGGAAATATATATATAAAGCATACCTTTCTCCCGTATAAGTGTGTGTGAAGCAGCACTCATCTTTGTCTGTATGAACAAAATATTTAGCAGTTTATAAAATGCCTTGATGTCCTTGTAAAATCTGAGAGAGGTTTAGAATCAATGCTGACAACACTTTTAAAAAAACAAACAAAACTGCATTTAATCATACCTCTGCACAAAGTCTTTTTTCTTCTGAGGCATAAGATGACATTGAGACACAGAGAGATCAACAAGGCCAAAGATAACAGCAGCAGACCTAGCTCAGAGATACCTAAAATACAAACACAAACTGACTATAAACATCTCGAACTGTTAAACCTCTCTATCCGGGAATCAAAAAATGATGAGTTTTCTGAGTCTGAATTTTCACAAGCTATCACACATACTGTTTGGAATTTCCCTCTGTACCTCTCAATAACAAACAGAGAAGATGAAACGTTTGTAAAATGCGTCATGGTTTTTGCGCTGGTGACAAGGTTGTAGTAAAACGCTTTAACAATACTGAACAATTTCAATCTCAGACTTTTAAGATGAAAAGTTGGATGAAAAATAGACAAAGTTATAGCCATTAAAAATGTTATTGCCATTCCAAAATTATCATTGTCAGTAATTACCCATGTATCTACCATTTGTTACAGAATATGAAATACATACAGGTTTCTTTTTCATTATCTAGGTGCTAAATGATGATTCCTTAAAAAAATAGAAACAATTTCCTCAATGACTATATGTTTTTTCCCAAATTCAGCTCAACAATACTCATAAATTTCACAGGAAATACATTCTTCCAAATGTAACCACAATTGTATTGTATTTATCTTAATTTGTAATTTGTATCTGTAAGTAAAATATATAATTTGGCTAAAAAGCATCGCAAGTGTGTTTGGAAATCAGTTGTGCTACACGTGGTATGATAACCGTACATATACTGTAACATCAAGATTATGTGTAGATACTACAATCAACAAAGCAACGTACCATTACATACATAAGTAATGTCTATAAACTCATTGTTTTGTTTTATCTTTTGTTCTGCCATATTCTGTGACATACGCTGTAGAAATGATATGGCTTTTCCTGTTTTTGTGGTAAAAAAAAAAGTAAAACATTAACACAGATATGTAGCAATATTATATAAAAGTTTGTAAATCTAAATCTAATTTAAAAGTTTCAAAAGTTGTTGTGACCCTACCTAGCATATTCCAGCCGTCTTCAACAAAACTGGTTGTCTGTCTGACACGATTGCTCTCGGGCTACAGGGCATCACAGTGTTTAGTCAGTGAGGTGTGCTACACTGTAGTCTATTTTTACTTTGCCTCAGTTACCTCTCTCGTCACGGTGCTTTGAAAACTGGCTGCTTTTCAGTTACAAACAGGAAGCAATGTAACCTCATTCTGAGGCACCCGGTCTCAATTCTATTGTGAGATACAATACAATCTCAAATAGGTCACCATATTACTATCTAAAGATGACAATGGTTTATAAATATGTTAGCAACTTTGACATCTGTTCAGACATTTCTAAATTTTAAAGTCAGCACAGATTATAAAAACGACAAAAAACATTTCACCAGAAAAGTTTCACTCCAATTATTCGTCAGCTAGAATTTCAAAAATATTTTGGAAATGTCAAATTAACCTCTGATTCTAGCCCTAATGTTCTGAGTGTGGTTCTGCATTTAACGCTATAACCAAGTCTTAAAATAAATAGCTACACATGTGGTGACCTTTTTTCAGTTCCCTGAAAACGAGTGAGTCCGCACAGTGCCACAAAAAAAACAAGCAAACATGTAGATCTAGTTTGAGTACAGTACAATAGAGCTAGAAAGTATTCAATAGAAAGTAGACAGTCTGTCTGTGTTCATTGGGCTTCAGAGGTATGTATATCAACAAATATATCTTGCATGAACTTGTGTGTACATGTGGTTTTGCCACTGTGGTTGGAAAATTAGAAGAACAAGACGTCATTTTGGAAGGTTTCTTAGTACAGCTCAATGCACAAGTGTGTGTGTGTGTGTGTGTGTGTGTGTAGGTGTGTGTGTGCGTGTGTGTATGTGTCTGTAAAAAAAGGCACTGAGAAACCAAATTAGGCCAAATCCACTGACTTCCATTATTTCAGTCTGCAAACAAAACTCAAAGTAAATTTTTTAAAGAAATAATCAACACAAGAATAAAAACTATTTATAAACCAGTTAATACACACAAAATATGAAAAGCTAAACTGTTCACACTTCCAGCACCCACCTCCTACGTTATAGTAGCCAGTGGTTTTTATGTTTATGTAGCCATTGAGCCAAAGTGGTTTGTGGTTTAAGCCCCACTTTGTAAACTCAAGTGTCACTCTGCGGTACATGTGGACAACAGTGGTCTATTGATTGTTGTCTGCTAATCTGACAGCATCAGCACTTAACAGTTACATGAGAGGAAGCCGTGTTGCCATCGGGCTTCTGGGAAAGAAATGCTTAATCACAGAATGAAAGCCAGAATTACTTAAAAGAAGTAAATCAGCCATGTAGTCTCAACAGTTTTGTTTATATGCAAATGAAATGTTTGTTTACTGCTGCGTAAGGCACAGTTAATATATTATACTGTAAGAATGTCACAAAAGAGAAAGTAAATAACACAAGCACCTGCAGTGTAATTGCGCAACGTTAATCCCGAGTCAAATTAAAGCAGCTTTTATTTTCAAACTTCAGAAACTTTATGGCAAAATTTATTACATTTAATCCACAAAACAAATCATACAGATGTTTTATACACAAGCATACTTTTACACACCAGCATAAAACCCGCTCCACCCACCCTAAATACACACACGGCCCACCTTTGTACAATTGCCTGCAATTGTGTTGGAAGTTCAATTTAAAACTGACCACAACTGCAAGTAAGACACTTTGTAATTCTGCATGCAACCCTAGACAGGATACAGCTCATATCACTGCGCATACTGCATGCTGTCATTGTGCAACATTTGAGGTATTGTATCTTAATAAACATTTGTGTCATAGCTTTCTGTCACGGAGTTACACCTTGATGTGGGGAAAGGCTGTGCTGAAATCTCACAGTGTCTTGCAGATGTATATTTTACTGGAGGAGGAGGGGGTTTGAACGGAGGCGGTAGATCCATCCTACAGAGAGAAAGAGAGAGAGCACAAATATTGACTGTTGGAATTGCTAGAAAGCTAGCTGTATCCAGAAAGCATGCAGGCGTTACAGATCATGTCGGAAAAAGGGAGAGATATCAGCTTCATCCGGTGCATGACCCTGTATAAGTGCAGGCAGGTGTAGTGGATGGTTGCATGGAGAGATAATGAGAGTTTTACCTCTTCTTTATAATTTGTCTCCTGTAGAGAAAGGCAGCCACAGCGATCAATACCAGGATTGGAACGATGATTAACACCAACAAAAGATGACTCCGTACACCACCAGTATCTGAGAAGCAAATTCAGAGAGTGGAAAAGTGTCATTTTGGAGGACAGCAGCAACAGAGGATGTGTTTCTAAGATATTGATCAGCTTACTCCGGTGAAACCCTGCAGACTCCAACAAATATTGATAATAAATGTAAAGCTACAAAACTTTTTTGCCTTGAGGCAGGAAAGTCTGTCTTGCCGTCCTCCACCTCAGTTGGTCGCACACAGAAGTTAAAAACTCCCCTTAACGAGATTTCCACCTTAAAAAGGCATCTAGCCTGAGGCTGGGAAAAGTGAAATCTGCCAAGCCTCCGCATGTGATGAAGATGCAGATAGTGAAGGCAAAGATGCTCAGGCTGTTATTCATCTGTAGTTTTTAAAGGGGTCTTGCCTGTAGAGCATTTAGCTCTGTTGTCTGTAGTTATTTGCTGCTTTTAAACAGAATTTATTGTTTACTTTCCGGCAGTGTAGCTGTTTGCTTCACCTCAATAGCCACAAACAAAGCTAACCACACTGTTGGCAGACCCCAGAGCAAATAATGCACCCAAAACAATCTGAGAGCATCACTAAAAAGCCTTTTTCAGGCAAACAAAGGGGTGTTGGATGATTCAGGGGCTTAGACAAAGACGGGAAATGCATTGCTGAGCATTTCTATCTTCCTTAAACTGTTTTTTTATGGTGGATAATGGCCATAGACTCTATGCTTGAATTGTTCAATTCACAAGAGAACACATATTTGCCAACATGAATCAATTAACTGTGAAATATGAAATAATTATTACCTGCATTCTCAGTGAGTACCGTTGTACTCCCAGTGCTCAGAGTTGGGACTGCACCAGGATTGCCCCCCATGGACTCATTCCTCGTCTCCTGTGTTGATCTGAACACCATGTTGCCATAACTCAATGTTGTGGATAGATTGTTGGACACTGATTGGTCAGAATAAGTGGATGTGTTTAAACTGTGTGTCTGGTTTATCTCCTGATCAGTGGAGTTGCCGAAGCGATGGGGATCAGTGTGAGTGGCAGGGGATGACGTGACACTAATATGTGTTGAATTTGTTGAAGAGGTTTCACGCTCTCCAGCTGTGACATTGTTGAGGTTTAGATTATCATCTGTTACATCAGTGCCCGTACTCATGGTCCAAGTTACATCGGTGTCATTGGTTGAAAGCCCACTGGTCAGGGATGTGGTGAGGCCGCTGCCTGTTGATGTTGTCATACCCTGCTCAGTTACATTAGACTGCGGTGGCACTGTCACAAGATCTGGAAGTGGAAAAACAAGGACGTCTACAATAAATATGCTGTCAGCAGCAATGCACTGTACTGTTTTGATGTTGTTACAGCATCAAAAACACAGTTTCTTGGAGCTCCACAGCACTCACTTGTTAGAAAAGAAATACCTGACATGGAAAACTGCACATGGATTAAAAAACTGTAGCTTTTCCATCACATAGAAGTCTGCATGTTACTCAAGTAAATGGTATAGTTCGATGTGTTGGGAATACACTAAAAATGTTAATTCAGCTTTGAATAAAGACTGGGAACAGAGGCTAACAGCTAGCCTTGTGTGGAAGCAACTGAGAGACATACGTATTTTAGTTTTATTAAGCACTGAATACTTAATATTGGAATTTAAATAGCACTGACTTCATAGCACTGAAATATTTTAATGAGAAAAACCATGTCTCTGAATTTATTTGTTCTGAATTCACCTTTTTGAAATGAAATTATGAAAGTTCTTGATTTGCAATTTCAAAAGCTTTTTTTTTTTTTTTTAATTGTTTACATTGTTCAGATCAAAAAATCTCAACTTTGAGAGTTACAAAAAATAGATTTTTTGACCTGATTTAAAAAAAAAAAATCTGAATTCAACTATTCAAATTTAAAGGATGTTCTGTTTTCACCTTTTTCAACTTGAATTTTTATTTCTGAATTTGGCCGATAGAATTGTAGCCACCGGAATCTATTTTTTTCTTAATTCAGAAAGTTGATTAAAATTGCAAATCAAGAAATTTAATGTTTTATATCCTGGGAGGTGAATTCAGATACATGGTTTTCAAAGTAAAATGTTTCAATACTTTGAATTCAGTGGTGTTAAAATTATTAAGTATTCAGTGGTTGTTAACCCTCTATGGTACGCATCATGATGCCAGTTAGGAAACAAATGTTGTTGTGTTTTTATGTCTTAAAATAGACAAAATAAACATAATCTACAGAAATTTTATAGATTTTTTTTTGGGGGGGGGGGGGTTTGGGGGTCGTTGCTTGCAGGCAACATTTTACCATAATGGCGCATAAGTGAAAAAAAAAGTTAAAATATTCATTAGCTTTAACTAGTTACAATCCATGACATATTAAATGTAAAAGCATTGTAAAAGGAACGAGGGTTTCTTGTCTGAGTGCCTGTAGGCAACACTGTACCATTGTGGAACGACACATTGAAATGAATGTCTCGAAGAGTCTAAGCGTAAAACACGAGTTACTCATCAAAACAAAGATGATAACCATTGCAAAACAAGAAACTGGTGTCAAATTCCAGTGTTTGATCATCACTGCTTCATTTCAATGCATGTCCTGTTTTGTGTCTTTCCTGACATGCGTTGCCATCATTTGTGGTGTAGCTCGTCGTCTTCATCATTACTTAATTCTAATGCATCTTCACTATGCTCAACTCTTACTTAAAGGGGCATATAATGAGGCTGAATTCATTCTGTAAATGGAGAAAAATGTATGGAAATGATAAGCAAATAAGACAGGCAACGTTCACTTTAAGTAGACTATGGCCTACAGATTACAGTAATAGCCTGAACTTCACTTTATATCAAATTTATCTTTGTTAAATTGTAAAAATCAAAACAAAATTATGATAAATGCCATGCCTTTGAACATTATATATACCTGTATGCACACTACAAACATTTCATGCTGCCATGGTGATTCCATAATGGTTCACTGTTTCTTCAAGGCAACATGTGCAATTTTCCGTAATGGTAAGCTGTTGCCTCAGGGTAACAGTTGCATTTTAACAAGTTTCCATTATTTAATTAGCAAATAAATTGCATTAAACTATCAAAAATTAAGGTTTACTCGCCTATCAGTGCGAATATTTTTTTTTTCAGACGGAAAAGGGACAGGAAATTATGTTTTCAGATCCAAAGCGGTACCATAGAGGGTTAAAATTAAAATATTTAAGCCTCTTATTTGCTTCCATAGCCTGACTCTTTCCAAAGGCAATAAAATCTGGCTCCGAGCACCTCCACAGGTTATGTCTAGTTTGTTGAATTTGAACAAACAAAAATGTGAAACAGACAAATTGTGGTTTTACAGGTGCAGTAACAATTTCTTCACCAGATGCACTAACTTCCTGGAGTCTCTGCGGTTGCCTGACAACTGCTCCCGGCTAAAAAAAAAAACAGCACTCAACTCATAAAAATTGCTGTTTTTGCATATTGGTTTTCTGTACGTATTTCCCCAAATGTCGAACTATTCCTTTAACGAGCTTCACATTAGAAAGTTGAATGCAGAGTAGGAACAATAAATAAAGCACTACAAAACTTTAAAATACCCAGTGCACAGTTATACATCATTAAAACATGGACTGGGTTGGCATTTACGAACACTGTGTGCATAATCAATAGGTAAAATAAGGAGAAGAGCTCATTCAAGAACCTGGACCGTGAAGCCTTTGCCACAGATTCCTGAGGCTGAGGCGTGGGCATGAATTGCAAATTCCACAGTACGGTGTATTGTTAATCCGTTGCGTGTCAGTTGTTTTCAACTATTTGCTTTCTGTCTTGCACCCCCCCTACATACACCAGGTCAGATCCATTATTAATCTCAGCTCACGTCCTCCCGTGAGACACAGCTGAGGGAAGCATATTAAATACAATCTGATGCTGCGATGCAATGTGATCTCATACAATGCTGTGTCCGTTTCAAGTAGCTTTTCTGAGTATTTTTCGAACCTTCATTTGGGCTGTACTACTCCAATATGTCCAACAGATTGTGCTCTCACCCCATGTCACGATTCAGAGAGCCTCTGCTGAGTGTGTTTGTTCTTGTGGTTTGACAGTAGATAGAAAAGAGGAGCAGGAAGTGACTCCTGATGTCTGCGTGGCTTGGGTTTTTTCTTCATTACATATTAAATTCTTGTGAAGAACATGTAAACAAGAACAGAAAGCACACAACCAGGGATTATTTCCCTGTTTAAGCACAGCCCACTGATAGCACTATACCAAGCTCTTTATCACCAGTGGGGGCAGACAACATGCAGTTTGGTTGTTTTACAATTTCAAACTGTGAACACTATTTCAGTTAAGCTTGGTTCAGTATTTACCCTAATCCCGCGGGGCAAGCAGCAAATAATTGCGAGTTTCACTCTTAAAGTTTTGTAGTTCCCAATTTATTCACAGTTACTGGTGCGTTCTCATAACATTGCTGGCAGCTTCAAAATCCTTTGAATCTCTCCCTTTCCTTTCAGCTAATTAAAAATTAAAATTGAGCGAGCTACAGTGTAATAACAAAAGTCAAGTATCAGCTCTCTGGTCCAGCGCAGTTTATTAAGTCACTCAGTCTCTTGGGCCCTCTACTAGATTGTTAATCCAGCCCTGAGGAAATGCTGAAATTGAGTACGGCACAAAGAGAGAAATAGCGGCAGAGAAATGGAGAGGCTCACCTGTCCTTAAGCTTGTGGTTGCTGGTAGCACTGTGATGATAAACTCTTTATGCAGACTTTTGTTTCCTGTGTTGACAGTCAGTGTATAAACCCCTGTGTGAGCCTCAGTCACACACCAGAGCTCCAGAGATTCATTCTCTGACACCAGCATCTTGTTCTAGGGCAAAACAAGATTATGTAGCATATAAATACCTTTCATATTGAGAAGATGTTTTTGTGTTGTAGGTTTTGATGTCAGAGGTAATCAGATCATCTTGATGTTTGATGAATGAAGTGAAATTCATTGTCAGCGCAGAAATGGGCTGATTACTGTTTTAATTTTCTCTATTCCGTCACCTTGGTCCACTCGTACTGTACATCAGGGAACTCTCTGCACTGAATGGTCACATTTTCTCCAGCGTGGACCTCAATGGAGCTATCCGCATCACACATAATTTGAACATCATCTAATAGAGAGGAAATGCAAGATTAATTTGGATTGACAACGCCAGAATGCTTATGTAATACATCTGCTGTAAAAGGAATACAGGAAATGACTCTTATCAGCAAAAGATTACTGTCAGTTGCATTGCACATGAACAAACACCTTCTGTAATTGTCTGCTGCCTCTATTTTGTTCGTAACACCCCTTCATTTTGATGAAAAGGAGGTAAGGGTGTATTGTGCCTGCATCATTGCACAACTAAATGACTAATGAGGAAAAAAAAAGTCAAACAGAGGGATGAAAATAAATGTCTTGTGGCAAACAAAGCTCTTAGATGTGCACTTGCAAATTATTACATACATTTGCTCAGAAGTAAATAACTGCTGAGATTGGCAGAGCAGCGGTGCTCTGATGCAATCAGGAGTAACATGAAATATATGAATTGGACAATAAGATAGAAAGTTACTGCACATCTCTATCCAAATATGAAATTCTGTGAAGACTGCAGCGCCTGGTTGGGGTATGGCTTTGCATGTACTTGCCTTCATCTTACCTTTGATCTCTAGCAGTGTTTCTCGCCTGATGGAGCCCAGGGGAAAACTTGTAATGTCACAAATATAGACACCACTGTCCCATTTCGCCACCTTATAAAGTTGTAGGTAGGTGCCCATCGATGTGTTCTGAATGGTGACATTATGCCAAAACAGATGGACTCCAAAACCTCGGCTGTACAGGGCCAGCTTTGTGTTTTCATTTCTGTCCTTGCGCCATTCAAAACTGACGATCTTGAGATCAGTGCGGTTTCTTACAACACAGGGTAAAGTAACGTTCTGGCCTGCTACTGCCTCCATCTTTTCATTATGGAACACCTCAACATCCTGGAGCCCTGTCAAGCACATCAGATAGCATTGGAAGCAAGAAAAGTGAGGAGATAAAATCACTTACACTTTGAAGTTGATATTACAGACTGCATTCCACTGGGATGCAGGCAGATACAATCATAGCATTATACTGAGGCAGCCTGTCACACCAGAAGCCAAAACACATTTCAAACCCATGGTGAATATCCCACCGTTGCTGGTATATTATATGAGCAACAGCGCATGTGGTCCAGGATTACCTTGTATAATAGAGGTAAGGAGCAGGAGAGAGAAGGCCGTTCCCAGGGCACCTCTAGCCATGTTTGAGCTCCCCAAACTCATTACGATCAATCAGGCTGAATCCATTGAGGGATTCAGCAAAGACAGAAAGAGTAGACTGTCGACTGAGGTTAAAGAGTTGGGTAGAAGACTGTGAGACAGAGAACAGGATGACCTATCTTTACAGGAAGCCACACAGAGTGAGTCATATGTGTAGCAGCGCTGTAGCTTTGCGGTAAGAAAAAAAAAAACAGCGTCTGGTGCAAAGCAGATACTTGCAATGGATGTAAACCTCTGCAGTGCTTATCATTATGTATTCTTTTGGTTCAGACTAACTAACAAGATGCAGAGAGGTTGACTCATTTGATTTTAGATTACATCGCTGATGATCTAAATCATCCAGGAAGAAGGATACCAAGGGAGCACCCAAACACAAGCGAGACTGAAAGATTAATTAACGTTCTATTGAATAAACGTCTCTTTTATTAATTAATTCCTAATATGCACAGTTTGAAAGTTAAATGAAGGTATTTACATAAATATGTAAAACTGTATTTTTGTAATTAACCCAAAATTTGATTTAGCACAGTGTCTTTATGAGCAAATGAATACACTGAACAAAAGAATAGATTCTTGCAGGCATATCCTAAACACACACTGCACACACACCTGTCCCAGTTTTCTATCCATCATGTGCATTGAAATACATTTCTTTTAGCTCCATCTGTTGGTCAATACACGCTCAACAGACAATAAAACTGAGGAATCCTCTTATTCCCTCATCCTGTTTATCTTCTTTTCAAGGTGAGCCACTAACTTGCATACTTATACATGATATAACGATGATATGTCTGTAAAATGTGATAAATTGATTGCTTGATATTATCTGGCCTTCAGGTGACAGCCCGATTGTTTTGCCCTCTGTGCTTGTTAGTGGTTAATGTCTCCGAGCAGAGCTTAACTATAAAGCTTGTCACACTTGCGCTGATGAAGAGATAAAAAGGAAACAAGTCAGAAATAATGGGCAATTCTGGCAAATGTGAGTCTATTACTCCAATTAAATAATTTGTTTACCCTATTCTTTGGAGAGGAGCAACGATATTCCTGTAAGACATCATGTCATAACACTGGACTTGTAATGCATAAATTAATTCTTCAAAGAATTGAATCATTTGTCTGCAGCTCCGAGAGAGCGAGCGAGAGAGATGGCGTCACGTAACTACATCCAATTAGCACAGATCATATGAATAAACTTGGAAATCTGTTTGAATCTTCCAACCAAAGGCTACATCTTTGTTCATATATAATAGGGCTGAGAAAATGCTGATAATTAGGTGCATGTTTTTTTTGTAGAAATGTTCTTGGTGGATATAAGATAAACCTGTTGATATGCATATTTTATGAATGGTTTTCAAAGGTTATGGTAGCAGTCCTAATTCCATTAGCCAATCAAAAAGAAAGCAACATTAACTGTTGTTAGTGTCACAAAATGCTGTTATCCAAACAGCTTGTCCATCTCTCCTTCACATAGTATGAGCTCTCCCCTTCATTCATTATGAATACTCCCTGTAGACCCTGCAATGCATTTAGATGATTGATAACTTTACAGTCATATTCTGTGTATGACCTTTATAACTTAAATTAGAGCTTAGAAGAGCGACTGCTATCTAAAGGGAGATTTCTATCAGTATTCTGTCAGTGTTTTATCTGAGTGTAAGGGGACCTTGCTGCATAGCTCCATTTGATAAGGGCAGCATCACTTCCCTGGGGAATTGTGGAAATCTCAAGGATCTCTGGCAGAACGTAACTACTTCATTCAGTGGCCCACTATTAATGATGAGAACAAAATGTAAGGCATTTGGCTAATAAGTATTATTTTAGCTTGTAATCTCCTCCCAGTGTTCCAGGCAGAGGAGTTAAATAGGAACTATTCTCATTCACAATTAAATAATAATGAAGAAAATGAGTTGCTGCTCTTGGTAGGCTGGTGCTTTCTGCTTTCTGTGGTGTGATGAGAAGGAAAGAAAGTGCTGTGACCTGCAGGTGCACCCTGCACCTCCTGAACACACTAATAGTTCCACATTGAGGCCTCCAGGGCTCCTGGATACCCCTGTGACCTGCACCAAATTGCACTTTTTGCAGCATATTGCACCAGAACACTTTATTGTCAACTCTGCGTATAGATGTTTGTGTGTGTATGTGTGTGTGTGTGTGTGTGTGGGTGGGTGTACATTTGTGTGTCCGCTGACCTCAAGGGGCTGTGTGACCAGTGTTGACACACATTCGCACATTCTTCGCTGCTCATTTAGCCACATTCACTGCTCCACTTTGCTGTGAGCATAGTGTTATCTCTGTGAACAAGTGTGATTTTTAGAGGCAATGTATTATTAAAATCTGGGCATGTTGTACAGATTGTCTGACTACAGACCAGTCAGAGCCCTGAGAGATTACTTCAGTGTGCTGCTGCTAAATGTAACAAAGAGTGTAACGTATACTACTTTCACATTCTAACCTTCTGACAAAAGATAATGGATATGCTCTCTATTGTTATCCATTTTTAACTAACTAAATGATCTGGATCTGAGCGACCTTATGGAGACTTTAAGAGTGGAACCTCTGGAAGCTAGTTGTTACTGTGTCGAAAAATTGTATTATAGGAATCTGTATTTACTTTTATGTCGGAGCTGAGCAATGTCAGATATGTGTTGCTCACATAAAGGGTGCAGATGCAGAGAACCCCACTTTTGAAAACCCCAGACGTGTGGAATTCAATTCAGTTCTTGTACCTTGTCTGCTCTTATCTCTCAGCCTTCCTATTGAAAAACAAATACTGAGAGAAGTGGACACAATTTTAGAAATGTAAAGCCTAAACTTTAAAGCCTAACCTGTTGTCTTTAAAGGCTGCAATAGGACTGGATATACCTGTTAAACTGTGAGAGTGCTAATGAAACTGTCTGTCCAGGTGTTCTGAGGGGAATTCTCTATGTCCCCTCAATGACTTGATATTTTGAAAACTCAGCTATTCATAAATCATGCATGAGCATTAGATTATGAATACTTTTGAAAAATATATAGTATGGTGGATATTGTAATCATGTCATTTTAAAGACCATAATTTAACAACTCTATACTGCCGTACTAATGGTTTCTTTTGAGGCTGCACAACAGTGGTTTGAGCTAAATAATTATGCTAACATGCTTATAATGACAATGTTAACATGCTATGTTTAGCAGGTCAAGGTTCATCGCCTTGGTTTAATGTGTTAGCATGCTAACATTCCCTAGTACTAAACAGAAGGCACAGCTGAGGCTGATGGGAATAATTAGCTTTGTTGGTATTTGGTCATGAATCAAAGTATTGGACAATTTAAATGTCGACCTGATGATGGTGCTAATTAGAAAGTCAGGGGATTGACAAAGTCATTAGTCTTCATCCTCTGGAGACCACGGATGTCTGTACAAACAGCCCAATTGCCAGAAGAAAATGTTGGCAATGTAGGTTTCTGCAAACCACAGATACGTAACATTTGTATGTTTCATATGAATCATATCAATGTGACACAGTTTTGATTACACATATGTGAGCTGAGTTTCATCAGGAGGTGGAGAAGATGATGGATGGCTTGACACCTAGGTGAGACAGCTGTCAAATTGCAGAGCACTGTTCCAGATCAACAAACAACAAAAGCAGGTGTTTTTAAGTGAAACATCAGCGGCATTTATGGACGTGATTGTGCAACCAAAAGCTGCATATTAAGCCAAACATCATTTTTTTCCCTAATCATAACAAAGTGGCTTTTGTGCCTAAACATAACCACATGTTAACGTAAAGTTTCAACACATCCGCTACATAATAATGTACAAATGTTACACATCCCTCGTTTGCAAAACATAACAGTGCCAACATTTATTCTGGTGATTGGGATGGTACAAAATTTCTTGGCAAACCGTCCAATATTTGTTGTTCACTAAAATCCTTCTCTAAAGCCAGGTTGCTAGTGTGGCTGAAAAAAGTTTTTCTTTTAACCTTCAACCTTTCCCCGGTGATGATACATCAAATCTCAGGAAGGTTATCAAAATCATGCTCTGGGAGCCATGAATACCCGCACGTTAGTACATGTTGAGCCACAATCTTGGACCAATGTGACAGACAGACTGACAGAAAAACCAACATTGCTTTCTTTAGTCTGCACCACAAGTGATGTCAAAGGAAGGCATGTGGCAGAGGTCAGACTGAAAGCAAACTGCTATATTAAGACAAAATTTTTCTTTTATTATTGCCCTTATTTTGGTAGAAGGCATTTACCCGTCCTGAAAATGACACATTTACAATGATTGCTTTCTCCTCTTTCACCTTTTCTCAGTTGTTCCTTTTGTGCGACTCCTGTTTTCATCAGGACCCCCAATATTTGGGAAAAAGTTCAGTGTTTCTTCTGAGGAATAAATGGATGGGTACAAATAACAACCATAGCGATGTCTGAACAAACAGCAAACTTTCTGAAAGTATGAAATTTTGGGAGACTGTCGGGAGTGGGAGCTTGAGTGAGTGAGTGAGGGAGAGACAAATCGAGAGAGTCATTGTGGTGGATAAAATATGAGTTTTATAACTTGTCAGGACTGTACACAATGGGCCACTGAATTAATGGTTTCAGATGGTGAATAGTGTATGGGGGTGTAAGGTGGGATAGCAAAAACAGAAATATTACAATTTATTCATTATTCATTCACTCACCCACTTGTAAAAAAACACACAATAAGAAGTAACACCAGAAACTGTAATAAACTAAACTGTTAGATAATAACTGAAATAATTATAACCAGTGACATGCTATTCAAATGCTTTTACTCATGGTCACACTGAATTGAATATCTCGGCATGAAACATAGGAATTAGTCAGCCTCTTTTCATTCATTTTTTTTCCAGATGTCATTCTGATGACCAAAAAAATATTTCTGTGAATATGATTCTAATTATAACAGACCATAAAAGACAAAATGACCCAGCTGCAGAGTGGGATTAGGGGGAATACATTATCGTACATCATTAGTGGGTTGGTTGGAGGATGATATCAGTCATGGCCAGACACACAAGCTCCTCTTTCCTCTTCAAAATAAGTGATCATGCATCTAGTTTGACACCCTTAGACCTATGATTCACAGAGGACAAACTAAAAAAATGCAGCAAAATCTCTTAAAACTTTAAGACAGTGGCTGTTTAAATAGTTTACACAACAAAAAGAGATGGATTTAATTGGGTGGACAACTTTATTTTAGTTTAAGATCACTCCCTTTCTTACTTCATACTGTCATGTTTCCACAATGGCTCCCTCTCTTACAGATAAGCTCAGAATAAAACTATACTTAGAAACGCACTATTGGTTGTCTCAGAGCAAATCGGTGTTCTTTAAAAGCCATCAAAATGCCAGCTTAGAGCCGATAATCCCCAATTATCCCCTGGACATGAATAAAATATCTCTATCAAACAAAGCACAGAGGCTGAATAAAAGTGAATGTGTTGGCAATGTAGGATTTTGAATGCAGAGATGTTGTTTTTCCCTCCCCCCCTTGCTATTCTGCACAACAAAAGGAATGGCATCCAGCCACTTTCCTCCAGTGGTGAAGAGGAGTTTATTTGTGGTATATCTAAAATTGTTTTTTGAGCTTATGAAGCTAAACAAACAACAGCTTCAAGTCAGATTTCCTCTATGTGAAAGCCGTTAAATTCTTTTGTTTATCTTAATTCTCTTTATTTCCGTTTACTCCCTCCGGTGGGAGACATGCTTCCCTTATTACTGTCTCATGCATTTACACTGCTCTCTCTGACAGCACAAATAGGTTTCGCAAATTTGCAACTTTTAGTTACTAGTACAATTTATCTTACAGTACCTCAACACTCAGGGCCCGTAATGAGCTGATTGTCCATTTGACATTAAAGTGCCTTAAAGAAAGCTCAAAGTACTGGAGTTTCTTAATTTTTGCTGTAGTACAGAACCCTTACTGTGGTGTCTCAGGCCTCCTTGCTTGAATGCAAGTCTCCTGGGACTTTAGTGCATTGAGGAAGAACTAACCCAACAGATGAGAACCTCAGGCTCCAACTGTTAGCTCATTCCTATAATGATATATGTAGCTCCGTGTTCAGCCCCTCAGTCAACCTCTACTTTTCCATGTCTTTCCCCTCAGCACTGTTGCTTTCACGCTCTAGAAATAGGGTGACCTTTTCAGCCCCCCAAATCAGGACTCTCAAGTGTATTGCATGTTGATGCATGCACACATGTATGTGTTTATGGGGGATGGGAGACAATTATTTCAGTACTCAGCATGAGGGCACCTTTCAACACCATGGACAGCGCCTCAGCAGAGGAAAAAATATGTTTTGTCACCCAAAATCCACCATAACACTCAAAACCAGCTGTACAGTCCATGCATTGAAAGCTGTGGTTGTGTTTCACCAGATGGTAAGCAAAGGTCCCCTCCTGAATGTGCCCGTCTCAGATGGCTGTCACCGTCGCTTGTGCCTGTTGAGGTAGGTTACCACAGCTGTACTTCCTGCTTGTAGCCACCACTTATATTTGGCTGCCTTAATATGAGCTAACCCGGTAAAATTAGTTACATATCTCCCAAGGTAGAGATCCAGCTAAAAGTTGAGTTTATAATGAACTTTATTCATCAGACATTCACAGTCAGAATTACAACTTCAAAGGAACGCATGTCTGCTAGATGTGCAAGTTCCTGCTAAGACATTAGCCTTAATAACTTAACTAATATTGGCTGTTACAGTTTTCCATTTTACGTTGTTGTTCTGCCAGATAGCTTGTTCTGTCAGCTGTAAAAAAGCTATGAAAATTGACTATTTGCTCCATTTTCCACCAAAATTAGTGCATGTATGCAGGTTTTTTAAATATGGGGAAACCCATTAAAATATAAAGTAGGTGACTGACTGCGTTATGTACACACCTCTGCAGGAGAAAAATATGCTTTTCTGTTTTATTTTTACACGTTGGTCACAGACACACCAGAAAGCAGGATTAGTAAACAGTAGAAAGCAGCATAGAGGCCAGTGAAATTGTTATGGTGGTTATTATTATTATATTATTTTATATCTCTTACTTATCAAGTGCCGACTAAATTTTGAACAATGGTAGAGTGCTGCTTGGATGGAAATGGACAGTATTTTGTGGTGACCTGTCACTCCATCTGGCTGGCAAAGGGGTTTAAATTAACATGTCCATCCATGTGTCGTATTTCTGTCACTGCCAACTGAAGCTGATCAGAGCTGGAGCTGATCAATACCTGCGGCTACTGCAGAGTCTATGTCCTGGGAGTGAATAAATATAAACACCAGATGATAGTGGGTGATGGTTGGTTTTTGTCCAAGAGTGAAGTGGCTATTGAGTAAATTAGTTTTAGGAACATAGCTCATGATTGACACCTGTCAGTATTGGCTACAGGTACATTCGATCATAGATCTACGGTTAAGTTTTTGCAGGAACTTACACATCCAGTGTTCTTCTAAACCCACGTCTGCACATGCCATTGCAGTTTCTGTAAGGTAACATGTAAAGCAAAACCCAAGACCTTGAATATGGAACATGTGGACTAAAAGAATTTTCTTCAGCAAAGTAACGGATAACTTCTTGGAAAAAGCCCCCAGCTCAGTCTTATCAAGCTAATAACACTTCCTGATGCTGAGGCATGATTCTTCATGCATTTAAGCACACACACACACACACACACACACACACACACACACACACACACACACACACACACACACACACACACACCTACACACCTACACACACACCCACACCCACACCCACACACACACACTCACAGCTTGTGTCTGACAGTTTCACTGGGGTGTTTTATCTGTTATTATGTATAATGACATTTGAGAGGGTTTAAGATTTTGACAACCTGTCTAGGGACCCTGAGAGTGCGTACTGTGGGTCAAGATTAGCAGGGGAGGGTGCATTATGCCCATTTCACTGGAATGGTGACAAAGATATGAAATCTAATCGAGCTCAGAAATGTATGTTTACAAAGCATGTCTGTGTGCTATTGCATGTTGACTTCCATGTGTTTTGGGGGCAGGGGACAAGTAAACAACTTCCCTCCAGCTTTTTCCTTTCAATCCAATTCAGTGTAATCATAAAGGCAGTACTGAGTTGGCTCCCGCTGTGTGCTAGTTATATTTGATTGTCTCTTGATGTGCCCTAGTTGGTATTTAGAGTGTAGTGGCATTAGCAGCAGCATGTGTTTTAGTAAAGGATAATAACTGAGGAGAGGGGAGTTGTGGCTCTTACTCAGAACTAAACAGCGACATAACAAAGTGCTTTACAAACTTTTCTGTAATAACATTGTTGAGAAATGTGTCCTTTGTGCAGAAAACAGAGCTCTTTGAGGAAATTCTTCTCTAAAGCCATTTCTGTGCTGCTTCACATGCAGGCCTATTAGCCCACTGACAAGCACACACATTTGTGAGTGCTGCAAACACAGAAAACAGTGTTGTTTGTTCATATTACATTTTACCAGATGAATACATTTTGAAAAAGCAGTTTGCCTTTAAAAGATTTGTGCCAACTTCTTAAAAAATGCTGGTTAATTAAAGGGCAATGCCTACAATACCTCCCAACTCTTACAGATACCCTCAAGTATTAATATGATACCTCTGATATGCTGTCCTGTCTTACAAAAGTCAGTTTATAATGCCGCCAGGTGGCATCAGTTTAAAATGCGGTCAGAAAACAATGTAAGTTAATGAGCTGGAAAGTCCCTATAAGGCAAAAGTAGGGGTAGTAGATGGGTCCACCAGACACTGTACATTCATCCAGGAGCCCGGTGTATGCATCCAACAAGCAGAAACTGTACATTTCCTGCAAAAAGAGAAGTTCGTTCAGTCATTTTCTGGAGCCTATCCCAGCTGACACTGGGCGAGAGGCAGGGTCCACCCTGGACAGGTCGCCAGACTATTGCAGGGCTGACACATAGAGACGGACAACCATTCACACTCACATTCGCACCTATGGCCAATTTAGAGTTGCCAATTAACCTGCATGTCTTTGGATTGTGGGAGGAATCTGGAGAACCCAGAGAAAACCCACGCTGACATGGGGAGAACATGCAAACTCAACACAGAGGGGCTTTTGAAAAGACACAATGCAGGTAACAAGTGTAAACTGATACAGCCTCCCAGAACATAAACAGCAGATGCACCCATATCTAGCACGTCATATGTAGATGTCACAAGCAACGATATGTGACAAGTTCGGATGGAGAATTTATTGCCAAAACAATCTAGATTGATAAATAGAACTCAGAGGCGAAGTATGTACTGTTGATTTTCCAGGGCTGTACCCCATTTTAAAAGTACTTTACTGGTACCTGATTCTTGCAACAAAATTATGTTGTAAATTCTGGGCTGTACTATAAAATGTGTTACAAATTTTGTTTGTTCAGATCACATGGCTCACAGCACAGAATTTGGCAGCTGTGGTTCAAACATACTCACCTCCATCAAATATACACAATGGATTGTATGATGTATACAGTGTCAGAAAAGCATAGTAGAGTCAGTGTTTCACCTCCTGACATTAATGAAGGTCAGTTATGAACACAAAAACAACTCATACCTTCCTTGTTATTTGAAAAACTGCAGACTAAGCACTCTCAGGGTTTTGTGGTCCACTCTGACTTATGGAAAGTGAACAGAGAGCTGCCAACTAGGCAGCAGTGTTTGGAGTGACATAAGGTGCTGCTGTGCTGGCACGGCGTAACGGAGTCACATTGAGACATGACTCATTATCCTTGTGGCTAATTTCACTTTCACTTCTTCAGCCATCCCCTCCTATTAGTCGCCATGATTATCTCCACTTCAGCTCCCTCTGACTGACAGATTGACTCTTGTAATATCTTTCCTCACAAGCGCTGAGCAGCTTTAAGAGCACTTATTTACATCCCCTCATGATCACAGATTCCATTAAGTTTGATATAAAGTATCAAGATGTCAGTTTTAATGTTGTTGATAAGTGGTGGTTGGAAATAATAATCGCTTAGACAATAAAAGAAAATGCAAAATTGATTTTGGGCAGGTTACAGCATTTTAATACCTCGCCATTATGTATGAATATTTTAAAATGACAATTACCACCTTTGTTAAAGCCAAATTTGGAGTTTGATGGCTGCGAAAATGCTTTTCAATGATCCTAAAATATTTTAATCACTTCTTATGGCATCAGTTCATATTTATTTCCCATTATTACATCTATTTATTCCGTGGATGCTTTCCTGACATTAGAGATGATGGTTGTTGAGAACCACAAAATCATAATTGCAAAAAATGTTGAGTCACAGTCAAACAAATATCTTATATAATATTAAATATTTGTTTCCTCTCTAAATTGTTTTTGCTATAAAAGTACTAGAGCTGTTTGTGCACTTTTGGGAGGTGAAAGGTGTAGATCATTGGACAGTAGACGTGTGTTTATGTTGATGCTGGAGACAAACACATTTAAAGTCCATCTCATGATTTATTCAGAGAATAAACATAATAACAAAACTGACCTATTCTTTCTCGCTGAACCCGGAGTGAAAACTCCTGTGAGGAAAACCTCACAAAAAAAGAGAAAATTTGAGAATTAGTTAAAAGGCAGAAACTTAAATCTTCCCTAAGCAGACATAAATAAAGTCAATATGAGCTGTCATTTGTTATTAAGTAAGACGAAGGGCCTTTCCCAAACCGGACCCTGTAACTGTGTTTGTAGTCACCTTCACAGCTGATTGAAGCACCCTTCATAAAGGTGTAGGGTATAAATACAGCAGCAAGCTTCAGGACAAACTTCTCGCTCTGAATAATCCCCCTTATGTTCTTCATATGTATTTGTAGTGCTTATGTGTGATCTGTATGTGCTGCTATTGTTTACCTGAATGTTTATTTGGAATGCATGATATTGGATTTTTTGCTGATATCCAATATGCTGATATATAACAACTTATTTGGCTGATTTATATTGATAGATGTACTTTTTTGCTGTAGCTAATTTTAGTGATCATCAACATCATTAACATCATATTATGCATGCATACTCTTATTGTGATGGATATTGAATGCTTTTCAACTTTCAGAATGTTCATTCATTGTGCAAAAAAAGAAAAAGCATGTTGGCCAGTTCCGATTCAGTTCATTTAAAGGCCAATATCAGACGATACCGATGATGTGCCGATATAGTGCATCACTAATGTTTGGATATTTTCCCTTTGTCATAAAAAGAAAAATAATTTGATAAATTGATGCATACAAAATAAGAAATAAAACTTTTATTTTTTGCAACACTTAATTATCAAATGAACGCGACTGTTTTCTAAAGACTAGAGAATGGTATATTTTATTCTTAATACAATATAACCTTTAAGATGTTAACTTCTGTATGACAATATTAAACGTCAATCATAGTTTGAGCAGTTTATGTTGTAGAGGTAGTCACATGGAACTTTTTTACTGTGTCTTCATGATGATCACAATACAGTGTTGCACATGGTCAATAAGTTTGCTGTTGGAGGGTTTCATAAGCCGCTTCCACTCCTTGGTACGGCGCTCAATGTGGCGGACCTTCCATGTGAATGTGGACACAGAATGTCAGTGGGTAGGGAGAAGGTGTGAGGGCTGATTTAGGAGAGGCCCTAAGAGTCTACAGTCATGCTAGCAGCACTGTGAGGCTGCTCTTGAGGTTTACTGGACTAGTTACGATTTTGACCTGATGATGGGGCAATATGAAGAGTCAGGAAATCACCAGTGTTAATACAATTCATCCTGAGGAGGACATGGATGTCATTGCAATCCCTTCAACAGCTGTTGAGACATTTGACTCTGAACCAAAAATGTCAACCTGTTGGTGGCACCAGTGGAAAAGTCAGGGGATTACGAACATCATTTGACTTATCCTGTGTGAACCAAGAATACCTCTGACAAATTTCATGGCAATTTATGCAGTTTGTAGAGATTTCAGCTTCACCAAAGTTGTGGATTGACAGACCCAGAGCCACGTTGCTTGTGCTGTCAAAGATGCTGAATGCTAGAATACTGCATAATGTGCACCCTATGATCACCTAAAAATATACTTTAAGATAAAATCAAGACACTGTGTCAGTTGACTTTATTCATTTTCTTATATCTAGATGAAAACATGATCCCAGTGCTAATATATAGTGTTTTTTCAGTTCAGTTTGCCTTCTAAAATATGTTAAATCTTAGCTGAAGCAACATGGCAATGAGGTCTGTGTTGAAATGACATGGAACTTATATTTATGTTCGATTACTGTCAGTAATATAAGTTAAACTGTTGTAACTGGGACTGCTCTGCACTCTCTGCCCTGGGGTTTTGTTTTTCTTTGTCTCATTTTGTTATGTGTGTGAGGCTGCCCATTTTTACATCGATTTATTTATGTATAATAATTATAATAAATAAAATAGTGGCGCTGCCAAAGGGTGGCCAGGGGAAAGGCCACCCTGATACAATCAATTTTGTATAACTCAATATGTCAACTGTACCAGTATTAGTCTATGCACATTAGATAATTAAGAACAATAAATGTGAAATAAGACATATGTGATTCCTCAACCCTCATACTGACTATAGTTTTCAGCTACTCTATATACTTTAACATAATAGAATTCCTTAATTTCAGTTTTGCCTTCTGGTTTTGGTGTGCGACCCAATGTTTTTCAATTGCTCCATCTGCTCCATCCAGTGAAAATATCTGGGGGCGCTGCTGCTCCGTTTCCATCTTATCCTCTCTGTGGAACTCCACAGTATTCAGTTCTTGATCTTCAGTGTCAAAGAGTCCTGGATAGCGACCAATATTACAATCCTGGTATTGCTTTGCCCGCTGCACCTCGTATGAGTGTTCTCAAAGAGGGACCATTTTTTGCTCATCTGCGGTTGATAAAAGAGCCACAGATCCACAAAAGCCCTTCATCAGTGGGTAAAGAGACTTGAAAGGTATGCACGCATTTCTGAGCCCTGGTTGTGCACAGTCAAGAACCCCGCTGTCATCAGGGCAAAGATGGCACTCTAGTGACACAGGATTCCTTGTTATTTTCTTTACCAGAGAGGATGTTTTTCTCACACTGCATGCGTGCCAACATAAATGAGCTTCAGGCAGAAGTCTTTAAATTTGCATACGCGTTACACAATTACACTGTACTGTGCTGGGACTCGAATAAACTGGGCAAGGCAAATAGGATTTAAGCCTTTACTGTACGCTAGCAGAAGTGTTGTAGTACTTGAGATCAGTCTCGGTCTCGAGAGTGGCCTCAAGACCACTTTTTGTCTCAGAGTCTACTGCATTTTTGCTTCGTCTTGTCTTCGTCTCAGACAAAGAAGACTCAGAATTTTATTTCAAGACTGGTTGTGATGGTCACAGCCACGCATGTTAGTTTGGCATCTACACAGTTAATTTCCATTTATGGTCAGCCATACCCATGTATGTAATTTTTTGTAATTTTTCATGCATTTTTTGGTTAAATAAAAACCCACGATTTTGTCAACAACTCCTGTATCCTTGTTGCCTCACTGCTTGGTCCCTAACACCGGTCAAGACCATAACTGCAGGGATATCACCATGTCCTGCATTGTCCGGATTATTTGTCACCATAATCATTGTTATTGGATATAAAACTCTCCGCTTTAAGTGCAGACAATAACTATAGAGTACATATTGCCAGACAGATCAGACTTCAAATGAAACAAATGTGAAGAATCCCTCGGTTCATCACTGCAGGTTTTTTAAAATGTAATTTCTTAAATCTCAATTTTACAGAAGTGGAAATGTTCTGTATGTGCTGGGGCACATGTGGTGTGCATGAGAAAAAAAGGACAGAAAATAGATAACATTTTATTTATGTTCTGTGTTTCATGTTTCCTTTTTTTATGTTATTATTTTCTTATTTTTATTTATTTATTTTAGTATTAGTATTTCTTGTCTTTGTCCCCTCTCTCCTTTTCTCTTATTTGAAATGACTGATTGGAAATGTCTGGATGGATATAGATACAAAAATGTATGTGTATATAAGTACATATTTAAGGGCAAATAGGGGGAGAAGTGTGGATATATAGTCATCTAAATGTAAGGAGTACACAGTATCTAGGAATCGGTCCTTTCAGGGTTTTTTTTAATTAGTATTAAATGTTTAGGATGATTTGTAATGATTTGTGTTATGAATGTATATGAGGCGATTAACTGTTAGATGGATAAGAGAGTTAAAAAGACTTGGCCACCTTAAAGGAATCTTCATTTGTTTTCTGTTGTTATAGAGTGCAGATCTTCCCTATGGTTTGTGTGTTGCACACTTTATTGCAAGTGTGTCATGCAGTGTGGGACTCACACTGCTCCTGGTCTTGGTCTTGTCTCGGTCTCAATACACTCGATCTTGGTCATGACTTGGTCTCAGTTTAGATGGTTTTGACTGAAACACTGGCTGGCAGACTCTGACAGCATCATTTTTCCCAACTTTGGTAAAGCTACTTTTCATGATTTGTGTACTTTCAGACTGTTCACCACTTGGAAGGGTCACTGCCCTGATTTTTTCTCTAGGAAAGGAGAAAGTACAAAATCAATCTAAAAATTCAAAAGTACATTTTGGAAAATAGCTAGCAGTTATGTAAAGCATGGACAATTTTAATGGGCCTAAACCACCAGTGATGTTCTTTTAGTAGGTTGAGGGTAAAGATGTTAAAAGAGTGGAAAAATAATTTGCACAGAAACCTTGATGTGATGCTGATCTTTTTTTTCAGATTCTTATTCAGTGGTGTTTAAGTTTCTGCAAGTTTGCAATAACTGACACTGCCACAAACCCTCCTACACAAAGTCAATAATGAAGCACATTCTTTACCAATGTTATTCACAACTCTTCCTTGTTGTTTATGATATTTAAAATGGTGCACACCAATAAACATTACCACAACAGAACGTAGCTCTGAGTTGGCGATTACATAACCTGGATGCAGACCTACACAATATCACAAAAAAAAATGCAAGTTAAATAGGAGTGCTCTCTTCATCTTTAAAAAGCTGCCAGAGACAGCAAATGGAATGTCAAAGACGATTACACATTAGACATCTCGGTATTACAAAGCAGGATCTGTGCCTCACTCCTCTACCCACATCAAGCCTGCTTATGCAACTACCACTGTTCTTGCTCAGGCAAACAGCCAGTTAGTTAGCTTGTAAAGCACAGCAGCAACAGCAGTTCCAGTATCCACATACTGAGAAATGGCATGGTCATGGTATGTGCATCCTGGCTCCCAGCTGGTCAGCTGGCTGCTCTATTTGAAGTGTGGGCTCTCTGCCAATGCAACATACGGACACAAGGAGAGTGTAGTTACACATAAAAAAGTCCTCAGAACTCTGTTGTTGCCTTGATTAACAAGATATGAAGGAATATTTCAGGGTTGCTTTCACTTATAATCATCTGCCCTCTTGCCTCCCATCAATTACAGAACAAGATGATGGTCGATGTCTGCAGCAAACAAGAAACCTTCAACAAATAAAAAAGGAAAGTAGTTAACTTTCCAGAAACTGTCCTCACCAGCAAACCGACTGCGTTCTTTACTTAAAACAACCTATGTATGTTTTCCTGACATTCGACATCTCTTAGTCATACAAATACCATTTTTTAATAAACAAAAAGTAGGACAGTTTTGCCATGTAAGCATTCAAAAGTATAGGTAATGCTTGCAAACAAGCTAAGATGCAACACTTAAAAGTCTTCGCCTTTACAGCAATAAAGTGAGAAATTAACAGATATTCACAGAACACTGCTTATGGTAGGAAAAACTGACTAATTCTAAATGTTTTACTAAAATCATTTCCTCCTACTATGGCACAAACATGATGTTACCTGGGTTACACTTTTTACAAACATGATGAGAAAGATTAGATTAGATTAATGCATCAAAATATGCGTCTGAAATGTATCAGCAAAACTCAGTTTAGGCACTCAAAGGTTTGGATTAGTGAAATATTGTGGACTTGGCTAAAAATGAAAAAATCAACAGTGTCATTAAGCATAAAAAAGCACATGCTGACCTAATTAGTACTTAACCATAACAATCCAATTCTCTCATGTATGGAAATTCTGTAATTTGAGCACCCTCTATTCCAACCTAGCCAAATTCCAGACTTGCATGTTGTACAAAAATTTGGTACTGTCTCCACTTGAAAAGACATTGGTACTGATCATATTTGTAGCACTTGTGTTTGCTTGAAATGTTCATGGCAAGGCAAATTAGCTGCATATGCTGCAAAAGCCCAGTTACCATAAGAAAATGTTGGCGTTGTATATTTCTGCAAACCATGGATATGTTACATTTGTAAGTTTTTCATGTATACAATCAATGTTTCTAAAGTGATGTAGTTCTGATTACATGTATATGGGCTGATTTTGTCATCAGGAAGTGGATAGGATGGTGGATAGCGTGATGGGTATTAAGCTTCCAACAGAGACCAACATCAATACCAAGTGTTATTTAGTGAGACATTGGCTACATGTTGCCACCAAACCTGGGTATTTTAAGCCAAAACATTATCTTTTCCTAACCATAACCAAGGGGTTTTTGTGCCTACAGATAGCAGCACATTAACCACAGCGCTGCTGAAAGTAAACAAATGTTAAGTTTCAACATATTTGCTATAATGTACAAATGTTAAATATTAGAGATTTGCAGAAATGTACAATGCCAACATTTATTCTGGCAATTGTACTGGTACTATTCTAATTTCCAGGGGACAGGGTTGATTCCTAAATATATTCATATCCAGTCTGACTTTGAGAACTCATCTGCATTCAGCCTGACACCATTGACTATGTAGCCCCATGTGGATCCACAAAGAAGCCTCCTTTTACATTACCAACTTCCAACCTCTGCTGAGACTGTGTACTGTGCTGTTGTGTTTTGGTTTTGTAGTCCCTGGAAGCATCATGTGACAAGTCTTATTGTGACAGGAGCTTGCTGTTGCACTGCAGTCCCAAATGCACTCAGTGCTGCAATTCCACAAGGGCATGATCTAGCTGTCCCCCTCAATGAAGTACTGGGCTAACTGCGTGCAACAGAATAAGTCTTAATGAACTGTGTGGCTGCGGATGATTGTTGATCTGCTTCTCTCAGCTCTGTTTCTCTCTGCTCCTCTACGACTGTTAGTCGCCGTTCAAGTTCGTTCTTGAACAGAAAAACCTTTTCAGCTCAGTGTACTTCACTTCTCATGTACTCAAGATTTGATTATACTCTTACCTTGTCTGCCTCTGCTCTCCACAGAAATGCCACTGTCACTTTTATGTGAAAACACACTTGCTTTATTACTTTAATTTATGTTCACAGACTTCTTTGGAACATAAATACTAGAAGACACACACTCTGCGTTTTACTGGAGGAGGTCGTGTCTCCAATTAGACAGACCAGATTCATTCAGTGGTCCAGGAAGCAGCGCCTTTTAAAATATGTTAGCTGCCAATTAGGGCTGAAATTAATTGATATTTCATCAAAATCGAAATATGGCTTCCAGCAATTTTCAAATCACGAGGTGCAATATTTGTGTAAGGTGAAATGTATGTCAAACTACCATTTTAAATTTAAATGTTGTACTGTGCTGTAGAGAGGTCCTGGCTTGAACATTAAATCATCTTTGATTGGTACAAAATCACACTGTAATCATTTTAACATGTGGTTCAATGAAAATGAGAATAATGCTGTAAAAATTATCGTTCCCTTTAACATCACAATCATATTGTGATTAAAATATCAGTCAAATGATCACAATTCAAAATTGTTTAACCTAACTGAAAAATTACTGCTGACACAGAGCAGTACCTAGCAAGCATTGTAGTCTTTTCCTTAGACATACTGGACATCTAATCATACATAATCAGTCAACACTCATTATGGTGGGAACACCTCCTTCAGGCTATGGTCAACAGTATATCACACCTCCTGCTCTGCTGCTCTTCCTACACTGACAACATCTGGTCTATTTTAAGTTGTCCGGTGTGAAACACACATCAAAGTTAATGTTTCACACCTTCCGCACAAACTGTGATTGTTTGCTGTTGTCATTAATAAAGAACCATATATCTAATGTAGTTAAGTCAGGGGTGTAGGCACAAATTTAACATTCAATCAACACTTTTTGCAATCCAATCCTCCAGAGGGTTCTGGGGTAATTCCCCCAGGAAAATTTTTTTTTAAACTAACACAGCCAAATAAGCATACAACAGCTAAACTGACCATTCAAGAACATTTTGAAGAGATCAGGGATCAGGGGTTCTCAAAGTTTTGATGACTGACTTTCATTTTATGATGCCAGCATGTAATTGAGGACCGCACAGGAAGAGTGCATGCGCTATGACTTTTTATGACCTATCTTTATGACATAATAAAGATTTACAAAAAATATAGCAAAGGACAGTGATGTAGCATAACACCTGCACTTAACACTTATATATATATTTTAGTGTTACCCCTTTTTATACATTTGAAAGTAATGAAATAGAGACAGTATAGTGTTTGACAGTGATTGTACCTGCCCACAGCAGCTGAGGAATCGGCTTCTGCTGGGGTATGGCAACACCACAAACCACAGGTAAAACTGGAGTACACCATAGAACCAGTAGTAATAATAATGACAGTATGTTCAATTTATTTATGATTATGATCATATTTGCTAATGATTATTTCAGACAGTGGATTATGCTCCATAGATTCAGTCACAGAGGTGAACATTTTAGGAAAACAAAGAGAATCCAGTGGGGAGAAGCCCTTCTATTGAGCTTAAAAATGATAATGTCCTCATCGATTGCACAGTTCGTACCTATCTTGTTAGACACAGGATGATCAGCAGTCTTTCAGACAGGCCAGTTAGTTTTTCCTGAAATTGAAAACCGGTGCAGTGTTGATCTTGTTTACGTTGTTATAAATCTACTTGGAGCCTCGCCGCATTAGCAGACCTTAGTTGATGTTCAGTGTCACAGTGAGTGATAGTAACACTCCGTTAGATCAGAGGGTGAGCGTTAATGCTTTGCTTTTCCTGTCTCTTATGTGGAGACTCACTCACACGTGTTCACAGTCTTTTTCTATGTCTGTTTTTATATTTTTCAGATGAAATGTTTTTTGTCCCAATCTATTTCATCCCAATTCTCTTCCTGTAATTCTCCTCCTTAAATTGCTTGCTTACATGTGCCTCCCTATTCTCCAGCTCAGATGTTCGAAAATGTTTTCTCATCAGCAAACTTTTAATGGAGTTATTTGGCAAGATTTTGCCTGAAGAAAGAAGATTTTTGCTGTTAGGTATAATTTTAGACTGAAAAGTGCCTGCCTGACGGAGTTGAGGCAACAGTGAAAGAATATTATACCAAAGTGTAGTGAGTGAAATACGAGAGAGGCAGACAGAGACATAAACCAAGGGCTTTGATATGGTCCAACACACGCATCTCTTTTACTTGTTCAAAGACCCTTCTCTCTCCCACTTCACTTGATCCGCCCAATCTCCTCATCCTCTGTTTCCATTATTGTGAATGCAGCATGGCAGACTAAGTTGGACTTGATCCACAAGTCATTCATTCTAATTAGATTCCACAGTTTAACTGGCAAATGTTTTAAATGCAGTATGCAGTCTTTAGGCGATGGCCAGAATTTAATCAGGGTCCCTAATTACAGACTTTTTTTTTTTTGCACAGTGACATTTTCAAGTCTTGTCACTTTTAATTAAGTTACATATGTTCTCCTCCTTTCATGTGAGTGCATTTCTGTAGCTCTGCCTTGCTATTCTTTCTGAAAAATCTACCTTTTTTTACTCACTCTCTGACCGGCTAAAAATCAATGCAAATCAGAACTGCTGCTGCCGGATCCTCACCAATCATGTTATCTGAGTTTTTTGGAGAGCTTACATGGCTACTGTAGTGGCAATGTAACCAGTGTTAAGTGTACTTCACGTGTCCGTACACTGTGCAGTATTCATTTTTCCTAATTTCTTAGTTATTGGAAATGTTCTCTGTTACTCAAACCTTAAATTTTACAATGAAATAGTTGCCTGCTGTCGTTCAGCCAGTATTATCTGTAGTGGAGCAGAGAACTTAGGGCATGAAGTGAAAAACAGAAGCTCACCGAGGCAGCCATGGGTGAAGAATAAGAGACTACTTTTGCTCAAGTGCTACACTTAATTATCTGTCATGTCAGGAAATTTAATACTATTTCACCAAGAAAAATATGGCGGATATTTGACAGCAGTATCTGTTGAATAGCTTCCACTTTTGGGTTGAATGTAGCAAGAGGGATAAGTTCAGGGGGGGTCACCAAATTTATGAGGATTCAATGTCTGAGTCGGCTCACACAGGATAAACGGTGTCTGTATTTTACTCAAATGTACTGATATTATCCTCCAAATATGATGTCTAGACACTGGTGTAGTGCTGCCAGAGTGCACCGGGTAGGACGCTCTGCCACTTCTTTCTCCAAGTGAGGAAACAGAATATTCACAGTTTGCATAGCGGTAATCCAGTTGAAATTCATATACTTTTTTTTTAAGTGCTTGAAGAACCAATCATCACTAAATCAACACATTCTCAATCCGACCTCGTCACATATCAAGGTTTGGTCATGAATCTTCCACATCCACATACAACATGAGAGGTACCCTGGGTGTGTTGGATGTTGACATTTTGGAAAGCTGTGTCAACTTCAGTCTGGTACATGCATTGTCCTTTTTCAAAATACACTTCTGTTTTCACAGGAAATTTACCATTTACATACAGTCTCTTTTAGAATAAACGCACTCAGTACAACATCGCGTATCAACGTTTTTTTCCACCAACAACAAACACACATGGTTGTGTACCAGTGTTTGTGGGATCCATCCAACACCCCTCCCAGCTGTTGTACTCTGACTTTCACCACCTTAACTTTCATTCTTCACCCGCCACATGTTATGCAGAAGAGACAATAAAAACAAATGAAATGGTTAGAGTTGTCATATTGACATTTAAAATGTGTTGACTGATTCACGTCAACTCGTGAATTCGAATGCAAGAAAACATTCAACCTTAAAACTTGCAGGCAGCTACTGACGATATCCTTTGAGTGGCACGGTGAATCTATAGCTAGCTTACTGTATATGAAATGTTTATCTGCTGCTGCGTAGCATTTATAATATGACATGCCAATTCCCACATGACCACTTTGGCCAAATATGGTAAGTAATTTGCAGTAAAATTTTTACTTGAAAAATTATGGACATGGCAAATTTGCACCAAATTAAGGTCACAGACAATTTCCGACATTATCATATACTGTATTACTAGATATCCTCATAATAATAGTCCTGTGCCACTAGAGCTAATATTTTCTTTGAATAACTGAGTTTTCCAAAATGCATGCATTCACATTTTATGCCCATTACATTTTGATATTTCCTCTCCACCTTAAGGAAATGTGTCTAGATGGTGCCTCAAGTGAGACTCATAGTGTTAACAAAAAGCAGTAGACTCATCTCCTGGAGATCATCAATACCCGTAGCCAATCTGCCTTCCATTGTTGATATCTTGCTCAGCACCAGATCTTGAATGGACAAAAAGACCATGCATTTGTTAGAATTCAGGCCACCAATAATGTTGAGAGGGTAATTGACTCTGGTTTTCAATTAATGTTACTGTATCTGTCACAAAAGGGGGTTAACACACAAAAAAATTGCCTTTAAGAAAGTAATGTTCCAAGAGAATATTTTGCCTTTGAATGGAGAGAAGGAAAATGTAATTTTTCTCAGAAGATTATGGTCAACACTGAATTTGATCTAGACCACACTGACAGTAACACCATTACAAAATGCATACGTGCGCCCTGGTTTGTCTCTTTGTCTTTCTCTGTGTTTATGTAAGCATGATTATGTCATGCATTCATACGTGTATGAATTTTCCCCCCGAGGCTGTCATTTGTCGGTCATGGACAGCTGCAGAGCTAATTCTGATTCATGCTATAAGAGGCGTTCTTATATCGTGCATGTTATATGTAGGACACATTAAATTACTCACCGAGTATTATAATCAGTAATCTTTCTCACGAAAACAACAATTGCCTTCCTGTCTCCTGTTAGGTATGAACGTTTATTCTTCGCCATACACAAAAACATGTTTACCAGAAACATGTTTAAAAAAACAGTGATTACATGCGGATGACCTAGGGACGTATATGGTGTCATCTCGTTGTGTTACTAGAACACTTCAGCTCTTCGCTGAAAGCCATCAACCTCAAGACAAACAACAGTAATGTTTACCTGAGATTCTGAACAGCATCTGAGGATAATCACTCAGTCACAGTGCTCTCACAGAACTAATGTAATAGACACCTGTGACAGACTGAGTTAGCTAACTGTCAGGCACAGAGCCATCAAATGCTTTGTTAAAATTCGTCAGAAATGTACTGGACACATGTGCACCTAAGATAGTATGTGGATTGTTCATGCAGTCGTGTACAGAGCCACGGTCAAGTGGAATTTATTGCAAGTGTTAAGGATCAGTTCAAAATTAAAAGTTAATGAAATATTAAAACAGTATCTCCAAACATTTCAGGAACTGTAGTGGAATTGCGTTTGCATATCATGAAAATGGTGTAAGAATCATATGTAAACCTGGGTGAAGGTAGAAATCCCCATTGAAAGAGAATGAGATATGCTCTTTTTTAATACCCTATTTTTGTAGAAGAGTCAGACAAGGATTTATATTTATTAAGAATTATTATTATTTGTATGAGGCTCCAAAAATCAAGTCTGCTATGAATTCCTGTGGAGTTGTAAATGATTTGTAATTTTGTGTGTGGATCAATGTTTGTTAAAAGGATGACAGTTTAGTTTGTTTCTGTACTTGTTGCTTTTTTATACATCTCATTGGATTACTTCCATACACTAATAAGATGAGCTGTTTTATCTGTGGTTTTTATGTGTTATATTTAAGGATCCACAATTTATATCGGGCCAATAAATTATCATCTGAAAATGGGATATTTTAATTGTTATGTATAATTGTGATAATGAAATTATAGCTGACAAATAGTGCCAATAAAATAAAGCCAGACTGCTTTCAGTGACTTAATAAGGGCAGCATCTACACACCTCGACACAGTAGCTGTAGGTTCACCTTAAAGTTGGTTTGCAAGTTGCCAGTAAACACAGAGAAGAAGAACAATAACAACTGCAGCATGCCCAGTAGAGAGCAAAACATGTTGCCTGTGTGGACGTCTTTCATAATTTCAGAGGAAGACAACATGATCCAAACAAATCGCCGAGGGTCTGACCCCCACCTGCCCAGCTCCCCAACAGATCAGCAAAATTCGTGCTTAAATATTTTAGATACAGTGCTTAGGGACCATCTGAGGAGCATTAGTGAGTGAGTGAGCTAACAGCAGCGGCGGCTCACATCCAACACCGAGCCTTAAAATCGTCCCAGCAAGCTCACACCAAAAAGTCTCGACTGTGTCATCAAACCCATAAACAACCGCAAGCCGTATGATGAAACAGTTGGCTGTTAGTTTGTATCTTTACCTGGCGAACCAGTCTGGAGGATGTCGACCCTGCCTGACTGCGCTGCCTGAAAATCTCTCTCTTGCTGAGTAAGTGTGTGAAACAGAGCTACTTGTTTGTTTGAGGTGAGTGTTAATTTTAATCAGGAGAGACAGAAAAATGAAGTAATAAGAAAATAAGAAATATGAGGGTACAGATTTGTTGTGACAGATGATTCGTGCTGATTAAGATTTAACATTAGTCTTTGGCGCTGGGACACCATAGAGAGATATTTTGTGATCGAGGCACATCTGAGTGGCAGCAGGATAAATCCAGACACTGGTGGAGGTGGTGACTGATGACTCCGAGGCTGCTGACTGCTGAGGCGGATGAAGCTGATGAATCCGTAAAGACTAGGTGGTGATGGGGAGGTGGAGGGTGTGCACGACTGCAGCAAGAAAAACCACAGCAGAGAAAGAACCATATTTAAAATGAGGAGTGGTAAGATGACAGGCTAACAGATGATGTGTGTTGCTGTGCTATTGGCTGATTGTGAATCAGCTGAAAAACAGCTGATGACTCATTAGACAGACCCCGACAATAACACCTACTGTAGAGATAGTGAGTGAGCATGCGTGCAAGGAGTGAATGGCAGGGTGAGAAAGAAAGTTTCAAGTTTAATGTGCGAGGTGAATCAATAGCACATTGCTATTCTTCTTGGTGGTTGTAGACTAGTGTATTGTGGGACAGTGAGGTGGCACCTGGATGTTTTATAAATTCATATGAGTCAGCTGTCACTCTGTTTGTCACTGTTAATAGAGACTTCAGTCTGCAGTAGAGTTTATACACTTCATTGATAAACCAGAGAATTACACAGTAACACTGGGCTTCATAATCTCTTTCTTTCTCCACACACAGTTGTGTGGGCTGCTACATAGTATGTAGCCTACAACCTAGTAACAAACTGGAAACACTGTCGCCAAGATTTGACACTAAATTTAAACGTTTTATACACTTTAATGTTAGTTTTGTACCCATGAAGGATTATGCTGCTGCTGATTGGGATCAGAATAAAGATATAAAGTCTGTCATCTTAAAAAATAAATTAGTTTATTAGTGGTATTACTCGGAAACAGAATCATCAACAATAGTTCGCTTAGCAGCGTATAGTGTATAATGTTCCTGTTATTCCTAGAGTGTAATATCTGTTGGGATCATGTTGTAGTTGCCCAGCTCTTGTAGACTATAGCACAGTAAAACCAACTATCCTTAAAAATATATATTGATATCAAGAAAAATTAATTATAATTTTTTTGCCAACTATTTTCACTCAGTATCCAAAAAGGTTAAAGTGAACAAAACAGCTAAGTGAGGAGACCAGGGGCCCCTCAAAGGCATAATACACAGACTGTAGGCTTACAACAGTGCCACCAAAAATCAAATGCATTTTCCAGTTCATGATAGTATATAAAATTTTTAAACACATTCTGCCTCAATTATGATAGCATTGTCTATTTAATATAGTCGTAAGAATTTGAAAAAGTGAGTAAGTAAAAACAGTAAAATTGAATTCAAAATAAAAAAGGTAAGCAGGGTGTGATTATATGGGACCCTTTATGGGGATGTGGCAGTGTGGGCCCTGGGTCGGCTGCCCCATAAAACTTGCTACTGTTCTCAGAAGATGATTCGGCATGATTTTTGTGAGCCTCTGCTGTTTCATTTACTGTTGCTGTCTGGACTAAATTTACAATCACCAACTTTGGTGTATGTTCTTCAAATGGGCAAATTCTGTTGCAATTAGTGTGGGTGGCCATGGTCCGAAGACGATGAATTATCCTATTTTTGAGCAGTCTCTCAACACATATTCCACTTGCAAAAACCAAAGATCAAAACCTCATTGCAATGCTGTAGCTCATTTTTTTTTCTGACAAATATCCTCTAGGGCCCAAGGAAGCAGTGCATTTTACATTTTCAGCAGCAGGTTGTCTCAAATAAACAAGAGGCAGGTCGTTCAGTCAGAGGCTGCATCATTAGAAAATTTAAGAGAAGAGAAACACCTTTAGAATAAATAGAGATGCCTTAGAGTTTGACCACTGACAGCCACTGTGAGTGAACACAATACAAATGAGGTTCAATGTCTTTTGGCCTGGATAGGTTTGGTCATATGCACAGTTTACATATGGAATATTATCAACAGTTATGGGAGTCGGGATCTCACAACTTGGTTATCTAAAAGCAAACGCATGAATATCATTAGCTGTGTTTTGTAAAAACAAAAAAAAAGTCTCACAAACTCCACCCAAACTCTGCTTTTGCAGGTGTGAAAACAAAAGTAATCACTGTCATGGTTGTTTCAAGAGAAACAATCTAAACAAGAAAGCAAAATAAGTTTTTAAAAAAGGACAAGCGAGACACTGAACAGGTGCATAATGATGAATAGTTAATGAGACAGGTTTTTGTCTAATGCAATTCATCCTGTCAATTCACAGGACACATTGTGCAGTTTGGGAACTGAAAGTCATAGTTAAATACTGATGGATACGTACCAAATGATGTACACCTTCTGAGATTAATCACTGAGTAACCTTGCTTCAAAGCTTAATCTGGGATTAAGGTATGATGTCTGCTGCCAGTACGTGACAGCTATGCATGAGTCTCTGAGGCAATTTGAGGTTCTTAGACATTTTCTAACCACTGCAAGGAGGAAATACTCCTCTGAAGCTTGTACTCGAGAATTTGTGCACATTAAAAATAAAGTATCAATCTATCCTAAGGGGACCTATTATGCTTCTCCTAATTTTCTGTCATATATATAATGTTAGAATGTCAGATGTCCATATTAAATGTTTCTAATAAGTTTCAAATAATGAGGTGAATGTATGTAAGAGTAATCCAATGGGAAAAACCTCAGGCTTCAGACTGTTTTGAATCCTCTGTTCCCAATGTTTTTTCGACTTTTGAGAAAAGGTGACCTCAGCTCATGACAGATTTCTTTGTGTCAACTGCTTCAGGCACGCTACTGCAAGCAGCGTGCAGCCTACACTGCTACGTGAAACTACATGTTAACGTCAGGGAATGGTAATCTTGGTTGCTATTGTTAAATTCTCCCTGATTTCGGATCATATTCCTGCTGGAACATGTTCAGCTGTGTAGATTTTGGTTTAGAAGCTTTTCCAGAATGTTAACAACCAACGAACCCAGGGTACCTTTAATGTTGGACATGGAAGGTCTATGGCCGAATGTTGATAAGTGATGAGAATGTGTTGTGAATACAGGTGTTCAGTACAGACAGTTTGAGAAAAATCATGGGTTTTTTGAACATGAAAGCATGTAAGTATGTTCTAGCAGAAAAGTGTGAACCTGAAAAGGAGCATAACATGTCCGCTTTAATAAGGTACATAACATGATGATTTATGTTTCTCCTTATTGTGTTTTAAAATATGTTTTTCTGTGTCTCATATAAAGCACATTGAATTATTCAGTGTTTAACGGTGCCATACAAATAAACCCTCCTTCCTTTCACTTGTATTCAGGCTTATTAGACCTCCTCTAGGGTTTAGGGCGTGCACAGACTACGCTTGATTGATGATTCCCTGACTCCCCTCTTTGTTTTGTTAGAGCAAGACAACTTGAACCTTTATTCATTTTTTATGTATATGCTGTTTGGTGACTGCCCAATGTCAGCCTTAGAAGAGGTCTAATCAGCCAAAATGACTGAAAACAGCACTAGAGTTGGGTGCTTTTACATTCAGTACCCTGCATTTAATGTTCTCAACATTATTTATGTCCTTAAACACAAAGTGCCTTAAATTAATCTCTTCTAATAGAACACCAATTACTTTCTCTTTTTTAAGTATACGTGCTCAGTGGTGCATTATTATAGGATAAAATCATAAAAGGAGGACATTTTTCACAGATCAAAGCTGTGTTTTACAGCTGAATGAAATCAATTTGCAAACATAAACTGGCTACCCCGCTGAAAGCACCTGAGAAATTGTTGTTTGTCCTTAAGGGCAAGAAGTGAGGCTTCAGTGAATTAAAAAGCAAAAACACAATGTAAATCTCCACGGGGGATATTAGAAGACACTTAGAACTCCTATTAATCTATTTCCACACCAGCTCAGGAATGAGTTTTGCAATGTAAAGCAGCCATGCCCCCGGAGCTGCACACCTAAATGAATAACGCTGTCCTTTCTACTTATCCTTCACCTCCAATTTCTCAGTGGAATAAATCTCCATAAACAACCTGGTAATGTTTTTATCTTTGCTCCAAAGATGATAGAATACTTTTTTCCTAAAATTAACTTGTGACATTATTTAAGTATTTATATAAAAAAATGACAAAAAGATGAAAATAAAATACTATGACACTATGAATATGTGGCATGTGGGACTTTTGCTTGTATGTTTCCAGATTTTTAAACCTCATGTGATATTGCATTCTGCCTCACTTTTTGATCTTACATGAAAGGATATGCTGTAGGTTATGTAGTCCTCCAGGAACGAACCATGCTGATGGCATACGCCTTAGTGTTGTGAAAGGTTGTGTGGTTCATTGTAAAGCACGCCATTTTCATTTTCTGTGTTTACGTATGTGCAGATCCAATTTTTAGCGAGGACTATAATTTGGCTAAAATGTATACTATCTATTTATCTATCCATTTCCTATACCTGCTCACTGCGTTCAGGGTCACAGAGAGCTCGAGTGAATTCCAGCATGTGTTTTGTGAGAGGCTGGGAATATCCTAAACAGGTTGCCAGCTTGTATATCTCAGTGCAAAAAATATATGTATGTTTTTGAATCATGGAAATTTATGATAATAGGGGATACATTTGTTGAATTATTTGCGATTGGTATTACTGAGAAAGCATTTCTCTTGTTTTATGACAAACAAATACATTTCTTTCTGTGTTAAATGATCTGTGTTGGTTGATGATTTTGGTGCACCTCATTTTAAGACCAGGTTTGACATGATACATAGAACTGTGGTTTTAATAAATCAGCAGAGTTCACTTCAATCCAAACCAAATTATTCACTACTTTGCAGATGACACATTTGACAGATGAAGCAGCAAGCAATACTGTTTGTTAGATTCCAGTCTGCACCAAGTGAGTTATTGCACCGAGAAGATAATTTTGGAAACAAATTTTTTTTGCAACAAGGGTTAGCAGTATTTTAATACCATTGGTGTAAATTCTCCTCTATCTATCGAGTTATATCAATTATATGGCACTTGCATCACCAGGTTTTCATGAGGCTCTTTCTACATTACATAAGAAAGGTTTTGTCAATAGCCCCAGAGAAAACTGTGTGATGTGTGTGTGTTTGTGTGTGTGGCCTTTCTTGAAGACTGAACTCAGTCAGCCTGAGGGAAATTTGACTTTGTCAAATCTCACATGGGCCACATGTTAATGTTAGCTAGAGGTGGTAGAGCTGTTGATAAAGAATGACCTGGGGAAGTTATGGTGCTTATGGGATTTGAATTACTTAAAAAAAAACTGTATAAGTAAGCCCCAAGAGGACCCTCTTCTGTGCTTCACACACACGTTCACCCAGATACAGGATAAATACTTCCCAGCAGTCTTCACTGACACAAACAATACACCCACACACACACACACATATTTTATGGACCCTTTATTTGAGATTTTGATTAAATTTAAATTGAGATTAAAACATGTACGTTCTGCCCTTTGTAAGAGACAAAGCATATTAATGATTTCCACCCGAGTGAAGGATAAGTTAACCATGAAAAGTCAAGACTCTTGTGTCTGAACATTTATCAAGCAAAGAATGACAATGATACAGCTCTACAGACTTGTACTACCAATGAACTGTAATTGCTACACATACTTGGAGTGATTACATATTATTTCAAACCAGCAACTGTACCGAATTTCATCAAGGTTACATTTCATCCAAGGTTTAAGGTTGTAAAATGACTTTTCATTTCAGACACGTAGTATACTAACCTGAGGTGCATTTCCCTAATTGGCTTCACAGCAGACATTTTGATTTGAACCCAGAACGCTGCAGTTCATGGTCAGTACCTTAACCCCTTGGCCACCAGCGCCAACTCTGCTATCTTTACTCACTCCTTTTGAGTGTATATTATTGCCTATATTTATTGACAATTACTGTGATTTAAAATGAACATTTTGCTACTGACTTTCTCTTGATTGATATATAGCATACATCTGTATTTTTGTAAGTGTTTGGTTTGTAAGTAGACAGAGAGAGAAGGAGAGTTGGGGAAAAAAGAGAGAAAGAAGGAGGGAGGAAGATATGGGGTAGTACAGTGATTAAATTGAGTAAGGTACAATCACAAAGCATCTGTTACCACTTCCAAGTGAGCAGCAAATACGTGTTAAACATGCTTGTAAAAATTTTAAAAAATGTCAACAAAACAATACAAATTTATACTGGAAATGTAGATAATGAAGAATGACGTTCCTCTTTAGATTTTCCCTCAGTGGTCATGAGAGCCATGAGATTCGAGAGAGCTGTGGTTCAACTGTGGGGAAAATGGGAAACGGCTGAAGGGCTCTATCTTGATGGCTGATGGACAAGGTGAAGAAAAAAACCCTGCAAAGTGAGAACACAACTAAAAACAGAACACAATGAAATTATGAAAAGCTTCTTGTCTTGTATTTCCTGATAGCACCTTTTTGTATTTGATGTTTTCTATCAAAGCCCTGAGAGGCAAGTTAAAAAAAAAAAATCTGTCTGACCCGAGGCCTGTACTACAAAGTAGAATTTGGAGTTAGCAAGGTGGCCACAAGAGACTCAAGTGCACAGCTCGTGCTCTATTTAAGACAAATGGCATTCATTGTCTCTTTAAAATTCTCCATGCACTCTAAGCACAAGGTACATATAGGTGTTAGCAAGTTAGCAGCCTCTTGTGGCCAAAACGAGTATTACAACAACAAACACTTCAGAAGGTCATCCTGCCGACCTTCCAAAACATTTATTCTAGGTTTTTCTACAGATGAAAAAAAAAAGCTTAGAAAAGTAATCCTTGCAAAACTATTTTTCCCACCAAATGAAAAAAATAGGGAAACTTTATAGATCGTACTGGTAAAACCTTTTTTTCACCTGTTCTTAAGTCACAACCGGAGAGAAAACAATTTAGATCAGATTTAAAGAAATGGGTCATAAGAATTTTCCTTCCACTTGCCTCTCAGGGCTTCTGTAGTTTTCCAACTTTGCAGTGTTTTTTTCCAAATTCTGTACATGTGTTTTCAAATTGATGAAGACATTTTCTTCATGGGCTTTAGCTTTGCCTATCTGCATGCATTTCTTATGATGCAGAGCACTGAGCTCTCTGTGCAACTGTATAGTATCCATGTAAATATCCATACCTATTGTAGCTGGAGGCAGAGGATGAAAGTGAATAGGGTGGAATTTCAATCATGACACAGTAGCCCAGTGAATTACAACTATATTAGATGTTTTTGCACCACACGATTTATGTCTAATGCCAATGTCCAGTGCTACTGCAGGACGTAGCGTGCCCTATGTGTAGCGAGACCAAAAGTAAAGGTAAGAAAGTCAGGGTGGTGGATGGAATTCGGAGAACTTGTAAAAGGGGACTTTTGGATATCCTCAAACTGCCTCAGAACAACTATTCAAATGGAAAAGTGGAACATCCATCTTGACCTACGTTGGACTGGGGAAGCAAACTATTGTTGGATGATAAGCAAAATAAATTGAGAAATTCCTGAAGAACCCTAGGCAAGTTGTTTTTCAGTCTGACTGTAATATAAGAGCCATCAGTTATTTCTATTAGGTATTATATCATAGTCAGGACCACCATTAAGTCTGTTTACTGTCTTAGTGCAACCAGTGCACGCAGTACAATAAATTATACAGACAACAGTCTGAGCTGATGTCGCTGCTGAGAAATTTGGTCAATACTCAAGGCTGAATGCTGATTTTATGAGTCTGCTTTTATTTTGGAAAATGGGACGGCTCTCACATTTCCTGCAAAGTGTTCAAAGTGTAGTAGCAGAGAAGTAATCAGAGCTGTGAATATTTTCCATTTTCCGTCTATTCTGCTTCTGAAGAAAGATCAAACTGCACACTTTTTTTTCATTCCTTGATGATGAGTGGTCTGAAATGAAACTTCTGTTTGTTTGAACAGGAGGGCACTGGCATCAATTATAAAGTTTTTTCCCCCTCTTTTCATACACAGCTTTCCTGTGCCCCCTGGTGCAAATACCGGTCTTGATGCTTTTAATGTCTATTTGACATGCTCTTCTCCAACTCCACACTGGATCCACTCCTTATGGACCCCCTGCTATCACCCGCTGGAGGCATTTTTTTCTTTCCTACATGATCACATCCTTCTTTGACATAAATGAATGCATTACCATTTTTATACTTACTTTGAATATTGCTTCTACACTCCTGAATGTCTGATGGAAGTGCTGCTGTTTCTTTATGTCGTCCTCAATTGTCCGGAGAGTCCCTATTACTGGCTATGAGGATGAGGAGTGTGGTATCCAAGGCAAAGTCGTTGTTCTACTGCCTTGGTAAGGTAGTTACCAAGTTATATCTTTGCAGTAAGCCTTATTCTATATTAGGTAATTGTTGACTTTTCGAGGGATGTAGAGTTATATATACAATATAGTTATGTGATTTGACTCCAAGGTGCAATTTATATTACTAAATTAACAAAAAAATCAAAAACAAAAAAAGTCGGGCCAAAAAAAACAGACTAAATGATGTATTAGATGCCTTTAGCTGTCTATAGCCAATAGCATGCTTATAGCAAGTTTGACATCTGTTGTCTGATGTCTGTTGACACATGTTTAATGCCTAATGAGTTTTTTAATTGCACTAAGGGAGCAGAAATATAAAGACTATACATATTGTGTATACACCCACAACCACACTGACGCACATACACACGCGCATGAACAACACAAGCAAAGGCGGTATTATTTTCCAGACACAGAAGAAATAAAAAAAGTTTTACTTTTGCTAACCTTACAGAAAAAGTAGGCCTGCTGAAAGCGTCAATTCAGCATACATTATACTCCCATTTCAATTCAGTTTTGAAGGTTTTTTTTTCCTTCCTGTAACAAACCTATTACAAGCAAATTAATTCATGGAAAAGCTAGGTGCCACACTTCACACCTGGTCTTCTGTTATTTTGCACCTTTGAGTACTTGCTGCTATACTGGAAAATAAGTCTAGCCCTATTTCATCAACAGTGTTTTTGTTAAAACACATGGAGGAGTCTATAGTGGCAGACTAGGGTTGAAGCCTTTATTTTGCTTGCTGAATGTTTAAGTACATATGGAGGTGAAATGTTTTTTATTATGCCTTTATAAAAAGAAAACTTTCAATGTCACTAAACTAAAAGTGTTCACCATACTTTTATGCGCCTTTATGTCTCATGTTAGTCCTTCTGTTTGCTAGCTATTTCAACCCCTCTATTTGCTTGCTAAGTACTGTAGTTTTAATGCACTCTCACCTGCAACACATGTGTTACATCTCATACAGCTTGAGGAGCAGCTTGCAGATTATTGTAACTTTACCAAACTCCAGCGTAACACCAACTTGTAACCATATTCAGCTGTTTATACACATCACACATTATGTTTTTAAATCTCAATTTTCATTTTTTATTAAGTGAGGTTTGGTCAATTAGTTGATCTTTTTACACACCCCTAGGCAACTGAGGAAATAGCCCTTAGGGTAAAGTTAATTACTCACAGTTGGGAATCCCTGTGAAGACATATTACTTGTGCCATTAAAACAACGGTGGAAACATAAATGAAAGTCGGAGAGATGAGTGACAGAAAGAGCTTGTTGTGTTGGAGTACAGAAAGTGTAACTTAGTGTTATCTAACAGATTTTCAATTCCATGGCTGAATACTCAGCTGACTTTGACAATGTGGAAAAGTCCGCAAGATTTCAGAACAATACTTCTCCTTGGGTGAGACTTGATTACATACAATAACAACATACTGGATCAGCAAATGATAAGAAAAAATGTGTCATTTCTCCGTAGGGTCTTTTCTGTAATGTTGTCAGACACTTCTGATAACAATCCAAGCATGTGCCTGGCACAAAAAAGCACTTTCATTGGACATAAATTGACTTTGCACAATTGTCCAAAGGGATTACATTGCAGTCTGCTCCCCCACAATATTAGACCAATTTGAAATCATTGTTTCCATAAGTCACTTAAGCTTCATTTCCACTGAGCAGTACAGTACGGTTCAGTGCAGTGTAGTAAGCTTTTCTTCCATATCTACTGTGAAAAGCTATGGATGGTACCCATGGAACCGTTCAATGCCGTCCCCATTTTTGGTCACCTGGACCATAGATCTGGTACTAAAAGGTGGAGCTGTGAACATTGATGTTGTTGATTGGTCAATAGGGGAAGGTCACTCTGCTCAGGGCTGAGTTGTGGCTGGTTTTAAAGGTTATGTAACCACTGTTCACACTGTAAAGAGTTTTACACATAGTAGTAAACTGTAACTATAAAATGAAAGGATGTTTTGCTGCCTCTGTCAGCAGCTGTAGTCTGAGAAAAAACTATTTTAATTCACTGGGTCAACTGCAGGCGACTTTGAAGGTGTAACGTTAAAGACGTGAATCCATCAGCACACTGTGAATTTCAGTGTCACAACGTTGACAGTTACTTTAGTTTTTATTATCTCTTCTGAATGACAGACTTTTGGTAATGAGTGGATCTTCAAGCATGAAAAACACTAAAACACTAAAAAAACTTAAAAAACACAAAGCACACTGGCAACACTGAACCCCTGAGCTTGCCTTAGAAGGACTAAATGCACAATACCCCTATTTTTAAACATCCCATGGAAAGAGACTCTCCCTGCAGCCTGTTCTTTTTTGTTCTGAAATGTTGGCGTGCAACCCCATTATGTGGACGATAAACAAGGTGCAGACTTCCCTCTGTGTCACCAATGATAAGGAAATACAGTGGGTTCCCCTACAGAGCAGCATTTAAGGGTACTGTTTGCAGTGGAAACACTAGGGTCTTGGCACCATGTCTGAGAATTACTTTTGGTTCCAAAGGTACCATACCATACCTAAAGTGTTTGTGGAAACGGGGCATAAGACCCAAAAGCATAGGGAAATAGATCTTGAATGACAAATATAAAACTTTCCTTTTAATTAATGCAAATGTGTTATGTCAGTTTGGTTACTGGGGCTGGGGAACCTGTTTTTGCTTTAAATATTGTACCTCCCATTAGAGAAAAATAAATAAATAAAGTGTGAAGTGTAGCAGAAGCACACTTTAATTCATTATCATGGCAAGAGCACTAAGAACAGCATATGGTCTGTCCCCCAGTGACTAAGAGGATACAATACCTCTTTACAGAAAGTGGTAAACTGAGTAAGGCGCAGTGAAACATAGGGTGTAAAGGAATGAGCATATTCTGAAAAAATACGAGTCAATAAAGCACAGGCTGTTTGTGAGGTAAACATGGCCGTATAAGGAGAAGCCAACTGAGGACAAAGTGCTGACAGTGCTTCCAGACATATACAAGTTATACGACGACACTCCTGAATACAGATTTCTTGCACACCAATTAAGAGGCAATATCAGTGTGTGTATATTGAACATGTACACATCGTTTTAAAGACCTTCAGCAGAGAAAACTGGACATGAGAGGGAAGTGAACTGAGATTTTTGTCCTTTCTATTTCGATCCGTTTACTCATTGGGCTGCAATGTGCGTTCTCATCAGATTGATTGTCCACTGTTATGTGGCTATCTGTTTTGGTTATTGGCTGGTATTCACTTGTTATTTACTGCGGCCAGGTCCGGACTCTGCCCAGGCAGTACATTACTGCCGGTGGAAGGCCCTCCATGAGTGTCTATTCAGACAGTTGGCCTGACCTCCTTTCTGAATCAGTTAACCAGTCAGATCTTTCTTCTCTGGCTAACCAGTTAAGCAGCTTGTCCCTTCTCTTCTTTGAGCCAGTCAACCAAACTTGAAGTCTTTTCTGACAGGAAAGCCAATTAAGTAACGGAGCGCACCTCTTTTTTGAACTTGCCAAACTTCTTAGAGATGGACTTACCTCTTTTCTGCCACAGCAAACCAGTGAGGAAAAAACTTAGTGTGATTACTGAGCTGGAACATCATCACATGGCTACCAGCTATTCAAGTGAAATTACAATCTCCCATATGGCAATCAGAAAGCATGGCTCAGATTATTCCGCAACCAATCAACATATGGTATTAATGCATTGCCAAGACATATCACAGATCAACACTCAGCAATCAACCCACCGTCAGGGAGATGGCATTTCCCAAATAACATAATCAACATAGGTTTAACATTGTCCAACAAGCCCGCTCACAGTGGACCTCTTTGGCTTTTAGGCCTCCACAAACACATGCTCAATCAGACCTTTTCTTTGTGGTCATCAACAATTAGCAAATACTGTGAAAATGGCTCTGAACTTGTGGAAACTAACTCAACAAAGGTCGACCATTAAAGAGAGTCATGAGTGCAATATGAAGGAAGGTCGCATTCGAAATTATACAGATACAGCCAGTGGATTTAAACTCATTGCTGATGAACCACCCGAAGGAGGTGGATGGCCACAAATCACTTCACATTCTATACTGTTCACTAGTCTTATCATATTTAAATTACGGTGTAGAGGTTTGGGGTAACAACTACAAAGGTTCACCATGTTCTCTTTCTATTCTCCGAAGAGGAGCAATATGGATAATTCATAACACTGGGTACTAGGATCGATCTAACTGGTTATTCTTACAGTTCAAGTTATTAAAATTTTCTGGTCTTGTGGAATTTTCAAACTGCACAAATAATGTTTAGAGTAAGAAATAACCTGCTACCAGGAAATATTAAAAAAAACTGTTCAGTGACTGAGAGGGGGATTATTTAATTTCAAATCTCATAGTGTGCGTACAACAAGAAAAAGTTTTGTATTTCAATATGAGTAAAGATATGGAACAGTTTGAATGTGGAGCTCAAACAATGTCCAAGCATACATCAATTCAAACAAAAGTGCTATCCTTTTCCTGTTTTGTTTGCACAATGGTTGACACACTTCCTGTGTACTGTAAACTGAGTCTTTATTTTCCCGGGGGAAACCTGGTGGCAGACCCATCCAAATGCTGATGTTGTCATTATTCTATTCATTATATCATGCAAACTGATAAACACAAAATGTGTCTATTTCCACTCTGACATCTGCATTGTCAAATGAACATGTTAAAACCAGGAAAACATTTGATGTACAAATATTACATACTCGAGTAAGTAAAACCAATCTGGATCCTAATCTGTCACTCATTTGTGGTTGTATTCAGGAAAGACAAATGTGACGTACCAAACATTATTCATGTGTGCATGAAATTTGCATTAGTCTGTTAATGATTTATGTTTTATAAAGCCACACACCCAAGGACAACTTTAATCAAATGGCAAGAGAGGCGGAAGATTGAGCTGGAGCGAGAATGAAAAGACAAAGTGAGAGATGTAATTTAGTGCTGTCAGCGCTGTTAAATTCTCTGGAAAGCAGACCCACATGTCGCACACACCACAACAATTACCCGAACAAGTCAGTGTCCTTTAGCAGCAGTGTGCAATGGATTTACAATATGAAGGATAGACTGATATCCATGTTTACAGAAGTAAATGAATGACTTTGATTTATGCTAATGACAACAAGGCAATATGTTATATGTGAAGACATTAAAAACTGCTGGAGGCTGAAACTTTTGATCAACATCCACGTATTATGATGCGCTGCACAGGAGGTAACATGAGACATATTTTGTAAGCAGATAATGACGCTAATGATTTGCGGGGAGTCTTGCAGGGAGTTCAACGAGCAGTGAGCAATTCGTGTTTGTTGTCATTACCAGAATGGATTTTTTCACTATATGCACTGAATGGACTGTAAAACCTGGAATTAAATTGTTTTGATGGCCTAGTTGTTGTTATTATTATTAACTGTTAAGCCTGTCAGGCAATCAAGAATTTAACTACACTGTGTGAGGAAATACGATTGTTTGCTGAGGTTATTCATTATTCAGTTGTTTTAGGTAATTTAAGACAGCTCAACTATTCTCATTGTGTCTGCACAACTTAACTACCTCGGCAGTCTTCAGACGCTCCCTTCCTCTGTTCGACTTGCATAACTCACATCCATATTTCCATTTTATCAGAGGAGCTGTAATGAACAGATCTCAGATTACTGTTTGATGCCGTCTTTAATCCTTCCAGTCAGGCAACTGAGACACCTTCTGGACTGCCTCTGCTGAGCAGATTTGGATCAGGAGAGCTGGGACTGCCTGCCAGCACAGTGAGTGTTCAGCATGTGAACACTGACTCAAATCATGCATTCAGGAAATAGCCTATTAAACAAACTACATTTATCTGTAAAGCACCATGAAATGCAGTTTTGTTACACTGAGACTGTATGCCATTTGCAATTTTATAGAACAAGGAACACTGTGGGAGCCAGTCATATTTGAAACGGAAATGCATCAAGAGTTTATCTGCAATACAAACAGAATGGAGAGAAACCCATTATCCTTTTCACAAGCATTTTCAAACGCTGGCCATGCTGATGTCAAGATTGTCTCATAGATCTGCATATATCATCTGGCACTCAGCATGACTGCACAGTAAATACAAAAATAATGATTTTTCATTATTCGCTGTGTTCATACTTACTGAATAACTGACATAAATAGATGGTGAGAAGCAGCAGAAACTGTTTACAGGATGTAATCTCTTACTCTGAAAATAACATTAGAATGAATGTCACAAATACACATAAGTGATTATGTAGCAGGTAGTTAACTTAATGTATTACCTACAATATGTATCAGCTCCATAGTATAAGGTAATGAACATAGCTACTGTGACATCACCCATTTCAGTTTTGAAGCCGTGGTATGTAAGCTGTCCATATTTGAACAAGAAGGAATAGCTGTGGAGGAGGTGGATCTGACTCATAGACTGAAGCAACACCTCACAAACAGGCTATTGCTGATGTGGCCCCATCCTTAAATATGCATAACTTTGGGCCGTAATATAATGTAAATCAGTGTTACATAAAAATTCAGTCGTCACAAATGTACAGTTGTACAGGTGTCATAAACACTGAAATTAGCAGTAGAGACGAAACCTTATTTGTACCAGGCTGTAAATATCTTTATTTCTGCTGCAAAGTTGGGGATTTTATTATGAGTGATAAAGCAGTGGTTCCCAACTGGTCCGGCCAAGGGGTTCATATTTCTCCTAAGTCATATATTCAGCATCAAACACTTGGCCATGTCATCAAGCTAGTTTGCAGTCTTTGTTAAGTAACTGTCCCTTAGTCATTCATTTTACAGCAGGAGATGGCACTTCAAAACAAAAGCTCTGTGCTGGATATTCACTGTACTTAAAAACAAACAACAACATCATGTGTTTTTTACAAACTTTTTACAAACACCTTTGCAAGTCACTTCCAGTCTATTCAGAATGGATCTGCGACCCACTTTTGGACCGCGACCTACCAGTTGGGAACCACTGCATTAGAGGAAGTGCAGTTATTTTTGCCACTTCCACATTTGCGTCTTTTCATCAGTTCATATTTATTATGACTGCCATTGACATTTATTATCGGTAATAATTAATATACATTAAACTGGGGTTAAACATGGCAAAGTAGTCCTGATCAATGTTATAATACATCAGTATTGTGCCACATTATGTTCACAGTTATCAGGAAAAGTAACGGGGTACGTCCTCTCGACCAGTTGATTGTAAGTTTATTACGTCCTTTCAATTCTTAATGCATCAGGGATGCATGATGCATATCCAGCAGCACTCAGGTACACACAGATTTTCTTATAGTTAAGTTCCACAGCTGAAAAAAATGAAGGCCAGCAGACAAATTAAAAAAGAAAGTGTCTTGAGTTTTATTCAGTACAAACATATTTTGGCTAAAGTTTACAGTGACGTTACCGCTCCGGCTTCCTGCTGCAGCCTCACTGCCTTTATGCGGCAGGAAGTACATCAAATAATGAGAAACATCCCTTATAATCATACTGTGCATGACTGTCAGGTTACAAAAAAAGATCCTTTTGACAGAAATTTGGAAGTGTAGGCAAAACGTTAGCACATTATTAATTTTTGTTTTTTACTATCTACAGTTTATATCAGTGGTTCCCAACTGGTTCAGCCATGGGGTCAAGATTTCTCCTTTGTTATTAGTTCAAGGTCTGCACAGTTGAATATATTCTGCATAATACTTGTGTTTGGCCATGTCGTCAAGCTAATTTCCCGTCTCTGTCAAATGGCTGCGCGTTAGTCATTCACTCTACGGCAGGAAACGGCACTTCAAAAACACGGCTCTGTGCTGGAAATTCATGTGTTCAAGTGTTTTTTACAAACTTGACACATTTGTGAGTCACTTGTGGTTAATTCAGAATAGACCCATGACCCACTTTTAGACATTTATCAACCAGTTGGGAACCACTGGTTTATATGATATATAATGTGCCATTTATTCCCTCTACTGCTTTTATAGTGGATACTCTGCTGCCAGTTAATTTATTGTCCATCAAACTAAACAGTGCTGCAGCACTAATGTTCTCACTTACTAGCTAATGTATGCCAGACTGCTGGGTCAGGTCTCACACATAAATTGTTCTCTTTATGTCCTTCATGAGAATATATTGTTACAGGGAAAGAGTGAAAGAGAAAGACAGGTTTCAGAGTGGTTGAAAGTAATTTCAAAGGCATCTCAGGAACAAAACTCTACTTAAATAAAGTACTATGACTCTTAAATGACATTTTGACATGATGATAAATTAAAAAATCCTGAGACAAAATTATGTACTTCAATGTGACCAGTGTAAACTGCTAAGAAAAGCTGAGTCATATACCTCAGACCTGAGGAACCTAATAGAAATCCTGAATGTCCTTCAAACTTATTGCTTTAAAAACTTCATCTTAGTGCTCAATCTAAAAAGGGCACAGAGGACAAAAGGGGAGGATCTAAATTATAGCCTGCTCAACCGATTATGTGCTCATTGCCAATTTCTATTTTAAGATAAAGTTGATCATCTGGGCCTAAAATACCCAGACTCTCCTTATTGAGTCCACAGGTAACAGAATTCATACGTCATCCTTATAACTGCTCAGATACATTCATATGGGACACTGGGTGCCTGGACTCAGATGTGCAAAAGGCTCCACCAGCTCTCCTATATAGAAGTCAGAAGACACATGGACTTAGTGGTGATTTTGCATCTTTTGTTGTTGTTGTTTTATGTCTTTTTGTTGTCGTTATGCATCTTTTTGTGGTTTTGTGTCTCTCTTTGGAAATTTTGTGTGTGGTCATGTGTCTCCTTGTAGTTGTTTGTGTCGTCTTTGGCCAATTTGAGTGTCTGGTCCAAATGTTAAGACATCATGACCCACAACCATATTTTTCATCCACATACCAAGTTACTCCTGGCTTTTTGCCTGTTTTATGAATTTACATACAAATCCAATAATAAAATGTGCTTGCGTAAGAGCCACAGTGCTAGATGACTATCAATATAACAAAATATTCCTGTGACCTTAGACTAAATCATGCACACTACAAAAATGTTTGAACAGGGACAATAAAACAGAGGAGACAGGCGGAAATGACTTTCTTTACTTTAGGAAAAGTGCATATTAGAAGTAAAGAGGAGAATTCAGGGGTGGAGAGCTGGAGAGGGGGTGTGAAGTGATTCTTGAATAGTCCATTTTTCATCTTACACTGGATCTAAAGTGTAACGTCGAAGCACTGATGCTTGAAATCCTGGAAACAAAGCTTTATGTGGGCAGAGAAATAATTAATTTGGGGAACAAAATTAGATGCAGTGAGTCAATTTATAGTTGTTTTAACACTGATTGTGTGGTGCATTGTGAACATTTAAACAATGGTTTTACTCTTTATGTATTGTGTGAGAGGTACAAGAGCGTATTTATGGCTGTGATTTGAACAATAATTGAAGACTATTTTCATTCATTCGTCCATTTTCTAAACCACTTGTCCTTTTCCTGTAAAGGGCCATGCAAGGCCAGAGCCTATCATGATTGGCTGAGGGTGTATCCCACCTCTCAACCTATTGTGTGCGTTGTTGCCAGTCCATCACGGACAAACACATTCACACTCACAATCACACGCAATTTAGAGCTCCCATTTCACCTGACCTGCATGTCAGTTGACAGTGGGAGGGAAATGGTCCTCCCGGTGGAAAACTACACAGATGCAGGGAAATAGGACAGTACTAACCACTAACATAGGCATGTGAGGAGAGTGAGTGTATATTGATAGATACAAGCTATTATATTCTGATCTTGATGAAAACTGTATTTTATAAATGGACATTAGTGTGGGATCAACAATAAAAAGAACAGTCTCATCACTAAAAGATGTCCTGCCTTCTCTATGAATAGCTTGGTATAAATGGAAAAGGATATTTTAGTGACCTATGTCAGGCAGCTCCATTGTCTTGAGGATGGTACTGGATGGCAGCTGGGACCACTGACTTTGAGTATTATGCTGCCGTAAAACAGACTGAAAAGAAAATGAAAATTGAAATACCTAATCTTCACCGCTGAACACCCAGATGCCGAGGAACATAACAGGTTGGCTGCTTTATAGTTTTGGTTTGTTTAGGGCTATTGGTTTTGTTACAGAGAAAGGCTGGTGTCTGCAGTGTCTGTTGTCATGACAACCACGGGGCAACCCTGGAGATCTCGGCAGCCTTCGACGGTCTTCAGGCTCTTTTGGTCCTTGTCAACGAGTAGACAGCTGACTCATGTAGCGGCTAGTCAGCGTACTTCTACCAGTTGCAAAGTACAGTTATTGAAAGCGTTTGAAGTGGAGCGGTGATGCCACCATGATTGCCGTTCTTGAGCAGCAGACGAGGAGCTTGTTGGCAGCGGGACAAAAGCTTTAGTCTGGATAAGGCAGTTCAGAGTCAATAGTTTCTGACGTGTTTTTCTCCTGGCAGCGCTTGAGGACCGAGTCTGGCTCTTGGAAAATATTTCAACTCCGGCTGTTGAGACTTATAAAGTCAACAGGCGAGGATTGTTTGAAAGTCAGCTTTCTCAAAGTCAATTCTCTAAAAAAAGGGGGTTTACAGTAATTATAGTTGTTTTTTTGCTGGTGTAAAGAAAAGGTCATGTCTCTTAAACTGTGTTTGAACTTTGCGGACCACTTTTTATTGTTACAGCTCAGACCCATTCAACCTTTTGCTACATCTCACAAAAACAGCAAGACAAACTCAAAAGCAAGACTCACAGGCGGGTAAAAGTTCATTTTAAGGCCTTCAAACATTGAGGGCGTTTTTTTCCTGTGATTAATTTAGTCATCGATATATTTCTTTGAACTTAGGTGAAAGGTGAGGTAATTTCTATTTGGAATAAAATGCATTTTTCTGAGCTTTTGCATAAAGGATGCATCATATTGCGCAAGACAGACGTCATGTCATGACCTCACAACAATAGACGTTTGTCAGAGCAGACATTTTGACTTGTAAAAAAGGAAAAGCACAGGTGAAACTAATAACAAAGGCTAAGTTTCATTAAGTGTCCCAGTAAGTTACCTCAGTGAGCCAGCATGCGCAGTAGCAGGACCTCCCCTACGTGGAACACAGCTATGCTTTTTCTGCTATGACATGTCAAAATATCTGCTGTGAAAAAGGTCTGCAGTGGACCTGTTGCAACAGTCCAAAAAGGTGGGCAAGTAGAGAATCATGAAACTGTGGATCAGGCAGGCAGAACAAAGGCTGGAAAGATAGGGGAAGATGGAAACTAGCAGGAAATCTGGCAGGAGATGAGTGGAGATGGGCCTGTATGTGTACTACAAGGCTGATTAGGGGAAATTGAAAGCAGGTGAGTGGGTGGGCGGGGAAGGTCAGGTGATGGGAACGACGGGAAAGGGGTTACTGCAGGGCAGGAGGGAGTGGCTGGATCTGAAATGACAGGGAGAGTTATTATATGGCAGAGGAGCAGCAGAATGAATACTAAGAGCTGGCTGGAGTTGTGACACCCTTAGCAAACTGCAGCTCACTAGCTGGGTCAGTCATTTCAAACTTATGCTGTGCAGCTAAACATTGTTGCAACCCATGAAATTTAAATTCTAGTACAGGTCCCAACATATACATAAGATATTATCTATGTAAGACTAAAATGTGAGGAAATATGGACGTGTTTCCATTTGATGGAGTGATGAATAAACTTATACTGCTTCAGTGAGGAGTTGGAATAAGCTAATAAAAAAGGTGATTTTTTTTTTCAACCTTAAAAGGGTGAAAATTGGATATTAAGGGTTAATTAACTAGACAATGGGAACACTGATTCATTTTAACTGATTTGACACTGATATTTGCTGCAGGTTGTCAAACGTAAGAGTAATTGCATTCATTTAGCTTTTACTTAATCATAGAAAATACAAAATAGCGGCAGAATACAGTTTTTAGTCAGAAACAGTATCAGTTTACACATAAATGTTTTATTACAAAATACAAAATAGCACGAGTCCTTTGATCCCATTCCTCTCTAAAAGCCTGCTGAGTCCTGCTCACCAGGGAAGAATCTGGCATGTTTTCTCTGTCTTAAATGTGAAGGGGTCCATGTGTCAGAAGGGCACACAGGGTCTCGAGCACATGTTTTTTAAATTTTAGAACTGAGGCATTTTCTTTTTTATCTCACTGTGTGTGTAACTGCCCTCTCTTGAAACAGATTAATACAAAAGAAAGATCATTCAATTAAAAGTAATTCAAACTTTCTAAATAAAGACCCGTGCAGTATTTACCTCATAACATCTGTGACTATGATACATTAAGTAAATCCATGTAATTTCATAAAAGAGCTCCTTCTAATCTCTGCTTTAAAGAGAAATGAAATCGTACAATATTGTTTCTGGGTGAAATTAATACATGGATTAACAAAGTTAATCTAATGCATGGATTATCTCTGTTAATCCATGCATTAGGTGCAATGAAAGCCCTTTTTACACATTAAATGTTAATCAGAATTATTAAAGGGAAACATAACCACTCAGTTAAGCCTTGTTATGAAAATTGCCCGGCTGCTGGGAGACAAAGACATCAACCAGACATATGAGTGTAAACTATTTGTTGATCTATTGCACTTGTGATATTTTCTTCTCTGTGGGGGCCACTTGCTTACTTATATTGCCGCTGGAGAAGGTGGCTTTTTTTTAAAAGTGTGGTGTAATTACAGTTTGATATAAGCAAAGAGTGGAGTATGGCAATAATGAATAGTGGAACAAAATTATTACACTTGAAAGCCTTATTAATCACTTTGATATCAGCTGACCTCCTCATCTTTGGCAACGTATTTTATCGTGGTTGAAGAGGCTGTCTTTTAATTAAAAGGACACATGAGGCCGTACGGGTTAGAGTGGAATGTACACTTGCAAAACCTTTACTTAGATTTTTCAAAATGTGTTATCACACAGTTTATCAAAAATGAAAGTGTTATATGAGAAAACATTATGCTGTGCAACTTGTTGAATTTATTCTCTTGGAGCGACTAAATGTTTTCCCTCTGCATCTCATGACAGTGCTGAGTTTGATTATGTGGATGAGTCAAGACCACCATCTGGATATCACCTCCTGCAATTATTCATCATGAGCAAGCAGTAATTTCTCTTAACCACATCCCTCTTTCTTAATCATAATCCTCGCCTCCAGTGCTGGATCACCTCCAGCCACTTGTCCATGTCCTGCCGTCTGCTACAATCTAATCTGCATTTAGTTTTCCAAACGTTGTATTCTGTCTGGCAATGCTTGCCTCTCAGACACTCTCTATGGGGTGATGGAAGAGCATGGTTTGTTGTTTGCTCCCCTCTTGATCCTCCTCTTTAGACTACTCGTTCTGTGCATTCCGATACTTAAACTACCATACTATATAGTATGCTGCTGCAAAAAGAAGGTCCCAATACATAGTAGGTGAAATGCAGTATGCCAAAAATACCAGGATGTCCTACTATATCTGGTCTGATATTGCAGTATGCAAGCCAGCTTGCTTTTTTGGTTATTCTGACCCACAATCCTCTGCACAGTGAAAGATCCGTCACACTGACTGAGTCACAAACAGATGACGGGTCCACAGCCGATTAACGGCTGTCAGAAATTGCAATTAAAGATGACAGCACATTCAAGTAACTGATGACCAGTCGAAAAGAAATAATATGAATATTGATTGTTTAAGTAAACAAAGTAATCATAAATATTACAAACAACAGAGGGACAAATCTAAGTCCAGTTGCCTATGATTCAATTGTTGCCAGAACAGAGGGACATAACTATAAAAACAACAATCACAGAACTGCAGATGTTTCATTTATTTTCCATTTCATTTTCATTTTCACTGTTGCAAATATATTCGAATCTACAATCTGTGCAGTTAAAACTTTTAAGTTAAACTGCACAGATTGCAAACAACAGTAGATCTCTCCGGGTTGATTTCCATCTCTGGAGAACTTGGTAAGTCATTTGTTTTATCCCCAAGGTAATGGATAAGAAGCAAAAAGGTCAAAGTTCAGTGCGTAATGTTATGAGACAGTAGTGTGTCCCGCTTATGTGCATACTGCATGTGACAATACATAGTTTTTAAGAGTAGATGCAGTACCTACTAAAAGTAAAAAGAAAAAAGTATGTGATTTGGACGCAGCTGTTGTGTCTATAGTGGCAGGCATACAAAAATGCAAAAGTACAGTCTGTAGTTCAAGCAACAGCATGAGAGCCAACGACAATCAGTCAGATGACACTGGCAGACTGAAGCTGAGAGATTAGCAGGGAGATCTAGGCGCTGGTAAGATGGAGGGAAGTTTACCATAGTTCATTTGCACAAACCACCCACACTGTTATGATACAAAGGTGGTTAGAAATCGGCAAAGTCTCTCTCCTGAGTCTTACGGACACAGGAGCAAGAGTACAAATTCTTAACTACAGATGTATTTTTCTGCACGTGGAGCACGCATGTGACCGAACTTGGACTTTAACTCTGCGAGCTGGTTACCCCATTCACATCTGCACCTTTTCACCAACTAAGGGCAGAAATGTACTTTGCCTTCAAACGATCTATCCATCTCCCCTACCCATATAAAAGAGGAGTCTGCAAGTGCAAGGCAGCAGGGCATGATGGCATAAGGGAGTTCAAAGTACGCACCACTTGCTGGCAAAAGCTCTCTTGCTCCAATTCAACCTAATTCTGAGCCTTAAGAGGGTACCTCAACTACAGGAAACTTTCAGTCAAAACACCCTTAAAAAGTCTGGCATGCTGGTCTACAATAAGAAATGTGTGGGTTTTTAGTGAATTCCAGCTTTTAAAGAAACCTTTTAACCACTTACTAAGGGATGAAATATGAAACATAATGTTAGAAAAGAGGGCAACAAATCTTTCTGAGTGTGCTTCACATGCATCAATAAACAAATATGACAAAGTATAATATACCGACTTTATTTTCCATAACATCGTGTTGCAGTAGAACTGTACACATAATGCATATCTTTTTACACACAGTTCATTTTGATGAGACTTGTCACGACCAAGCCTTTTGAGTGGTGAAATTTCAAATTTCCATTACATTCCACAGATTTCCCTTTGGTTACTCGGACCATCCTCCGGGCATCACAGCCTGCACCTGTTAGTGAATTTTTGTCAGTGAGCACCACCTCCATAAACAACATCAGACAAGCATGCACATTCACACAGCCTGTGGAACAGAAGACACCTATCAAGACACAAGTAGTCGACTGGCTAAACATCTTATAGTTCAGTCACCAATTTCCAACCTTGCTCATGTTCTAAAAAGAAAATTTCAGTTGTCCTTTTAATCTGGTGCTTCTTTACACCAATAAAAAAAAATACAGCTTGAACATTTTCATTGTGTAACATTTCCAACCTATGATTTAATTCATGCCTCAAAGAATTCAGGCTGCGGGCAGAGATCCTAGCACGTCTCATGAGCTGCAGCCAATTAAGTGGCCACTGAGTGTAAATATTTCTCAGGTGAAAAGGATTTGTGCTTTGCAGACATTGTAATAGCTGTGTCATTCATGTTTTTGTAGTCACTGTGTTAAATATATCGATTGCTTTCCGGTCTGTAAACACTATAGGAGGTGCATACACAGCTGCGTTTCCCTTTTTCCTGTTGTTTGTCAGAGCATTACATGTGACAGTATACTGTAAGTGCATTCAATTATGTTCCCAAGGCTTGTCATTTTATTTTCATCTGAGTGAGGGTACCTTGCGCATAATTTGATCAGTGTTGCATCCTTTTCTGCCTTTAGCTGTGGGATGATGTTGTCAGGCTGTTACATAACCCATCAATGACACACAAAAAAGAAAAAAAACTGGCTACTGTATATAGAGTATGTCCAGATGAAAATAAGAAACAATGAGGCTACTTCAAGAATTGTGCCATTCAGGCTCAGAGCTGATGAGAGCCCAGAGGAGAATATTTAAATAATCTCTTACACCTGCTTACAAGGTTGCCAGGTTTCTGCATAGCAGACAACACTGATCAAAAAGCTACGTATTTCAAATCACACCAAAGCCTTGATGAGCAACAGCCTTAATGAGCACATCACTGTATGCGATCAAGTTTCTATCATTTGGGAATATTTTGTGATCTATGGCATGTAATTACTAACTGCATCCGTAAAAATAAGTCAAATGAGGCGAATGTGTTTATAGCAGCTATCGAATACAAGCCTTTTCAAATGCAAAGTGGCTGCTTCGCCCGCATGCTGCTTTTTCTCCAAAAGATCACACAGCAGAAAAGAAAAGTCAGAAAGTGAGAAATATCAGGGAATGCCTCTTTTAGGGAAAATGTCGACCCTGCATGAATATTGTGCTGAATGTTGGGTGAAGGTGCAAGAGAGACTCCAAACGGCATGATGCACAAATTTGAGAGTGTGTCGCCTCATTGAGTACAGCACTCAAAAGGATTAGTAGCACATACTGTAGAAACCTTAGCTTTCATCTTCCAATAAAAAAACATTGTTATAACCTTCACTGCTTACTTCCTTGTGTGTTTATTTTGAAGGCAGAATTGTATTTACACCACTTAATATATATGTTGCTTTTTCATTTCACACTAAAAATCAACATAGGTTCACAGCTTTTTTTTTGACTCAGAAATGAACATTTTTTTTTCTTCTTTTTTTTTGCCTCAGTTATAATCAAACGTAGCACACCTGTAGCTTCTGTTGTGAGAAACTAACTTAACACTCCTCTGCAGTATCTCACCTAGCGTAAAAACACTCCAACATTGCAGTCAAACAAGATACATTTCCTTTTTGAAAATAGGAAGCTTGCCGCATAATCAAGTACGTATTTATGAGGCAGAGAATGAAATAATATCTCAAACTATGCTTTCTTTCAGTTTTATTAACTTACATCCAAAAGCTGGCAACCCCAGTTTATAAAACTAATAAGAAGTGTTTTTATGAACAGGTTTTTCAGAAAAAAAAAAAAACATTTTAATAATGCCAGCTTTCCAATTTTGAAAACAAGATTCATCATAGGATTTGGAAGACTAAATATTATTCTGTGTTAAAGCCCAGTGAGAAATTGCAGCAGAGTGGTTAGTTTTAAAGCTGTGAGGTCGTGCTGCACAAAAGTGGTGTGCGAATTTGTCCTTTAAGCTGGCGAGCAAGGTGTCATATTTGGTCACATGGAGAAAAAGGCCCAAAGTAAGGGTGCCAACAGTGAGTATAGGGAACACAAATGAACATAGTTACATAATGTCGCTGTGGGGTGTATAGAAAGAAAACACAAAGGAGAAAAAGATAATATTTGTTCTTCTGTTTCGGCAATTGAGTCTCCTGCCCGAGGCCTGCATGTGAACTTCTGCGGGATGTTGAAGAGAAAACTTTCTATAGACGACTGTCCTGAATACATAAAAAGAAGCAGTATGGAGGCGAACTAGGTTTGCTGAATTGGTTTGTCTTTATAGAAAATATGGCACTTGCCATGATATTTAAAATTTGACACTGTTGTGTTAACTGTAAGGCAGTACTTTTGAATGAGAAAAAGACCTCAAAGGACCCAAGGTGTTTTAAAGATTTCCCCCAGCAATAACTCAACAAAGTGTATGTACACCTAATGTCCTTCAGCTATGCCCATTTCTTTGGTTTAAATTGTTTAAAAGTCTTTGCTTGCCTCCAAGTGCATCTAAAACACTCTCCAGATGTTTGAGCGTTCGTTTTCTCTGCACTGTAACAACATCTTTTTGTGTGTGTGTGTGTGTATCTTGCTGCTCAGCTCTTCCTTCCCTGCAGCGACCTGGATACCACTCCTGCATTCCCAGTGGTGGAACGACCTTCTCACCTCTCTTGTCAGGAGCCTGTAGTCACTCCCTTTATTGATCTAAATCCCATCTCTTAAATAAAAACTTCATGTACCCCTTATTTCTACCCTCCTCTGCACGGCAAATGTCATTGTTTGCTTCCAAATATTTCTCCTCTGCTTGCAAAGCTCTCGCATCTGTCCTATCCCATGAATATTTATAGTACGACTTTGAGCTTTGCATCTGTTACCGTTCTTGATTTATGGCTTTGCACATTTTTACCCTGTATAAGAACATACGAATGTGCAACGAATTTAAATGTGTAAAAAACAACCAACCAAAACCATTAAAATTATGAATGTCGAACTTGTTTTTGCCATTCTTGGATATTTGATTTGTGCAATTAGAAGTTGATTCCGTCACTCCACACTGAAAAACAAATATATGTAGTGATGCGATGTACATGCCAATTAAGCTAGAGGTTGTTTTAGATGCACTTTGCAACTGTAGCAGAGTTAATGGAAAGGGAGGTTAAGCATTATCTTGTAATAACCTGTTAATTGCGTGGGGTTATTGAGCTTCACATATATTAAAAAAACACATTTTGAATACATCGCCAATAACAATATACCACAGTTAAAAACCACACTGACACTAATTTACAAAATATCCCTTTGAAATGTCTTCACGCTCCCTTATATGGCAGCTAATACACTGCAAATGTTTCGGACAACTGTGTAACACGACAAAATGTTTGGTAGGCACCCTGAGATGGGAATACAGATATGAGCTGTACCTTCTCAACAATCTACATTTTTCGACACACTATCCAGTTAAGAGGCAATGAAAGTCACTCTTCTGTCAGATTTAATATGACCAAGTGACAGTACAACTCCTAAACACGTTCCCCAATGTACCTTTTTCTGTTTGTTTTTCCACAGTGAAAGCATCAAATTTGTCCCTGGTGAATTATATATTTTTTTTATTAGAAAATAAATAAACTTCATTAATAAAGATAAATTACATCTGAAATGAAAAGCTTAAATTTTGCATAAGTAGTTCAGAATGAAGAAAAAGAATCGCCACTGCATGAGACTACCAAATTCTGCATATGATGTAGGAGGCAGAGGAACCTGTGCTCATTCTATATTGCTTGCTGCACTTTCAGTAAATGTATTTATCCGCTCCCTTTTTCCAGGGGCTGGAGGTTTTCTAACACAGAAGGCAGGAGAACATCCTGAACTTGCTGTGTATCTCAGTCCTTTTGTTGGCTTGTTGTGTGGCCTGGAGAGCAGCATCATTTTACAGTGAATCAGTAAAATATGGATGCAGGGACTACCTCAGTTAAGTGAATATGATTTTTTACATGCGGCTGATGTTGGATCGTGACAACCACTGTGTTTGGATTTGCATAGCAAAGTGTTAGTGTGCATAAAGAATCATCCATGCTGTTGCGCCTGGCTATTTTTTGAAATTCAACACATTACTGCATTGCAGTATTGTTAACATGTTGGCATTAGTGTACAGCGTTGTTCTCTCGCTGTGTGAAGAGCTCAGCATCAACATGTACTTAAAGTACCTCAGCGTAAGCACCAAAAAATTTTACTTAAAGGGATAGTTCAGATATTTTGAAGTGGGGTTGTATGAGTTGCTTAGCCATAATCATAAAAAACTTCAGCCACTTAAAAAAAGTCCAACCTAAAAAAATCTATATCAATTTAAGTGCACACTATATTCAGAATATTTTCACCACTTCACATTACCATTATATCACTCGCTTCACAGCCAGACTCCATTGACAAACACAATAATTCAACATCACTGAACAGGCATTCAAAGGGGTTAATTCAGATTCCTCAGAGTCATACAATAACAACGGATTGAGGCAGTGTTAGACCAGCAGCTCCCGTGTTCAGCGATCTAAAATGACTGTTTTTGTTAAAGGAGTTGACATTTGACAAGCACATAGATGGGGAACTGAAGCAGTTAACAGCCCGTCAAAGATCTGAATTACCCCTTAAGCAACCTGGTCTCACTCCGAAGTTGTCAAAATCTGCCGCTTGGGCAGTGATTTGCAGTGTCAGACACAGACGAAAAAAGCTGTCCCATAACGTCGACATGATACGCAGCCAATAACGGCGCTCTGCGGCATCAGGGGGAACTGTGGCGGGACAAGAAAAAGGGCAGCAAAAGTCCAAGTGGGGAGGTTTGCGGTGGTGGTGGATGGGTTCAACAAACAACGACTTTCACCTAGGAGAGCAGTGATCATATCTTGTACGATTACAAAGCCAAACCATGTTCTTTTTTTCTAAACCCAACCACGTGCTTTTGTTGCCTAAACAAATCCACATTGTTGTACCGACATAGTGCATTTATTTTGAAAGAGACAGTATGTAAACGGTAAATTTCCTGTGAAAACTTAACTTAACACGCTGGTATCTGGACGTGGAAAATCCATGACCAAATGTTGATATGTGACGAGGTCGGAGTGAGAATGTGTTGCAAGTACAGGAGTTGAGTAAATGTACCTAGTTACTTTCCACCTACTGTGTTACTGTTTAAATATTTTATAAATTGGTTATATGCTGGATTTTATTCATTGTATTGTTGAAGGTGTGTGCCTACAAGCTGAACATGCTATATTTACATTTTTGACATTTGCAAAAGGTGGTACAGTATACTGTAGATTGTTTTTGTGCTCTTTATAAAACTCATGTTACACTCCTTAGCAAAAACATCAATATATATCAATTAAAAATAATTAATAGAATATTTTGGAAAAATAGAAATAAATAATTTTCATATTGAACTGACATCAGCTGTATTGGAAATAAGCTGGTCATTTTTTCTCACAATGCTTTTGCTTCCTGTAGGAAACCATTTTTATTTCAAAGATAGCAACCAGGGAGGCTTTGCATGCAGCCTACAGCGACCTTAAAATTAGTATTGCACTAAGGTTACGTAATGGTCCAACTGCAGCAGCTGAGAAGTATTATTAGTAGTAAGGTGTTATGTAGAATGATGAATACAGCAGCAATAGTAGATCTGTAGGTGTCCTCCTCCTGCTACATCACATTTGTGTCAGAACCTTCAAAAACTAAAGCAGCCATGTTAACTGGCACTTCCTACAAGGTGTGGTGCTAGCATTGCACATGACTTGCTTTGTGTCATCCATCAGCAACTTCATTTCCTGAAATAATGTAGGCTTGTATATTAGTTACTAAGATTTTGTTTGTCATTCTTTGCAGTGCAAGAGGGTGAGACCAGGCAGCATGGAGTTTATGCTACTGACCACATTACTGTCACCACGTCAAACCCTGTCTCCTCTTCTACCAATGTAGCATTCAGGTGAGGCGAGTTTTACTATTTGAGGCTTTTGAAGTTACTAAAAAGAGGTGTATGTTAACCAGTGGTTACCCCATTTTGTGAAATATGTCTAAAGCAGCAGACATTAAAGGATATTACATTTTTTTAAGAAATATTAAAGTACCATTCAGATTGTTTTTAGAGTACAAGCAAAATGAAACTGCAATGCATGGCTCTGTCCTCCCAGGACAACAACATCTCTAAAAATGTTTGCTCTGTTCATGTTTAGTGGTTGAGAATCACAGAGAATAATGATTAAGCATTTTAGCAAAATTTCTGGTTAAATTTTCCAAAGAATAAACTCATTATTTTAACTAGAAGGGCACCAGAGAGGGCAGACCTCTGCCAAGGAGGCCGTATTTTGCAATGTTAATGAAAGTGAATTTGTGTATCTACCCCATGTTTTGAATCCACTCCAAAATTTAATGGGTGGCCTATGCTACACCCTCGCACCAAGTTTAATGAAAATCAGGCCAGAAGTTTTTCTGTAATCAAACAAACAAAATGAACATGAAAACATAACCTCTGTGAAGGTAGTTACATAGTCCTTCACAACTTTACAACTGATTAGAAAAACTTCTCCACTGATGTAAACACGATGTGCCCTGTTCTGATCAACGAGAACTTAAAGAAAACCAAGCCATGTATTCCAGTTTCATCTGTTACTTGATACTCTTTAGCTGCACAACCGTCTGGATGTCACATAAAAACAGGAATTACCACTTAACAGGCTCAAAGGTTTCAGATTTCATTCTTTGTTTGTACGATCTCTGACCGACTCGTTGTTGTTGAGCGGCGGAGGCGGCGACTGCTTGCTCCTCATGCTCCTGCCGTCCGTGGCGGCTCGCGAAGTCTCTGTCACAAAAAGCCGAGTCACCCAGACGGAGGTGACAATGCGTTTGTACTCGTTCCTGAAATTCCTGTTGAGTAAGCCATAGATGATGGCGTTCAGACAGCTATTGAAGTAGGCCATGAAGTAGCTGACCACGAAAAGCCACTCGGGGATACGGGGAGCCACACGGGACGGATCTATGGCCACCGCCAAGCCAATCAGGTTGAGCGGGGCCCAGCAGATGGCAAACAGCACAAAGACCACAAACATGGTGATGAAATTCCGCAAGTCACTTGGTCTGAGGCGAGGGCTCTCATCTGTTTTCACTTTACGTCGCACCTGCAGAAAAATACATAGGATAGGAATTAGACTGTAAAGGCTACTGTTGGTATCTGCCTCTCTTTGTTACACACATACAGACACATGAAAATAGACAGACACCCACACAGATATCCACACACACAACAACTCGAGGGATCTCATCCACCTACCCACCTGTCAAGCACGATATCCCAGCTGAAATCACAGGAACTGTCTTTGCCAAATCTTTGCTGTGTTCAGTTTGCTTTAAATCTACACTGACTAATAATTAAAAATAAAAATGCTCAACTCAAATGTTACATGGCAAAAAGATTTCAATGATGGAATCCTGTATTTTGTCAGTGTATTCTGGCATTTAAAGGTTCAGTGTGTAGGATTTAGAGAGATATAGTGTCAGAGAGAGAATATAAGTATGTTTTCTTTAGTGTACAATCACGTGAAAATAAGAATGCTTGTGTTTTCTACATAGGGAGCGGGTCCTTGTTTATGGAGATTGCCATGTTTCTACAGTAGGCCACAAGAGACCAACCAAACTTTGGCTCTAAGTAGGGCTGAGTAATTCTCAGGCCCTCTGCCATGAAATGTTGGAAAAACACTGATTTATACCAGTTTAAATTAATGGGTCAGTTTGTTTTGGAGAGAAAGAGATCTCCCAGTTAAAAAACTAGCATTATCGCCTCCGTGAATTCATCAAATTGCATGAATGCTTCACACATATCTATCTATCTATCTATCTATCTATCTATCTATCTATCTATCTATCTATCTATCTAATCAGCACAGTTTCAAGGTGGACACCCAAGTATGTCACCAATTAAGTATCTAACTGAATGTTTCCCCCTCTGTTCCTGACTTATGACATTGAATAATGGCCAGAAAAGTATTTTTGCAGAACATTATGATGCTACATTGAAGCTGACCTTTGACCTTTTGCATATTAAATGTCATCACTTCGTGATTTTATCCTATGAGACATTGGTGTAAAATGTTGTCATAATTAGCATATGAATTCTTGAGCTGTGGCCAAAAACATGTTTTGTGAGGTCTCAATGACCCTGACCTTTGACCACCAAAATCTAAATCTAAATCTGAAGTCCGAGGCATAAAAAGATGAGCACACATTAGCAGCTGCAGTGCAGTGTTTTGACCTTTTTAAATCACCATATCTATTTGTTTTGTAGAGAAGATGTCTAGGGACCATTCAGGCTCACAATAAAATCCTCTTGAATGTCTGTATCAGAAATAAGGTGAGCTAACATTAGCAGGTGCTAAGCCAATGGCTCCTCTGCGATGTGCCGAACAACGTAAAGAAACACCGACTTGTAATGTGAAACAGTATTCAGTCTTTTTTTTTACCAGGTTTTATCACCTGCTCTATTTGTTTTGTAGAGGAAGAGACCTCTGTGGATAATTTGGCTCAGAATAAAAACCTCCTGAACAATGAACACTGAAGGAATCTTTATCAGGTGAAGTATCAGCTGATTGCAATCTGCAATCTGAACCACTAGATACCACTAAATCCCCCAAAATCTTACACACTGTTTCTTTAAAAAAAAACACACTGGCTCATCCAGTAAAGAGTAAATAAATAAAAGTGAAAATTTCAGAACTTAGTGTGACCATATTTTCTCAATTACAGGTAATTTCAATGAACCCTGGAAGGCTGATGGAACTTATTATTGTTTGGCCCAAGGGGTGCCTGTATTATTTACAGCTGATGGCATGTTTACAGGTTTATTTGGTTGGTATTACCACACTATTCAACAAGCCTCTTCCCTCCATTAATACCTGCTGTGTGCCTGCAAAGACGTAAATCACCACGTAGAGAAGCAGGAGACTGACCTGAATCACAAGTACCCAGATGCGTAAATAACAGAAGGTGACCACTGCAATGGGAACCAAGAAGTGAACCACCACTACCGCCACTGTGTAGGAGCTGCTGACATTCTGGGCGAAGGTGCAGGAGTAGACCCGCGGGTCATAGCGCAGGGAGCCAACGAAGAAATTGGGGACAATAGCCACTACTGTGAGCACCCAAATTAAGGCAACAAACAGCAGAGTGTTGCGATAGCTGTACAGTCGGCTGTAGGAGAATGAGTGACAGATGTAGCAGTATCTGTTCACTGCAATCCCAGTGATGTTGAAAATGGAACCGATGACACTCAGCCCCATAAGGAAACCACTGACCTGAACAGAAAATAAGAAAGTGTGTCAGTGTGTTGATTTGCTGCAGTTGTATTGGTAGAAAACTGAAACAAACTTTAACTAATGCAGTCTTACCATGCATTGTATGTTTCCCAGTGCCCATCCATCGTGAAAGAGAGCATAGAGAACCAAGGGGTAGGGGTAGAAGGCTACCACAAGGTCAGCGAAGGCCAAACTCACCACAAACACATTACCTGGAGAAGGAGACACAAAGAAATAGTCTCTTAAACATATTTACAGTAACTTGCTCACCGACTGTGAGATGAGTCATACATTTTATTATGCAGGAGACACCATAGTTATGCTGTTCTGTTAACACTGGATTCACCCTCTAATGTAGCTCTGATGGTTTTGCCCCTCATCTTTTCATCTCAGAACAATGCATTTGCCTGCATGTGCTCAGACAGTCAGGATAAGTACATTCAACCCCGTTGGCTTATTCCGATAGAAGGCATCACAAGTAGCACTTTCAATGCTTTTACATTTAAAGTGCTCACATGTTTGGCATATAAAACAACTGCATTCTTATTGCGATTTACGGCCTCTTTAAGGCTGACATTATGCCACAATGTCAGAATAACCCTCCAGTATCCTCCTTGTTTCACCTTGTCATATACATTTGTGGCTAACAGCAAGGAGGTTTTGCAAAAATCCTTAAATATGGCAACTTAAATTGTTGCACATTTTTTGATTAAATTCTTCTTCTTCTGGTGAGATTGTTGGCAGCGAGGGCCGAGATTACGTACCAAAGGTTTCCAGCCACAGACAAAGTTTGATCAGGAATGGCAGAGTCGCTGTGTTTTGACAGAGTAGAGGGACAAGCTTGTGGACACAGCACTTGAGCTTCTGCAACATTGGGGCATGCAGGTCGTTTTTAATCTAGCTGATCCCCCAGCCTAATCCAAACAGTGGTCTCTGGTTCACAAAATCCGTTTGGTACGTCACATAAATAAAGCATTGCTTTAGTTCAGGCAGAGCACTGTAGTTTCATTTGCTAATTGTCAATCAGCCGCTTCATTCACGCTTTACCATGAGTGACTTGTTCATCGGGCGCCTTGACCACTAGCTGATTAGTAGCATTCAATCATGTTCATACAGGTGTGCAAACCAACAATTATAACCTGACACCTCTTGCTCTCCTAAAACAGAGTATGCTCATAGCAGTGCCACACCTTCCTGCACCATCCTAACCTCCACCTTATTGTCTAAGCATTTGGTATTGTTAACTAAGATCTAATGTTCATGTATGCTTGCTAAAGGGGGGTTAGCTCTCCCAGACCAAGCCTTGGAGGGAAAAGAACTATCACACAAGACTTACAGGCTTCAAATGTAAATGTCAGTGGTGAACGGTACTGTACAAAACTAGGAGAAAAAATTAATGTACTCTAAAGCACATCTGAAACATGCACAACATAGAGTATTTTCCCGACATAAAATGATACCAGGATTTGTTTAAGAATACACCAGTCTGACGTTGCAGTTATACTTTGTTTCCTGTTTGGGTAACACAAATTTTTATCACTTTATATTCTTTATGGCAACCTAGGAGCATGGTACTTCAGATAGCTGTAGCCTACTGATACAACATTCAAAAAACTAGACCTAGACCATGCCACACACATTTCACATGGACGCCAGCTTGAGGCATTTTACAAGACAAAATTGTCGTCAGCCCCGCTGAATCTCACTCCAAGGTTTTTTGAAAAATTGGCAGCCCTGTATTAAAGACTGTGGCTTGATCTGCAGATTTTACTTTAATTAATAATTGTCTATATTTTCATTTTTTTCTTTAACTAGTGATTTAAAAAAGAGTCTACTTACAGGTCTTGTGAAGTGGTGCTCTGAGTATAATGCCAACATTAGCTTGCAACATGCTCTCATTTACATGCTGATGCTACGCAGGTATAACATTTACCAGGTTTACCATTATAGTTTAGCATATTAGCATGCTTCTTATACTCAAATAATTGAACAAAATTTCATGGCAAAACATCCCCTAGTTCTTAAGCTATTTCAGTCTGGACCTAAGTGGTGACGCCTGACGGGGCAGCATTGCCATCCTCCAAACATAGAACACAGGAAAACACACATGTAAATACAGACTGAAATAACTCATATTTACCCAGGAGTCTCAATATCAGTGTAATTATTGCTTAACGCAATTACAAGTTATTGCTCAGCCTGTGCGTGTTTATTTGCCTGTCTAACAGTGAAAATATTATTTGAAATCCAGCATATACATGCCTCTATCGCCACCAGCAAATATGCTGATCAGACAAATGTCTCAATGTAGACAATCTTGTATGCATTGGTTTATGGCAGATGCACCATGACATCTTCAATTATAGCCACATGATTTCATAATCTAATAATGTTCATTTCAGAATACTTGAATATAAAGAGGACGTGTGCATCAGGAAGAATATACTGTGCAATGAAAAGAGGGATCATGTTGTATCTTTAAAAAAAATAATAACTTGAATCTTTTCATTACAGTGCTCTTCAATTGCAAAAGGGCAGAAATGACCTTTCTGGATAGATTATTGTTCATTATAGACTGCAGTGAGTGTGTGTGCGCACATGTGGGCATGTGTGTCCCACTTCAATAGACACATTTTGCAATGAAGAAAGATGTATAAAAAGCACAGAGGTGGAGGTAGACACAAACCTGTGCACATATGCATGTAAAAAAAAATATAGAGAGAAACAACAACAAAAAAATCAGACTGCTTGTGCTTTAATCTCACCTTGAGGCTACAGCAGCCTTTACAGGCAAGAGTTTTGAGACTCAGTTAAGTGGAAATTTAAATTTTACCTTATATGCAAGAAAACAACATTCTCCTAGTTCTTTCAAAACAATCTCTCATTTCTTTCTTTCTTCTTTTTACAAAATGAATAGAATTTTAAAGTACTAATCTCAAAAAAATTTTCATTTAAATCTATGTCTGTATCTGTTAAGTTGCTTTCTATCAATGAATGAGGTAAAACAGTAGTGACTGAGCCTTTAGCACGCTGATAAAAGTACTGCAATATTTATATATCTGCATTATAACCAAACCCCTAGGAGCAGTGACAGGCTTTGAAGCCAATTTGACATAATTACCAAACTGTGAAATTATAACTGTCCATCACGTGATGCCATTGGGCCTACAAATACTTTTTCCCATTGACTTACACTGTGAAAGAGACGTCAATTAGCTTTTAGTTTTGTCGCACCATATAAATAGAACAACTTACTAGAGGTATTTAAATTGGACAGGTATGTGTTGTTAGGTCATTTTAAGTATTTGCTAGGTGATATGGTTGTTTTACAGTGTTCCTGCTTTGGTTAGTTGACAAACTTGATTTTCTTCATTTTACTGTTTTTATTGTTTCTGTTGTTGTTGTTGTTGTTGTTGATGCTGTATTCGCATTATTTAACTTTTTTGTCTTTTTACTGTTTTTTAAGGGTGTTGATAATTCTTAATAGATTTTTCAGCACATTATTGCGATTACTATCATACGCTTGTATCCTTCTCGCTCATTGAATGTGAACTCATTGCTGTGAAAGAGCTTAACGCTCAGTCAATTTTCCCTAAATAAACAATGTTTTGATAAAACCCCTGCAAAATGATTTGTTTCACAATCTGGATTTGATGCATAGGGTCCGATAACATTTTGAAAGTCTAGGAGAGCCAGCATCACATTACAGAGCATTTAATTGGCGAAACAGGAGTTGACTTTTTTATGACGGAGTTACAGGAATTGCAATGTGTTTGCAGTGAGATCAGCACTTACCACTATCGTTAATCAAAAATGCATCTACAAAACAAGTCAAGTGTCTGAAACAGATTAGTCTGAAATATTGCAGTGAGTAATGGACCAGGAAGGAGCAGTCACAGTGAGCTGGTAGATGAAGAGCTGCAGGCAACAGGCTGCACATCTTCAACTTAGCGGGGAGTGCTGTGCAAAATCCGATCACGGTTGCTCAAAGAATGATGGAAAAAGGTCAATGATTGATTGACTTCCTTAGCAACAATAGTCTGTTTTGCATCCCCAGAACTCTGTGACTTGTGGTATTAAATCAAAATGATAATGTTACCAACAGTAACTACTGGTGTCACCAAATCAACCAGGGCCCTATTTCAGAAAGCAGGCTCAACAAACTCTGAGCCTAATCCCGATCTCCCCGATCTCCCCGATCTCCGGGTTGACTGAGCCTGAGCTTGAAAACTCTGAGTTTTCGATTCCAGAACAGCTGAGCGGAATCAGTTAAATCAACTCTGAGTATGTTCAGCCTGAGCGTGGCGCATTCACGGCGAGCACCACAAGCCATCATCAACGGAGCACAGATAACATGATTTTCAGTGGCAGAAAGCGGAGTTAAAAGCAGCGCCACTTATTACATCCCAGCTAAATCAGAGGTTTTAATGACCGCGGATGAAAAAAAAAAAAAAGCTAAATAGCGTGAGGTGGAATGGAAAAAGATTTCAGAGCGTGTTTATAGGTAATGTGAAGTGAAGCTATATAACACGATGTGCTAATGCGTGTCTAGTATTCAGAAAATATAGAAACATAAGTACATCTTAACAGTGTTCATACATTTTAATATAATTTGCTATATTCTCTTATTCAGCTGTAATGTGATGGAGCCCTAATGCACTTGGAAGCAACTCAAAATCAAACACAAAAATATTGCACAGACTGGTAAAAGTTTTGCTTGTACCTACTTCATTCTGTCAACGTTAGGCTTAGGTTAACTGAATCACTGAATTGCTGTGAAATGACTTCCCATTCACGTAATCTCCTTTAGTCTCAGATGGAGCTATGATGGGGATGTCAGTCCCTTAAATGGGCCAGTTACACCACAGAATCTTTACATAAGAAAAGTATTCATGAATTATTGCATAATGTATCGACGTAGTTTAATTTCTTATTAACACTGACAAACCTGCCGTTCTGTGGAATTCCTCTTTTTTTTAAAGGGCGTTTGTTGCCTTTAATGGCAGGACAGCGTAACGTTAGAGGGGGAGAGAGAGAGAAGGAACGGTATGCAGTAAAGGACTGCAAGCTGGAATTGAACCCGCAGCCTCTGCAACAAAGATTGGGCTCCCATTCATGGGGCACTCGCCCTATCCACTACACCACCGATGGCCTGCCCAAAGATCCTTTGATAATCGTTTCTGATTCATGCCCAGGGAAACCACAAAAATGGACAAAAGTCTTTTCAGAGCCAGTCACTTTTCATACGACCCGAAAAACCGCTGTCTTGCTGATGTGTTCAGTGTAAGAACACTGCCATTGCCGAAGAATCAAAGGGCAATGCATAGAGTTTGCTCCGATGATAATGCAAATCCACGATGTGTGATATTAGAAATATCTGTGTGGAACAGATTGTTGAGATAAATGATAGAGTGTGAGGTAAAATTGTATCTTTCATGTAGACACTCCTCCAGGGAGACATCCGAATGGGATCTAATCACCATCTACTTACGCAACAGCCTCTGAATTTGTGCCTCAACGCCCACAACGCCCCTTAATTCACAAAAGGACACACCATGTTTCTACTTCCTGCTACATGTTTAGCGGGCTTAGATGAAGCAAACCTCCGAGCCAGCAGGTTTGCTTCACAGAGTATGTTGCCACAGTAACTCACTCAGGGTTATGCTAAGCTGGCTTTGTGAAACGGAAAACTCAGTTTCCCTCATCTCAGCCTCAACATACTCAACATAATTCTGCTTTCTGAAATAGGGCCCAGGACTGAAATTGAATTAGAATGCCACTTTAACATGCTTTCATTCGTTTTACCCCACACAAACATGCCTTCGTGTCCTGTGGTAACGACATCAATTTGGGCAAGTACATGGATAATAGGCCTCGTTAAGAATTACTGCTCACATTTTGCATCATCACTGTAACCATAAAAAGTTTTATATGAGCTTCTTAAAATGTATGCTCTAACAACTGCACTTGGTAATGGTGGTCTGTTTTAAATGATTATGTGCAATTAGCAGCCTGCCAGGAAAATAAGATCATTTTAATCAAAGCCGTTATGGCATTAATTTTGAAATTGAACAGAAAAACTTTTTAAATGGTCTTTAAGCGTTCAAGTCAACAAGAAAGATTCATGCAATCAATGCTAATGCAAAAAGGCAAGCATGAGGAAGAAATGCCTTTTCGGTAAATAGTTTCAGGAAAGTCTCTTTTGAATGATCTAATAATTAGTTCAAAGTCAAAAGTTTTTCTTCTATCTCTATAAAAATCTGGGAACATTTCCTATTAAAAAAAGTCCCTGCAATCAGAGATGACTGTGAACACAGGTTTTCTGATAATTACTGAAATTTGATTTTCAATTTACAGGCTGAACTGAGTCACCTCCAACACAGAAAAGAGTGTGGGATATTTGCAACTGTGACAGTTCAGCTGCGTGTACACTCAAGCTTTAAAATATTCGAACAATTATCACACAGCTGTCAGAGCCATGTTTTCTTTTTGAAAGGCAATCACTACCACATCTAAACTGTGAAATGTGTGACCTATTGAATGACCCTCTGTTCCACCGCACTGCCATGGCGTCACACTACATGAGAAATAACAAGCGTTACATAAACTCCTGTAAAGCTGTATGGCTGTTATGAGCCTCTTGTTTATGCATAATTGTGTGCTAAATCAAATTTCAGGTACTTTTTTTCTAATTGGGTGTTTCATTGTGTACATTGAAGCATTGTTTATCAGAGAAATACACGGAATAGCTGTTATATTTATTCATGAGTATGCACGTAGTCTATGTTGTCTGAGAGGTAATGAGTAGGAAAGCAGTTAATATGATGTTTAAGTGTGTTGAGTGAATATTATGAGATGTGATGGTGTAACAGACTGTTAACAGGCAATGGATAGGAGATAAAAGAGTGAAGAGTTTTTCCTTCTCACACACATAACTAATGGACATGTATCAGTACTGTTTATAGCTGTAAAAAAAAAGAAGGCTTATGGTTGTAATTATCAACAAAAATGAAAAGAGAAGTCCTTTCTGCGATAGCTGTTTATGACTTCTGTGTCCACGCAGTGCTGTTAATGCATGAGGACAGGATAAGCAGCAGTTACCACACGTGTACCGCTCTGGCACATACCCAGGAAATCTGTGTGTGACTGTGAGTGTGTGTGTTTGTGTGAGAGAAAGAAATGAGAGAGCAGTAGCTGGCAGCTTCATGTTCTCTGCCATCAGCCTGATGAAGAGCAGCACACATTCGATGAAGCAGCAAACAAGTGTTTCACATGTGGGGGTCTCACACAGATGCCCACCTGTGAGAATTTTTCAACCATCTGTTCTCTAAGCCACGGATTACGGTGGTGATCACATTTCCTAATTATTCATAGACGAGAGTCTATATGCTTAAATGTGACAATCTTGTTTTAGGGTTTGGAGCAATGTAAAGTATAGTTATATTACACTACAACTTCATTTACCCAGAAGCCTCTGGGAATGGGGTGTAATTTGGACAAGCAAGTGCTCAGAGACCTTGAATTTTTTGAATTTCCAGATGAAAGCATATACACACTCTGAAGTGCTGAGTTTAATTTGCAGTAGCAACCTATTTGGCTGCACCAATCAAAGAGGAAATGAACAAACATGCATAGTAAACAGTATTTTTTGCACTGCTGCTTGTTTTTTTCCCCCTTTTTATGCCTAATAGGTGGATTGGATGCTCCTAAGATTGAAGTTCGCGCAGCTCTTCACAAGGTTATTCACATGTACATAATTGCATATGGAAATGTTGACTAAAACTTAATCTCCTTTGTCAAAGGCACGCGTGAATGATTACTGTAATAAACAATATTAGGACTCAAAATGATTTTATGCATTTTCCCTCCATGTCTGTAAGCAATTCCCGAGGGGAAGAGATTGCAAAGATTTTCCTCTCATTTGCTTTTTTTATGTCTTTCCTGTGGGAGGACATGCTAGGCAGATTTGCCTTGTTTGCATTTAAATTTGTTTTCAGTGAAGGAGCGAGGCCAAAAAAAAAAAAAAAGATGGTAAGGGAATGATGACAGGAATAGGGACTGGATCCAGAGAGGAGTGATGTGAAGGAAAAAAAAGTGGTCAGGCATGATGAAAAAGGTACACTTTGATGTGGAAAGCCTGTGTTAAAAATGCCCAATCTCATTTAGGGAGGGTAAATAAATAAAACAATGCCCACAAGACATGATCGGGACAATTAAAAACCTTGTAATTTTATAATGAAGCTGTCACCTCTGGTCATTTCTTCAATCTGTTAAATGGAAGAACATGACACAAAGACAAAAGAGAGGCAATGTCTGTCTAAATCTGAAGAGATGAATGAACAAAGCTGTCAACAGGAAATAGAAAATTAGGATGATGGCAGGAAAATAAAAGGAGGTTAGAGGTCAGCGGAGAAAGAGACTGTTAGCGGCGGAGGAAGAGGAGAAGGGAGAAAAAGCTGATGACAGAAGACAAGATAAAAGAGTAATACATTTTCTCATAGTTTTGTAGGCCAGGCAATAAACGATCTTGTCATCACCACTATACATCAGAGCCCTTTCCTCAGCATGCCAGCAGCTTCCTCACTCCACTGCCCTGCCGACTGCCTGGTCATACATAGCTGACCCCACAGGGGAAAGAAAGGCAAACCTTTCTACCGCTTCCACCACTGTCTGGTCTTTATTTTGTCTATTCACTTAGCTGCTCTTCAAATTCCTCAACCAAGGAGTGTTGGTTTTGAGCGATACGACCCAATAACCCTCCTTCCTCGCTTCTTAATGATCCCACTTTTTCTTTTTTTCCGCCTTGTTTTCAGAGGTTGAATGTGTTTTTCGGAGAAGAAAAAAGACAAACACGCACACACACACACACACACACACACACTAGGAGTGCAGGGTGGGCGATCGGGCCACGTTGCCAGTCTGAAATGGATTGGGAGCATGTCTGGCTACTACTGTGTGAAGAAAATGACCTTAAAAGTGCACTGTATCACTTTCTAGACTCTCCATATTAAAAGGAGTTCACAGAAGACGAGGAGTATCAGCGAAGTTTCAGTCTGTTCTTAAACAGAGTTCAGAATATGCACAATATTCTATAACTGAAAAGTACTTACTGCCTCGGGCAAATTCTGTACAGTAAGTTAAACTTTACACTCTCATAATCTTACACTGTCTGCAGGAGCAAGGACACATAGAGCCTACAGGATAGCCGCATTTTTAAGTGTCTGATTTTCTTCTTTATCAGGACAAAGAAAAAGCTGCATAAGGAACAGAAGTTGACAGCCATAGGTAACTTTTTTTTTTTAAGTGGAACTTGGCCAGAAATTATACAAGATCAGAAAACACAGCATGATGATGCTGAGCTGGCATCACTGAAATCTTAATTGTAATCTTGTTTCGTTAAAAAGTTTAATAAAGTATTTGTCCCACAACCAAATTTAAAAGTCTGAAAGGTGGAAGTAAAAAAATCATTTGAATCTCTGATTAAATTCAATCCACAAAATCCCCATACAGAAATTATTAGACAATCCCTATTTGCACATACTTTATCCACGGCTCACCAAGTATCTTATTCCAACATATTTCACTTGACAACACTATTTCTCTTACCCACCAGTAAATTCTGTCTGAAGTGCAGAGGGGAAAAGTCATCCTGGTTGAGTTAATTGGTATAAACATCCCCGAGGTAACATTTTAATTAAAAATGAGCAGCAATTTATCCAGTAAGAGATGTGACGAGTTCTCTGGATTTGACCGCCTTAATTTACCTGGAAGTTAGTGCTCGACTTTAACCAGCTCAATACATCAAACACGGACAGTCACATTTGGATGGGCAGTAGATCAATTAAAAAAAGGTTAATGCTGCAGGTTCTCTTTGAGACAGTAAGCTTGAATTATGAAGACCAATAGGTTAAAATGTGCCCTGCATTTTAAGTACCGTAAAACATTTGATTTTAAAGGTAATTAAATGTTCAGGGATTTAATGTCTCTTTCTTATTCTATTCTAACTGCCTTGTTTTTACTTTGTGTTTCTCACAGATAAAAAGTATTTATCCAATACTCTCCCTCAGGAAGCTGTCTAAAGGTCATTTTATATTATATTTGGACTAATAAATCATTTTCCAATCTGCCGCCACTGTGCTTACATTTTTGATATGTCTGTTACTGTTTGTAAGGGACAGGATGCAAAGCACAGTCACCTCAATACTAGACCTGCTGCTTAAGAGATTTTGCATTGCAGCGCAATTACACACTACACCCACTGGTCTTTACCTCTCCTTAAAATATGCAAGGGGCTGCTTTGGTGGGGGTGTGTTGTTTCAGGCACTAGGGAAACAATGGAATATGATCCAGAAGGTCCAGTTTGAGCAGTACACTGATCTCCTCCAGTAGAAACGTTAAAATCTGCTGCACCTCTGATCACCGCTACATTAATCTCTCAGATATCTGCATATAAAAGCAGAATTTTCGGCACTAGGACAAGACTTTGGTATCAGAATTTCTAGTTTCTGTTTGTAGTCTGACTACTAATGACCAATAACTTAGAGCAGGCTTTCTTTACATGCAGGTAAACAGTCCATGTGGAGAGCAAAAGAGAAGGAAAGCATCAGCCCAAAGCCAATCTTGGAAACTTTTTATTGGCTTTTTTAACAGCTCTGACAACATTGCAACTTCTGGTATTGTTTTCACCTCTTGAGTCTGTTTGTGTATGTGTCATCATGGCAACATGTGGTCCAGGTGACTCATATTGTAGCCCTGAACTACCACAGAAGCAGTTTTGAGTTTTTTACCAGGTGTTTGTATGTCTGCCTGTTGGTGGACAGATTTTGTCAACACAATAGCACCACAGGTGTGCAAGATACAGTCAGAAAACTTGGAGTGATCCCATCTTAAGATGGTTACTAGTTATTTATTCATCTGCATTCAAATGCAGATATGTGTTAATAGAGAGTCATGACTCTGTGTATATGTCTTCCAAAGTTGTTAATCTGACTGTTAATAATGTCCTTCACATGGAAGAAGAAGTCATGTCCTGATATTCGCTGGCTACACTGGAACCCCCAAAACACTGGCTGCTGCCACAAGAGGCTAAATCATTGTCAGAGCGATGGTTCTGAGACTGCTGTGACATTACTGCACCACACCAAACATTGGGGGTCAGCAAGTGTTTTTAAGCTGGTGTTAAATTACTCTTTAACAAGAGCTCCAGAGTCAAAAAACTCATTGGAGGAAAGTGTGTAGGAAGTGGTTGCTGAATATTTCAGTAAATATGATTCAGCCGTTGGTCGGCTGCTGCTTTGAAAGCAGTTTTGCAAAGCAGCTCTTCCTTCAGCTGCCTCCCTCAGGTCTCTCTCTCTCTGCCTGTGTCGCCTCTCTTTAGAGAGCACTGTCACAGATTGTTTACAGTGTAAACAATGTGCATCATCCAATATGACGCTTCATTTATGAATCACAGTAACTTTAAGCAAGCACCACCAATAATTACCATGTTAACAGTGTTAAGCAACTAGCTCAAAGATCTCAAAGTCTAATGCAACATGATGAAATCAGTAATAAACAGTTTCCACAGTTAGAGCATAAATAATTCTCAATAACTTGCATAAACACAAAACCCCCTCAAATCTTATTGCACACACAAGAAATATAAAAAGTGTTTTGCCTATATTGTTGCAGCTGCTTTTGGGAAGGTGCTGCTTTTCCCTTTATTGAAGTTTTTATACATTTATATGCAATACTTACTCTTGGAAAAAGCCATTCGGCGTAGTGTCACATCACTTTACTATTATACTTGCAGGGGTTTAAGGCAAACAGAACACACTGACCGCAAAAAACAAACACAACCCTCATGCTGTGTGCTCTGCGCTGATTAACCGCGAACCAATTAAGCAACTGCCATGCAGTATAACCTCAGTTTCAGGCAAACGTGCAAACTGACCGTAATGGCTGAGTAAATCACCACCATAATGATAGAGCAACTTAAATCATGGTCAGTCAGGCACAAAGAAAGAAAAGAGGTGTCTAGGGGGAAGTGCAGGGTTGCTCCTTATCTGAAGCACTGAATACAAATGATTAGGCATAGTGAAGATATATTATCATCGCTCATTAAACAGGGGCTTTCTTACAGATATAAGAATAACAGCAGCAGCAGTTTAAAAGTGTTAATAATATTAACTCCACCTGTGCACTAACATTATGGCAAAGATACACGACTATCAGTTCAGTCAAAGTGAATCAAAACACATCAATTCATTTTTGTACAAACTTTTAAACATAGCCTTATATGCAAATAAATGATTTGCATGGCCCTCTGCACACCACAATTTGCATATTAAAGTACAATCAATAGTTGTATTCATTAAATGGGACAAAGGGTCACTTCTCTGCCCTTTATGCTGTGCGAATGGCCACGCTGAAACTAGCTTATCAAAGCCATTCATCTTCTAGTTTGTGTGTGCATCAGTATGTGCTGCTTGTGTTAATATTTATCTTACTGATCCCACATTTATCTGAATACCAGTATATGCTAAACATGTCCCAAAGTGTGCCGAAGGGTGCATGTATGTGTGTGTGCATTTGTGCAGCTGAGCTAAATTGCTTGCACGTGTGCAAATTGTGCTCCAATATGTAGCTACTCATACATTCAATTATTCAAAATGTTGTCTGTTATGTGTAGGATGGGAAAGAGAGACTTTTTTTTCTTGGCACAGGCAGTCATTTGTTTTGGAGCACAGTCCTCTGGGATATTTCTCCAAATATGTCTGCACAAATTTGACCTTTACCATGCAGGAAGTCCATGACAAGTGGGAATGGTGGATGACCAAAGCTCTCATTTTTAAAATGACAAATCATGGGCTCACTTGTTATACCACATAAAAAGCAATAGTATGGTATATATGAAAAAGAATCAAATAGGCTCATTTTAATGTTATGGATAGAGTTTGATATTCCTCTAGGTGTTTGGGTAATACTCTAAAACATGAAGGAAGTTTCTGGTTTCAATATTAACATAATTACAAAATGATTAGAGACCTGATAGAACACAATTTAACAACAACACAGAAAACATCAGGAGAGAAAAAATGCACATGGTGTGAACATTAAAGTACATCCCACAGTGGGTGATGTATGGAGCAGACAGATGGTTCAGTGTCACATGATGGCCGGATAACGTGACTCCATTACCATATGTACATGAGGGCATGCAGAGTTGGAATCACATCAAAGAAAAGGTCTGAAATTAAAATCTTTCAGCTTTGAGGTCTGCACTGTTGTTACCTTTATCCAGTCAGAACATTTCTTTTTGGTAAACTGCTTCCTGCTCTGACAGGCTGGTTTCAAAGCACAATGAGAGGAGTCATCTTCCAAATAATGTCTGGCCATTGCACAATTAGCAATGCCACTGCATATGGCTGTTTCTGTGTTCAGACACGTGTTTTGGGGCTTGCCTTGGTTTGGCCAACACGGGCCTCGTGCTGCAACAGAAAGCCAGCATATGGACAACGTTGGTGGAATTGCAATATACTGTTGTGATGTGATAAAAAGCTTGTCAGGTGAAGGGATGAGTGAAGGATTTACAGCTGGTGGTTTTATTCCACACAGAAACCCCCAAACCCTCAGGATCTGTCTTGCAAAATGTTTTTCTGTGTCATGGCCACGGTCCATGATTCTGGATGTGTTTTGAGCGCAGGAACCATTTAACTCTGTCTTGTTTTTATTCCTTTTTTGCTTTTCTTTTTTCAGTTTTTGATGTAACGTTAGAAGTAGAGGAACAGAATTTCACAAATGTATGCAGAGTCAGGCCTCACATTTTGAGTGTCCAACCAAGTCTATCCTTTGGAAAAACTGTCACATCATAGAATGGTAACAATTCCAAGCAGACTGGTTTTACACTAAAATCATTTACATAAAAGTTAGAATCAATAAGGTTTTATTCAGCGTGTGTGTAGGTAATTGTTGCTGCAAACATTTCTAGACAACACTCTATAGGATTGACATGATCAAATTGCAAGCTATATCACATAATGCATTTAAAAGTGTTTTTGTGATTTGTAATTTTTCCGTTTCATATATAGAGTATACAGTCTTTGCTCAGTAAAATGACAGACTGCTGTGTTATGAATGACATAAAATGAACTCTGAAGTACATAGAGATTGAATAATAACTCTTCAGTGTAACTGAAATGTGCTACATAGCGCTTGTGATGTCTTTTGTCAGGCATTGTGAATGTGCTGTGAGCCAGAGTCCATGTGAAAATCTCTTCAAAATGGGTGCTGCCAAAGGATTTCTCATGATTTGTCAAAGACAACACAAACTGAGAGAAATTGGCTTGATAAGAGAGCAGCAGCATGTTATGTAACAGCACTGGAGCTCAACATGTGACAATAGAAGACAAAATATACCAGAACTTAAGCCAAAGAATGTTAGAAAAATGTATAGTTTTGTATATATGTATATAGATATATGCAGTGTAAAGGAAACATTCTCACTCATAAGTCATCTTGCTCCGATCAGTTTTATTGGAATTTCATACCAGAAGAAATAGTCTGAAATATGAAAACTTGTGACAGTGTGTTCTGCAGGTTATTCAGAGTAACAGTTCCTTTTGAATGTGATTTTTGAAAAATGTGACAACCACAGGAAAAAAATCTTTTCACTATTAGGGTTGTAGCAGAAATTGTGGAGGCGGATTTCTCAAAACCAAGGCAAATAAAACACATCTGCATGCTGATCGTACCACAGAGGGAAAATGAGAAAATATGTTGTTTTTTGGTAACACAGGTGAACCGACCCTCTGAGATCAATATACTAATATGTGTTGACAGTCAGCATTGGTGTCAGGTGTGGCCCCTGACCTGTGGTGCGAACTGCTTGTTGTTGTTGAACTGAATGTGGACACTTCAAAGAGAGGGAGCGAAGGAGAGAGCGTGAGCCAAAAGAGAGTTCTCAGTATCTTAGGATAATCAGAAAACATCTGTGAAATCCAGCAGTTAAGAGTCTGCTGGGAAGTTAAAGTGTGGTATCGATCAGAGCTACCGCCAAAGAGACATCAGAAGTTTCAAGGACTTGGCGTTCGAAAGTTCAAGTTCATCCAACACATCGGGCCAAACAGGAAGCTTAAGTTTATCTCCAGCTCTCCCTAACATGTCTGCACTGCTCGAACCTCAGTGATGGAGGACTTTGCTGCGATTATATCAAAGAGCCGGAGATTAAAGCAGGTCTCTGGGGCTCGCTGGGCAGGTAGTGATACAATTAATGCATTGTATTTAATGTTAATGGGGAGGTTGAAAAAGTGCTCTCGTCTGCATATGACTAGTCTGTCAAAAATCCAGTCCTCGTACCAAAACAAATAGATCATTGCCAACCACTTGGTTAGAGCTGGGGAAGATCTGATCATGAATAACGTCAAAGAAACACTGCCAAACTGAATTGAAGACATGAACGGGGGTCTCCCATGTCAGAGTCACACGCTTTGTTGATCCACTCCCACTTCCTCAGTGAGACCTTCAGCGACGATACCACAACAATGTCGAGTTACGCCCCCCAACTTAAAGAGGGCTGTAATTACTAATGACTGCAAGAGGTTGCTTGTCAATAAAGTATAATAATAGGCTGCTTTATGCGTTTAAACAAACAGCTGATAAAAAATGTGGCAAATGTCTGTATTTGCTGTAGCCCTGATAGTGAGACTGTGCTTTTCCTGAACATATACTGAATCTTGAACAGCTTAAATATACAGTATACTATTGTTTGTTTTTTAAATGCACCATGTAATGTTCATGCTTTATCAAAGGAACTTTGTTTTCTAGACATTTTGCAACTAATTGTGTATCAGGACAGGTGTGGTTCATTTCAATCGAACTGAAGTCTGTTTGCCTCTGTCTGTGGTTCATTTGGGCAGGTGTGAACACAGCAACTGGTCTCGGTCCGGTTACAAACAAACTCTGGTGCAGTTACTTTGTGGTGAGAATGTGTTTAGGATGATAACCATAGGTGGATTGTGGTGACTGTGGCTCAGGAGGTAGTGCGGGTTGTCCGCTAACAGGAAGATCAGCAGTTTGATCCCCGGCTCCTCAAGTCTGCATGCCCTTGAGCAAGATACTGAACCTCAAATTGCTCCTGATGGCTGTTTCATCTGTGTGTGAGTGTGTTAAAAACTGAGTAGCAGGTGGCACCTTGTTTGGTGGCTCTGGCCACCAGTGTATGAATGCGTGTGTGAATGGGTGAATGTCACTCGTAGGTGAAAAAAAAAAAGCACTTTGAGTGGTCGGATGACTAGAAAGGCGCTATATAAGTGCAGTCCATTTACCATTTACCATTATGAGACAGTGGCCCTCTGGGCACAGATATCCAAAAGGCCCCACTACCTCTCCTCTACAGAAAATACTGAATAGAAAATAATAATAATAATAATAATAATAATAATAATAATAAAAGAAATACAGACTTTGTAGTGGTTTTGCCTCTTTTTTTGTGGTGTCTTTCAGGTGATCTTGCATCTTTCTTTTTTGGGTGTCATTTTATGCCACTTTGTGGTAATTTATAGGTTTGTATAAATATTTTATGTCTCTTTCCATTTCTTTTGCATCTTTTTGGGGTCATTGAGAGTCTCTTCCTGGTTGGTTTGTCTTAATTTGAGTGACATTTTGCTGGTGAAGGCTGGGGGGCTGACACTTTTGCCCCATACACCTGTATAGTAATCCATCCATAACAATAACAGTTTCTAATTAGCGCTAAATACACATGGCTATAAAAAGACACTCTGAACACAAAGGTATCTTCTGCCCTCTTGTTAAACTTGGCACAGTTTATTTTTGAGGAAAGTTTCTGACCTCCTGTTGTCACACATGTCGGCACTTTCCCCTCTGTGCTGGTGTCAGCAACATAATCCAGTGAAAAATAAGAGGCCATGCTGAAACCAACAGTAATTTACTGTAGCTTCAGTTGGCAACGATGGGCAACTGCAGCGCAAATACTGCCAGTCAGCTCTGCCCGTTGGTTCCCAGCAGTTCAGTCCTCATCAACTTGGCTAAAGGTGATGATGTTGCTGCTGGCCTGGCAGGCTGCTCACCAGCCAGGCTAGCTGCTGTCCAACCATGGGCTGCAGCACCATCAGCTGCTTCCTTCTTTCTCTGCCTCCTCTGTGGTGCTTTTCTTTAGCAGAGGACTCTGGCCCAAAGAAAGCTTTCCCTTCTCAGGCAACATAAAATTTGAAGTACTCTCCAGTAGGCTATAGGGGGAACAGAGAGAACCCTGCAAGAACACTGTCAGAATACTGTATGTCACTGGAAAACTGAAGTAAACTTAGATGTGCCTTTGGGGGGTCTATATAGAGAGTTTGACTTGATACCCATTCCACTGCACAGCACACCTGAACATACAAAGTGTAACTCTGTATGTATAATTTTGCTTTGTATGGCCATGAAAAGCCGGCTACATTAAAAACTAAATGAAAGACGATACAAAGTCCATTAGTAATTTGATCTTTTAAAACTACCAGAGCAGTGTAGGAGATAGTTAGGCTCAGATAACTTTTTGTTACAAAAAACATTTTTCAGCTGGAATATGCAAAATGTGCAGATTCTTTATCAGCTATATTGAAAAACTAGAGAAGAAAAATGATGAACGACCGCAGTCAACACACATTCAGCAATTACTGAAAAACATTAACATTCGTTTGGGTTTGTATTTATGTCACCTGGCAAACATCAGTCTCCACCATTGACTGTTTATAGAGATGTATGGCACGATCTTCACTGCCTCTTACTGTACAAAATTAAGCCAAAATATCTTCAATATATCATTGCCATCTTGCGCTGATGATGCCATTTGGAGCCGCATTCTGTGCAGTATTGACTGGGAAGAGAAGCCATGGTACTGAGTTCCCACCCTATACACCCTTCCAGACACACAGAGCCTGCCAATCATGACATCAGTCCCCCTTTTTAGAGCATGAAATAACTAATTTAAAGCAAACCTATTACAAGAAATTAACACTTGAACATTTATCAGTGTGACAAGAGCTACCTGCATTTACAGGAAACCTTCTCTGGCAAAGAATTATTTGGCATTCACCCTAAGTGTAAAATTGCTGTTTGCTTTATGTCTGTTGCTTGTTTCTTGTATGTATTTTTATGCTGTTATGTTTTTAGTAAGTTTGTTCTTTTGTGTCAAACTCTTTATGCTACTGTCTTGGCCATGACCCCCCCTTGCGAAAGACATGTTAAATCTCAATGGAAATATTCCTGGTAAAACAAGGGTAAAAGACAAAGTAAGATAAACATGAATAAATAATAAAAGCTCATGAAAGGGTGACTGCAGTGTCTTTGCTGCATTTGTGGGAGCTGTCATGCTGTCCATCTTTACATATCTGGCTTCTTGCTTGCTAAATGCTCCAATATGTTCAACAGCTAGTTGCTAACTTGTCCGTCTGTTGTTTGGTGCTGGGACGTCTGTGAGTGAAATTATGAAAGCAGTGAGAGTGAGCCAAAACAGCAAAGTTGCCTGCCAGAAAACCAAAACAATACGCTGAAAAATGCTATAAATTTCATAATGATTATTCCCTGTTAGTTTATCACCACCAGCAACTCGTTTCTCATACAAATAGTCACACCACCCATTGCTAATATGAAATATTGATTATAGCTGCTTTAAATCATAATGAGAAGAGGAACCCAAGAGACTTGAAATTTGTAGGTGCAACAAGACAGAGACAAGATGGTTAAAGTCTTAGAATAAATCACAAAGAGGAATAACACTGAAAAAATTGTTGAAGAATGTGGCTGGGAAAATAGTGGAAAAACATTATTTCTTTTTCATGCTTTGTGTGGACTCATGGTTGCTGTGGCACCACTGGGAAGTGCTTAGTTCAGTTATGCCTCAGGCCAGCTGTGACTGTGGTCTTTATCATCATGTCACCAGTCTGACTAATACATGGAAACAAGGTGGAAAAGATTAAAGGTTCAAGTTTTTCGTTAAACATCCCACTGAATCACAATAACAGCTCTAATGAATGCCCGATGGCCTGAAAGATGTAATGTTTTCCACCAAGTGTAATTGAAAGTATAATCACAGATAAATCAATCTGTTAATCATATTCACATTTCTCTTCCTCACTGCTCTAACTTCTTCATGCATCACATTTTTAATAGGCACTATGAATGGTTGATGTCACGTCTTACAGTCCACTGTGGATGTCTTTTCAATACGCATCATTAATGCATGCCACATTAGTGATGCACTTGCTTTCTTGCCTCACCTCGGATGTGAGTGCACAAAAATCAACACAGCACAAGTATAATGCTCAAGTCTGTCAATTCCTTTTAGGGCCGGATTTCTAGGTACAAAGTTGTTTTTCCATCAAGCGTGATTACACTTTCTGTCTTCCAAACATGCAGAGGTGCTACATATAGTATGTGTGTGACTGGCAGCGGCTGAATTCTTGTTGTCCTAATTGAAGTGTTTTCAGACATAACAACAAACTCGTGAGCTGCAGCTCAGTTTTTGTGTTGGGAGCTGGATGTTTGTTAGAAGAACTCCCAGGCTTCCTAAACTGAGGTAGGGAGGGTGAAACAAGTGCTTCAGCTTACAACTAATCACATTTTGAATGGGGGCAACTTGCACTTCCCATTGAATTACATGAGAAAAGTTAAATTACAGACATGCTACAAAGTAGAGTGGCAAACAAATCAACAAGTCCTCCAACCTATAGTTAGTTAGTTAGTACCCCTTTTACAAAAATGAAGCCAAAATATCCCAGATACAGCTGCTGCCATCTGGCTCTGTTGGTGTCATTTGGAGCCAGAATCTGTGGAGTAGCATCTCTACAGTATTGAGTTCCTGCCCATACACCCAAAGACCAAAAGTGAGCAGTGCCACTGATCGTGAGCACAGCGATTGACACACACAGCTGCCCATCACGTCATCAAACCCACCCCCTTTTTATAGCATCAAATAACTAGTTATAACTAACCCTTTAGAAAAGTCAACACTCATATAGACACATGATAAGATCTTTATAAAATGACACAAACCATCTTTGGGAAAAAAATTTTGAAAAGAACTTTGAGGTTTTAGTTTAGCCCATGTTCCAACCGCTAACATGGAGGGGGTAGGATTTTTTGAACTACACTGCAGCCAACTACCAGGGGGCACTTGAGATGTTTTGGCTCCACTTTTTGGGAGCTGTAATGTCGTCCATCTACTGTCTAAGGTCCTGTTTATACGACAACAATTTTATACGGCAATACGGCAACATTTTGAAGACTGGATCCAGACTGCAATATTTTGGAAACAGCACCGTCTCTGTTGTCATGTAAACTTGCAATATGCAGTTCCTCTGAAAATGGAGACTTTTCACACAATCGCATTACGGTTCCAGTCACTAGGCATGCATGAGAAAGTCGACCATCCCAACAACAATGGCAGACTCCTGAGCTCTGTTTGCGCTGCTCACCGTATTGAACTTATCAACGCTTCTCCAGCAAAGTGTAGATTTACTGTAGCAACTCCACCATTCATGCTGTTGCCATTTTGTTTGTTTGTACATCACTGCTCTGTAGAAGGAAGTGCATGTGTGCAGGCACATGTTATTTCATTACCAAGTCACACCGCCAACTACTGGCCTGGCATGTATACTACAGCATTTTTGGTCATTTTTGCAGATTGGTGTGCATGGCGATTGTTATCAAAATGAAAATGAGAAACAATTCCGTTTTCCACAGATTGTTTTCATGTAAACGTGGCCTAAGTACGTAACATAATGCCACATACTTAACATAACGTGACATAACATCTCGTTACGTACCTTTCTAACTTAAAATAACTCAGTGTTGACTTTTGTTTAACACAGGTCATGAATCCCAATCTTCTGAGTCAAAATCCTGTGTTTTTTGACCAAGGATGTATTATATCTGGATAATGGACTCCAAGGTGGCACCTATTCAGTCGAATGACATTGCTTGCCTGGCGCATACGGCAAAAAAGTTTTGAGCTTCAAGTTTACTTGCATATTATGTGGCCCACTGAATATGCACATAGAGTTACTCTTGTAGGTATCGCCCACGATTTCCTGCTCACAATTTTTCAAAACACTTTTCTTGGCTTGAGGAAAGTTTTACAAATATAAAACCTCCATGGATCAAAAATTCATCATAGAAAGAGTCATCACTGGCCCTGTTTGCAGTTCCAGATTTCCTGTCAACAGTTTTACAGACGTCTCGCAGGGGATTTCTTTATACTGCAATACCATGAGTGGCAACTTGGAAAAATTGGAATCAAGGCTGAGTGACATTTCTGGGGCCTATTTTTGGACCATCCAACCACCACAACTGCGTCCATATGGGGACTTTGTCGTTCTTTAACACCTGACTTTCTCCTTTGTGCCTGTTATAATGACTGTTGCCACTAAATGTAAATATGGGTTGTAATAAGTAAGAGGATGTCTCAAATATATATGGTTTTAAATCATGTTTGTATACTTCAACAGCAAAAAAAACAGTCAACTTTGTCCATGCAGTACAGGTTTTTTTTCTTGTTATGGACTTCCTTTCTCTGAGGAAAGAGCCTGTCTGGCAGTATATGACCAGCTCTCTCTCACTGGCTAAATAGGTCTCATGGGTAGAGGTCTTTACGATATCTACTGCTGTCTTAAAGTATGTTTAACACGGGAAAGTAATGTTAACATTATTCAAAAGATAACAAAATTATCCCCTAGTGAGCATTATGGGAATATCGTGAGGCTACTGTTGTTTATCACAGACGTGACTGCAGGGAGTTTCAGCAAGTTTGGCAGGCTGTTAGTTCCCTCTAGAGAGTTGGGCCGGACTAGAAAACGTCTGCCTGTTTTGCTAAATAAGTGAAACAAGTTATTGATCAGATTTTAAGAGGCTACAAGGGAAATAGAAATATCGCTGCCAACTATTTATCTTTTGCCAGGCTGTTAATCTAGCTTAAACTGCCTCTCAAACCACATCAAATCTACTGAATATCTTGTACACTGAACAGCACATGAGGAAACTATGAGTGAGCATCGCAAATGATGCATGCATTCTATGAAGCTGTCATCTGTTGGTAAGCTTTTGTTTGAGCAGGGGGAGATGAACTGAGGTCAGGACAATTCACATTCAAAATGCACTTTGTGGACGCTTTGCCTCAGGCAAGCCAAACCCTCTGTATCCTCCCCCCCCACATTAAGAATGCACAACACTGGCCCCCATCCGTTTTTCCCCTCTATTCCCTCACATTAAAAATGCCATCCTGCTCAGTCTGGCGGCACATGCTGGCTGTGAGGTTTAACAGCAGATACTCCTCTGTCTGTCTATAAACTCAGAGGGTATTTGCAATGGTTCAACGCCTAGTTAGGAAATCTAAGACAGGAGCTGGTGCAGATTACTAATTTATTTTGGAAAGAGGTTAGCCTTCTGTACAGTACTGTAGATTCTTACTAATATGTCACACTGTATCTGTGATTTTGTAAATGTACATGTTGGACCCACATGATCCTGTGATGCTTTGGCTTACTGGCTTTTCTAGTGAGCGCAGCAGGCAGACATTAAGTCTGGTTAGTCCTAGGAGATTGACCTTTGAAGTGCACACTGAACTGTAAAGCAAAGCAGATGATTAAATCAGAAAGCTGTCTTAGCTCATCATTATAACAGTGAACATCGGGGAAAATAAAAGTCCAGATTAAAGCCGCACTGCACAAAGGGAGAAATGACTATTGACATTATTGATTATGAAACCACCAAGAACAGTCTTTTAGGCGCAATCTCTTTCATTATGTAGAATGTTTGGCTTGGCTGTCCACGTCATCTCTTACAGAATTATGTCCAGTTGACGGACTGCAGCCTTTGAAGGGTTTTAATTTCTCTCAGCATCCTGTGTTTGATCAGAAAACTTGGCATTTTGGATGCACAGCATTTGAATACTCAAACTGTCTGTCCTAGCTGCCAAGTTATACAAGGGCTGCAAACATGCTCTGATCGGAAGGTGTAAAACAGAAGAACAGAAACCAAAGGACATGTAGCCCCACAGGAGAAGGTAGCGACTTTGTCTGATTGTTTTTTGTCTGTGTTTACTCACAAACACAACTTATGCTTATTTAACTGTAGACTGAATTGCATTTTTAATCAACTGAATATGTATTGAAAGCAAGTCTGATGAGCCTTTCCTCATACATTTCATAACAGTTTAACTTGTTTTGAAGGTCCAGTGTGTAAGATTTAGGGGAATTTAGTGGCATTTAGCAGTGAGGACTGCAAATTGCAACCAGCTGAAACTTATTTCAGCAAGAATCAGGAGGTTTTTATCAGAAGCTGAATTACCCACAGAGGTCTCTTCCTCTCCAAAACAAACAGACCGAGTGATTTAAACCACTAAAAAAACTGGATAAGGCATTTTCACATTCCAATCAGTGTTTCTGCGACACTGTTTGGCTTGTCGCAGACAGGCTGCTTGCCCAACACCTGTAAGTGTTTGCTCACCCTTTTTCTCTGATACCTTAAGATGCAGACATTCAGCGGGTTTTTACTGGGAGCCAAATTATCCACAGAGGTCTCTTCCTCTCCAAAACAAACGGACCCCGTGATAGAAAGTGGTAACACTGAATAAAGCAGTTTCTGCATCTGCCAGTTAGCAGCTCCTCTACAGCGACCTGCTAACTGGCAGATGGAAAAGAACATGAATGACCCTATCTAAAGAGTTTGTCTGTTCTGAGCCTACTGTAGAAACATGGCCAACTTCGTGAACAAGGACCTGCTACCTATGTAGATATAAACAGCCCATTCTTAAGTAACAAAAGCACAATTCTTATTTTCAGGTGATTATTCACTAAAGTAAACATACTATTACATTTTACTCCATCTGTGTCAATTATCTAAATCCAGTACAATGTACTTTTTTTAAGATTGCTTTTTTGGGGGAGTTTTGTCCTTACTGATAGGACAGCTCAGATAGATCGGAAATGTGGGAGAGAGAGGAGGTGTGACTTGCAGCAAAGGCCTGCGGGCCAGAAACAAACCCAGGCCACTGTGAGGGCTCAGACTACAGCCGTGTTTCCACCAAGCAGACGATACGGTGCAGTTCAGTTTGGTACACATTTGTTCTGTCTACACTGTGAAAAGTTGTGGATGGTACCAATGGAACCGTCCCGTACTGTCCCCATTTTTGGTCACCCCTCTGTTGGGGTACCTAGCACACAGATCTGGTACTAAAAGGTGGAGCTATGAACTCTGCAGTCTGTTGATTGGTCAACAGCAGACGGTCACTTTGCTCAGGGCTGAGTTGTGGCTGGTTTTGAGGCTCATGTAACCACTGTTCATACTGTGGAGAGTTTTATTAGTAGACTGTAACTATGAAATGAAAGGATGTTTTGCTGCCTCTTGGAGCAGCTGTAGTCAGAGAGAAAAAAATAACCTTATTCACTGGGTTGACTGCTGGCGACTTTTAAGGTGGAACGTTAAAGTTGTGGAGCGCTTGTGTGGGCTCCGGCAACACTAAATCCATGAGCTTGCTTTAAAGGGACTAAATGCACAACCCCACTATTTTTAAATATCCCATTAAGAGAGACTCTCACTGCAGCCTGTTTTATTTTGTTCTGAACCAAAACCCCGTGCTGGGGTTGCAACCCCGTTCTGTGGACGATAAACAAGGTGCAGACTTCGATCTGTGTCACTGGTGATGAGGAAATGAGTGATGGAGCAGTGAATGACAACAACCCCACCCACATTTCAAAGAGAACTGTTTGCAGTGAATAGCTAAGGTCTAGGTGCCATGTCTGAAGGGTTAGTTTTGGTTCCAAAGGTACCAAACCGAAAGTCTTTGGTAGAAACGGGGAATTTAGAATCTGGAGCCCTGTTGCTATGAGGCGATAGTGCTAAGGTTTATGGTGACTAAGTATTGTCTGTAGGTGTGAATGTGAGTGTGAACAGAATACAATGAAATATGTCTTTACTGTCCACAAGGGTGGAAATTTGTCTACAGCTCACCAGACACAAGAGACTACATACTGAAAAGCAGATGAGCAGTCAGTTAAACAAACATACCAGGTCATTAGAAAACACTTAACACATTAAGTCAGCTTGTATCATTGTCCGTCTGCAGTTTAAAAGACCGTTTGCAGTGGAAATGCTAGGGTCTAGGTACCATGCCTGAAGGGTCACTTTTGGTTCCAAAGGCACTATATCGAAAGTGTCAGGTGGAAACAAAGCTTATATGGGGTGCTCACTCTACAGGGTCACCCCCACAGCGGAACTTAAAGGGACATATTAGAAAAATAATTGTAATCATCTAATTTGCTCAGGCCTCCAAACTCATTAACCTGCACAAAGATCACAAGAAAAGTTAAAGAAAGGTTGAAAAACTTTCATAGTTAAAAATTTAGGAAAAATGAATTCATGTAAGAAAAATGGGCATTTTTTTTTTTATTCTGGGGCCTTGAGCATCGTCAACAAGAGTCTGAAAGACTAGACTGCGTAAGTCAAAATCAATGCCTTGTGATTACGCATTCAATTCAGGTTTATTTAAAATCAATCAGGAACAGATGGTATCTCTTCAACCCATGGCTTCTTTTTGGAAGAGAGTGATTATGTGCCCATTTCTAATTAGGAGAGTCGAAACTGCTGTACTTTATTTCACACGACTTCAGGGTTTACTGAATAGAAAACTAGTTGAATGAAAACCAAACACTTTCCCATCTTTCAATTTGATTTGAGGCAAAGCACTTAGTGTCATAAAATACCAGTTAAATGATTAAAACATGGTGTAACACATCAAAGTGTAGCTCTCCATCTTGTGCTGATACAGTTGGCTGCAAATTATAACTTTTTGTTGTGCATTGTGCTGTGATTTCTTTGGCTTTATGATACTATATCAGTTGTGCCGTGAGCATTTTGAGTTCAAACTTCACCCTGGTAGAATTCCTTCCACAAAACAAACCATTTCCACTGCAGTTAAACCACAAGCTGAACATAACTTTCTGTCTAAATCAAATATAAAATAACTTCCCAAATGCATTCAAAATTGGGCTTTTTCCACATTTGGCCTCTAAACCTTTATGTACATTTACAGTCTGTATCTACATCTCTGTGGGGTGGCATCAAAGAGTAGATTAGGGAGTATTTTCCATCCTGTCTCGCTGTCTCTCTCTGCGTCTGCCCGAAACAAACATTGTGTTTGTCTGTCTTGTTTGCAGAGTCGTTTGCATGAATACAGTTCTGCACATCCCTGTGACAACCCCCCCAATCCCATTCTTATTTTCTCAGCCTAGACTGCCCTTAATTTCTCACGTCTTCTCTATTTCACCTCCCTCCTCCATTCATTCTCTTTCTCCTCCTTCTCTTGCAGCAAATCCCTCGCTTCCTCCACCTCTTCACCCACTGCTGCCTGAGGGTTTTGAGAAACTGTTACATAATGCACTTCAAATTATCACAACGCATGTATTATGGATATGGGGAGATACAGCAGGCATTACGGGATTTGATAAAGAATAAAGGAATGAAATTACTGATCAGTTGCTTTGCAGATTAAATGGGTCAATCTATCGCCTTCATGGTTATTGAGATTAAAGAAAATTGTTCTGTCAGTTGCTGTGTGTGTGTGCGCGCATATGTGCAAACTTGTGCTATTGAGTCATCCCCCGTCTCAGCACTAAAGTACTGATAACAACTGGGTGATTGTGATGACACACGACAGTAGTTCTTACATTGTCTCTGCTGTGCCTCTTCCCTTTATAAAGCAGCATCACTCTCCTACTTTTCATAGCCAGGGATTTCAGTCCTTTTCCTCTCTTATCTAAATGTTAGGCTGTCTTCCTCTATTTTATAGCCTGTGTCCTTGTCATTTCTTTCTGTTTTAGAGCTGTTTCCAAACCTTCCTTTTGCATCTCTCTCTAGCCTTGCTCCTCTCCGTCTAGCTGGTCGCAGCTCCTCCTGCTTCCTTTATCCAGCTGTCTGTGTTCAAGGGAATTACAGAAGTCATGCTTCACCCAAAAGATACAGGACAGTGTCTGGGCACAGCTCAGGCAGAAGTAGGCTCCCAGAGCACTTAAAGCTGCTGAAAACATCCCCAGCAGTCATGCCCAACCCTCACTTCTGCCTAAATACTCACTGAGTAAGACAAAAAACAGTAAAAACCAGATGATGAAAGAATTATATGGCAAAGCCTCAACACATACAGAAAATCCCCCAAAGCCCCGCAGACACTCTCCTCCCATGCATTATAGATCAGTGGCAACTCAGCTCCCCTATGGATTCTACATGAAACTACACGATGAAACTACACTGAGTGGCTAATATTTGTCACAATGGGATGTATAATGGGATGTCAAATGCAATTTTCATGCGAGATTCCAAATGATTCAATATCAAGTAAATGGATTAATTCAAATCAAACCAGCAACAGAGCTCCTGTGTCTAATCTCTTCCCCCTTTTCTTTTTGAGCTACAGCTTAACACTCCTCTATTTCCATTTCGCCTGCTCTGTGATCTCTCCGTCTCTCTGCCTCCTTTTCTCCATCTCCTCTGTTACGCACATAAAAAGGTTCCAAGAGGGTCGTTGGGTGGATGGTATGAATCTGCCTTCAGCTGTCTGTTTTGGAGGATCTTTTTCTTTTTTTTTTATAACCAAGCAACAGAAAGCTGAGAAAGCTCCTCAGCATTAAAGAAAATCTGATCGATCTGACAACCTGTTCAGCTGTCTGATCTCCTGTTTTGATTTTAATGAATTAAAATCAAACGCCAAAGTGCGCCCCGTGGCAAAAAACCTTGGTCGGGAGCATAAATTATCGTAGAAACCAAAAAGAGCCAAGGATCTGAGGGTTCCTACTAGGTCATAGTGGAAAGGAAGGGCATAACTGTTTTGAAAGTGATGAGTGGAATATTAAAATCCATATTAAACTGAAGACATTCTACCTTGCCGAAATCTTTGCAGGAATAACAAGATACTGGTGTAGCAAGTAAATAAATCAGCACAGTCTGAAACATCGAAACCAGGGTTACAAAGTGCTTTGTATCAAAAAGAGCAACACAAATATAAAAGAACTTTCTACTACATACTTTATACACTCTGTGTCTCAAAACTTGTTTTATCTGTTGTGATTTTTCTCCAGTGTATTATAGATGGCTTCGTTGGTTTTCTAGTTTGCTTCTCGTACCATTCTACTATGTAGCAGACTGTGACTCACAAAACAGCAAATGGATTATTGCTCAAGGAGGAGGAAATAGACAATGAACTGTAAGATAAGTCACTACTAACAAATGCATTAGACAGATAGCTTATGATTCCAATTTTCTCTGTGCTAAACTCTTGATAACTTGTTTCTCAATTTATTGTGGTAGAATAAATCTCATAAAATGGCACCATGCAGTTTTCAAACTCCAAGGATGCAATTACAAATTAAGCGGAAGAGTCTCACTTTATCCATGTGTGTCACTTTGAAGTATATTTTCAATGTGAAAGCAATTTCTGCATTATTAAGCATGGGGAGATTAATTATTGCAAGAACAGATTTGTGTAAATGTGAATTAGAAGGAAGATTTTCTGTGGCTGGTAATATAAGTGTACGTGTAATATTACCTGATACATAGGGAAAGTGATACAATGGGCTGATATATCTCCGCTGGGCAAAGTTTATCAAACATGTCACTTGGGAAAGTGGAACAGAAAAGTGCTTTTTTTCTCCTCATACAAAGAGGACAGCTGTCTGAATTATCTTTAAAGCGCTCTTTGTAACAGCCGTTAGTAGCCCATTGCTTAAAACGGCAGTTAATAACCATCTCCTAATAATTATCAGTACAGACAGGGCATGTTAGTGGTGTTCAGAGAGATCCTTTGCAATAGTCTGCAAACTGCCGTATGTCCTGTCAAAATGTCTCTGAGCAAGACACAGAAATCCTCCATACTTATTCATTGTGAGAAACTCTGGATTAATGCGTCACTCAGCGCAAGGCCCAAAATGTAAAGATGAGAAATGCAGACTTAGGAACTGTCCCAATAAACTCACAACACAAATTCTCCCTGTCTCGCTTTTCTCACACACATTTGCAAACTTTCAAGGACTGACTTGCACTCATTCACTGGTGGCTAACACTCAGAGCACATCAAACAGAACAACACACCTACACTAACTCTAAACCCATTTGTAACCAAGTCCCTCATCTTAACCAGGAGGCTTTTTCAGCTGTCAGGACCAGCTGTCACAAAACAAATTATCATCAGAAGTGCCTGGCTTTTCAGGAGTTGCTCCTCACAAGTATAATTACAGCAAATCAAACACACACATGTGAGTGCTTGCTCTCTCTCCCTCCCTCTGCTGTATTAATATTTTATTCACATTTTCATGTTTTATCAATGGAAATACAGCAAACTAAACTACAGCTAAGACAGAGAAGCGGCGGTATTAGTAGTAGCAGTAGATGTCACAGACGACCCTTGGGAGAAACAGAATGGTGCGGAGAGAGACTGCAGTTTGAATGTTTCAGAACCAGGGAGAGAGTCAGACAGAGTGACTGGAGGTTGTTTTTCCATACAGTGTGCGCCAAGTTTGGTCTCGCGTCCTTGGGAGTATGAACTTGCCAAGTTCAACTTGGGAGTCCAAGCTCTCCAAAATGGGAGGGTGCAGTATGCTCAATATGCAGTTGAAGCAGCAGAGTTCTTGCTGCCATCCATTCCAGCTCAGCTGGGATCTAGTGATTAGGCTACACTTCAACACAACTGTGCAACTGTTCTGTGACAAAATACCTCAAAGCTTCGCTAACTGGCTTTTTGGGGGAACCAAAAAAGCTTTTTTGGAGGCCTTCAGCTGGATTGGGGTTGGATTGTGAGATGCAGCCAGCAGTTAACTTCACTCTAATGTACATGTACCACACTTTCATTGTTCTTTCTCAATTATTTATTTCATAATGACCCCAAAGCACAAGGAAGCTGTTCACTGGCCAACACAAACTAGTTTGGCATCAACAAAGGTAATCTTACAAAAGTAATTAGACCATATGTTTAAAACACGTCAGGGACATCAGAGGGACACAACTGGTAAATTAGCAAACAGATTCTTGAGATAACACTGTTCTCACTTTGAATGATCATGGACTTTAGCCAGTCGGTCACCTTGGGAGCTGGTCTGCTAGCTGTGGCCGGTCTCACCTGGTCAATGAGTCCTACATCTCTGAAAACATTGGAGCCAATTTTGAAATAATTTTCAATACTGCAGACTTTGAACTGGAACAGTACTTGGGCTGTGACTGATGACGTTTCACAAGTTCAAACGAACACAGGCACAGACAAGAAAGAAGATTGAGAGAAGGCCTTAGGTTTTAGAGTCTCAGCACCATGAAGAGAGACGATGAAGTGTGTGTTTCAGCACTATGGACAGAGGCAGATTGAGAGGGACTAGATGTGAGACTGCGCTGGGTAAAGTGTGTTTTTTTTCCTGAAGCGTCATTCTTAACTAAGGCATAGTTTAAGCATTATTTTTGTAGAGGCAGAGAGCATTAGAGAAAAGTAGCTGGAGAGGGAATGAGAGGGAGGTGGAGAGATATGATGTAAATAAAGTCTCTGTGAAGGGAGTCTCTGTAATGTGTGATCCTGTCTAACTCTCTTTGAAGGTTTGCAACACCTACGCTCCTTCAAAGACAAATCTCAGGGGACAAAAACCTCTGCCCCACACAACTGTACAAGACACCTTTCACATGCCCACACACACGTTCATACAAGACAATCACAAGGTGTGCAGACTTATTGCACCTCATTTTCCCTGGATATGCTTTACATGTTTCTGCATGCAGGCACACATCTGTATGCTAGAGTGCTTGTGTGTGAGTCAAAGCTTTTCTTTTTTAAAAGACTAATTTCAGGGGACAAATGGCTCTAATGGCTCATGAATGCATGCATGTGTGTGACTGTGCGTCCGCGGCACAGGCTCACTGGCATACAATAGCACATGATGAGAGAGAAAGCCCTTTAAATTAAACATTGAGGTCTTTGAAAAGACAAAAGAGGGAAAAAAAGTGAGAGGGCAGAAAGGTAATGTGCAGTCCTAATGGAGCTTGGTTACATGAGCAACATGCCTCAGAGGTTTGATTAGTGTGAATAACATATTTTGATGCCAATTCAGCGTCGGAATAATAATGAGTCAGTACTCTAATATTTACTACAGTATGCATATATCGTTATTAAGGGTAGGTGAGAATGACTCAGAGTGAGTCATCACTCACCAGCCTAGCGTCTGACAAAATACTGTGGTCCAGCACTTAGCGGTCAGTTTACTTTGTTGACACCGCCACAGCGGGGACTTATGCAAAGCCACGACAACTGTAGAGGGTAATCATATGCTGCCCTCTGCTCCTACTGTGACTGTTTCTTTGCTGTTGTTAAGTCAGGTGTTTTCCCGTCTAAACCGTTGAGTGGGTTGTTTCAAACTACAGTAGCCGTCCTTCGAGTTCACGGCTGTGGGTTCCGCGTGGTTTCTCAACTGCTGAGTGGGCTGTTTGAGTTGAGAGAGATCAGCTTTAAGGCAGAAATGCACCATGTGAGCGGCAAAACTCCCCCAACAAATGTATGTTTTACTACCTCTTTCTGCAGAGGTAGTCTATAGCAAACCTTGAAATAGATGAAGGACAACCCACAACAACCGACGGCATCTTGAATAGAAACAGGTAGTTTTTTAATTAAGCTGTAAACCAGTGTACGCCAGGTGTCCCTGTGCAGGCAAGTGTTCAGGTGTACCATGTGTCCTGTAGTGCAATATTTACTGCTCCACACTTTGGGGGAGTGATGGTCTTAATTGAGTGAAAAATCAACATGAACACTCTTTCCTCCAGCATCCAAGCCACAAGCGCTCTCTCTTAAAAGCACAAGTGGCACTTAAATCAGGCTCTGTGGACCGATAAGCATGTTTTGCCAAAGGGTAAACGTGATCACGGTGCATAACACTATCTTAACCAATATGATTTTTATAGAACACTACTGTGGGTGCTGTGTGAGATTTACGTGGGATAAAGCCTCCCACAGTTGTTGTTTAAATCTGTGTGGGGCCACATGGCCCTATGCACTCCCTAGTATTTTTTAAAAGTGTACTCCCAAGACTGCATGTCTTATATTTACCCAGGTTATATCAACATAATGCAGGAGTAAAAATGAAAAAACAGTAGGGTTAAGATTTTAAATAAACTCTCATGGTTACAACAACAAGCTCTATTTCTAATAAGACATAATCTCTGTCTAATTCACTGAAGAAGTGGGAAGACTTCAGATTGATTATATTAAATCCACTCACTGCAGTTATTTTAAGTGTCACCGTGCATAAAGTTTAATAAGATAATTATTTAAAGGATGTTTGTAGGTTACGCTAAGCACAAATTAAAAAGCACACTTGACATACTGCTTCTGATTTACAAATGTGTTTCTTGAGACGTTCTTGAGTTCCACTTCGTCAGAGCGTCAATAAATAAAAAGCCTTGGTTCAAGGCGTTTCAGAGCTATGAATAAGCTGAACCTTACCTAAACCTTAGTTTTTTTTTTTTAAAAATCCATGCTAGAGTGCAGAATGTGGGAGTCTTTCCTTGAAGACAGAGTTGCGCTCTAATGCTCCTGTGATGACTGTCAATCTGACTCAGGAAAAAGAAAAGCTCAAACAAAAGAAAAGAATTAGAAGAAGTTCATAATGTCCTTACATGAAAGTAAAGTAGTTGTTTTGGTTATTCTTGCGGGTATTTTGCCCATCAGCTACTAAGGAGGAAAGACTCCTGGCCACATCCTACTGGATATGCAAATAAATGCATATTTCCTGCCCTAATTGTTGCCTGACAAAGCACAAAAAAGCCAGTCAGCACACTGTCGCAGACTTTACTGCATAAGATATCTATCTTGACAAGTTTTTAGTATCACATTTGTTTTGAAGCTATTTCTTTAAAAATCTGCCATTAGGGTGAGGTAGTTATTTCAGGAATAATTTGTTTCATTAATTTTCAGCACAGAAAAGCTGTCACTTTTAAAGAGGAGCAAATTAAGCAGTAAACTGATAACATTAAAAAAAACTGTGCATGATTCAGTAAAATTCTTGAAAGGGCTTCATTTTCATCTGAAAAGAGTTGAATTACAACCTCAAGGATGCATTTTTATTTTTTTTTTTACCTGGAGCGAAGGTTCGTTGAAAGAGTACTCCCATGCTTTATGATTTGGCATTGTGCTTCACTGTAGCCGCGTGAGGCCTCCTGGGTAATTATTTCACAGATTCACATCAGAATACGTTCATCAGTCCAAGTATAGTCAGCTTTTCAAAAGGACTCACCTGCGCTTATTAACCAGCTCCTACACAACAAGAGTGAGTCAGACTATCTTTGAACTGTACCGATAAAGAGCAGAAGAGTGAGGCAAGAGACACCAAGATGTTACAAGAGTTTTCATAGTGCAATGTATCAATCAAGCTGTCAGTAGCATATAAAGTTGTGAGGATATAATTGGCCTGCAGGGAATCTTCAACACGCTAAATGAACTGGAAATATACATGTTAAATCCCTGTGCCATCATCCGTCATTTATCAGCAGCCATGTGTCCTGCACAGATGCCCTTCAACATGATGTGAATGGTGCTCTGGATAATGTTATTACCGGAAGCTACAGCCCTTTGCATTTAGGTTGCAAGCACCCTGACAGAAGTAGGTTGACAGCCTAATCCAAAAGGAGGAATTTAGTTGAAACCACAGATTTTACGGTGTGAGCTCAGTTAAATATTAAAGCTATAGAACATGCACTTTGGTTTAGTTTTTGTCACTGAGTGTACTGGAGAGGATGTTTTTGGAGGGCAAAGTGCGCTCAAGGGTCTGTGGGTCAAAACATGAAATGCGCAAAAGCAGCTTGGAGGAAGAGGTGAAGGGTAAAGCAAATTCACTTTACCCAGAATTCACTACAGGATTTCACACAGCCTACATTAGTATGCAAATTCATACTGCAACAGTAAGGAAAGTTCAACAGTAGACGAAAGTTCACAACGACGTTCCCCTCGAAAAAATGTGTTAATATCAGAGGTTGTCAATAATCACCTTTGTAATTATATGAAAATAACTGCAAGGGACGACAGGTCTTACCCGAGTTCCTCAGCTTGCGGTTCCTGAACACCGAGATGATCACCAGCAGATTTCCCAGCACGTCCACCACCGTGGTGAAGATCAAAACGCTGGCCAGGATTGCTATGACCCAGGCGGGGCGGGCGCTCCCTTCCGTGGCCAGTGTGCGCTCTAGCTGCCCCAGCCGTGGCTCTGTCCGGTTCTTTATGATTGTGAATGTGTCCGGCATCACTGGCCAACAGCCCAACGCTGCTTTCAAGTCCCAACTGTGCTTTATGTCCCGCAGGCACTGCCGGTACCGGTGTGTCCTAAACGAAACATGGAGCGCACCTGGATGCCTCTCCGAGTTCCACAAGAGCGCACGTCAAGTCTGCTACTTAAAGGCGATGTTTGAGTTACTTGATATTATGCGTCGCTCACGTGTGACCTATATAAAGTTACAGGGACTCTTAGCTTTCTTTATCTTCGCACAAAAGTCATCCATCCATGTGCCAACAAAGGCTGAGGCGGTGCCACATCTCCACCCCTGTGAGAAAATGTGAATTAATTGTCGTTTAGATAATATTTCATAAAAGAGGGTCCGGTCCTCTCATATTTCAAGTCTTCATCCTCTTCAAGTGCCCCTGGCTTGCTGCTTGGCATCTCTGACTCTCATTCGTATGCATGCGCCCACGTTGGAGAAAAAAAAAGAAGGCTATTCCTTTCTAAAATGTCAAACCATTGTACCGCCTCAGGAGTCCTTCCGATTTAATTTGCTATTCTCTGAACAAACGGAGGAGCAAATTGTCTTCCCTAACCATTTGTGATGCCCTTGCCATGCGCTGAACTACGACGCAACCGGCGCTGTGCGTGGCGAGGAGGCACTGTGGTAAATATCACAGAAGAGCCCCTCAGTCAGGCACACAGCAGAATGGGGAGAAATCCACAGAGTGAGGACGAAATGAGACACACGGCTCCACAAACAACATTTTTACCTCCGACTTTATGTGTGTCCCCCTTTCTCTCCCTCCTCTTACTGTTTTTGACTTTCTCGCTCCATCTCCTACCACCGTGCTGAGGTGTGCGTGCAAACAAAGATTCCCCTCATTTTCGCCTGCCTTTTCCCAGCGTGACTTCCCAGAATCTGCCTTTGATCTCGGCACAATGCTCGGAGTTGCTCAAAGTGTACACACAGCGGTGGGTCTTACACGGGAAGTCCAATCAGCACACTGTGACTTGTGTGGAACATTTGTCACAGATAAGCCCGAGACTATATTGAAAGTACAATAGTTGCGTGTAACAAAATCAGACATGTTTTCAGCTGCAGGTCTTTGTCTGAAGTTGTACATGCATTCCTACTTTGTGATTTATTGGCTGTATTAAAACCTGAGTTAATGCATTAACCTTGTAATAATAAAAACACACGATTCAAATAATTATTAAAACAGCTGGAACTACTGGAGTCTTTCAATTGCGAAACACAATGCACTACTGATTGAACAAATATTAAGCAGAGTGTGCATACATTCACCAGGGTGCCATTTTTGGGCTCCGGACTATGATTCACTTTGTGCACAGTGCAGTCAGAGGAAGTGGAGGTGGCAGTCTAATCCCATTCATCCTTTTAACGTGGGTAACTGGTGGCAACAGTGCTGTCGAACTCTCCATCTGATCCACTGGATTCATATGTCATCGATACTGTCAGTGCCAGTGGTGACACATTGAGGCCAGCGCCATTCACTTGCTTAACTCCTCGCTGCTGGGCTGCAGCGGATGCCCTCAAGCACAACAGCAGGAACAGATTAGAGCAGCCCAGTGTCAGCCTCAAAGCAGGGCGATGTGATGACCAGGCGACAGACAGCTCTGGCTGTGAGGTCAGCCAGATTGGCACACACACACGCACACACACACACATATATATATATATATATATATATAAACACTTTAAATGCAGACACACACTCAGTAGTAGGAGCATGGGCTGAACAGAATCACAATATCACACATCAAGAAAACCAATGGTGGTACAAACCATAAATCTGCTAATTGAAAACTGCAAAGCCCTGATAATGCTGTGCTATGACTATAGTGGATATGCTTCAAAGACTTCTGAATCTATAACCAATGTGATTACTGTGTTTGCCCGCTTGAAAAGAACCTTCAGTAATCTTAGGCACTCACTGATGGCAGTGAAGCATATTGTTGTGGGTATGAAGGCAGGAGCGTTGAAGTGGATGAATGATTACAGGACAAACTGGGCGCAAAAAGTGGACACCGACACCGTCCTCTACAAGAACCAGTAGCGTAGCTGCCCCATATGGCCATGTTCTCTCTGCTGTACTCTACAGGACAACATGATTTTTATTGATGAGTCTTTGTTGGCGAACTCTCAGAGCCATTGTTCCGCAGAGAGTTTTGTTAAAATGACCAGATGGTGCCACCAAAACAAATGTCCGTGGAATATGTTGTAAAGAAAACAAGAGAGCCTGGCAAAACAGTAAGTATATATTTTTTTGGAAATGATGTAACAAGTGTGACCATATTTGTATTCCAGTCATGCATACAAACAACACTTTGCTACACCACTTATTGAGATGACAAACAGGTTTGGAAAAAGATGTTGCAGTCTGAAGTAGCGTTCAGTCCATGGACACAGCATGTGGTAATACTGTAGTTCATGATAATAAAACTCACATTATTATAAATTATGGATGTGTGAGGGAAGTCTGGTAAACATATGGGTCAATCTTTGTTATAAATAATTAATTGTGTGTATTGGATGAAATGATGAAATTACGAGAATTGTGCATTTTGCTAATGTTGAACTTGGAGAGTCTTTTCAAGTTCTTTCAGGATGTAATGTTTAATATTTAGCCATGCCAGCTGCTCAGTGGATGCCAATGTTGATGTGTTGATGGTCAACCCAACACTTTTGTCCAGAGTCGGACGTAAACATCTTAACAACTTGTCATTAAATTTTGCACAGACATTCTTAGTCCCCACAGGATGAATCCTACTGGCAACGATTAGATGGATTGCTGTTACATCTTTTCCTCTTGGTCATGTTTTCAATCATCCTGTGAAATAGCATCTCAACATCTACATGATGGATTGGCATACAATTTTTTTTACAGCTATGCATGGTCCTCAGAGGATGAATTCTAATGAGTTAGCATTTATCTGAATGCACAGCTGTGCCAAAGTACTTCTTGCAAAGCTGCTAGGATGACTGTGGATTACTGGAAGGCGATGTAGCTGAAATTAATAATGAGGTGATTATCTTAATACATATTTCAACCCAACTGCCACAATACAGTAAATGTTGGCATTCTGAAATACACACGACAGATGTAACATTTGTATGTTATTATTTTGTGGGTATGTTGTAACTTCACGTTTCGACAATGCTGAAGTTAACGTGTGCTTATCTTAAGGCACAAAGAACACTTGGTCATGGTTAGGAAAACACAATATTTTGGCTTAAAATACCTGTACAACAGTTGCTGGAAACGCTACAATGTCCTGCTAATTAACAATTGTTTTGTTTTGTTGGTCTTGAACAGTGATCTGCAGTGATCTGCTGCCATCTCACTAAGTGTAATGCCATCCACCACCCCCTACACCTTATAGATGACAAAGTCAGCTCATATACATGTAGTCAGAACTGTGTCTCTTTAAAAACGTTGACATGATTTATATGAAACATAAAAAATGTAAAATATCCGTGGTTTGCAGAAGCATACAGCGCTAACATTTTTTTCCTGGTGACTGGGATGAATATTTATAAGTTGTTAAGTGTTAGCCAGATGACTGCAATCTGTTTAGTGGCCACTCCTCCTCAATAGTACTCCTTTTGAATAGTGTCACAGCATTTATATTTGCAGATGACTTACAAACTTTGGCAGATGGCTTCTTTGAAAAAATAATCTTGATTTGTAACTGCAGAAAAATGTTGTGTTAGAGAATCAGAAATGTATAAAACCTTTAGGAAGGGCACACAATTAGAAAGCTGTTTTATAATTTGGGACAAAGCTAGTTGGCTTTGTTCTGTTTGGGACAAAGCTAGTTGGCTTTGCTCTGTTGAGTGACTGATTTGAATAATTACTGGGGACCACATCCATTGTATAATTGATTTGTCAGCCCATAAAATGTGGCACAAAATCTCAAACAGACTGAAATTTGGTGGAAAATCTGCCTCAAACTTAAGATTATTTCAAGTGATATCTAGACTTGGAATTTCTGCCATTGTTTTATCATTTTATAGCAACACAGAGGAAACTGACACAGAGATACTTCGAGGGCAGAGATAGAAGTTGTTAATCCCAGCAGTGCATCTGCACTGCCAAGAAATAATTTTGATTTAAAACGTTAGTGTTAGGAGTAGTGTTTTTAAGTGTAACAGCAAGATTTTTTTTTGGCAAAGGCTGCGCTCTCCACTTGCCTTTTAGGTGTGTTTGTCACACAGTCCTGTGTGTTATGATAGTTCTTACATTTGAGTCATCAGACGGACTGTAAAGGTTACTACCACAGGCATTTCACGCTTGCACAGTTCAACAAGGACCTCATAAAAATCTTACAGTTGTTGCAACTTCAGCGAATCTAAATGCTTATTCTGCTGGCAAGCATAAAAACCCCTGATGATCAAAGCACAATATAGAGCAGACCTCCTCCTTACCAAAATCAGATCTCAGCAATCTCGAGGGTGACAACGTACCAATTCCTCAGAGCTAAAGTAGATAACAAGCTGCGCTCTGAGGCCCATGATGCAGCCAAATTTCTCAGAAGCATTTTTGATTCATCATTCTGCCTCACCTCTATTTAAGGCAGCATTTCTTTACAAGAACAGAACAAAGTGGGGATTGTGATGATAAATCCAACAGTGTAACACTGAAGGCCCCTGTCAAATGTCAGAGCTCAAGCCAAGACTCATGGAGGGTAAAATAAATAGATCAGTTTTTTCTGTGCTCTTTGTTTAGTTTGCAGAAAATTACCATATTTCCATCCAAGGAAATATCCCAAAATTTGAGACAATTAGTCTTTTTTTCTGTCATGTAAATGTGATATTCAGCAGCAGGCGAGCTGTGTGGCATAATCCGTTGACATTTATGCACTTTCATCACACAAGAAAATCCAATAAAGGACATGAAGTATGCTGCAGAGCAGTTAACTTCCCTGTCTGACACATAGCTGTTTTGGAGGCATATGCCAGAGGATTGCCTTAGTAATAATCTGTTACAACAGCAGGGGGAAGGGGGGTGATGGAACAGGGCTGGTACACAGATTCCTCTACTCAGTCGCACACAGCTGAGGGCAGCTTTCTGATGTGAATTCATATCATCATACATGGACGTGACCCCTTGCCATTGAACGTCCCCATCCCCCCCGTTGCCTTGTTTTAGCAGTGTAGGCATGTTGTGTCTGATTAAACTTATAAGATTAAAGTATTCATGAATAATACATGCAATGAAATTGCTTGAGACACCGGCTGCATTTGTGACCATTATGGTCATGTGTGTTTGTGTACGGAATGCGCGTTTGTGTGTGTCATCACAAGCAGATGTTAGGCACATAGATTAGGTCTGGCTGGGTGTGTAATCCTGGTGTTACTGAGAACGGCGTGGATTTATAATAACCCACACAGCTACCCCTCAATAAGCAGAAACTGGGGGAATGGTAATCTCTTATACTTCTCCCACTTCTCTGCTCATCTCTCGCCTTTCTTACATGATCTATCCTTCATTCCCCTCCTCCCTTTATGTAACATCCTCTCATCCGTCTGTCCATTCCTTCCCACCCCTGCTGTGTCCGGACAGATCTGGAGGAACGTCATTGTGAAAAAAGCAGACAAGAAGAAGGAGGGGGGACAAATGGGGGGGGTTGAAAGAGGTTTTAAGTGGCTTAGCTGACTCTATGGTGTAAATGCCAGATGGTCCAATGAAAAGCCAGCAGAGCTAAAGGGACTGGCAGGTCCTCATCAGTTTTCTCTGATGCATGATGAATAAACATAACAGTCACTTTGTTTATTGCTCTCTCTCTATGTGTCTGTCTGTCTCTGTTTTCCCTCACACGCCCTTGAATTTGCCTTTGATTTGACCCTGTGCCTGTCACTAGGACAGCCAGCATGCTCAGAATACGTTAAACAAGCAGGATGGTCGTCAAAAGAGTGTCCCAGAGAGTCTGTGTAAGTTATTGGGACATGTTGCATAATGCCTGTCAGAATAATTTAATAAGCTGTAAAACTGGATGAATAAATTGCTTGTAGTTTTTCCCCTCCCTCTGACCAGACAGCGGGACTATTTCTACCTGTGGTGTGTTGTTTACAATTTTGTTGTTGATTCTGTGTGTGCCACACGTACAGCTGGAGGCAGAGGCAATGTTATGTAAGGTTGTGCCCGCAAGGATGCATGTCTTGTGGGTAATGACTCTTCCATTTCTACCCCCAAAGACCCAAAATGAAGGCAGGATCACAAAACAAAAAAACGTGAATGAATGGCTGGATTCAGAGACAGCTGACATGCCACCTGCACATTTTAGAGGCTTCCGTCTGTTATCACTCGAGACGTCTTTAGCATAATATGCTAATTGATAAAATCTCATTTTCTGTGTTGCCTTGTTGTGACAGGCAGGGGTAATAGAGGAAACATAGATTCAGGTGTTTTGATCGCATCGGGGGAGCAAAACAAGCTGATTATTTTTAGGCTGTAAAGTCGGTAATGTGAGTTTTAGAATGTCTCCAGCAGTGACAAGCTTCGTCAAGTTTTATGTGAATTTTACACAAAAACGCATGACTTTTTTTTTTTTTTTTTCCTGGGCTGAGGATTCATCTCCCTCAGGTTCTGCCTTGTACCTGTTTGAGTCTTTTGTGGTTCATGGTTCCTGCAGGGAGAGAGAATAGAACTGGAACAAGCCAGCCAACATTTGACTATGAGCTATTTCCATCTATTGCACTGACACAAACTGGCATGCACTAAAAGATATATGAAGTGTTTCAGTCAAAAATGATATCCACTGTTCAAAAAATGTAACACTTACTCTGACAAAATGATTGCTGCCATGAAAATACAGCTGCAGCTGCTGGCTTTCTTAAAATGTACACTTTGCAAATAGTCATTTTAAAGGATGTAATGACAGATTCTTGAAATGTTTATAAATAATTTCAAGGTTGTTTTTTTCTTCCAAAATCTAGGATACTCAGGCATGCATGCCACTGCTGAATCCCGACTTATCTCAGTGCATGCATACACAATACCTATGTATAATATGTTACAGAGTGGGCGAGTGCTTATTCTTGTGTCAAACAACTCTGCTCTTTCCCCTAGTGTTGCACTGCCTCAAAGAACCACACAGTATTTTGGGAGCAGGCATGTTGAGCAGCGTGCAACATTATGCAAGTGCACTACAGCAAACACATGGACACACGTACAATACACGCACACATACACCTCCTCGCCCCTTAATTGGCCAAAATGCGTTGTATGTGACAGAGAAAATGAAACACAAACACGATCAGGGAAATGTCTGGTTGCCATGGGAATGTTTTCTGGCAGACAGTCAGCCTAGTGGTGTTTATACGAGGAGGGCTGGATGATAACAAGGACAAAGTTTGTGCGCCAACTCCACAGGGGCGGAAGAGGAAATAATCAAAACCCACAAAGGTTCCTCGGTGCTTTTCCTTGTTAGTTACGCACAGAGTGAGTGCAGGGCGTAGACGCTGACCATCGCCTGCCCTCAACCTTTTGTCACCAATCAAGAATTAATGACTGGTCGCCTTTTGAGGATGTAGATAAAGTGATTAAGAAATGTCACCTTACTTGCCAGTTGCAGACCCTGTAACACTGGATAATTAAAGTTTCCTAATTTGGTCTATGTGCGGAGGTGCATGTCCTATTAAACAAATACATACTGAGACTGTGGAATGCGGTTTTCATTTTTCATGCGTGGCCAGTGTACAAAACACATTTTCTGCACAGACAGCAAAAGTATTATCTAATCACAGACAGGTGCTTTAAGAGATGCATAGTATGCATATTTTCACCATAGCACTGGGTCAGTATAGAAAAAGAAAAAAACTCACAGAAACAAAGAGTGCCACACAATAAGCTGGATACATCTATTCATGTCAGCAAAGAAATCAGTTCCTGAGGTAAACAAAGGCGCATAATGAGGAGATTACGCTGAAATCGGCTCAACTGTTGACAGCGCATACAGCCGAGGCAATCTTAACCATGATCAAAACACCCTTTTCAAATAATCTCAAATGATTTCAAAATAAAATTTATTGTTTGCGTTATCATACAGTTTATGAACTTAACATTCCAGAAGACATTCTTGTGCCTCGTGTCTTCCCAGGACATCAGTGACTTTAAGCTCTGCTAAATGAATCTGCCAGATTGCAGTCGGGAAGGAAAGGAAAACATATAAAAGGCGTGACAAGACTGACTTGATAGGATTAAATATTTTATGGGGATTATTTATCTCGTGTTTGAGATATAGCTCACCTGCGACAGCACACCAGGTACATATTCACCCTTAAGACAGATGCTATTTCTTTTCCAATTAACTTTGAATCCGCTCGATTGGAGCATATTCATCAAGTCCTCGAACATCCACGTTGGTACATAAGCTTTGTGCTTCAGCACGTCAGCCACCTGAAATAACTGAAAATCCAGCAGAGTTGAAAGGTACTTTGCGAGACGATTCAACCACAATGGATGGCAATAAAGTCGTAAAACATGACAGCAAAGGCTTCTCACTTGTTAGCGGAGTTGATTCACAGCATTGAGGTTCTAGGTTTAAATTTCAGCCTTTGGAAGCTGCTTGTTTTTGTGTTGAGTTTGCACGTTCTCGCAGTATTCCTGTGGGTTTCCTTCCGGTGCTCTGGTTTCCTTTCCACAGTCCACAGACATGCAGACCAGGTGAACTGGAAACTGTAAAGTGCCCACAGGTGTGAATGTTTTTTTTGTGTTAGTCTGACCTGTCCGGGATGTTTCTGTGTCTGTTGCCCGGTGCAAGCTGGGTCACGCTTCAGCACTTACAGAGTAGACCTGAATAGGAATGGGTGAAGAGGATCAATGGATGGATGGACACCATACAGTGAACATGAATACATTAGGTGACACTAAGCCTGATCATGACCATGTTAAGACCTGTCAGTTTGTACATGTCACTATTGGTTAAGCTTGTCACAGTACTTGCAAAAAGTTAATCCACATAGTATCTTTCAGTCTCACATTCTGTAGTTTTTTCTGAAAAATTACATTCTTGCAATAACAGATAAATCCATTTACTGAAGCAGGCAAATTATTCACTTGCACAAAAAGCAATTTAAAACATAAATTACTTTTAATGGTATTTTTTTTGTTTGAATTCTCAAGATTCCATTTGAATCCTCTAACTGCGTGCCCTTGAATTTTTAAGAGCTGTCTTTCTTTTAAGTGTTACATCTTCATCAAGATACATGAACAGTACATACTGTCTGATGTGGATGATTTGTGTTTATACCTGGTGATATCTACTCTGTCCTTCAGGAGTCCAAAACAGTTTGCTTTGTATATTGTTTTTGCGGTTTACATCATTGAGTGAGATGTTTTTCTCTCCACCTCAAGGAGAAAAAGGCAGTTTTTTAAAGACTCGTGTTTACCAGAAGAAATATCACAAGTGTGAGACAAAGGCAGGTTAGTGCAGCTGTTTTTGACAGCAGACATTTAGTCTGGCTCATTCACAGTCTGAACTGTCCTGATTTGCTGTTATGAATATGTTAATCAATGGTCAAAGGGGACCTATTATGCTTTTCCTTATTTTCTGCTATAAATATGTATAATGTCACAAAGTCAGATGTTCATATTAAAAGTGACCAAAGTTCAAATAATGTTGTAAATGTATGTAAACTAATCCCTGTGACCAAAAACCTCAGGCTGCAGACCATTCTGAATTTTGTGTTTCCAATGATTTTTCCCACTATCAAGACAAGCTGACATCAGCTGGTGACAGATTCCTTTATATAGTCATCTGCTCCAGGCACTCCACTGCAAATGTTTACATTAGCCCACACTACATGTAGCCACATGTCACCGTCAGGGAAACATGTAATCTTGGTTGCCGATTTTGCTCATATCTTCCTGATTTGGGATTATATTCTGCTGGAAAATGTGTGGCTGTGATGATTTTGGTTTAGAAGCTTTTATTGGTGATTTTTCATGGTAGAAAGTGCAGCTTTACTTCATTACAGTCATTCCTCCAGCTGCAATGACGGTGTAGAGACAACAACAGACCAAGAAGAGCAGACTGTGCTCTTTCAGGAGGGGACAGGTGCTAAAACGGAGTGCTCAAGACAGAGGGTAAATACAGGTGTTTCAGCACCAACAGAATGAGGAATATAAAGTGTTTTTGGAACGTTTAAGCATTTCAACATTTTCTAGTAGAGACCCGAAATACAAGTAAGAACCTAAAAATGAGCATAATAGGTCCCCTTTAAATCCTCCTAGTCACCTACCACCTGTTTGTTCTGCCTGTGTTTCAAAGTTGTTTAACATGGAGTTTAATTCCATTTACATTCCCTTTTGTTGTGTGTGACGTGGGAACACAGCAGCATTTACACTGTGTTATCAGTGAGGCAACCATGTGTACATGTCTTGGGTGAGTGGTTCTGTTCTTCACGGGTGCATTTCCACATTATTCTCTAAGCCCTTCAGCACAAGTCTGAAAATTCATATCACATGTTAATACCAGGTGTGAAGTGGGCTTTATTCTATCTGCTGCTAAAAGTGCAGCTTTGGTAATATATACAAAGTACATAATGTACATCAGAATCTGTGTCCATAAGTGAATTTGTATATTTCTCCAAACGCTGTCTTACATTACTGCAGAGCAGGTATTGTGCGTTAAAATGCAAAACTATTTCTGAGTAAAACAAAACAAAACAAAAAAAAGTAGCATAACCTTAAGTGCTGTATTTAATCATAGACGAAAACCTCTGATGCTTCCATTCATGTAGAGGCTCCTAAGCAACCAAACACAGAAATAGTGTAATTATTAAATAAATAATTATAGAATAATTAAATGATTACATAAAGATCTCCTGGTATCAACGTCTGGTAATCTTAATAGCATCTCTGAGGCTATGTCTGGGATGTGGGCGAATAGTTCTCTTCAAAACAACCCCCAGCATGTGCCAATAAAAATAAGAAATGCATTGAGTATTACATGGTTGAGCTAACAAAATGATTGTGGGTGTGCGTCTGTACGTGTGCGACCCAACGGGACGATGTGTAAAATACACAACAACATATGTACAAACGTTGGTATCATCTAAAAACAAAGACAGACTGGTTCCTTTCGTATTTTGATGTTAATAAATGCTGTGCTTCAGTGGTTCTATAAATAATAAATGTAATAGCATTGATTCACAGCCAATCTCAGCTAACTCTCATGCAGCACAGGTGAAGGCGTCTGGAGAACACATATATTTCCTTTTATTCCTCCAGCTTATAAATGAGCCAGGGGATTGGTGGTGGATTAGTGTTTGCTTACAGCAGGATAATAATGCGGGATAATAAAAGTATATATGGTAATATTCTCTTTTAATTATTTTTAGGTGGTGGACCAACGGTGTAATAATATAAATGTCAAGTATAATCAGAGAGGGTCACTACCTCTCTTTCATTAGAGCAATATTAAATCTATTTGTTTTAAACAGTCTTGTGTGCTCATTTAAACCCATCCCAGCCTGCTGTGGGTTCAGACTGGGTAGAGGCTCTGTTTATTCGTGTGGCTCTCCTGGCTCTAAGGGACACCAGGTTCAATAGTCTCTCCAGCTCGTCCCCAGATCCTGCCAGACTACTGGAGCCAAGCCCTCCGCGATCCTCCTGCGATCCCCTCCACTCCCCTGTCTGTAAGTCCCACGCTCTGAGGGGAGGCAGAAGTTGAGCTGGGTGCAGATTGATGCCCGGGGGGCTTGACGGATATCCTTCATAGGCTCGTCGAGTTGGGGGCAGAGTGTCATAAAGGCTCTCTGTATCTTCCCCTTGCTCTGGGTCATGGCTGGTCTCACGGTATTCCTCGTAAACAGGCGAGGAGCTGTCTTCACAGCTGTCATGGCCGTGCAACTGCTGATGCTCTCTGTGGTCCTGGCATGCCCCCATGTCTCTGCTCCTGTTGCCCGTATCCTCTCCTTCCCCGTCGTGCCTTCTCTTTTCTTCTCTGTCCAGGATGCGTTTCCTCTCCCACTCACCCGACTGATTCCTCTCCCACTGGAAGGTTCTCCTCCCGGTCTCCCGTACCTGCTCCCGGCCCCTGTCACTGCTGTAGCCCATCACTTTGTAGTCCAGCTGGAGAGAACGCGTGCTGCCTCCTCGTCTGATGTTTTGCTGGGTGTCACTGAGGTCGTAATGGGATCCCAGCTCCGGTGGACGCAGACGTGATGGTGACAACCAGCTTGAAGTCTGCCTGGAAGACTCCCAGCGGTATGCTGAAGGGGAAAAAAAGAATAGAATAAATCTTTTTAAATAGTTTGGAACAGTTTCAGTAAGACACAGTATGCTTTTAATGGAACAACAAGTAGAGAGACGACCTACTTAAGAGAGTTAAGAAAAGGATTTTAGTTAACATACTGTGTTAGGAGCCTGAGGCTTTATTCCCTGGACAAACTAGTGCTGCCAAATCACTGGAAGTATGTAGCGCTCTCTCCTGAATGTGTGTGTTACGTTACAAACAGCCTTTTGGCAACGCACAGTGCGAGCGAGCAATGAGATTATCTATCTAATAGGATCAGCCAGCGAAAGGTGCAACATCAATAAATCACTTCACTTATAAAACAACAGTATCATCGCAATCTTATCTGCAGGAGGTAAGCGAGGTGACACCGGTGAATATGCTTTTAGTCACTAGAGGGACTGATCTGAAGATGTTCACAATTCAAATCACTGCAGATCTCTGCCCTCCTAAAGCCACAACAGCTAACTCTAACTGTACAAAAAAACACAAGGTGCCAAGATCTGGACTTTACTGCCCCCTAATAAACAAACCTTTGCTTAAAAGGAAAAAATTTCCCTACATTAATGAACAGCCTGTGCATATACTCTGGCTTGTTGTGTTTCCCCTCTTTGGCTTTCCCTCTGCTTATTATCTACCTCCTTGATCTGTTTTTATTTTCATAGAAATATGTTGCTTGTTAGTTTTTTATGCCCAAGAGTGTGTTTGTACATATGAGCAGAGCGCTGCATGTTTGAGAGCATGTACGTGTGTGTTTGTTTGTGTCTAATGCAGCAGGAGGTTCGTGAATGGGCTTTGTTTCTCACTGTGCCACCGTGGAGTTTACTACGTGTTCCAAGGGACTGCGTGTTTACGTTGTGTAATTGCTCTACTTCTCATTTAGAATTTATTAACGTGCAAATAAAATAAGTCAACAAAATTCCTCTTTTTTTTTCTCTACATCTGAGTTCATGCTGTTAAATGGACTGACACAGAACTCCCCACTAATCCACTACTTCCTACAAACTACAGCATGCAGGTTGCATAATTCATGGTTAGGTTAATGAGCTGTGAGTGAAAAAATATCATATTGATGAAGAGAGAGAAGCTAGGGGGGGGTCATCCTCTGTGTGGGACGGAAAGTACACTTCATAAGCAGTGCCAGCTCCTGGTATATAATGCATGACACGTGTGTGGACAGAGATATCTAATAGACTGCCGTGCCAACACGCCACAAAACATGTGGGAGTTCTTTCTGCATGCCATGCTGCTGAAATCCCTGGCTGAAATATGTTCAAATGAAAAGGTTAAAGGGGGGAAAAATAAATGTATGTTCTTACAATCCACAATGTACTCTTTGATGAACTCTACACAAATCTCATCTTTGCTCTGCAGGTGGCGACTTGCTGTCAGTGAAGCGGAAAACAAAACAAATATCTCATGGGACAGGAAGCCTTTGATGATGAAATGCTCTTCTCATAGAAACAACTGAATGCAGAAAGACACGGTGAATTACGACACGGAAGAAAACACAACTGGATAACGGGGAGGGGAGAGAAGAAGGCTGGCAGAGAGCCATTTAGCACATTGTGGATACGTGTAAACAGACAGGCGCACACAGCGACAAAATTCACAACACGTAATATGCACTATACATACACATGCACACTGTAATTGTAAACACAAACACGTTATCTCATGCGAGCAGGATTAATGATATGTCAAGTGGAGAATAACAGATATGAACACCCTTCACCTTGCAGTAAATCAGACTTTTTTTCCTCTCTTATTATGTTGATATTTTTAATTGTGTTCACTTTTCTTGATGTGAGCACAAATATATGAACACATACAGTATATAAAATAAGAAATATATGTTTACATACACTGAATCCAATGGGTTATTTGGAGAGACTTACTGAACAACAATTCCATTCGTCATTTAATTCTCTCTGTCTGAAATAAAGCTTCTTGTGCTTCAGTAGGCTGGCAGCGACAGAGGCATAAACGCAGTCTTGCTCTGGGTAAGTAATGAAATGCTTTGTGGACCCAGTAAATTACATGCAACTGAGAACAAACAGACTTGGTAACTATGAGCCAATTAATATGGTTTTTAAGACTGTAGCACAAGCAGCTGACATGAACATGTTACAGGAGAGGTGCAACTAGATCATACCTGCGCTGATCTTTGTTTAAGCAAAGCAATTCATTCGGTAAGAGGGGAAAGTCAGTGTTCAGCCTGTAGATGATGCCCCATTTAGTGTGAAAAAAGAAAGTGTTTGAAGCTGCTTTCGCCTCTGTGGATGTGAGGCTTGGCTCAACGTGCCCCTAAAATCCACTGAGACGCTCTACAAGGCCGGGGTGAAAGCTTTGCTTTGCTTAGAGTGAGGATGGCTGCACCCAACTTGACTGTGCTGTTTAATGTCAGTGTAATTCCAATGATCTTAATCAACTATTTATATACAAAAGGCACTTTTATATGTTGCATACACACCAGAAATAATTATGGGGTGAGGGAATTGTTTTTTTTTAGCCTATTTATACTTTTTTTTTTTGGGCCTATTGTTTTTATTTGATCATAGAAAGCTGTTTTATATTGAAAATGTGATGCAGAGTCTGAATCCTATGGTGGCCAACAAGGGCAAACATGCTACAGTGGCCCAAACATTTCACATTTCCAATTAAAGAAACGTGCTGCAGAGTCAGAAAAGGTGCCAGTTCAAAAACATATGTGACAATCCAAACAAAATATGACAGAAACACGCTGCAAATGAAAACTGTGCTGCAGAAGCCAAAAATAAAAAACAGATTAACAGCACTAGACTAATAGAATTTAAATTCTGATGAAATCACAGATTTTTATTTCGCTGCTCTGGCTCAAGGAAAGTGTTACAAATCTTAAACTCCATGGTTTAAAAATTCATAATAGAAAGAGTCATAATTGACCTTGTTTGCAGTTTGAGGTGTCCTGTCAACAGTTTTACAGTTGTCTCTTTTATAATGGTGGCCTATGAGGAGCTGCAGGGGATTTTTTGCTGCAATACCGTGAGCGGCCATTGGGAAAAATTGGCTGCAAGACTGATCAGTGCTCCTGGGGGCCTGGTGAGACCAGATAAGACAGTGTTTTTGAAGTGGGCTAGCCCCCAAGCCCCTAGGCTTTACAGCCAATCTGACATAGTGGCCAAACTGGAATTACAACTCCCCGATCTGTCACATACTAGAGGGCCCCAAAACACTTTTTCGCCTACACTTACATGGTTGAAGAGACAGCTGTAAATCAGTGGATACAATTTTTTACTATCACATCCCCCACAAAATGACTCGTTTCACTATCAAAATTTCACCCATTCAGTTGGATAGAATTTTACAAGTCTAGAAGAGCAACACGCACAATGAAATCATTTTATCCCCATTCAAGTTGTCAGAGAGTTAATCTGGATAGTTTGGCCAGCGAAAATTAGCATGTGAAGTATGGGCCCAACAATGTGGAAGCAGAGCTGTAGTCACGTTAGTCAAACTTTTTTGGCTTCATGTGCCATTGGGCAACTTTAATAAGAATGATCAGGGCCCCGCCTCCAATGCTGTATCCCATTCTCTTTATACATCCAGGGAAGCAGGAAGAAAAATGAAGTTAAGAAACAACATAAAAAGGTATGTTTTCTTTATTCTTTATTGTCTTCTACAATATTGTAATCGAATTGACGTCAAAGTCTCTAGTTTTCTGATGCTAGCTACTGTAAGCCTTGGTATTTTATGATATTGTAAAAGATTAAGACCAAATGTAAAAAGAATACATACCATTTTATGTTTCGTTTTTACTCCACTTTTCTTACCTCTTCAAAAACACACCCCCTTATCTGATTTCTTTTTCTCAGGTTAAACATCAAGCCGTTAAACTTAGCATTCCCCCTAAAGGAGAGGAGAGGAGAACTCCCATTTTGATGACAGAATATGCAGCATTTTCTGTAGCATTTCTTTTCATGGTTTGTGTGTTTTTAAATTTGCATAATTTCTGTATTCACAGCGTGTTTGCTATTTGTTTGGGCTTTCTGCAGCACGTTTCTTAATTTGCAGCATGTTTCTGTTGTTGCATATCTCTTCCGAAACAGCAGCTTCTCCTAATCGTAATGTCTGAGGTCGTTTTAGCACGTTTTCCCTTGTTGGCCAACCTAGAATCCAGTATCAAATCCACCTACCCAATCTTAATCCTTTCAAATCCCTTATCAGACCCACAAGACATAAATAATAAATGAAACTCTAAGATTCAATTGAGATCTTTATCAGCTTTTGTTGGCTAAGAAAGCAGAAACACTCCAGTTTTGAGTGGAGGCCTAATTAGTAATTAACTGCTATTATTAATCAATCACAACCTGTAGCTGCAACCTGGGGCTGACATAAGCGGCATACAATGAACTGTTAAATATGCACCCGACACATTGAAGTGAGAGGTGTAGACAGATTATTTTAGCATACATTTTCAACTAGCTCTTAATTCAAATAATGGAGGTAGTGATTATGAACTATTAAGACTGCAAGGTCACAATATTTATCTGATAGCTATGAATGTTATGTGGGAGAACACTGATGCCATTCACAGTCAGAGAGAGGCATTTTAAAGTGAGTGTACTGATCTTAAGTGATCCTGGATTGTTGACGTCAGTGCTGATACTGATATTTCATATCTGCCAATATTCATTTTTCTACAATAAAACCAAAACATAAACAGAAATTCCTGAGCAGGATCTTTAGTTGGTCGAAAACTGGAAGCCTACATTTACATTCAAAGGCTAGCAAAAAAATGCATAGACAGAAAATGGTAATCTGCGCTGTACAGGGTATGATAAAAGTATTGAGAGTAAATAATGTAAAGAACACAAAAGGTTGGGTTTTGGGATCACAGCTTGAGAAATAAAGCCAAAGGGATGGAAAGTTAATAAGATGTTTTTCAGTTGCTTTGCATCTCACTCACCAGGGCTGTTCCGCCGCTGTTCTTTGTCCATGTTTGACACTACAAAGGGAGAGAGAAAGCCAGAGTCAGTGAAAGCCTGAGACAAACAACACAGAAACCAAAGGGGAGAAATTGAAACACAGAGAGATCCAGTGTCAGAAACTGACAAAAATATTGGAAATCTAAGCAGGATGTTTTATTCTGAATAGAAAGGGGATTGAACAGCAGAGGCTTGGCTGCATTCACTACATTACATCTTAGAGCTTTACCACTGAACAAACACTTTGGCATCAGAAGACAGACACAAAAGAGATAGATGAGTTGACAGAAGATATTCTTTCATACCTTCACTTTCAATATTATCAACAGCATCATTGACTAGACGTATGACTGTCACTATGGAGGCTAGGCAGAACACAAGAAAGAGAGAAGAAGAAGAACAGAAATAATGTCAGTGCACTTGTGAATAGGGTAAGGTTTCAAGAGTTGGGTGTGAATAAGATGAGATGGAGAATGTGTGTGTGCACACGTGTTGAGAACAGAGGAGCAAACACGTTTGTATGCATGTGTTGTGTGTGTGTGTGTGTGTGTGTGTGTTTGTGTCCTATAAGGGAAGAGACATGAGGTCTTTGCTGCTACAGTAATTAGATGGGAAAGAAAGCATCTACATGGGTTCCTTATCTGGAAAACACACACCCACACACATGCGCACAAACACACATGATAATTAGGGTGTTTGGCTTCCTAACTTTATACCAAGAAAAGATCAATGGTATTGAGTTATCTGGGAAAAAGACGCTATAGAATTGAATAAAGGCGTTAAAAGAGATTCTTTTTTCTTTCACTGAAGACCTGTGTATTCACTGCTGCAGCATTTGTATGTATGGCTTTGGTTGCATTAAGGTACCTTTTATGAAACATTTCCACTGGACTATTTTCAGCTTGCTTTTCAATATGTTAATACAAGTAATGTACTAGACCAAAAGTGCAAAGAGGACTGTTTCTAAATTCCGGGAATTTTATCTACAGCAGTGCTTCCCAGCCTTTGTTTGCATGGACTCATAAATGTGAAGCAATGTCTAGTTGAGACTAATTTTCCCCTCTTTTAAATAACTTTTAGAGGCTTTACACTTTATGATAAACTCAGATAAACTAAAGTGATGAACTAAAAGCAAAGTGTGTTGGGTTGTTTCAGTGTTGGTCTTACCGTTGTCATCGAAGGACTCAGAAGTGTAAGAACTGAGGGAGTGCTCCTCAGATGTGGAGTCTGAGAGACATGCAACCTCTTCCACCAGCTCTGACACATCTAATGTACATAAAAAACACAGGTACATATTCATTTCCAAACTCCTTTGGGAGCATTTCTTAATAAGCAACAAGCCATATCAAAATGTTCCACTCAAACTGTTAAGCCGATATAAATTCAACATTTTAAGTCTATCTTAAAGGTATACTATGCAGGGTTGTCATTAACACGTCCGCTAGCGAAGGTGAAAGTAAAAGCCAACCCCAGATTCACTCTTTTGGCTTTTTGCCTTGCTAGATTTGCATTTTTTTTGGCGTTGTCTCTTGGATACCTGCTGCTTACTGTCTGGCACCTGGTAGCTACCTTTTAATAAAGCCCCGACCTCACCTGAGCACAGTGGGGGTACACGCCCTTTAACGTCCTGAGCACAGAAAATAAGACACTACAAGCAGAGGGCAAAGCCTGTGCAGAGAAATACACCACCACATGACTGAGCGGGATTACTTCTGTATGAGTCTATACACTGTTTTCATAGGAAAATCCTGCATAGTATATAAAATACTGACATGCTGATATGTGCATTTAAAGAGTTACTGAATGCTGTAATCATTTCTTCTTTCCACCCCGGCCCTGAAGAGATCCCTTCCTGGCATGAGTCCACTATGCAGTCTGAGCTAGCCAAATCAAGTGGGTAGGCACTTGTTTTGGAACACATTTTTTCACAAGGTGAGAGCTGTGGATTTTCCCATCTATTACACTGAAGGGATGTTTTTACAGCCAAGAGGAACAGGGGAAATGTTACAAAAACCAAAACCTCTCTCATCGCACATATAGGCATGTGAGTATTGTATTTATAGACTTGGAATTTCTACACCAATCCTCCAAAGTCACACACATAACAAACTATTCACACGTGAAGAATTTAAGGTGGAATTCTGCATGTTTTCAAAACTCATACATGACATTCTTGTGTTCTAAGAAGACCAAAAATATTAGGGTGCTTTCAGACCTAGAGCTTGCTTGCTTAGGTCCAAATCAGGGACTAATTTTGTTTCAAAGTTGCACAACTGCTCAGAGTCGATTTGTGTTCTCACGGGTTGCGGGTTGATTTCAGTGCTGGTCATCGTGTACTATATTGCTTGCATTGTTCATTTTGGGCAAACCATACAGTTTGAAAAAGAGGTGTGGCTCCAACTAGAAAACAATGTTTTGATGCATTGGATGTGCTGAATGTGCATATTAAGGCAGTACAGGAGGAGGCGCACATTAATAATCCTCCAGGACTGTAACATGCTCATGTTGAATCCAGTCGGTTCGGATCGAAGTCGGAGCACGGTCTCACCACAAATGAACCGCACCAGAGTTCGTTTGTAACCGGACCAAGACCACCTCTTCAAGAAGGTCTCAGTCCGTTGTTTTATGCGCACCTGAGTGCGATTGCTGTGGTCACACCTGCCCTAAAGACACAACACTTAGGGGGAAAACGAACTTGAGTTTTGTTGAACCGAATCAACAACTCTCCTACGTCCAAAAACTAGAGTGCCAAAACTCAAACATGTGATGTCATCAATTATAAAGTCTGGAGCTGCTTCATAGACCATTAACTGTGAAGGGTGTTATAAATGACACTGAGAGAACCCAAGGGAATGTTCTCAGTATATGGGTACATTTTCTGCTTCAGGACTGAGAACACTGCAGTAGCATAAAGCTCATTTGGGTATAAAACGGAAAACAAACATTGACTGAAGTGTCCTAGGCCATGGAAATAACACACTGGAATTCTTAATTTTGGTGGTGTTCCTCTTTAAGTTTCAGGCACGAAATGAATTCAGGTCTGCTCTCAAACGCTGCCTAAATGCTTTGCAGTACAGCATTTTTAACAAATCCCAGTACACCCGCTGCGACTCCAGGTTTGCTCATTTAATGCTGTCTGCACCAGCTGGAGGTGTCATCGAGGGTAAGGACCACAGAGGTACTTGTTCTCGTGTAGTTCGGTGCAGCAGATGTGAAACACAACCAATCACATTAAAAATCTTAAAAAGTTGGTCTAGCCAGACCTGCTCACACTGCAGTAATCAAAGCTACAGTCGCAAACCTGACACTCTGTGTGTACAAGTCAGATTAAATTTCATTCCTCCTCCAGTTAGCCTCAACCTGCATGACTTCAGAGGCAACATTTCAGATAAATAGATGCTTACAAGCCAGCGTGATTCCTGACACAGTTTTCCTTTGCAGAGCTGGGGGTGTTTTTCATTATTTTGGGGGTCAGAATTGCCTGCGAGTGATTGTTTTTCAAACGACTGCCAGAGGGGCAGAGCAGGTGCTTATGTGTCACAATGGCTTCAGACAGAGGCATGTTGCTGTGAGGACTGTCTGTTAAGCTAAGAGACAGGTACGTAATTCTAGCAGGTGCTCTGAGCAGCAATACAACGCCTGGTTTCACATTAGTGTTCGAATTGGGAGAGAGATACAGAAAACCAACAGAGCGGAAATCTCTGGTGTAGGCTTTAAAAACAAATCTATTTGGAATATAAAACTGCTTGGAAATAAGAGCTGACAGCTTTGCTGATGTGATTAAAAGTAACTTTTGGCAAAACTAAAGAGGCTTTGTATTGGTAGGTGGAACAAATGGGAAAGAGCAGACGGAGAAAACAGTTTACAGACATTTCACTGCCGCCTCTGCTGAATCACAATACACTTAAAATACCGACCTTGATTGGCACTGAATTATAACTCTGGTAATTATGATATATGTGAGTTCTTGTACGGCTGCTTGTGCTAAATAACAGTAAATAATGATGCATTGAGACATTTAGCATATTGTGTCAAATGAAAAAAAAAGATATAAAAAAGAAATACATGTTTTTGTTCCTTAAAGGTCCAGTGTGTACGATTTAGAGGGATTTAGTTGCATCTAGTGGTGAGGATTGCAGACTGCAACGAGCTGAAACTTCTCTGTCCTCCTCTCCAAAACAAACAGATCCGGTGATTTAAACCAGTAAAAAAAACACTGAATAAAGCAGCTTCACGTAACAATCAGTGGTCAGCTTGTCAGAGATGGCCCGCTAGCCCAGCACCTGCTAATGTGTGCTTACCTTTTTCCTCTAATAACTTAAGATCCAGACATTCAGGAGGTTTTTTTACCGGGAACTGAATTATCCACAGAGGTCTCTCCCTCTCCAAAAGAAAAAGACTCACTACTCAAAGTAGTTTCACATTAAAAAAATCTATGTTTTTCCGACACTGCTCAGTGCAGGGGTGCTGCTCACTCTGGTGGCTGACATGAAAACATGCATGGCCCCGACTGGAGCCAGTGTTTGGTTTGTCTATTCTGAGCTACTGGGGAAATTTCCATAGATGAGGACCTGCCCCCTAAGTAGATAAAAACAGTTCATTCTAAGGTAACGAAAACACATTGTTTCTTGATTTTCAGGTGATGATGCACTAAGGAAAACATACTTATTATACTGTAATACATTTCTGCCACTGTATCCCCCTAACTTCTACACACTGGACCTTTAAACTAAAGAGCTGAATCGGTAATCGGTACCAAAGCTCACATTTACAAAAGTACAACCACAGTTAGTGCTATTCTGCTGATTAAGAGCAGATCTTTAACAGGTGGAAATGATCCTGGCTTCCAGCTCTTTCAGCTGTTTTACGAAAAGCAATAAACAATTTGTCTGTGCACTTTGGTGGCATGGACGGCTTTAAGAGGTTTTGCAATTGGTGGCTTGCTTTGCACAGCATGTCTTTGTCACCTCTGTCTGTCACATCTTCTAAAAATGTCCTTGTCTGCCTCAAAATTGTGCTTCACACTGGACAGCCTGCAAAGCAAGCAGTCAGGGCTTGGCCTATCTTATAACCAAAACTCTGTCCATGAGGGCAGGGATGTCTGGACATCAACTTTAGCTTTCTGAGCCCAAGCTAGGTGGTCATGGTCCAGTGCGTATGGAACAAGTCAAATGCTCCTGTGGGAATGTGAGCAGTAAGGCAGTACCATCAATCAAACTAAATAAGGAAGGCAGCGCCACAACCACTGGTCTGATTCGGCATGCAGGTGAGGGGACCCTTCTCAACATAATCAAGCTTTTTTCTTTAAAAGAAGTAAACATGTTTTATTCTTTCTTTCTTTTCTTTTCTATTCATTTTACTCCCTCTCAGACACTTAGTCATTATTGTGCCAATGACTATCCTGCCATGTGCCAACCTTGGCAGCAATGCCTGAGATTACGGACCCGACCCCTGCTCTAATCCTACCACTAATACTGAGCCAAACCGTATTCTCATCCTGGCCCCCAAACTTTTTAAATCCCCTGCACTTTTTCAATTGGAAGAGCCATCAGGAGGCATAATGGTATTTAGCGTGTGCTTTATCTGATGCTCTTAAAAAAGGAAACCTTCACTTTAGAAGTGTTCCATTGTTAATGTTGAATTAAGCTGAATTAACTGTTCTTGCAATATCAATTAAGTAATTGGCTGCTTTCACTTTTTTTTTTTTTTTTATTATTATTTTCCCGATTTTTCCCTTCAGACCAGTTTACAACATTTTTTAATTGGAAATACTTATTACCACTAATACTGAGCCAAACATAGTTCAAATATAAACCTCCAACAGCAACCAAAACAGCTCCACAAATTGCTTTCTGTAATTTCTCCTGTAATTGGTTCAGTAATAGTTGTAGCATTTGAACTGGAAAACCTCCACCGAGGGTGCTTACTCCATCTGCATTATTAGAGGAGCTGGTGTTTTTCTATGAGGCCTTAGTTGTCAAAGTTATTCAGTCATGAACCTTTTATTAAAACTGTGCAAAACATCATGAAGATCAATATGCTTATTGCGAGACATCCTGTGTATGAGAGCACAATTACCAAAAACTGGTCGATATGGGACCTGATTTGTTAGTAAGTTTTTTTCCAGTTATTTCATTATTCATGATATTTTATTTATTCATGAGCAGCAGGTAGTGACAGAAAAACGGCCAATATGTTTTCTCACGTATTGACTTGTGCCCATCTATTGAAATATTAATTATTATACTTATTAGTGGTTGCTGTGGTGTAAATAAATAACCAAACTGTTTCCAATTGCTTAATTAAATTTGCAGCTAACACTGGAGTCATTAACCCAATAATAAGAATATTAGTTTGCTATCAGCGAAATCACATTTTAATTAAAGGACTCTGATGTAACTGTGACCCCTAGGGGCGTATGCTTTTCTTTTTATGTGCATACACTCAACAGGGGAGCAAAAAAATAGAATAACCTATTTCCCATTCCCACAGGAAGGAATCAATAATTAAGAGGCAGGAAGTTCCCACCACAGGCTGTATTATTCAAACAACAGGTTGGACAGAGAATCGAAATGTGTGACGTGACGTCTACCTTTGCACAGAGATGCAACGTGGTTATTTCACTGACAGGGAACAAACTGTGAACTGTGCTCCTGCTGTTGACAGCGTTGGCAGCTAAATATCAGACTGAAGTGGAATTATCTGACAACTACCTCTCGCCGATTGCCCTCAGTTTGTTGTCCTCGCAGCTGACAAAGGTACACGTGAAGCAAACTTGGATAAAAAAAAAAAAGAAGTGGTAAAAACTTGGCAGAAAAGTTGACTTTCTTGAAGTGGCACTGTTCCAACTACTTTGATTTCAACTTAACTTTTTTGAGCAAAAGTAGGACAACAACATAGGACATCAGTTCTGGCTGATTACCCTGACCATTCAAACAGAAGTGCACAGGAGATGTAAAAGAGTTATCCTGATACAAGAGGACACAATTGCCAATTTCAGCAGAAAAGTAAGTTATACTATCATTTACGGCTGCCAGAGAGTAAATAGTAAAACTGAAATAAAATTATTGCAAAATATAAATATCACTTCTTAACCACTCTTGCTTACTCTGGGCCATTTTCTTTGATGTGTGTGATCAAAAGGCATAGATCACTGTGAAATAAGCTCTCTCAGTGGAGCTGAGAGTATGAGTGTAACACAATGAATTCATGGCCTGTGTACTCAGTGCCTTTTTCATCAGAGGTCAGAAACTGCGTGTGTATGCGAGGGTGTGTACGTGCGTGCACTTGGTTGCAGTCTTACCCTGTGGACTGTTATCTCTCTGTGTTCTCTCCAACTCAAAAGCTCTCTGCCCCCATTCCTCCTCTCTCTCATCTCTCACTCTCTCCAGCCCTTCCTCCCTCGTTTCCTCTCCCTCCCAGGACACTTTGTGGGCTGGGCTGTGCTCAGAACGGCAGGACGATGCAGAAGGGAGATTGGGCGCCACACTGCACACTGCGATGCCCCTCCTATTGGACACACTTCGTACATTGGAGATGTCTGAGAGGAAGCTGCTCAGCTGTAGAGATGGAAGAAAACAGCAATGACAAAAAAATAGATAAGTAAAGATGCCCTGGAATTTCACCTGGTAGAGCATGTTGCCCCATGTACTTAAAGGCTGAAACCTTGCAGCAGCCTGGGTTCGATTCCTTTGCTGCATGTTGTCCCTTCTCTCTTTCTCCCCCCTTTCCTATCTGTCTCAGCTCAGAGTGACATTTTGCACTGTCATTGAATCCAATAAAAAGTAAATCCCACATAAATTTTTCTGCTCCCGTAAAATCTCGCTAGTACAAAGCTCAAGATAAACCTGAACAAATGCACTATTTATCCCTGTTTATCTTTGTTTTTGAGCAACGTTTGTTGAAAACTAATTTTCTAAAATAATTTGAAAACTTATTTAGCCCATTTTGAAAAAGAAAGCATATATTTGTGAGCCATTTTTAAAGGCTTACATCTTCAGTTGAAATGAATGGGCTTAGAGCTGAGAGCCACAGACAGAGCCAGGAAGTCAGAGACTATTGGATAATTGTTTTGGTCTAGGAGTGTATTTCAAAATCTCTTTCAAATTGTTTTTATTTGTTTAAGAATAAGACTGATACAGTGAAAATTGGTGCAGCCTTTTTTAAAACTACCACTGGGGTATTCTTCACATGTTGTCTTCAAAGAAAAACTTTGCCCAAAAAAATGACCATTTGTATATCAACTGCTTACCCCGTGTTATCTTGAATTTCTGAATGGAAAACTTTTTCTCGCATGCCTCTAGTGCAGAATCCAAATCCAAAAACAGCTAACATCTTGAGGAATTGAATTAAAGGGGGCCGCATTTAGCATCAGCAAAACTATATCAAAAGATCCATTTGTAAACTCTCACACAACTCCTGTAGTATAATCCAAGTCTCTCTTATCTAGTCGTGTGTTTGCAACCCAGTTTCACTCCAAAGTTGTCGAATCCGTCGTCAGGGGAGAAACGCAGTGGGACAAGAACGAAAGTTAAGGGGGTGAAAGTCCAAGTAGGGTGGGCAGGAGTGGTGGTGGATGGGTCCAACAAACACCAACTTTTATCCAGAGGCAGTGGTCTTTGCCTCCCGTAAGATTATTATGCCAAACCCTGTTCTTTTTATCTAAACCCAAGCATGTGCTTTTCTTGCCTAAACCCAACCACATGCGTTAGTTGTTAGAGGAAAAAAATGTCAATTCGCATTGTTGCACTGATGTAGTGCATTTATTTTGAAAGAGACTGTATGTAAGCGCTAAATTTCCTGTAAAAACGGAAGTGTATTTTGAAAGAAGCCAATGCATGTAACAGGCAGAACTTGACGCGGTGTCCCAGAACGTCAGCAACCAACGCACCCTGGGTACCTTTCATGTCAATATGTGACAAGGTCAGAGTGATAATGTGTTGATGTTTTCCACACACGCCCAAAGACGTGCGTTTGAACTCTGCTCGTGCCTTCCATTGAGCAGAGTTGAAATGCATGCGTGTGCCCAGGCCCACTACTCGTCTGTGTGCAAGACTGTTTATGCGAGACTGTTTAAGTGTTTTAAATAGTATGATTTTAGTGAAACTGTGTGTGTTTCAGAAGTACTGAGCATCCAGCTGGATAACTGAGACTTGGATTATTCTGCTTGAGTTGTGTGAGATTTGGTAAACAGATGTTTTGATACAGTTTTGCTGCTGTTAACCGTGGAACCCAGTGACTTCAATTCATCAAGAATGTTCGCCTTGTTTGGGTTCTTTGTTCACTGTGGAGGCATGAAAGAAAAACTAAGTTTTCGCACAAATTTAACTTAACATGAGATGAGTAACTGATACACAAAGTCATTTTGCGGGTGAATTCCTTCCAGCAAAATGACTTTTTTTTCTCAATTTTGTAAGCTTACAATTCCTTTCATTCAGTACCTTCCATTTTACATGTTTTTTTCCCATTGCTACTAAATTTCAGTCTCACATTTTCTATTATATCAAAACTCCATCACTCATATTTCCTGCCATACAAGCACTTTCTTCGTAGTTTCACTCTGAGGACAGTGAACCCTCTCTCGAGCACACTATGATTATTTGTCCCATGGCTGTTTGTAAGAATAACAATAATAGAGGTACTAATATCCTGAGTCTCTTCCAAGCAACAAAAACAACAACTGAATAACAAAAAGCACAGCATCATCAAAACAAGGAGTTGCAAGGTATGCTGATATAAATATTGATATTATTATATAAAAATGATATTGCCTGGGAAATTTAATTTTACTTTTTTTATTAGTTTATAATATGAAAATATGGATAGAATTTTTAATCTCTATGAAATTATTTGTCTTTGCCTTTAACTAAAACTGCAACGACTGAGTCTTTTAGTCTTTTAAGAAGATGGACATTATATGATACAAGAAACATAAAAAATAATACATGCCCATGCACACTTCTGCGTACCTGACTGCCCTCACTGGAAGTGGTTTTGTCTCCATCTCCACTCCTCATGCCCTGGTTGATGAGTCCTCCTGGTAGAGGGGAGTGAGTAGTCGGACGCACCAGGACCTGGGGAGGGCCCCCAGTGCTGCTTCCCACCTCACCATAGGTGCTCGTGGTCCCAGGTGATCCTGACACACGCACGGCTTTGAATTCAATCCCCTCTGCCCCCATGCCAGTCTTGTGCAGCATGTAGCTTGTTTCTGTGGAAATAGCTGACACACCCATCACAGCCTGAGTACCTGAGCCCGGGTCGGAGTCTTTCCTAAATTTTATTTTCTTCCTGAAGGCGATGAAAAGTATGAGGAGAAGAATGATGACAAAGGCAAGGACCCCAATGCCAATTATTTCTCCTGGTCCGACGTAAGACAGGGGCTCCGCCTGGGTCATACAAAGAGAAAAATCACAAAAACACAAAAACACGGATTGAGCTGTAAGATATCACTGTCTGGTGGAATCATAGTGTTTTCATATTTCTAATTCATTTCTATTCTGATAAGAAAAATCACGTACTTCTAACTTGATGAGAAAACATAGGTTATCTCCAAAAAGAAAAGGTGTCAAGGTAAAAATCCAGCTTTTTCCCCTCAGTCTGTGAAGTTAGTGCTGACTCTATTAAACTTATCCAGGCCACCATGTAAAAACTAGTTGATATGCATGTTTGATGGTAGAGTCCACAGATACAGTGCAGCTGACCTTCCACCCCCAAGTATTTTTGGGAAGGAGATCGATGTTAAGTAACACATCACACGCTTAAAAAAACCACAAGCATTTCAAAAGTTTTACAAACAAAAAATGTCTCTTGGTTAATGATCTTACTGACATTTTGTTGATGTAAAATTAATATTTGATATCATGTAATGTTGGGTGAAATTATTATTTTTTATCTATTTACTACTGCAGAGTTTAACAAGCAAGCCATTTCTGGTCATGCAGAATGAAAGAAATGATTACTTCCACAGATTCATGATTTAATAGCATACATGATGAGTATGCTCCAGGAAAACAAGTTTTATTTCCAGCAGTAAATGTCCTTGAAAAAAAAAACAAGAACAAAACAAAGTTAACATATCAATTAGTTGTGAAAGCTGCCTAATAGGTTTTGTCAACCATGGCTTCTTCTCTGCTGATTACAGTCTTCTAGAGAATAATAAAAGCACCTTCTCACAGTGTGTAACAATAATTGGACTTACAGTCTCAATATAGGGTATATAGTGCATGACAAAAGTTATGAGCGTAACAACTTCAAGTGGAGACTGTGATTTCTTCATTACCACACGCTCATTCATCTACTGCGAAGACAAAGATACCAAGCTGCTGAACAAACCTTCCAGGAGTCTGCTGCACACTAAAATTCTTAACTGCTTCATTATGTATGCCAAATCCACTAACAAGCAAGCTCAATGTGCAAAAAGCTAATAGTTTTTGGATTACATTCTGTAAGACTTACTTCTACATATATTCAGTGTTGTTCATACCATACCTGCGTGTCATCGCCCGGATCACCAGGCATCTGATCATCACAGAACCGACCCTCGTACCCCTCTGAACAGTTACAGTAGAACGACCCGAACGTGTTGACACACTCTCCTCCATCTCCGCACCCGTCCTGGTCACACTCATTAACATCCTCATCACATCTGCAGAGGCAGATAGACAAATAAATTGCTATGCACAGGAGTAGTGAAGATGATTTGTATCAAAGTGAAAGAGGAGAATTAAAGATGAAAGCATGACAGCGAGTTAAAAAGAGAGAAAGAAAATAAATACTTTGGAGATCATCTTTTCAGAGGGCCTCTCTTTTGCTAAATCAAGGGATTATCTTCATGGATTCCCCATTATCCTCATTTTATATGGTTCTGATTTAAAGAAATGTGATTGCATATTTCCAAACACATTGCAAACGGCACACACACAAACACACATGCACACACTCATACTCTTAGATAAAGACGTAAATTACAACTGAGCGACACAGACGTGATTTTACTCCACACACATCTGTGCTCATCATAACTTGTCATTTCAAACATGAAGCCCTGCTGTGATGGAGATAGAAAATAGGTGTATTTTTCTTTTCAATTACTTTTTCTTGATGAGATTTTCAAAACAGTGTGCAAGAGTTGGTCTGACGTAAGACGAAGAAGAATTTCTGAATATTGCAGGAAGCTACCTTGTATAACTATCCTAAGTTTTGCTTTGAATGATAAAATGTTGGGAGATATTAAGCATGTAGTTAAAGGTATGCTATGCAGGATTTCCAAAAAAACACTGTCCATACATGTATCGCCTTATACAGAAGTTATCCTTCTCAATCATCACTTACGACCCACTAGAAGTGTGTGGTGGTGTATTTATCTGTAGAGACTCTGCCCTTTCCCCACATTTTCTTACTTTCTTCTTAATTTTTGTGCTCTGGATGTTTCTGGGCGTGCATCCCCACTGCGCTCAGGTCAGGTTAGGGCTTTATAAAAAGGTAGCAGCCAGATGCCAGACCTTAAGTAGCAGACATCCAGGAGACACAGTCCTGAAAAAATGCAAATATACCTAGACGAAACGGCAAATGAGAATGAATCTGGGATTGGCACTTTCTCCAGTGAGCGTGTTTACAAAAAGTTACTGACAATCCTGCATAGTATAGCTTTGACTTAACCAGGCCTGGATGTACTGGCCTGTGATATGAATACCCTAATTTACAACCTTCATGAACTGAGCAAGCTTTTTGTATTTCAGAGTCTATGATTCAGCTTTTAAGGCAAATTTTTCACCTGTTTAGAGAATTTTCCGCTTAAAATATACTTTTTTAAATTCTTTATTTAATGCATATATGTCAGTGTGCTATTATTATTCATCAGTCTGCAGGAAAAACAATTTCATAGCAGATTACACTCAACAGCTGTTTGCTTGTGTACAGTATTTGCTTTTTTGTATTTCAATCTGTTTATATCTTCATGATGCTGATTTGAACAATATGCTGCCTGAAGAAAACAACTTTATCTCCCTTTTATTCAGCTAAAATGGGTTTAATTCAATTCCATCTAAAGCACTTTTTTACATCTTTGTCAAAATCATGAAAAAGCAGAGGCATTTTCTCCATTGAGGGAAAACTGCTCTCTGGTGGTGGCTCCACTGAACAACCACATGAGCAGAGAGGTTATTTCAAAGGCAATTACTGAGCTGTAATTAAGAAGGCAGCTAGAGAATGATTATAGGCTTTTCAACCAAAATTATACTGAATTAAATTAGAAACACTAATTTATCGCACACAATAACAACTAAAACAACGCGGTGGGTGCTAGGGTGCTAATGAGGGCTAATGAGTGTGTGTTTGTCGAGTCCCACACATATCCTTTCATGTTTGAATGTATATGAAAGGAGAGATGTAGATTTTAATGTGTCTAAATCATCACCCTCACTAAACAGGGCACACTGTTCATCAGCACTGTTTTTTACAATCAGTAATTAAGGCTCAAAAGTGTGTGAGTGTGATTGCAGGCTATTTTATCTTACATAAGTCCCCCGAGTCCTCTAGGACAGCCACAGAGGAATGCACTGCCTAAAGGCTTACAGTCCCCACCGTTCTGGCATGGGTTCGGCATGCAGGATGTCAATTCGATTTCACAGCGCCCCCCAGTGAAGCCAGTGCTGCAACTGCACATGAAGCCTGTTGGAGAGAGATTCAATATGTCTCAAAAAACAGTGTGTATAATCATAAATGTAAACACATAATATCAAATCCTCTTAATACCATGTGATTTCATTTTGGAGTAACTGACTGAATATTGAAAATGCCATCGTACTAAATAAACTGTATGCATGCTGATGTACAAACAAGCCACTGAATTAAAACGAGGAAACAATGAAAATGCTGAAATTGACACAAGCTATAGAAACTAAATCTGTTTCATATGACAACACTTATTCATGTCATTTATTTATACACAATGACTATCACCCACATACGCTGTCATCTACACAGACCTCCAGAGGGCAGGCTGCTGCAGATGGCTCCGTTGAGGCAAGGCTGACTGACGCATGGATCTGGATAAAGCACACAGCCCAACTTGACCTCGCTCAGCCCTGCTATCTCAGCATAACGGCTCCTCTTATTCTGGAGTGGCAGCTCGTTACCGTTCAGCATCAGTGAGCCCAGGCATCCCTGGAAGCCGTCCTGGGCTCTTGGCGGGGCCCTTGCTCCACGGTCCCCGAGTCCTGGCCCTCCCTGGCTTCTCCCTGGCCCTGGGCTTGGCCTCTCGCCCTGCCCGTTGGGTGGCCTCACTTGGGCCCCGAAGAAAAAAGATGAATCTGGGGCCAGAGGCCAAAGGCGAACAGGGGCTTGGGCTGCTCGCCGGCGCTCCACATAGCTGTCATCCAATGACAGGAGAGTGTAGTTCCTAGTCAGCTCCAAGGCAACTGCATGCCAGAGGCCGTCGTTTATTGGTCTGCCAGAGATACCCATAATGCCAAGGGTGTTGTCACAGTCCAACTGGAACCAGAGTCGACCCCCCTCAATCTGTGGAAGGAGAGGGACAATAACTGTATCTTTTAAAGAATATGCAACCACTAAAATACAGCACATCCTCTGCTGAGCAGATCTGGCATCAGGGAACGATACAGTAAAGTGCAGCTTTAGGACGTGTTTACCTTGAGCATGGTACAGGGGTTAACACGCGTGAACATAATGACTCCTCTTCTCTGAAGTGTTCTGATCCTCAGGCCGAGCCTCATCTCTCCACTCTGGCCACTCTCTGTCACTCTGTACTTGATATAACTGTTTCCAGAGAAACTCAGAGAGGTTTGTCCTGCATATTTGCAAAACATACGAACACAGGATTAAATTAGAGGAAATCCTTTCTACGTGCCGAGCTACTCACCCACATTAGATACACAGAAGTGGTCTAACTTTCAAGCTTAGAGAGGATCAAATCACACCTGCACACTCGTCCAGTCTCTCGGGCTGACACTGGCAGACAGATGGCGCTGTAGGACCAGAACGGACACACTGCATGTCTGCTGGACAGGACTGACCTTCACAAAGCTCCACAGGAGTGGGGCATGTCCCTCCTGTTATAAAATGGACAGTCACAGAAATATTAGAAATGTATACCTTCAGGATATCAGAATATCATCTGTCCTCTTATAAAAAAATCTTTAATATGATGTATGTAACATCTGTTTGTCTCTTTGTTATCTGTTTTGTTTTGTTATAAGCTGTGTAAGATAGAGAGGACACAAACAATGTCAGCTGGGCTCAGTTCAATTGCAAGTGCAAGCATAAGTGCAGTGCTCACCAGGGCAGGTGCAGGTCTCTGTAGTGCTGAACCTTGGTGCCACCAAGCTGACCCTCTCTGTGCTGTAGATGACAGGTGAGTCACCCTCCATCACCATCGCCTGCTCACACACCCTGTCCCCACAATCCAGCTCTCCAGAACAAGCGCTGCTTACCACCACTGCCCCAGCTAGGACACCTCGAATCTGGCCCCGCGCTGCTGCCTCCTCCAGCTTTGCAGACAACTCTTGCCGAGAGTAGATCCCACCCATCCGTCCGCTGCCTGATGTCTCTGGCATCTCCATGGCCAGGAGCAAGTCCACATCAGATGTCCCCAACACTGGCTGCACACTGAGTATGTGGAGGGGATCCTGCTGTCCTGGTGACCATTTCCAGCCAGCTATTCCCCGTAACATTAGCTTGATCTGGCTCAGGTAGCGACCAAGCAGGTCCTCTGGAGACAGGGAGCTGAAACGTAAGGTCAAGGCACTACGCAGCAGCTCATCTGTCACCTGTTCGACCTGGACTGACACATCAGCTATCACAGCGAAGCGTCCATCACTCACTGTGGCATTCATCTGGTATCTAGAGAGAGGACAAGGAAATATGTCGTGTTTTGACACAAAAGGCTTTTTTCCCCATATCAGCCACTTTTTAGCCTGTGAGTGCGCTCGTTTTCTGCTTGTGTGGTGTTTACCTGCCAGGTTCCAGGCCTGGCAGAGCCGCGACACTGCCATCCTGCCTGTTTATCCTAAACATGCTCTTGGGCTGGGGCCTCTGGGTAAATGACAGCACGTCATTGGGGTCGCGGTCAGTTGCATAGATCTGACCGATTGGGCCACCCTGGAAGGTATCTGTTGCCATGACAATGAAGATTTCCAGGGGGGAGACGGCAGGTTTATACTGACTGTTCCCAATGACTCTCATAAATATCCATGAGGAGGAGGTAAGACTTGGCTTACCGGAGTCACTTGCCTAAGAGACCAAAACAAAATAACAGATATTCAATTACTCAGATCAAAAGAACAGAGTTCGGTTGAAAATATGATGAGACTGTATTCACACTCACTTACTTTCTTGGCAGCTATACAACCAAACAATTAAAAACAAATAATATGGGTAGCCATGTAGCTGAAACTGGAAAAAAAGAAGGTATTGTCAATATGAAAGCACAGCCCCTCCACCCCCCGCTATGTCACTATATTAGCGGTGTTAATAGCTTTGCCATTAAGGAAATGAGTTTATATTAGGCTATTTTTTAAAACCCAAGGCTCCAATAGCCTGACTTAGCAGCTAATTGTGAGAGACTGCAAGAGTAATGTGCAGCTCTTAATGCTGACTCCATGCCAACACATTGTATTTATCGGTTAACTTTTCCTGCATAAAAAGTGTTTAAAGAAGTATTTCACTGCTGGAAAGATGGTCTTTTTTTTTTTTTTATAAAACTGGGCTTTCTTTCTATGCAGTAGAAAGACGCAAATACTTTTGAAATTAGTGCTACATGATGAGAGAAGACAAAGGAAAAGAGCTGTGGTATTTGCTTTTGCTCAAAAGGTAGAAAACCTATAACTTCCAGAGGGCGCTGTGCCACACTGGACTAATAAACACTCCTGCTGATGGGTGACATAGGCCTAGAAGATGGAGGAAAGGTTACCATAGTTCATTTACACCTACTGCCCACATTGTTAAAACACAGAGCTGGTTGTAAGTTTGCAAAGTGTCTCTTTAAATAAAACATTGTTGACCTGGATTTCAAGAGTGAACTCTCGGGGGGCCTCAGGGCCAAACACACGGTTGGACCTCAGAGTCCCAGTTTGGTCCAGGGAGAAGAAACTTCCCTCATTTCCTGACACAATGAGAAACTCAAAGGGAGGGCCATTTCTAGGTGAGTCCTTGTCGCTGACTGACAGCTTCAGCAGGGTGGTGCCAGCAGCTTGGTTTAGCTGGAAGAACAGAGAGAAAAAACAGTTTGAGTTGACCCTATCACAAAAACACATGAATATAAGTAAACACACACACAGACTGTTACCTGTATGACGGCTGTGGAGTTGGGAGGAGTGAAGACAGGAGGGTTGTCGTTAACGTCAGATATGTCAATGTTGAGGGTGACAGTGGAGGACATAGCAGGAGAGCCACTGTCAAACGCCTGCACTGACAAAGAGTACCTTGATACCTAGATGGAGCAGGAGGGGATGAGAGTGCTATAGCATCTGTATGTATCAGGCAATATGACAAGCACTCTTATGCTTGCATAATATGAGGCTTCATTGGGTGTTGACCTTGAGCGGACTTGGTATTTTCTGTGCTCATGAACCAGAAAATTGCTATTGATTGTTTATGAGATATTGTACTTAAAGATGCATCCTTACTAGTTCTCTGTCGAGCCGCTTATTGACTTTGAGCAGGCCTGTTACAGGGTCAATCCAGAAGTGGTTGCTACGATCGCCTTTCAGAATGGAGTAGGTGATTCGCCCATTCACCTGGCTGTCCAAGTCTTCTGCCAGTACCTAGAAAACACATAGGGAGATAAAAAAAAAACTTAGTTGGCAACCTTTAGTATCAAAAGAGCCATGTTGTCCAAAGAAAAAAAATCTGTCTGGAGCTGCAAAACATCTCTGAGTCTCATAATAAAGGTGACAAAGACTGATAAAGGTCTAATGTGTAGGATTTAGTGGCATCTAATGGTGAGGTTGCAGAACTTAAACTTCTCCAACACTAAAATGGGAATGGCCCTTTTTCGAGCCAGTGTTTGTACGTGTTGGACTACTGTAACAACATGAAACAGCATGTTGGACTCAGTGGGAAAGGACCTGCTTGTATGTAAATAAAAACGACTCATTCTAAGGTAACGACAGACACAACGATTCTTACTATGGCGCCTAGCCATAGACATATGGGGTAGGGTTGTAAATCACAAGTTTGATCACAATATGATATATCGATTATTTGGACAGAGATAGAATATTTGCTGACATCACAAAGTCTGCTAAGATACAATTCCAATTTGATTCAGTTCAGAGGCCTGTGATCAAGGCCTGTCATTTTCTTGGCTGATGACTATTATCTGCCTGTGGCAAGGTTGCTAGCACTGTTTGGATGTTTAGGAAGGAGGTGGGAGATGAGAATTTCAAAATAAAGGCGTATCTTTACGGTGATATGTATTGATGTTTTCACTTTTGATATTGGAACACTTATCACTGAATTGATATAGTGATCCCAATCAATGTATCTTTACACCCCTAGTACGACTGATATTTTAGTTGACAAATATATATGCAAAAATAAAAACATTTTTTTAATTTGGTGTATCGGCTATACATTTTTACAGTTGGAAAATATGATAATCACCTTAGGCTAGGCTTACAACAATTATGAGTAAGTTAAAATGTGGAGAACTGGACGGTATGTCTTCCTTGAAAGAAAAGCAAAGAACAGCAGTTAAGCTTTTCTTGATAGAAAAGGTATTTGTGCTCTTTGGTGATGGTGATAGACAGATGGTTCATCCAGTCCCCTGCTATTTTTTTTTAAAGTACGTGTCCTTTTCCCAAGTGTTTTCTCAATGACAGCTCCTCAGATGGTTTGTTAACACAGAACCATCTGGTGCATTAGGTTAAACCAATATAAGGGTGGAGAACAAATTAAGACCACATGTTACCCTTGTAATTGTCTGCCCCACAGATGCATCCTCGCTGACCAGGACGTTGTAGATGTCCTGACTGAAGGCTGGAGCGTTGTCGTTTACATCCATGAGTTCAATGGTCACCATGGTAGCTGTGCTGAGAGGAGGGTTCCCGCTGTCCCAGGCCTCAACAGTGAGGTAGTAGTCCTTACACACCTCAAAGTCTAAATCATCAGCCACAGAAATAGAGCCTGGAACACACACAAATGAGAGCTTATAGAGGATTCAACTTAAACTTTGATTTTAGTTTTGCAATCAAGCCCGAAAGTAACAAGCACAAGTAATAAGGACCTCTGCTTACCCAGGTTTCTGTCTATGGTGAACTTTCCTAACTCGTTGCCCGACCGGATCTTGTAGGTGATCTCAGCGTTTGGTCCGATGTCAACGCTCGTTGCCAACACTCGCAGCACCTCTGTCCCCAAGGCTACATCCTCCGGGACAGTAACGGAGTAGTCTCTCCTCTGGAAGACTGGAGCATTGTCATTCACATCCAGCACCAAAATGGTCAAATCCACCTGAGGGAGACACCAACTCGTTTGTCTGCGCTGCTCCCTGCCCTCAGAGTTCAGTTTCAGCGCCGCGGACATGGACATTAATGGGAGCAAAGATACTAAAGGCTTTGCTAACAAGATAGGGGACTGAGGCAAAAATCGATTGAAGTCTGTGTCCACCAAAGCCCCAGAGAGGATTCTTTGGCTGCTAGATAAATGTTAAAGATTTGCAGCATTACTGAGTCAGATAAATGCTGTTTTTGCTCTATTGAATCTGAGTCAACACTTCAACTTTTCTGATACCGTCACTGTGTTTCTGTCTTTTGGAGGGAGGTTCAAAACTCTGCTTTAAAACAAAATTGCGGTGTTACAGAAACACACCATTGTCTGCATTATTACCCTATTATGGAGTGTGCTACTTGAATGTCAATAAATTTAGAATGCTTCTTTAACATGTTGTTTTGGAAGGACATATGGCAAACAGAAATAATAAAACTAAAAGATCCTGAAAGATTGAAAAAGTTTGTTGATATGGTAGAGCTAGTTTTCTTTAATTTGCATATGATAACGTAATGTAGTAACTCTAACCCTTTTTTTCCATTGTTTTCTTTCTTTTAATTATTCAATATGTTGTTTGTTATTATATGTTCCTCATTCATTCATTCATTTTCCGTAACCGCTTATCCTGTTAGGGGCCACAGGGGGGGCTGGAGCCCACAAAATCAAATTTTGTATATCAATTACTCATCTCCTGTTACAATGAATTTGTGAAGAAAACTATATTTTTCTTTCATGCCTTGAGTCACTGTTAACAACAGCAAAACTGTGTCAAAACATCTGTTTACCAAGTCTCACACATTTCGAGCAGAATAATCCAAGTCTCAGTTATCCAGTGCTTCTGAAACACATGCATTTTTACTACAACCTTATTTTTCAAAACATTCATTCATTTATTCATTTTCTGTAAGCGCTTATTCTGTTGGGGGTCGCAGGGGAGCTGGAGCCTCTCCCAGCTGACACTGGGCGAGAGGCGGGGTACACCCTGGACAGGTTGCCAGACTATCACAACCATTCATGCTCACGTTCACACCTACGGGCAATTTAGAGTCACCAGTTAACCTAATCTGCATGTCTATGGACTGTGGGACGAAAGGACTCCGCTTACCCCCACCCCAGAGGAAACAGGAACCGTTTTGCTGTGAGACAACGATTGTAACCACTGTGCCACAATGCTGCCCTATTATATGTTTTCATATAATAATAACATATTATATATTGTATGATATGATAGTTTTCTTATATGAGGCTGTTTGCATTGTTTTTATTTTGTGGTTTTATCTGAGTTTGTGTGTTTTAGTTTGTTTTTGGTGCATGTCTGATTTATGATCATATAATTGATACAAACCTTTTTCTTGTTAACTTAGATGTTAGGTTAGATACAGCTATGATCAGGTGTAAGGTTAATCATTGTTACATCTTGGCATTAATTAAGATGCTTAACTCTATTCAAGGTTAGAAATATAATCTGGCTGGTACAAGAATGCGTAGCCGGCCCAGCTGTTTTCCAGCTACCTTCATCAGTCTCTTCATCAGACCTTCATCATATTTGTCCCACTAGTCTTTCCTGGCACACACAAGCAGCATATGGTACAGAGTCATAGAGGAGACACACTTGATCCCAGTTCCACTCTCTGCAAGTAGGATGCCCATGAATTCCCACATCTACTGCTATTATATTAATGTGCATAATACAAGTACTGCTATAACTCCTGGAATCACGATGGGTGAAGGAGCGTTTTGTTATCATGCAGCACAAACCTGGAATAACCTCCCAGATGATGTTGGACAGGCCCCGACTCTGACCGCTTTAAAGTCAAAGCTAAAAACATTCCTTTTTTACACTGTCTACTCCATCCTGTAATGACTGCAACCTTATTTTTAAACTCAATTTTAAATCATTTTAAATAACCTTTTTATCTTTGCACCTCTTGTCTGCACTCTGCTATTTTTAATGTTTTTTTTATTGTAAATCCTTTAGTAATTAATTTTAACTTTTATGTCTTTTTTCTCTTTGCTCTTTTCTGTATCCTTTATTATGTTTTATATTTTATTGCTCTGTAAAGCACTTTGAATTGCCCTTGTGTATGAAATGCGCTTTACAAATAGAGCTGTCTTGCCTTACCAGAATCACTACTATTACTACCACTGCTATTGCTGCTATTACAGCTCCAGCTACTGCTGCTTGTGTTAGCAGTGGTAATGATACCTCCTGCTGGACATTGCTCCAAAACTGCCACACCTGACCTCACTTTTACCAGGGGTTTATTTTTACTTAAGGCTTGTTCTTGCAGTCCCAAAGCACCTATGAAAAAGAAATGTAGTGAGTGTGAGAGTTCTCTTTTCCTCCTCTTTTCTCCACTGCCTCTGCATCTGGAACTGTCACCTTCCCCGTCTTTCCCATCCCACCCACTGCACAATTTGATGACGATTTATCTTGATTAAATCTACTAGCTTCTTATCTGATCTCTTCGGTAAACATCGTGTTGTTATTCATTGGCTTTTCTTATTCATTGTGTACAGACAGAAATACAGATTGCACATCACTAGATGGATGACTCCGTGTCTGAGTAATGCACCTCTTAGTGTATAAATTCTAATTACATTATTGTGGTAAAATTGTTTAATTACAAAATCACATCTATTTGTGTTTTTAGAAATAATTGGTGCAAATTACTCAGAGGCTGTGTTAATAACTCTGTATCTGATTTAATTACAGCATGATTATATCACCTAAAATATAAATGTTGTGAAGACTGCTGTGAATTTCAATAGTGTTCACAAGTATTTCTTTTTCCCAGCTATCAATTATCACTGAATGAGTGCCAGGTTTTCGGGGGATTGTAAATACCTTTTGGAGTCCTGCTTCCTGCGGTTAGGCAGCATTGTCGAAACTACATTAAAACTGCAATTCACCAAACTACTGGCTACTTCACTGGCTACAACTACTTAAAAAAAATTAGCTTGTCAATGTTAAACTGGCTTCAAAAAACTACATCACAGGAAATGATCATTATGTGAGTGCAGAATCTCATAGTGTTACACAAAGGTGCACCTGAACTGACACTGAGTTAAGTGTAGGTGTGTTTGATTTAGGCATTAAGGTAGGTTAATCCTCACCTAGGCGGTCCAAGGATGTGTTTTTAGGAGAGGATAGGGAAATTGCTTTACTTATGGGGAATTCATAGTATTCAATCACAGACATCCTGGTTATAAACCAGTGGTGATTTCAGTCAAATAGCAGGTGACTACCATTACATGACAACTGGAGGCCAATTAGCTGCAGCAATGTGCCATATTGTTTAAGCATCATAAATACTATGCATATAGGATTTGTGGCCCAGTAGTTAACTACTGAAAAAGCTACAGAGACCTTAATGTTGTTTAATTGCCACCCAACTATATATTTCAGATGACCTGACATAAACTCTTATTGTGTAGATGGCCTGGTGTGACTTCAGCTAGATAGTCTGAAGTGATTGTGACCAAATCTGGTTATGTGAGGAGAAGCAATTGTTCTCATAATGGGTTGTCTGAATAGCAGGAAATAACACAATAGCAACTGGAGTAATGGGAAGAACCTACAATGCTTGTTTGCCAGACACTATAAATTGTCATGATGTACCAATTCTTTGGCTTTCTCTTAAGATTAAAATACCCTTAAACGTGTAACTCTATGTCTGAGCTTATCTTATTTTAAGTATTGTTTATGCTATAACAACTACTGCACACTGTAGTTAAACTAGAAATTGAACTATATGTAGTTAACTACATCTCAACACTGCAGTGAGGTCTACTGAATGCTGGATAGTGCTGCAAAAAACTGAGATTAAATGTGTGTCACTGGAACCACCAACCTGTGAGGACAGCGCCCCCTGTTGTCCAACCTGGTCAGTGGCCTGGACACGGATACGATAGGTGTCCCGGCTCTCTCTGTCCAGAGATTTCTCCAGAATTACCATCCCAGATACCGGGTCGATGGAAAACAATCCGTTGACTGAATCCACCAGAGAATAGACTACTGTACGGTTAAGGCCTGGAGTGATCAGAAGACAAATTCATGCACACCCAAGACTTAATTATCATGTCACAATGATCTTCTTCCTGTTCGTGCAATCTTTTTTTATCACAGGGTAATTTTAGAAACATGTACAAATTGTGTGTCTCTGTTCCTCAAACAGCTGTAGGAGACTCTTTGGTAAGAATAATTAAGTATGGACAAGTCAGCAGTGTGAACACTTAGTGTCATAGTAGCTTTAACCTTCATTCAGTGTAAGTAGGAAACTTTGCGTGCTCATTCTCGTCCTTGCGTGACATGTTACACATCCAGCATATAACATCATATTACCTTACCTTCATCAGGGTCACTGGCTTGCAGCCGGGTAAGCAAAGCCTTGGGGGCGGCATTCTCATAGACACTAGCCAGGTAATGAGTAGAGGAGAACGAGGGGGCATTGTCATTCACATCCAACACTTTGAGAGAAATGTCAGAGCGGCAGAACAGCCCTCCTCCGTCAGTTGCCTGGGCAATGAGTTTGTAGGTGGGTGTCATTTCTCGGTCCATGACCGTGGCTGTGCGCAGTTCACCTTAGGACACAAAAGGAGAGGTGTGTAAAACTGTAGGAGGGATGTAAACTGTGATGTATCTTGATCATACAAAATAAAATAATAACTGAATGTACCAGTGTTTGCGTCCATGTAGAAATCCTCCACCCCTATGCCAAACAGTGAATACTGGATCTCAGCGCTGGAGCCTGAGTCAGCATCTGTTGCGCCCACTGTCAGAATGCCCTTGTTAGTGGGAATGTCCTCAGGAAAAGAGGCGCTATACACCGCCTGGCACAACACAAACACACACATAGGCACAAAACAAGCACAAAGTGAAACCACACAAAAAAAAACATCTGTCCAACACATCAAAAAACACATTAAACTGTTGAGCACTGCATCCATTATCCCTGCTGATAGAACAAGTACAACAGATTTAAGTGCCCCTTTCTGACCCTGCCTTTATTCCTGCTAGTGACTGCCTCTAGAGATGAACTTTGTGACCTCACTATTTCGCCAAACACAGACCAGCACAATGAGAAAACTACTGCTGTTTATCCCAGCCTGCTGCTTTTGCTCTGTACTTCAGAGTTAACCTGTGAATGATTTTATCATACACAGAGCAGAAAGTTGATTAACTGATTCATTTGCAACTATTACTATGATTGATAATTACACAAGCAAAAAATAAGAAATAAATAAGCTGCAAATTTACTGATGATGAAAATTATTAATAGTCTTGAGCTGCCTCACGGTCATCAAATAATCACCTCTACAGCTGCTGATAATACTGTTTTAAACAAGGCTTACTTGATACTTAATAATTAAAAAAAAAAGAACAATGTGCTAACAATACGGTTGCAGTACAGTCCAGAATAATGTGTGACTCATAACATCTTTTGATACATTTGATGCATGTAATGCCCGAGTAACCGCTTTGTAGTTACACAGGCCTGACTTGTCAAAGAACAGAAGGAATATAAGAGGAGAACAGGGATACAGGGAGGATTGATTTCAAAGAGAATGAGTAAGAGTTTAGAGGGAGAATGTACGTTTCTCAACTAATTACATGAAACTAAAGAATTGCAAAATACTACTAAATGAAAAGGGATATTCCCCGGAGACTGGACAGCCCAATTATCATCCCTTTTTTACAGTGATTTTCCTCTGATTCAATGTAGATTAGATTTTGGCACGGCATTAGGACTCATTTTAGGATGAGTCTTAAAGTTCCAGGGTAGGAATTAGCACACTGCGCCAAAGTTAATTGGTTTTCATCACAGATTCATGTCAGTTTTATTACCATATTATATACTATATAAAAGCACATTGGAAAAGCCAGTTTACACTTAAGTTTAAGTACATTCCCTGAAATATAGTGCAAAGACAATTTGAATTAATTCCCATTGAGGTTTGTACACTGTAGAATAGAAAATCAATATTTTAATTGAACAAATCCTGTTCTGCTACAGCCCCAGATTTTGGCTTTTTTTACATAGTCATTATGCAAATTTTAACATTATTCAACAGTGTTTAAAAATGGAGGAGTGCAGTTACTCTATGTTTCCCTGAGTTTTGCAAGGCATGCCAAAACGCAAAAATAATTTCATTTACTTTAAGCAAATTTGTCCTGAAACTCCTGCATTAATTAAATACTTTTCAACATTTCTTAGCAAATAAGAAATTAATTTGTAGCCAGTGACTGTAATATTGTATGATGTATTCAGAAGGGGTTATTTTCTTTCTATATCACACTACTTGGAATGTGGTTAGCCTGGACACAAACAATGGAACAATTAGTCTACCATGAATCCTAAAAAAGTGGAACAATAGTTTATCGTCCCACATTCCCAGTCCTGTGTTTGTTTGCTTTGCATATTTTTCATTTGATACATCTTCATTTGTCTGTATCCCTGACCTGGTTACAGATGGGACTGTTGTCGTTGGCATCCATGACGGTGACTTCCACTGCAGTGCGAGCAACATATAAGCCGTCGCTGGCTGTGATGTTGAGCAAATACCAGTCCTGCTGCTCGCGGTCCAGCAGACCACTCACGTAAACCTTCCACTCTCCCTGCACAAGAGCCAGGCCAAACACGCCCCGTGGGTTCCCCCCTGGAGATTATACAGACGGAGATTAAAATGCTGACACCCTACAACGAAGAAAGAGGTGATTGTAACTGACTTGTGAACAAATTGGAAGTCTCATTCATTCACAAGATGAATAAGCATCAGCTTTCCACCCATGCACACACACAAACACACAAATAATGCAGGTACCCTTTGGCATAATCAATAAACATCTATCATCATAGCGTAAACCAGGCTGCCGGTGTAGCAGCAATGGCCTTTCAAAGTTTAAGAATTTGACCTTTTATTATAACGCTTCCATTAGGCCAATCAGTATTTTTAAATGCCAGAACACGAGGCCAAAATACATCATCCTTAGTTATTATCAGACGGGTTATGTGAATGGAAAACATCAAGCTCAGTGCCAAGGTGAGAGTTTTGCGGGAGACTCCTCACAATGTGTTTTATTACTCCCATAAAAAGAAGGAGTGGCCACACAAAGTCATGAGTGAGTCTGTGAAAGACGACTTCCTATTTTGGAATTCAAACTAACTTCACAAACTTTGCAAGAATCATTTAAGGCCAAAGTTCCTTGGGTGGTTGGCTCCATTGAAAAATATATAATACACACTACACTTTGTTTCTAAGCAGTTTTCTTTCACCTAAAAGTGTCACAGGGTTTCTCTGCCTTGCTCGAAACATTTTGTTGTAAAATGTATACCCTGTAGCACTGAAATTAAAAGGATATACAAAAAAATAAAAGGTTAGTCGTGTTTGACATTTGAGTTGAAATTCATTTAAAATTTGACCTTTAATAATAGCAACCCCATTAGTCCAATGAATAATTTTTATGCAACACCACTTCATCTCACTGCATCAGATACAATTACTGCACACAGAATACATTATGTTAGTACTCTGCTTAATTTCCTCACCAGTTATGTAAAAGTTGACGAGGCGGTTTTGATCTGTACCATCTCGATCCCTTGTTTTTAGAACAGCTACCACCTCGCCGAGGGGATCACTCTCTTTTACTGCACCCCTGTACAGCTCCCTCTCAAAGCGCGGCGGGTTGTCGTTAACGTCTGACACAGTGATGGTTACAACTGTGGTGGAGGACAGGGACTGTAACTCCCCCAGATCAGAGGCCACTACTTCAAAGCTGTAGCTGGAGCAGGCCTCATGGTCCATCTGACTCACTGTGGTGATCCAGCCTGTTTTGCTGTCAATAGCAAAGACAGAGCCTGTAGTGATGGGACCGCTGAAGGAGCGGGTGTCTTTTGTCAAGTCCAAGTTATAGGTGAGCAGAGGTCCGAGGCTGTAGGTTACCTGCAATTTAAAAAAATGACACATACAGTGGCTTTTCAAAGCATCGACAACACTCCAAACTGAAGAGCAAAACACAAAAAGAGGAAAATACTGTCACACACCTGTCCATTAGAGCCCCAGTCTGGATCAAGGGCACGTACTTGAACCACTCTTGTCCCTACTGGCATCCCCTCCATCACTGTGGCTACATAGGTGTTTGTCTCAAACACTGGCTTGTTGTCATTCACGTCCAGGATCTGCAAAATGACAAATTTTCATTAAATCCATCCAACAGAGTCTAAATCGTGCTGATAGTGATGATAAAGCAACAAGGAATCGAAAATGTTCAAATTAATTTGGCATTTAAAGTGCATTACATGTCTTTATTACATTATTTTTTAACAATTTCTGAATTAAACTTCATATTTCCAGTCATCTACAACAACTGCTTTGACAGAAATGCATCTCTTTCTTTAGTTTGTAAGCATTTAGACATGCACATTACTTTGAGGAGATTGTATTTGCTCTTATGTTATAAATGAAAGTTTTAAAATTGGTTTCTGACTTATTGCAATACCTGTTTTGACACAGATTTATTCTTTTCTGTCTGTTTGAGCTCTTGGGTGCACTTCAGCGTTCCGTAGTTTCCTTAAATTTTATTTTATTGCACTCAAAGGCTTAAGGAAGTCCAACTCAATTCACTTTAAATGAGACATAATATGAATATATAGGGCATTCAGAGAGCGTAGACCTCCGCCACGGCCAATAGTCCAGTCCTCTATGATATGCACAATCTGCAAGCCAAACATTATATATGTCTGGCTATATTTCCGAAACTATTAGAATTATGTCAAAATGTGCTTGTGCCTAGCTGAAGCTTTATCATCTCAGCTGTGTGTGTATTATATGCTTCTTAATTTAAAAATATTCACGTACCTTAAAATACCTTTCTAAAACCAGAAAACACTTCATCATCATGTAAATATGTGTAAATATCAGACTGAAAAAACATAATGAACGTGGTCATCAGAAACAGCTGCTACAAAAAACTGTATGTTCACAAAGAAGATATTTTTACTTGAGTTAATTTCAAATACATATCTCCAGGAGAGTTTATTGCAGACAATTCACATTTGGATCTGAGTAAGTGTACAATTAGTTGCATGATATGTGTGTATTTACGTTTCAATAGTCACACTTTAGTTTACAATTGCACCAGTTCTCCCATGAAACCACTGTCCCCAAGTGCTCCATAATGACTACTTCCTATATGAAGTTTGAGCAGTACATCTGTAGGCACTGGTGATCCTAGACTCTGGGGGGCCCCAGGCAAAGAAGCGAGTCTAGGCCCTGTCCTTACTAACAGTATCAAGCCAAGAAGGGGCCCACTATGGGTTTATTAGGGGCAGCAGCAGTGCACTGTATAGGTGCACTGTGAGGTTTAAGGTGATTTTTAGCTGTTATTACAAAATGTGTAAATAATATGAGAGGCCACTGGGAAGACCCTTTTCCCAGTTTTCTTTGGGGGGCCCAAACATTTTGCCTCTCCTGATGGTGCGCCTCCATATGAAGGCTTCCCCAGAGGATTACTGGCACTCGTGAATGTGGTTTGAAATATGGAGTCATTGTATTTCTCTTATTTATGGCTCTGTTTTTCTACTGGACATTAAGAAGGCATTATTCCAACAAGGCAAAATGTCCAAAGTTAACAGAAGTTATAAAATAATTTGTGTATCCATCCCATGATACAGATCTGCTCCAAAATTTAATGGGATCTCCTTTGGCCCATGCTATACCCTCCCACCTAGTTTCCACCATTGTTTTTCTGTTATCCTGCTGATAAACAAACAAAACAAACCAAATCAGAATCATAACCTCATTGTCTGAGGTAACAAAAGGCCAATAGACTCTATGATTAACTACATCACCAACCTTAACCTCCAGGTCCACAGTGGAAACTGACTCAATCAGGTCTCTTCTTGTCGTTGCTGCAATCTTAAAGCGGTAGATGCTGATTTGTTCATAGTCTAACGGTTTGATCAGACGGATCAGACCAGTGTCCCTCTCTACCAGGAAGGTCCCTCCCTGGTTACTGTCAAGCGTCTCTCCTCCAACTACAGTAAAGAACCCGGTCTGTCCAGGAGCCATGTACACAGACCCCAGGGCCGTTCCTACTGCAGTGTCCTCTGGGATGGTGAAGGAGTACTGAGGCTGGCTGAAGGAGGGAACAAATGCATCTGGTGGGACGACGTGGATGAAGGCGGACACCAGCGAGTGTTTGGCCGGAGAGCCGCCGTCTGTGGCTTTGACAAAGAAGGACAGCACAGTCCCCTGGAGGTGGTCCACGGTGCTTTTAGTCATCATCCAACCGCTGTCTGGCTCCACCTGGCCATCAACAAAATCACAATACCAATTAAATCATGACATAATAATGCTAGTAATAGAGCTGTCTTTAACTCTCAGCCTGAACTCAACTGTCTGGACCAACAGGTTTTTACTATTTTGTCCACTTATGTTCACTTAATGGCTTTAACTGGGCAGGATTTTACTTAATCAGTTTTATTTGTCCTTTTATTTCTACAAGACAGAGCATGGTAAACAGTGTTATTTGAGCTTCCACTTGCTTTCTTTTATACTTTTATGCTACTGCCACTTTAAATATCCATTCAGATTATCCCTTTATACCACAGCTTTGTGTTTCATTTACAGTCAAAGTTGTTCATTTGTTTATTTTTTAATTGTGTTTCCCTTTGGAGCAGTGAAAATTGACCGAGGCATCAATCTTAATGCAACATAATTTTGATTTGATGAGTTAAAATGTATAATTACAGTAACAGATGGCAGTTAATCCAACGAATTGGGGACGGGGGTGTCAGCTGAGAGTATCTCTTAATTAAAAATCAGGGTTATAGCATAAATTATGGCTTTTAATATGGTTAACTCATTAAATAAATTTGCCAAGGTTTGGATCTGGTCTTACATCTATTTTCTTGAGGGAACTAAGAAGATATATGTGCAGGTCTGTGTATTAAAAATAAGCATAAAGCTATGTGGTGCAAATGTGTAATAAAGTATAAAATTAAAGAACAAAACAAACTAACCTCCAGCACATCAACCAGTGAAAGGCGTGCCTCGCTGTAAAGGGAGTAGGTGATCCTCCCATTAGAGCCAGCATCGGGGTCAGTTGCCTGGATCTGCGTGACCAGGGAACCTTTGGCAACATTTGCTTTAATACTCATGCGGTACTCTACAGCTCTGAACCGAGGAGCGTTGTCATTCTCATCACCAAGAACGACTCGAACTGTGCAAAATGATGCACGGCCTGGAAAATAACAGAACATAAATGTCTTTGTATAAATTTATGAAATTCATGTAGTTTTAATACAGACATAATTTGCCTTGATATACTGTTTTATTCACTGTAAGTCACCGTGGATGATAAAATGTAATGCATCTGTAATGTGAATAAATATTCATAAATTCTGAGAGTGGGATCATATTATACCACTCTTGCATTAATGTGAACTACATGCTTGGCCTGCAAGATTTAGAGGTAAGACTATTGTATTTTTGAAGTCTTATAGTGGCTGATTTGAAGATAGCTTTTGCCAGGGAATCAGTTTTACAGTGTGGTCAGTGTCAAAGATAATACCTCCTCCATCCAGGGCCATAATGGTCAACACCATGTCCTTGTTAAGAGGATTTTCTCTGTCTAATTTCTGAGCAGTGGATATGACTCCATCTGCATCAATGTTGAACTGAGTTTTCCCCAGGTCGTTGATGAAGGAGTAGGTGATCTGGCCATAAAGGCCGGAATCCTCATCTGTTGCACGAACCTGGAGGTCAATGCAGAAAATAACATCAGATTGATCATTGCAAAGTTCTACAACATCACTCATGTTGGACATTTCCGATTAAAAACCCTGATAGACACATTACTGGGTAAATAGCGGAGAAGCAAACTTACTTGAATAACCTTTGACCCGGGGGGTGCATTTTCTTGGACTTCAGCCAGGTAGAACCTCTGGCTGAACACTGGACTGTACAGGTTGGCTCCCAGGACACGGACAATCACCTGAGGATTATCATTATCATTATAATCATCATCCCATTATGATCATCCTCATGTCTGCTGGCATTTTGTTGATGCTATCGCAATAATTACCACTGGCCGATTTGTCACAAATGATCACATCAACATGACATGCACACCAGCAGTAAGAGCATCGGGTCTGTGATCAAACAGTGATTGACGGAGCTGCAAACACTTGTGAAAATAGGCTGTGAAGGTACACTGTGTTCACATCGTGTCAGAGGAAGATGAAGAGGGAGCAAAGAATAGGGTGACATGTTATTGCAACAACATATAGACTATCAGAGATATGGGATATCAGAGCCCACTTGTAATTACCACTACGAGACAGATGTGAACATTTTTTTTCCAGTTGGCAGCTCATCCTCACGGTAAATCTGATATGGCACGAACACACATTAACCTCCGACTGCAGAGCTGCTCAGCAGCCGGTGGTAGAAAAACCGCAGTCCTACTGGACAGCTGCGAATGTTTGTGATAAATTTGAAGCGAGGGGTTGCTAAAAAAGGTCACTCAGCTTTCTGAGTATAAACACTGCGAAGGTTAAAAAAGAGCAAATGAGTTGACAGAACTAAATCGTAAGTTGTCTCACCTGAGCAGTGTTGGTGAAGACTCCATCTGACACGGACACATTGAGTTGATAGGAGAGTTTCATGCCTTGTCTCCTCTTGTTAGACAGACTGAGCACTCCTGTATCTGGCTCCATCATAAAAGTCATTTTCTCATTCCCAGAGAGAATACTGTACCTGAAGGCAAAAGAAAGAAGAATACAGTAGTGTTGTACAATGTTTTGTTCAGAAGCTGCTGGAAACACAAAGTATCTACTTTTGTTGCTTGCACTTGGGGAAAAAGAAATTAAAGCTAAAGTGAAAATCATTTCGATTGTTACAACCAAAACACAAAAACAAGATTGCCTAGCAAGGAACGTGCTTTTCTAAACATAATGAACTGAAAAGTTCAGACAAATATTCAACCGGGTTCAATAGGGAACCATGTACTAAAAATTCTAATCATCACTGTTACAAAACATTACAGAGAGAACACCAAACCCACAACTTCTGAAAAACATCTTTTACCTCAGTCTATGAGCATCACAGATGTCAGCATCCGATGCCTGAACACAAGTCACAAAGTGCCCTCTGGGAGCGAGCTCGCTGACAAAGGCCTCGTACAGCGCTTGGCTGAAATTAGGTGGGTTGTCGTTTGTGTCAGTAACAGTCACAGTGACACTAACATCACTGCTGAGGGCAGGGTCCCCGCTGTCGGTCGCTCTGACAATAAAGTTGTGCCGTTGGATGAGCTCATAGTCGAGCAGGCGTGCCGTGAATATCAATCCGCTGTTACTGTCGATGTGGAAGTAGTCGGTGCTGTTGTAGATGTCAGATAGGATCTGGTAGCTCACCACGGCGTTCTTCTCCGAGTCTTGGTCCTGGGCAAACACCTACAGGGAGAGTAACATTAAACTTTGCACTGCTTCATGCATTATTCAAAATATGGCCTGATTTGTTTACCCTGACATACTCTATAGGTACAGTACACGCTGAGTCCAAATGAAAAAACGGAAATAAAATTCTGGGTTTCACTGAGATACTGCGTCTAAAACCACCTCATTGCCGAGCAGGCGGCACGACCATTCTGTTGAAGCAAAATACTTAATAACAAAAGCAGAGAGCTATGACAAACAACATGATTGAGTGAAAGGAATTTCAATAGTGAGATATTCATGTTGAGGTAGAGGATGCAAAATAAATGTTTTTGTAATTACATTTTCTTTCTTTTAACACAGACAAAAAGCTCGTGAATGACAAGAGGAAGAGTAAAAGTGGCAAAGTAAGCTCAGGAGTATGACATCATGTGATATTTATGTAGAATTTAAGTATCTGTTGCATGAAAACCAAAAGCACAGGCAGGCTATTTGTAATTTTAGAGTGAACAACAACAGAATTCCCTAAGTCACTGGAAGATATACAGGGCTGCATAGAAACCAGAGGATCTGAGATCTCTGCAGTGACAGTCATGTGGGAGAGGAGTATCATATTTTGTTTGAATGTATGCTTCATGATTTATAGAGTGAGATATTTGCCATGTATCATTTAAATCCCCTGCCTATGTTAAAATCTATTTTGTTATTACAATCACATAAGCCAAAGATTATTTGTAAACTAGGTGCTTTTTCGAAGAATGTCCCTCCTTTGTTTAGCCATGCTGTGTGCCATCATTTTCTTATTATTTCATGTTATGTTTGTGCTCCATAGCATGTGATCATGGTTTTGAGTCACATAAATAAATGAATGAACAACAAACTTTACATTCTGAGTGAGTTTAAAGAAATAGAAATAATGAGCGCCAGTGTATGATAACACACCAGAAGTCAACAACATGCATTTGCAATGCATGACCTACGCAGTGAACAATATTGCAATATCACCCAGCAAGCCCGAGTGTATTTTGAGGTATGATCAACATTCATGTGACACGATATTCTAAGATTGCCCCCCTGATTCTTGCTAAATTTAATAATATAGTCAAATAAGGCCATTAACCTATTTTGATTATTCAAAACCTCAATGAAATTGTTAGAGAAACCAGTGAATTCAATAATTTGGTGTCTTACAATTGTCTTGAGCAAACATAATCCTCGGTGCAACGGCACTGGTCTATTATTCGCTAAAGGTCAAGAGTTTCCACTGGGAAATTTCTAGGGAAATATCAAGCTATCCTCTCATAAATAAATGATTTGGCATCTAATATTCATCCACAATACTGCTGAAGTGAGTCTTAAGTGTAAACAAATATTCAGTAAGAGTACACACTGGACTGACCAAACAAACAAAGACACACACCTGTAACACCGTCATTCCGATCATGGAGTTCTCAGCCAGCACAGAGGAGTATGAGGTGTTCTGAAACAGAGGCGGGTTATCATTCACATCCAGCACGACAATATCTACATCGACCTCAGACTTTGCCCCAGTCAGTGTATCTGTAGCCTTCACCGTTAACCGGTAGTACTGCGTGGTCTCGTAGTCTAACGGGTAAATCACACTGATGATTCCTGTGTCAAAGCCAATGTCGAACTGGAGGGAAGGGTCTCCATCCGTGATGGTGAAGATGACGCTCTGGCCTTCAGGACTGGTGGCATTGATGCATAAGACAGAGGTGGTGACGGCCACATCCTCTCTGACTGTGACACCATAGAAGGGTTTGTCAAACACAGGCATGGCTTTATTTACTACAGTAATAGGCAGCTCCACCTCACTGGACAAAGTGGGGAAGCCTCCGTCAGTGGCCACAAGGACCACCTTGTACTCTGCATTGGATAAGTCCACCTCAAAGGCCCTCTTTAAGGTCAGCTCTCCTGTCACAGGGTTCACCTGCATAGAGTATATAAATAATTGTGTGTAACACACGGAGAATAAAAATGTACAAACATGCCCATGACTTTTCAAATGTATAGACGCCCATAGAAAAATTAAAAATAAAAACATTTAAAGCAAAAATTTGTCAAATCACCTGAAAGTTCCTGTGTTGCTCTCGAAGGCTGTAAGTCACTTCTCCATTCAGACCGTAGTCCTGATCGATGGCTGAGACCTTGAAAATAGCTGATCCTGGCTCTGCTTCCACCTGCACTGCAGCGTAGTAGGGGAGGTTTACAAACTCTGGAGCATTGTCATTCACATCCTCCACCTGGAGAAACAAACGACATAGTATGCTCATTGTCAGATCCATAATTGTATTTTGGTTTCTGCAAGATGTTTACATGTTTTTATGTTAAAAAAGCACTGCCTAGGCTGGAGCACCTGTATGCATCTTAAATACATCTTAACACCTGTCTCTTTAAGCTCTCCTCCCAAAAAAGCCCAGTCTGCTCTGATTGGTCAGTATCTCCAGGTCTTCTGTAGCTGCACTCTCGATGTTGCTGGACCATTACCACAGCCAGGAGAATGACTGTAGAGTATAGCAGCTTTTTCTACTGTTAAAACTTTTTTTTAAAAGAAACATCTAAACAAAAATCATCACAAGAACACTGGCAGCCAAGTTTACATGTTTTCCTGAAGTAGCTACATGTAGTAGTGTAGGCTTGCAATCTAAACACTTGCAGTGGCATTCCTGAGACAGATAACATAAAGAAATCTGTCACAAGCTAATGTCAGCTTGTCTTGAAAGCAAAAGAAAAAATTGCTGGCACCGGAGTATTTAGAACGGTCTGAAGCCTCAGGTTTTTGCTCACACTGGATACCTCTACATATGTTTACCTCATCATCTGAAACTTCAACCATGTTTCCAAGGGTTTCCAACCATTAGTGCTTCTTTACAGAAGTTCCAGAAGAGGTTTTTGGAAATGGCTTTGAGCATTACCAGGAAGTGCATAGCGGTGATGTGGGAGTCTAATTCCCATCTTTCCATAGGGAGACGATTTTTGGAAATGAACAGCTGCATTCCACTGTTGCATTGACTTGTTTTAAATAAGCATACCAGACTGGTACATCATTAGTCCTCTGATTAAGCCAGAATTATTTATATTGCCCCTTACTTTATGTGGTATTTATTTATTTTATCTTTAATTTTATAATTATTTACTTATTTCTTTGTATTATCAATTTATTTTTTGATTACTACCTACTCCGTTTGAGTTAGGCCCTCTTTTGGTTGTTGTGTGTTGTGTGTGTTTTATTAAACTGAAAATTTGAAAAAAAAAAAAAACACCCACCTGAACTTGTACAGTCACCCTTGCCACCCTCAGTATCTCATCTTCTCTGCTAACCTCCACCACCAACTCGTAACTCTCCTTCTCTTCTCGATCAAAAGGCACACCAGTGGTGAGCACCACTCCACAGGTCGGCCGAATCGTGAAGCGTCCACCGGGGTTCAGCAGAGTGTACTTCAGCGGTTCGTTGAGGCGGTGGCCAACTGTGTTGACAACAGTCACTAAAGTCACATTGGGTATGTTCTCTGGGATGGAGGCGGAGTAGAATGGAAGGTGAAGAGAAGGCTGCTCTCTATAGCCTCTCGGACAAGCACTGTGACTGACGCCATGCTGGAGAAACGTCCATCCCATACCTTAAAACAAACAAAAATAAAAGGGTAAGAGAGCCTTGATGTGCCCTCGGTGCTGAGTGGAAAAATATTCTTTGCATTTATTTGACAGCTGACTCAAAATAGGTTAATGCAGATGATGTAAGGCTGCGGCGTTAATGTGTATTCAATAAGACTTTGCATGCATTGCCCTTTTCTTTCTTAGCAAAAATAACAAAACAACCGTGGGACAAGGAGACCACCCATCTACCTGAGCATAAAACCATGCATCAACTAACTGAAGTATTCTACATCAAGACACTGAATAATAATGATGGGCTCTGTGTGCACATCTCTGCAGCTGACCCTGCGCTCTGACCTCCCTGTGGAAATCATTATGTAAGCCAGTGGAAGCCAACTGCACGCTGTTTATCTAGGCCTGTGACAGGATACATAAAAATTCTATTCATGTGTCATGTCCAGTGAACACGTGTGGACAGTCACTTACCTTCACATTAAAGCGATAACGGTCTTTACTGAGGTTCTGATTGATGACAGTCACAACTCCAGTGTAGCGCTCCACAGAGAAGTACTCCACATTGCTATCCACCAGAGAGTAAACTAGCTGAGGGGTGATGGACTTGTCAGGGTTCACGGTGGGGTCAGAGGTGATATCAGGGTCAAAAGCCTCAACTCTGAGGACCTCGACTCCTACGTAGGTTGGCAGGAGGAGCACTGTCTCATAAGTGTCCTGTGACAACTTTGGAGGTGAGTCGTTGATGTTGATTACCTAAGACAGGGTGGACACAGGGTGAAAATAATGTCTTTAAATGAAATAAAAGAATTAAAGTGAGTCAAGAATGATTTATGAGGTAATGAGAGCTGATTCATATGTCATTTACTTACCTTTATAATCACCTCTGCTGGGCTGTCGGCACTCCGAGGAGGCTGACCACTGTCTCTAACATGAACCCGGAAGAGGAACTCAGAGAAGGTCTCATAGTCCAGACTGGCAATCGTTCTGTAATTTCAGAGCCATTCACATAATCAGAAATTTTAGATGTATTAGTTTATAAGCAGGTAAATCATATCCTTAGTAGCAGTGGACCTGGTCTGGTTTCTACATGTCACCCACCGAATTGATCCAGTCCCAGAGTCCACGCTGAAAAACATACGCGCTGTCTCGTCTACAATCTGGAACACTAACAGGGCGTTATGATTGCGGTCTCTATCTGTCGCCTGGATGACCAGAGGGTTACCATCCTCCCCCAGGACCACACTGTTGACTGGAGCAGCCTCACTGATTGCACCCACATACCTGTTAAGGTAAAAAGAGGACACAGCTGTAAAGAAGAAAAGCTATACTTAAATCACTCCAGAAAATTATGTGCTGTCAGAGCACAACACAGCTCAGCAAACAGCAGAGGAGCATGTCACCGCCAAACCTCTTCTCTTTTGACCCCACTGATACCTGATCTGTTGGAAGACCGGTGGGCTATCATTGACATCCCCCACCTGGACAATAACAGTGGTGCTGGCCTCCACTCCAGCCATGCTCAGGGCGTGCACCACTAGAAAGTAGGATGTTGTTTGCTGCCAAAACAAAAGACATGCAATGACTAAAAGTGTTACCTTGAAATTCCGTGTGCTGTAAAACAATCATGTTAACACTGAGCTTTGGCAGATAGTATAAATTTATAACATCTCTAGTGAAACAAGGGCACTGACAAACCTCAAAGTCAAGTAGTCTGCGTGTGCTGATTACACCAGTGTGATGGTTGATGAAGAAGCAGTGCTCCTCGTTGCCCCTGGTGATATCATAAATGAGTGCAGAGCGGCTGAGTGCGCTTACAGTGGTCACATGTGTTCCAATAGTGCTGTTCTCAAAAATCTGTGAATACAAAGACATCGGTGATAATATTTTAGGCACTCGCCTAAAATTTGACATTTACCTACCATATATCTGTCTATAAATTTACTATCCACCCCTTCCTACCATCTTCCAGTCTTTCTCAACTCCATCTGTCTCTCCCCTACAACACCTTTCCCTTCATGCACTCATCCACTCAGTCAGCCATCTCTCTCTTTTACCTCAGCTTGATACTCATTCTGGGTGAATTTAGGTTGGGAGAAGTCAGGATAGTATCAAGGAGATGCGAGCTGTTGCTGTGGCCATTAACGGAGGAAATCCACTGTCTGTGACACGGACAGTGAGGGTGTAAAAGCCCACAGAGGTGAGGTCCAGGTCCCTAGCAATGAAGATAAGGCCTGTGGCATTATCGATGCCAAACACACCACCGGTGTTCCCTGAAAGAAGCAGAAAGGTCCCAGCGAGTAAATACAAAAAAACAGATTTTAATCCCAACTTGTTCTCTGACAAAGCATTAAAAAGCTATTCACAGTTCACAACACTATTCAAAATAAAAGAAAAAGACAAACACAAAAATCAGATAGCATCACACCTGCTTCCAGAGTATAAGTGAGTTGCCCGTTAATCCCATTGTCTTTGTCCAAAGCTGTAACTTGTAATACAGAAGTGCCTACGGGAGATGATTCATAGGCCACAGCATCATATACGGTGCTGGTGAAGTAGGGGATGTTATCATTGGAGTCCTCCACTGCCACCAGGATACGAGCCAGGTCACGGTTAAATGGAAACTCCTGATCCTTGACCTGGAGTGAAAGGAGAGATGAATATGGATTGAGTTGTAGGAGGCGATGAATGAAAGTCAGCAGCTATAATCAAGTGGGCACAGTTGCCAAGAGGAGCGTCATTTACAGGAGGGCACAGACACACATACAGTGACAAACGCACACACATAGACTCACGGCAACAGCTGACCAAGCACACACATAAGTACACTCCTCCATGTCTCCTTTCTCACCATAATTGTGAGGATGTGCTGTGTTCTGGCCTCGTAGTCCAACCTGTCTGCAGTGTAGACAACCCCCGTACCAGGATTGACCCTGAACAGTCTCATGCTGACCGGATCTACACTGCCATAGATGGAGAAGCTCAAACGGGCACGTTCGTCCATGTCCGACGCTCTAACCCGCAGTAGCTCCATGTCAACCGGTACATCCTCTGAGACACTGACATCATAGGCTGGCTGTGAGAAGACCGGAGGGTTGTCGTTGCTGTCTTGTATTCGGATGAACACCTGAGTGACAAAGAGAAGAGAAGAAGTGCACTCAGTATGTTTCCCTCAAGGGGGGACCTATTACACTTGTTCATACTTGTATTTTGGGTTTCTAGAACATGTTAACATGCTTTTTTTTATTTAAAAAACACTCTTTTGACCTCATGCTGTCTGTGCTGGAATACCTGTAATTACCCTCTGTCTGAAACACTCCATTTCAGTGCCTTTAAGACCCCCCTCCTGAAAAAGCGCAGTCTGCTCTTATTGGTCGGTGTTTCTCTGTCTACCCTGTCTATCTCTGTTCTCAGTGTCTCCTCACCATCATTTCAGCTGGGGTAAAGACTGTAACAGAGTATAGTGGTACTTTCTACCGTATAAAAATCACCAATAAGAGCTTCTAAATCAAAATCTTCTCAACCTAGACATCGGCAAGTCAAGATTACATGTGTCCCTGATGTTAGCATGTAGCTACATGTAGCAGTGTACTTGCAGCTGAGTAATGACTATAATGGAGTATAGCAGCACTTTCAACAGTGAGAAATCACAAATAAAAGCTTCAAAACACAACAGAACATGTTCCGGCAGGAAAATGATCCAAAACTGGGGAGAAATTAACAATATCAGAAACCAAGATTACATGTTTTCCTGACAATAACATGTACATTACATGTAGCAGTGTATGTAATCTACCCTTGCAGTAATGTGCCTGGGGTAGACGACCATATCACGAAATCCATCACAAGCTAACGCCCGCTTGGTTTTTACTCACAGGGCTTACTTTTACAAATGTTTACCTTATTATTTGAAACTTTGGCCACATTTAATATAAATATCCAATACTGTAACATTATGTATAAGACAGAAAGTAAGGGAAAACATAATAGGTCCCCCTTAAAGATAAGAGCCCTGGTGCAGAGTCAGCATTTGTGACTGATAACATTTGATACAGTCGTAGCGTAGCGTTAGCCCTTGTATTTTTCATTTGCAAGGTGGAGATACCAGCAGTATTTATACTAAATCTTTATAGTCAGAGCAATAGTTGTATTGTTTTCAAGCAGGACAGTGTGTTTTCTAAGAGGGATGTAATTGTGCTGCAATTTTCCTATGTATGCAAACACTTGACCTTTATTTGCGCAGGCTAATCCCATTAATCCACTGATATCAAGGATTTCCCTTACAAGGCAGACCTAGTAGGCCAGCCAAGACAGCAGGAGCACAGGAAATGTCAAAGAGAGAGCAACAAAAAGCACATTTCATAGTCAGTGAGAGATAATTTCAGAAAAAGGGAGTGCGAGCGTAGGAAGGAGGAAAGCTGAGAGTAAACAGCTCCCCCAGGAAGAGGTAACAATAATTTAATTTGATGTGGGTCTGGAGTGTGTAAGAGGCAGTGCCAGTGCATAACAAATCACAAGTGTGCGTACCTGTGCTGTGGCAAAGTTGGTCCCATCTGTCACCTGTATAGTCATGTTGTACACAGACTGCACCTCTGCATCCAGAGGCTTGGCCACAACCAGAGTTCCCACCCCCACTTGAAGGTCAAACTGCATGTCAAAGCTCCCTGGAATCAAACACACAAACAGACACACACACACAGTTCACACAGAGTTTCAGTCATTTAGTATTCACGTTGCGCTCTAAACTCAGGTGCTCTAAGTTATTACTGTGTAATTGTTTTGGCCAGGTGCCTGCGTCTGGAGCTGGAAGGTCTGTGAAATAAAATGAACTGAAATGCAATGCAATGTAGCGCCGAACCCACTTGGCAGCCAGAGAGCTGTTAACAGCCACACAAACATCTGTCTTATCACTCCAAAACACAACCCATCTCAGGGATCAAAAACCTGCAGCCGGGTCTTTTTCCACGGGCGGTGAGTGTACAGTTTAGAGGCTTAATGTTTGATTAGAGTGAGGGAGAGGATTGATACGTGTTAGGTATTCAGTACCATCCTTCGTCTCATTCCAGCTTCTCTCCCGAGATATCTGGGAGCTTGAGCTCTCCTCAGCATATGAATACTGATTGGGCATTTTTCACAGGAGCACCGATGCGTGTTGAGTCGTAGCAAACCACAGGGATTCACTTTTTTTCAGTTTGAGAGGTTGGTCAATATTATACTACGATCTCACAGCATTAAGAAAAACAGAAATCACAGTCTATAGTCTCTAAAAAAAAAAATGTATCCTGTTTACTTCCTGAGGTGCCTCAAGGGGGGCTTTCAGACCTAGCTTTAGTATTTTTGATAGTGCCTTTTTCCAAACAGACAGCAATAAAAATCTGAACATGTAGTTGTAAGTACAGTATATGTCTGCAGGAAAAAATCTGTAGTAGTAGTCAACAACTTATGACTTAGTTTTGAAACATGTCTGGACATAAATGTTTTCATTTTGACAAATTACTTATATTACTCACAGCTGTAATTGCTGTCAGGAGATAAGCAAGCAATTTTTTGAGTGGGTCCCTGATTTGTTTGTATCATATTCTACCAGCGTAAGAGCCCATGTAACCTCTCAAAATACAGACATACTGAAATCTATCTCTGAGAAAAGTGGGAGCATGTAAATAACTGCAATAACATCGGTGACACAGAGTACCATATTTTATTCCCCTATTGTAACACAGTATTTTGGGTTTGTGTGTAACTGCAGGCAGGCTCATATTAAAACTTAAGTAATTAAGGGCTGTAACATCACAACCTATCCATCCATCCATATATAATCTGTCCAGCATGCTCTGGGTCTACCTGGGGGCCTCCTACCAGTTGGACGTACCCCAAAATCCTTCAACAGGAGGTGCCCAGGAGGCATCCTGATCAGATTCCCAAACCACCCCAAGTGGCCTCATTTCATGCAAATGAGCAGCGGCCCTACTCCAAGCGCTGTCCAGATGTCTGAGCTCCTCTCCCTATCTCTAAGGGTGAGCCAAGAAGCCTTACAGAGGAAACTTATTATGGCCTTTTGTATCTACAATCTCATTCTTTCAGTCACTACCCAAAGCTGATGTCCATAGGTAAGGGTCAGAACATAGATGGACTGCTGAAACCATAAAGGACCATAAAGTACTAGCAAAACGCCCACAACACTGCTGACACCACACCAATCTGCCTGTCTTTGGCTCATTTTTAGCCCCACTTGTGAGCAAGACCCAGAGATGTTTGAACTCTTTCTCTTGGGGTAGTGACTCTCTCCTAACCAAGAGGGGGCAATCCATTGTTTTCCATCAGAGAACCATGGCCTAAGACTTGGAGGTACTGACTCTCACTCCTCCACACTCGTCTGCAAACCATCTGAAAAAGCCATCAGAACCACATCATCTGCAAAGAGCAGAGATGCAAGTTTGAGGACCTCAAACTGGACACTCTCCACCTCTCCGGCTGCGCCTTGAGATCCTGTCCATAACTATCAAAAACAGAGTCAAGAATTTTGTGCTTAGTTTACAGACACAGCTCTAATGTTGGTTACACAAGGACCAGATGGCTTGTAGCAACAGCCTGATGCCTAAGACTCCTGCAGTACCCCCCACTGCATGCTTATGGGTGTAAGCCTTCTCCAAGTCAAGCACATGTAGACTGGATGAGAAGACTTCCATGACCCTTCCAGCAGCCCTGTGAGGATAAAGAGCTGGTCAACTATTCCATGGCCAAGATGAAATCTGTATTGTTCCTCCTGAATCTGAGGTCTGACAATTTATCAGAGCCTTTCTTCCTGTACCTTGGAGTAAATATTTCGAGGGGGGCTTAGCAGTGTGATTCCTGTCCCCTTTTTTAAGAGAAGGACCATCGCCCCAGTCTGCCACTCCACAGGCACCATTCTCAACTTCAACACAACACAGAAGAGGCATGTCAGTCAAGACAGCCCAACAATGTCCAGCACCTTCAGCATCTCATTCACACCTGGCGCATTGCCGCTGTGGAGCTTTTTGACTGCTTTAGAGACTTCGATTTCCATTTGGAGAAGTCTCTCTGAGGTAGGAGCACTACTATTAGAGGCAGACTGTGTCACACCCACTCCCCTTTTACTTCCAAATTAGCAGCATAGTGGCTGAAGTAATATATGAACCTGGTTGTGTGGAGTGTTTTTCAAACTCAGATCAATCAATACCATCTTTGATTAAACAAGGTCCTGGCGCTGTTTGCTGCATCTCCTGAATTTTCTGAATTTCTCCAGACCAGGGTCATTTGAGGAAGTCGTAGGGAAAAATTAGTTTTGACCAAACCTGTGTCGAGTGAGCAGTTTCTTCCGCATGCATTCTGAGGAATGTAGAACGTTTCTCTGGCAAGCCGTCCGCCTTAACAGGGAGAGAGAGAAAGGAAGAAAAAAGAGATTATGAATATTTAGGGAGTCAAGGATAGTCTTGTGATCAAAGGTCTGCATCATCTACACTATATACAGCTCTCTACAAAGTCGACCTCTTGACGTTTTTGCACATTTATGTGAGTTATTAAGTAATGTGAGTGGACTTTCCATCGGAATACTTCAGCACAGTATGGGAAATGTGATTCATTCAGGGATGATATTCAAGTCCAGTTCTTGAAGTTTGAGAGAAAAGATAATCACCACGCTTTCACTTTTTGTAAAATATGTGAAATATTAATGAGCTTTTTCTGCAGTGCGAGTAAGAGTGGAACAGTAAAAAAAAAACGCCAGATTTTCATCACATTTTCTGCATCTTTGATGTGTGTGACTGAAAAAGAATAATCAACTAATCAACTAATTATCAAGTCATTTTCATATTATCATCCAAGTAAGGGAGCTGGGTCTCTACAAAGATTTTTTAATCAGAACTGTTGAGTAGCAATCAATGAGGAGCTATTCACTGATTATCCTTTCACAGATTTGAATCAGAGGGCAAGACAGAGCCCCACTTTTAAACAGGCAGACAGGTATAGAGGCAGTGTGCTCCCGAGAAGATTCATTGTTTCCACCCGAGCCAGGGCAGCAGCAGAGGCCATTCATTTACTGCCCTTTGTTTAAAAAAAAAAAAAACTATAAAGAAAAGTTTTATAGAAACAATTCCCTTGTGCCTGTGTACAACTAATCCCAACTACATAATATGTTAGTGGACTTTTGGCTTTTAACAAGATAGTTTACCTTGTGAGAAATATCCACTAACTTTCAAAAAACTGTCCAGCAGTGAGAGGTTGTAGACATCAACTGAAATATATCCAAGTTACAGCAAAGCTGTTATGGAGGTCTGTGAGGAGGCCTGCAGTTTGAATCCAGAAATGTAACATATGTTACATTGCATGGTGTCAGATTTATTGCTTCCAGTGTGATGGTTTCGACTCATCCGGGACAGGTCTGAGCCAAAAAGCCAAACAATTTTTAAAAGCATCATCTTGATACTCGGATAGACGAGTTCAATTCAATTCCAAACACTTTTTATCCCTCCAGGGGTAATTCAAGGTAAACTGACCAACTGTTGTACTCACAAGCATTCACAAATCTGATGGCTCCTGGAGTACACTTTGAATATGACAAATGACAAGAATCATTTAGTTAATTTTTGATCGTGTTGCCTGGCTATAAATCCTGAATAAATGCATTTGAATGAACTTGACAGCACAAGGAAATTCTGAATATGAATTATTCTCTGGTCTGTTAGTTTAGCATCACACATTAATTTTCTTACCGATGATATTAAACCAGACAGGTGTGCTCGACTGGCTGACAGCGACTACTCCCACCGGCTGAGCTACAGCAGCTGTCTCCAAAATGGAGAAATTGTAGTACCTCTGGGTGAATAGTAGGGGTACAGGCGAGGGGACAGGTTTGCGAATCCACTCTACATGGAGTTTGACAGTAGACCATAATGGTGGATCACCGCTGTCCTCTGCTTTTATCTAAGAGAAGGAACAATACTGAGAAACCAGACATTCAGCTGATGCATGCAGCAGCCAATGAATCATGCATTTGCAAAACATTTAAACAAAATCCTAAAGCAATGATAAATCAGACTGAAAAAGGAAGATTTCACCTGTTAAGCTGTAGATTTACTCTAAGTTTGATTTGCCTCTACACTGGATCTGGTGTAATGTTAGTATATATGTATTCAGGGCAAGCAAACATTGAGAACAGATTAGAATTCTGACCACACATTGTCAGAACAACACAGATGTGCTCTGTACTGATCTTCTGACACACTACCTACATGTACTCACACCCACACCTCAGCAACAAACTCCCATCCATAAATAATATTTTTGCTAACCTCAAAATTGATTCCAGCAATTACACTTTAATGGGATGGCTGTCCCTGCCTGGCTTCAAATAGCTTGCTCTGCTTTTCACACATTAAATAGGAAAAGCATCAACCACAATAAATCAACTAACTCTTTGGAGGAACTTATATGAGAGGTAATTGTAAAATATGGCGCTATAAGTGGTGCTCATTTAAGAGCAGAACCTGTGAGCCAAATGCATTATTTGATCCATTATTTGCTCGAAGAGCGGTCTTACCCCGAAAATAAAGAAACACAGCTAAAAGAAAGGAGACTGGTGTGTGTGGTGTAGTCCATGTCATTTTTATATCACGGATGAGCTCTTTTCCACTGAAACTGAGCACAAGCTCAAAGGGCACATGGGCGTGACCAACTAATCAGTGAACCAGACGCATGAGAAAAATCTGTGTCTGCAGCGCATATGTAAAAGGGGCTGAAATAGGAGGAATATATTGTTAGTATGAATAATTTGGCTTCACAAATAAAGCCACAAAATTGCAATTTGTGCTTGTGTTTGAGGATAATACAAAATCTGGGAGGATGTCATTTCATGCCAGAGTATCATAAATGCTCTGCGCCACCTGATGTGCATAAACACAACTTCAGCTGTGCCACTCCACCCACCTTGGCACTTTTGCGTTCACTGTCCATGGAAATACCAAAAGCAAACAAGCTAAAATACCTGGGCTTGTGCCCGATGAAAAATGAACAATGTGACTGCACTTGCTTCTGCCAACTTTGCAACTGCATGAAAGCAGAGCCCTTTAAACTAATGAAACCCCAGGTGGCTATGAATTTAGTCCGAGCAAGACAGGAAACAGGAATTGGAAAAGCAGCACTTGGGAAGTGGAAAGCGTGGAAGCACTGTGCCCTGAAAGAGGTCACAGCTTTATCCCTAATAAGAAAATCTGCAGTCTGTAATTCAAACTACAGATTTATGGTCTGCCATGTTGCTAATGAGTGCTGTTTTTTAGCTGCAATCTTTCACCAGCCTATTAAGGAGCTCATTTAAAGGTCCAGTGTGTAGATTTTAGAGGCATCTTGGCAGAAATGGGATATTATATTCATAACTATGTTTTCATTAGTGTATAATTGTTTTTTGCTACCTCAGAATGAGCCGTTTATATCTACATACAGAGCTCGTCTTTTCCCATGGATCCCACCATGTTGATTCTACAGTAGCCCAGAATGGACATATTAAACACTGGCTCCAGAGAGGGCTATTCGCATTTTAAGTTTCAGTTCTGCAACCTCATCACTAGATGCAACTAAATCCTACACAGTGGACCTTTACATAAAAATCAGACCTCTTTACAAAAACAAAACCTGGTATACTAAACTCACAGTGAGGATATCATAGCTTCCCGCTGTCACCATCTTCTTTGAGGACACCATGGCAGTCCTGGGGTCGATAGTAAACTTTTCGTCCTCATTACCATCAATAATGCTGTAAGTGATGTTGCCGTTGGCTCCAAGGTCACGGTCATAAGCAAAGACACGGTACACCTGCTCTCCACGTTTGTTCCGGTCTCGTTCGGTCAAGCTGATGCGGTAGGTGACCTCCGGGAAGGTGGGCGGGTTGTCGTTCTCGTCCTCGATGTGAACCATGACCCACACAGTTGATTGGCGGGTGGTCACTGGGCCGTCTATAACTGTCACCTGAGCAAATGTACAAGCACACATACCAAAAAAAAAAAAAAAAAAAAACAGGTATTCATGAGATATTTTGTCATGGCTGTGTGGGATATGCATACATTTATAAACATATTAAATCTGTGTGGCTGTGCAGAACCACGTGGGGCTGAACTCATGGGAAATCTCTTTGTATTATTGATCCCCTGGAGGCAGAGGCAGAGGTCTGATCACTGATCAATTGGATCAGATCAGGGTGAACACCACTGCTGCCAGCCTCACTGCTCACTAGACTATTAATTACAAACAGGCAGCACAGACTGGCAGGCAGAGCAGTGGGTGGCACGCATGGACTGGCATTCCTATTGAAACCTCAGGACAGGACAATGTAACAACAAAGACTTCTCTGCCCCCCATTTTAAACTCCTTTTAGGTGTCAGTGTTCAAGTACGTTATGCAGCTAGATGCGAGCGTCCCTCTACAACTTTCATTTTAGAGTGTGTTGTCATACGCTGGGCTCCTATTACGTACAGGAGCCGAACAAAGCCGCACAAAGAGTTATTGAGTCTAGACAAGTCAATTGGCAATAGAAACAAAACACCAAGCTGCAATTCTGTGGGTCAACTGAGGGTTATTTCATTCCATTTTGCAGAAGGGCAAAGTGCTTGTAGATTCAACAGCATTTAATAAGTTGTAAGAGAAGTCTGGGGAAGTAGAAGTTTGCTCATGTCTCTGAAGTCGAGAATCTCTGATTATCGGGTTCATCTGCATGCAGAGCAGCGTGAAATGGTAATCACGGAGCTATCTGTATGCCCAGTGTCGGCGCTTATCAAATGCTGGGCAGACCAACTCCTCTCCTCCCTCTTCCCGTCCTGAGTAGAGAAGATAACCAATGATGAATGATTACATTTAGAAATTCCTAAACCTGGGGCCCAAAACTACAGCCATTCATCACAGTTTATGGAGCCTTGAGGGCCTGCCAGGGTTGTCCTCCACCCAGTCTCTGTTAATAGTGGGCTGTGGCAGGTGGCAGGGCCAGATAAATAATAATACTATAAACCAATGAACACTGCTCAGGTTATTCTGTACCTCTAAGAAGTGCTCTGCCTGTTGTTCTCTGTCCAGCTTCCTCGCGGTTGTCGTGATCAGCCCTAAAGAAATTGGAAAAAAGAGAAACTTAAGATAACTCAGACGCAGACATGCTAATGGTAGATAAACACAAGAGGTTACAGTTGGGGTGTTTTAACAAGTTTACAAACACTATAAGATTTTTAAAGCCAAATAATTTCCAATTACAAAGTCTTCCACTTAAAAATGAGCATGTGCTTGCATGTGTACACTCCCACACACACACACACACACACACACACAGTAACTGTAGCCTGCAGCCCTGGCAGACACAAAAGCATTTGGCACATGTTCATATGGCACTGTATAGCTGAGGGTCATTCAGTTGGCCAGCGTGCCACCAGGACAGAGAGAAAGGAGCGAGGCTATTGATAATAGCTTTGATCGAACCAGATTATTCCGACGATGGTTAGACGGTTTGACAAACGCTAGCAGGCTGCATTGCAGATCACAGATGATGACAACTCCATTTTTCCCCTGATGCTTTTGTTCTCTTTTTTTATTACTTCAGGGTTTTCTTATTTTGTCATTTATTTTCTAGCTCACTGTCATTGTACAATCACACAGACAGCCCCCATACACACACAAACACAGACACAGAGTTTGTGCTAATCAATAATTGCTAGGTTCAGACAGTATAAACTTTCGGAGCTAAACAAATCAAAAGCTCCCCAGACATTTTTCTGGCAAACAGAGAAACAAGGATTAAAAATGCAGGCATTAATCCATAAGCAGATTCAGCCCCATTATATGACAGTTTTACAATATTGTGAGCTGACTTTTGTCTTCCAGAATAAATGAATGTTGTTGATCACAGCCCTTGTATAGTATTCAACATTTCACGAGCGCATCCAAACACGGTGAAATGGGTACATTTGTCACAATGTGGATCTATTTTATCCCAACACACAAATACAAATGCACAAAAAGCACTGATACAACCTGAAATACTATTATTTGATTCTGCTTTAGAGAGATCACACATCTGTCTGCTGCAGCATTCTTTTTTTCATTCACAGTATGTACACAGATTAGCTATGCGTGTGCAAATAAAGACATCTATACACACACATACATATATATTCTGAAATTGTTTCTGTGAGGATCTTTATGTGGAATGATTACATTGAATCTGCTTGAATGTCGATAATGTGTTTGTTTCAGTGTAATGAAGCGTCGCAGTGAAGTAGGATTATTTAGGATGCTAAAAATATCCGTGCAGTCAATGGACAGACTTAAACCCGCACGCACGCTCGCACGCGTACACTCTCGTGCTCGCACATATCACACAGTGTCACCTTGAGCTTGCTATGCAGGCTAACTTCAATTAAGCAAATTAGGAGTAAATCTAGAGCAGCGGTCACAAGCTGTAGGAGAGAGACTGGAGGGGGGAGGTGGGGCTTGTTCAGCAGAACACAGCGCGAGTAACAACTCTGATAAAAATCAATGATCTACAGCGCGCAGCACATCTGCAGTTGGACAACCCTCAGTTTTAATTGGACGTGAGAAAAATAATTTAAAAATACCCACCCACACTTTCACACACACAAAATGTATGCAATGGTCCAGTGGCCTGTTTCAGATCTTAAGATCTTTCCTATAGAATACTATCAGTAGTGAATAGAGGTTTGTTCACAGAAAGATACTGTCAGTTATGTCAATTTATAGCCTACTTCGGTGCCATGTAAGGGGAATAGCTGTCATATGATTTCTAACTGGAGCACCAATAAAAATACGAACTTGAGATTTCAAAGTTCATACTTTTGTTCATTGTTGGGCACGAATATTGACTCAAACATGTACATGTTTGGTTAATATCTTGGTACAACAAAACCAATCCAACAGTGCATTGCAGAAAAAGGTCACACAGCCACCATGACTCCATGACGGCGCTCTGCAAACATGTATGCTTTTCCAAGAAGCACTCTTTCTAACACCCTGTGTCAACACTTATCTGTTCTGTTTTCCCCCCCAAAGGAGGTAGGCTTCACTCACACACCCAGAGACAAACAGACAGCACTGGAAGCTGTCACAGCACATTTACACACTTTGCACTCATTCAAAGTTCGGCTTCAATACATTTTGGGAATTGTTGCAGCACCTCAAACCCATCAAATTGACACTTCCAGAGTGAACTTGAAAAATGTATTACTTTGAACCGCCCCAAACCTAGTTTAGAAAAACAATTTGAAACTTGAAGGGTTTTTTTGCAGCAGCTCAGGTCATAGTGTGGTTGGCAGTCACTTCATGAAAGCAAATCAGTCAGCTGGGGTTTTGTTTATTCATTTATCCAATGAAATCGCTCCGGTACATGGAAAGTTTTTGACTGGGTAAACAGTGAGGAGTAATTCATATTGAATGCAGCTCTCACTCATGCATGTCTCATTACCGAACTAATAGACTGAAACTGTCAGTCACATTATTGTGAAAATTATGGTAATTGTGTTTTCAAATTAATGGTTGTGCCTCTCTTAAAATGCAGAATATACCATAGACATACACACACATACAAACACACACACACACACACACACACACACACGTAAAAAAAAAAAAAAAAATCCATCCACAATTGTCATAGTTTATTTTTTGTATTGGGGGGGCTTCAATAAGCTAGTGGAAGCCGTCCAGAAGTGTGGCCTCCGAGAGAAAAGACTGCATGAAACATTAAAAACCAATTGCTCAGTATTGCAGCGAAAGTTCATTTATCACAGTGTGAACAAGATAGTCATCAGTATGAGCTCCCCTCTATGAAATTAATGAGTAACAGATAACAAAATACTGTGGGTCTTTGACAGAGACAGACAGCAGAGCTCAGATGGCTAAAAACTCTCCCCTGTGGCAGACACACATACAACACAGACACACACACACACACACTGTCATAAACACAAATTATCTTTATACAGCTGTTAGGTTCATGTTGTGGTAAACACAGAGACATGGGCACATGTGGATGCACACTGTTATGTGAGTTTCATACTGTAAGAGGTGGTATCATCTTCATCGGCTCATTGCAACAGAGCTGCCCTCTCTAACGCACTGCTGTAACCAATTAATCAATTGATTAATTTGCCACACGCACTCTCTCGCGCTCTCTCTCTCACTCGCTCCCACCCACACACACGGCAGTTGGATGTGTGAACAGGGTACTTGTAGTCTGCTGAAAACCAAATCAACTCAATCACATCTGATGGATGCATCAGCACAGGGACTCATTATCACAGCTAAGAGATATATGGCCTGGATCATATTTTACTTTCAAGGATTCTAAAGGGTCAGGAGTTAGTGTGCCTGAGAGTTGGCTTTACATATTGATGAGTGTGTGAGGATCAATGCGTCTCTATTGGGATCAATATTAGCCTTTTCAATCCTGGTTCAGTCCAGGCTGCTTCCCTACATATTGTCAGTATTATACACCCATGGTGCTGTAATGCACAAGAGCATATTCATAGAGGAATAGAAGAAGAAAGATGGAAATACCCACTTTGATTTACCAACAGAGCAAACCTACAACAGCACACCATTAGGGAATTCCTTCTGCTATAAGTCTGATGACTGACACGCTGCAAGATACATATACGGCAGTTTTTTGATCATTACATTGACGTTTCTTTGAATCAGAATACACTTCCCTGTAACAGCTAAAATTTGTCTTTTGTTGTTTACCGAAACACTCATAACTTAATCTAGGGCAGAGACAGCAAAGACTTCACAATTTTTGTTTTTTTTTTCTCGATATCTGAATAAAACATTTCACCTCTTCAATAATTCTTTAATGGAAGCTTCAAGCAAAGCCTGTACTGAGAATGCAGTGGGGACCTCCCTAGACTTCAAACTTGGCAGACAAAACTGAAACACGTCTGAATTTATCTGCTTTAATAACATTTGTAGTCTGTACAGATATAATGTGAAAGTGGAAACAGACAACTTTCAACTCTTCCCCTCTAGTGTTTCCAAGTGGTATTATCATTGGCGCAACTGTTGCAAAGACAACCAGATCACTTTCCCTTTTTTTCCTCAGAGCCTAGCAACAGGGCTCTTTCTTTTGCCGGGTAGAGTTTCCGCAGTTACTTCAGTTGTTTCGCTGTCCAACATTTCAGCTACTGGGGATAGCTATTGGATGAAACAGTAATGTCATCCTCTTTCTGTTTTGGTTGCACAAAGGTTAATGCACTTCCTTTGTGTTGCAAATCAAGCCTTCATGTAAGATTGTACCCAGTGACAGATAGAATTGCAAAGTGTAAGAAAGGATTATGGAGAACCACTCTGAACATAGATGGTGTCACTATTCTGTAGCCACAAGTTAAAGGTCTAGTGTATGGTTTTTTGGGTATACAATGGCAGAAATGTCATAACTATGTTTTCATTAGTGTATAATCAACTGAAACTAAGGATCACTGTGTTTTTGTTACATCAGAATAAGCTGTTTATATCTACATAGGGGGCAGATCATCTTCCATGGAGTTTGCCATGTTGTTTCTATGGGCCAAGAACGGACAAACCCAAAATAGGGCCATTTGCTTTTTCATGTTTTTGCATTCACCACCATAGTTACCCTAAATGCTTGGCACATAGGAGAAGTTGCAGTTGGTTGAAATCTGCAACGCCACCGCTAGACACCACTAAATCCTACACACTAGACCTTGAAAACAAAAGACTTGTCTTTTTCCACTAGGCATGGACACTCCAAGCAAAAATACTATTCAACATTCACCATCCTTTGAAGATCTCCCACCCACCAAACGCAACACACACACAGAGGGAGACTTAGTGAGGGATCCATTCATGATTTTCACAACTCTTGCAAATGTGCTTTCCACCCCTACTGGAGGCAAAAAGGAAAAGTCACAGCATGGGTTTATTACACCACCAGCAACATGGTGCTAGCCAGCTCTCAGCGCCTGGAATGGGATTCTAAGCCTTGTTTTGCACATTCACTCCAACTCGCTATAAACGACGGATTCAACACATAAACCATGTGGTTGCATCTACCAGTCATTTGGTTTCTCATTTCCATCACAGTACGACCGCACTGAGCCTTTTTTGTTTTTTCCATACAGACGCTTTTGATGGCTGTAATTGTCTTTGCATGTTTCTCCTGTTTGTACAGTAGCATCCAGCCCATCTCACAACACTGCACAGCTATACTGCCTTTGTGTGGAAAAGAGCTGAACTGATCGTATTGCACATGTAAGCCCAAGGGACGATATATATAAAAACTATTTGACTTTTTAGGTTAATGACAGTTCACACATTCAAAAATCATGATCCATTTGTAATTTCCACTGTAATAAATTGGAATTACTTGAAAAATAAAAGATCTTTCAGTCTTTTTATAGTGCACTAAGACAGTAAAAAAAAAGTATGGGATCAATCCAGGCTCTAACAAGGCTCCTGTCTTTTACACGGGGCCTAATAGATTCTGAGTGTTAAAATGATGTTCTGGCATGTTGTGAGATGATATTCAGTTCACAGGCTGTAGTTGTAAATCATTTTTTGTGAGTCTGTAAAAATGCATGAGGAATTCGAGTGCGTGAATGTCTAAAAAAAGAAATTTGCAAGCACATAAAACTCACAGATGTGTAGAAAAGATTTGTGGTTCTAGAAACGTTCGGAGAATGTATAAATAAAATATGTGCACAAATTATCTCAACAGGAGTTACACAAACAGTTTTGTGAATATCTGAGCACTGATCAAAGCAGAAAACTGCGTGCAAAAGTTATTTAAAGGGTAACTCCACCAATTCTATGCATCAAAGTCTACTGATTTGGTCTACTGGTTTTGGGAGTATTACAGTAAATGTCAACAACTGTCCATCTGGAGTCTGACAATGTTATAGACATACTCAAAAACACACTAACAATCTCTGATCCCATCTTTTCAATCCGATCCAACTCAACAAAAACAGAACTACCTACTGACTATTACTTGAATCACAAGGCAGGTTTTAGCACCCAACGAGGCTACATTGACAGAAAAAGACAGGTATTCTTTCATGTAAAGTTGTCAGGGCAGGAGAAGGGTGCAAAATTCATCTTTCTGCAGAAATGTTTTTTACACACTCACAGACTTTAATTTCTCTCATGCAGTATTTTCCCACAGGCTCAAAGGGGGTAATAGACAACCACAGGCTGTCTGAGCATCATTTCACAAGCTTGCACTCTTTAAGACCCTGTCTTGATCCCGTGGATGAGGGCTTATGGTGAAACCATATGGTTGGCTGTATGTTTTGAATAAAAAACCCAATTCCAATTCCAAGATAATACTCTTGAAACCTTTTGCTAAGTTCAACTTCGGGTTTCCCTTTAGAGTTTTTATAACTTCCTGAGAAAAGCATGTTTTTATTCATAGTAGAATATATCACATAATGCAGAGAAATTTGGCCCTACTTCAGGGAACAAAAGTAGTGGGAAAGAAAATTGCTTTGACTAATGTAAACTCCTTCATCACTAGAAGATATTCACCCACACACTGGCTTAATAAAAACCTAACTACACTAATTTCCTCAAGTACATTGCGAAGAGCTTTCACCCCTTAAGAAGACTGGAAGCAATATTCAGATAAGAGCGTAGTGGAGATTGTCTGGGCGGGCGGCTCATCAGTGTCCTAGATGTTTGACTGTGTGGGCACAAAAGTCTTTTTAATTTGTTGTGTGGGAACCAAAGCCTTTTATTGGGTGAGTGTGGAGTAGGAGGTGCATGATGAAAGACAATTTCAGAAGCATGTAAACATATAAACACAAAAGATTGGTGTGATTATTTGTTGTTTATAAGGGCATATTACTAATTATGCCATTAGTCTACCACATTTTACTGTCTATTGTATCACCGAGATATTATAATTATTATGGATTCTGTGTCTGTGTCTGAGTCTCACCTGTTTTTGGGTGGATAGAGAAGAAATTCTGCGGGTTGCCAGCAGTGATGCGATAACTTAGACGACTGGGAGTGGCGGTGAGGTCAGGGTCCTGCGCCTGGATACGGATGACTGACACATCCTTTGGAGAGTTCTCCATGACGACTGGGTGGTAGATAGGATCCGAGGTGAGGGGAGCATTATCATTGACATCCTCTACCTGAGAGCCAAAGAGAGGAGAAGAAAAATTAGAGGAAGAGAGAGACAGAAAGTGGAGAGAGGGAGAGAAGGCAGGGGCTGGGTAAGGGACAGCAATAAGCAGTGTTGTTCATATCTAGTTGAACTGTTTTCTTAATCTCAGTTGGATCTGATGTGACGATAGATGCGCTGCATGTATGTCAATATTGCATTTGGTATCTTTGTTAATCAGCATCTCCTAAAATGCAGCGTGGACTTGGTCTGGGTTGATCTGTTATCAATCAAAAAATGGAAATGTATTTACCAGAAAATGTCAAAGATGTCACACTTTAAATGCACAGTAAATTAATTTCCCTTCCTACAGCATAGATCTAGAATATTTATGGCAAACAGAGCGTTGATTGAGTGTTTGCCGCAAGGCACAAGAGAGCCAAGATGGTTCAGCCGGTGAATGAGGAGCACCTGTGCCTGATTAATCTCCCTATTTTTGTCTGTGATGAAGAGGCCGAGAGTAAAGCGCCCGATCACATCGCTACACCTGAATATCCCCAAGCCAGAAAAGGCAGTTTGTGTTTTTTTATACACTGCTGAACTCTTCCCCAAAGGGGTGTGCAGTGTTGGAGCAGTGATGTGTGTATGTGAGTGTTTAGACAGTGGATTACTTAGTGCCAAATAAAATAGAAGCTGAAGCAGAGAATTCCCCGTGGTGTGTATCTCTTGCTCACAGGCTGAGCATTGCTATAGTTATCCACTGCACTGAGCACCATTAGCATTTTAGAGAGCAACACACTGATTGTTTAGCTTCGTACTGTTATTTTGAAGGCAACGCTCCACAACAATTTGCAGTAAAAGCATCAAAACCAGACTGCAGTTACATGTTTGCAGGCTGTAAGAATTCATCAATAACAGATACAGACAGAGACGTTTGGGGTAGAAAGATGTCAGAACTTGCATGTTTAAAAACTACATAACATCAGGACTTCTGGATTATAACCAAATATAGTATATTTAATAAATCTTACTAAAGAGAAAGGAGTCTTTGTCTGTCTGTCTGCCTGTCTGTCCTTTGACATTATACCTGGCAGATGTATTGCAGAGAACCTACAGAAGTGCAGTCTTGAGTGCAAGCTCTTGACATTTACAGGACAAAGTCGTTAGTAGTGTGTTATCAGTGTTGGGAAGTGGCTGCTTACATGTGACTAGTTACATTTAATTAAATTACTAAATCAATGTAGCTGTAATCAGTTACAGTTACTGAGAAAAAATATGTCATTAAATTACATTTACTCATCAAAACATTTTTCAGTTTTCAGTAAAAAGCTTACATGTACAGTATAATATTCATTCTGTTGCTTGGCATCTTTTTGTTGTGCAGAAATGCTTTCTTTAATCATAGCCTATTTCCAGACAGATTTCTGGTTAGAAAAGTCATCAAAACTTAATCACATGTAATAAGTTACATTACTTTAATGAAGTAATTAATGTCACATTAATTTCCACCAAACTAGCCACATTTACAGCCCTAATAATTTAGTTTTATGTCCCCCTGCTTTTACTCTATACTAGCGCAGTGGCACAATGTGGAACAAACCAGTTTCTTGGCCTTCGGTATTGCTGCTTGCAGCCATCTTGAGAACATCTCATCCAAAAACCTTCACATTCAACACTGCACTACCTTTAGTCCAGAGCAATACACCTGCCTTGACATAGTTGCGTCCCCTAACACAGTGGTTTGCAACTGGTCCAGCCACTGGGTCCAGATTTCTCAAAGTCGTCGGTTTAAGGTCCACACAGTTTAATATATTCAGCATCAAATTTGCGTTTAGCCATGTTGTTGAGCTAATTTTCTGTCTCTGTCAAGTAGCTGTCCTTTAGCCGCTCACTCTGCAGCAGGAAACAGCACTTAAAATTAAAAGCTCTGTGCAAGAAATTCACTGCACTTCAATATAAAGTGTGTTTTTTACAAAGTTGGCACGTTCGCGAGTCGCTTGCGATCCATTCAGAATGGACCTACTTTTGGACCGCGACCCACCGGTTGGGAACCAGTGCTCTATGCTCTGTCATTTGTTAACGGCTAGCTATTTGGGACCAGGCTATTTTGGGGAACAAAAGTGTTTAATCTGAAAGTTACATCACTAATGAGCTTGCTACAATGTAACAGCTCTCGTCTCTTTTTCGTTATCTCTTCTTGAACGCACTGAAGCGAGCGATGGAGAGTGAGCTGTACCCCTAATGTGTTATGTGTGTGATAGCTGAGAAGCTGCTGCACAAACAGGTGACCCTGGTGAATAAAGGTCAATTAGCAGGTCAGTGTAAATTTGCTGTTTTTAATTTGGGACAAACTGCCTGCCTGTAATTTTCACAGTCACAGAAAACTGAATCTAAATATATTTAGCGTGATGCATGTTGTATTTTTGTTACTGATTCAGGTTCCACTGTTAAAAACAGCACCAAAGTGAAGTACGTAAGTAAGTTTGGGTATTTCATATTTATGCTTATCTCTAAGGGAAAGACACAAAGTACATTTCCTCCATCCGAAGCCTCTTATACATGCATAGCACAATGTGAATATTGGCAGCAGGTGTGGATACCTGAATGAAGACTTCAATAGAGGCTGACAGAGGTGTAACCCCTCTGTCTGTGGCATAGACTGTAAGCCAGTAGGAGTCTTTGGTCTCACAGTCCAGGATACCAGCAGTGTAAATCACCCCTGTTCAGGCAGAGAGAAAGATTAATGCAGTTATTACTTGGGCTTGAGAATACATATCTTACGTTGTGTGAAAAGGGACAGTATGGGTGTCATCAGCAGAATAGATCCCTAGAAGATCTCATGGGTAAAGTCTTTGAGTACTAAGTTTTCCGGAGGCAAGACACAAATTTAGAGAAAACTTTGTGTCCTGGCTTCAGTGACATTCACAGGCATTAGCGGCGCCGCTGTAGTCACCTTCAATGTTTCAGCTTCTCTACAGCTAATCACAGCTGACCAAACTGCTCCCAGCTGCAATTTGCTTAGTGCTAAACGTACCCTGCACTGCCCTACACCAATAAAGACACACACGCAGACACTCAGACACTCACGCACATTGACTGGCGTGCGTTTAGTGGCCTTAAGGAAGATGAGTAGCTGACAGCTTTGGTGACCTCTTGAGGGACAAAGAGAACACTCACAATGGATGACACATGGGTGCCTCCATTTTTTTTTTTTTTTGCGAAATCAGTCATGCAGGACTGCCCATGTAAACACTAGAAAAATGACACGCATACTCACTCTAGGTTTTGGGTTCATTCATGTCATTTTTATACAATGCCAAGAGCAGTGAGGCATAGTGGTGCAAGGTCATAAGTGTCACACACAGTTTATTTAAACACATAAATCTAATATTAGGATCAAAAGCGACACATATATCTAATTGCATCATTTCTATGGACAGAAAAAAACACAAATCAGCGAGGAATAAATTGAGTGAACTCATATTAAGGGCAGAGCTAGCAGTTTATGCATTTCTGCTCAGTGCACACAAACTTTTAAAAGCCAGGCAGCATGAGTCTGTGACTTCAACTAACTTAAGGAAACTAAGTGAGAGCTAAGGCACACCGTATGTGTTTGTCAATGCTTGCAGAGTCTGTGCATGCATCTGTGCTTCAGTTCACAAGCAATTAACCCCGACGAGATGCTAGACAGAGCTGAGGCTGGACATGTAAGAGAGTGTATATTTAATTTGGCTCTCTTATGCTTACCTAAACCTTAACTCTGCTACTTCGCTTCTTATAATTAAAGACTGATAGATGGTGATGATGTTCGTATGCTTATGCTCTTGCATGCAAAGATATATAATGTGTTAATATCACAAATAGAAAGTGGTAAGAGTAGTCTGAGTAGTATTTACGTAAACATCAGTGTCTGGGTATTTTTTCTCTGTTCTGCTTTACAAGTGAGAGCATCAAGACAGAGAGATGGACACATTTGATCAAAAACTTTGTTTACCAGCCTATGTAGTGCAATGGGAAGACCAAATTAGGGATATCTTTAATTTGACCAATATAAATTAAGGTCTGTGACTCCAGGGAGGCAGAGACAGCCAAGACGCTTCAGCCCAAACTCCTCACCCGTGGGATAAACAGGCTCAGTGGCACTCTGGGTTGATTCCTAACCTCAGTCGCCCTGTTAAAAACATTTCTCTGGGGTAGCATCTAGACCGTGTCCGCCGTTGGGGGAAGGGGGGTCAAAGACTACAAATAACCCCGGCCCAAGGCTCAGGAGGGCCCAGGCAAAGGTCTATAGTTGACCTTTAAATGGGATCAAGTACAATAGACTTACTGACTTAAATCACTGACAGTACAAGTTATGTATATTTACATCATAAATCATTAAAAACACATTTAAACTTGTCATCTGAAACCCCCAACTTGGCAAAGATGAGGAGCATGGCAATCAATCCAGCATAGTATCACAATATTTTTGTGTGGGAATATCTATGTCAACACATATTGCCAAGTGTCCATTTTTTGTATTACATGAATTCTTAATATTACAAATACAAATTAAACTTGAGGTAGCCTACTTGAATAATGAAATCAACTGCTTTTTCAGTCCACTACATACATTTTTATTGCAAATAAAAACAAGGTTTTCCTGAAATCAAGGTAATAAATCACAATATTTTGCCATATATTTTATCGAATTACTCAGCATATCGCAACATATTTGAAATTGCAATAATACCGTATTGTAACTTAAGTATAGTGATAATATAATAGTGCGGAGCCTCTGATGATTCCCACCTCTATAATGTAATCTATAAGGTTAAACACTGTTTGAAAAATATTGCATATATTATCAGAGCCATTTCAAATCAATAAACACATTTTTCAATAATCAAATTGTACTAAAAATGCCTGCCAAAATGTGTGGCACTTTGCAGCGTGCATTGTGAGCACATTATCCTAAAAAAATGACAACTCACTGAGTTAATATATAACATCTTTTAAAACAATATTCTTTAGGGAAATAGATCTTTCAGAAATATGCCTGGTAATTACAGAGGCATTTTAATTGGGTGAACACAATCGCATACAAGAATAATAATAATAATTTTAATAAGTTTAACCAACTAGTAATTCTGGTGTCGACAAGTGAGGGTAGCAACGTTTAATTGAGTAGTCGTATAATTGCACGCATCCCTATAGGCTCGGTTTGAAAAACACAGACAACCTAAGGAATTCATTAGCACTAACTGTGTCATGCTATTTTGTTGGGAACCAACTCAATAAAGCTCAAAAGCTAAACTAAATTTTGGTGAGGTAAAAAGTGGCATTGTCGTTTATTAAAAAGGACTATTTGAATATTTCCGCATAGTGGAGTCTCTAAACAGTTTTGGAATTGCATAACACCAGATTTGGAAATGTTGATAAGTGCAGAGAAATTAATTTGTTCACTCGTGATTTTATCTTATGATTACATGCCTTTTAATCATTTATTGGAGTGTTTTTTTTTTCCCCTCCCTGTTTTGTTTTAAGGTAAAAAGAAAAATATAACTGTCACAGTTTTATCTGAAAAGAACTTTTTCTCTTTGTTTTGAAATAACTGACTTGACCTTTAGTGCTTTGTAATCATTTCGAGTATATGTATGCAAAACAGAGCATGGCCTGGATGGGTCTCTCACACTGGATTTTTGAAAAGCTTGTTAGAGACTCCATCTCCGCCACTACAAGGCTAATGGCTAAGAGCTATTTGAAATTGCCCGTGCTGCTATTAGAGCTAAGTGTGGGTGGTGGTAGTGCTGGAGTGGGTGTAGATGAGGGGCCCAATTTGGAAAATTCTGTCCCTATCCATATTTTCTAATGGCTGGCCTGATCCAAACAATCATAAATACATGCTGTTCAAAGAAAGTCCTCTAACCAGAGAACTTGAGCACAAGTACTATGTCAGTGATCCTTTCTGAATAGATGATTAAAATATTACATTATAATTCTTCAGTCTCATTCTCATACATTAGATGTCTGCTGTTTCCTAATTTGGCCTTCCACTCAGCCACAAACCCCACACGCCCAGCTTTCTGTCACACGAGCATACAAATCAATGACTAGAGGTGTGACTGTGTGGCCCCTTTTTGTGTTCTTGCGTCAGTCTTGTTGCTGCCTCCTCAGCCGCATGGCGAAGGTGATACCTTATCACTAGAAAGCGTGTGTATATGTCAGATTATGACTAAGCAGCTGCCCAGGAGCATGCACAATGCATAGTAAAAGTGTTTGCTGAAACACACCCTTGCTCTGTCGTCCTTGACCATGTCCTTTTCAAACCACATCTCATCTCTGTCAGATAACCCGACAGAGAGAGGCGAGGAAAACAGAGCTGGCTGTTTCAAAAGCTCTTTGAACTTTAAGACCGACAGGCACTATTCAGTGAATTCAATATAAATCTGACTTGACAGCATCCATTCTCACCATAAATAACACACTTCAAAGAGTGAAAAAAAAATTGAAGGGTCGTGGCATATTTTCTAATCTAGAAGTTCACAGTACGCTTGGGTTTACATCCATCTGTCATGTCTATTCAACTTCTCCGTTCTTGAGAAACCGGTTTCGGGGTCCCACTATCTAATTAATGCCACCATATCAAATAATCAATCCCGAGACTGATGAGAAAATGCTGCGTGTATTTCTTTGCATCTCGAGGCACAACTGAACAGCTCCGTGTGTGGCAGAAAAGAAGACATCAAAAGTACAGGCCGATAATTTTTAACAAATGCAGAGATAGATTACTTTTTAAAAGTGTGTTTGCCTGTAACTTAAAGACTGCTTTATCCTGACTGTGACAAATCCTGGCGCTTGCAAACCCACTAATAGAGGAGCAGTGGCTTCTGACAGCTGCCCAATGAGAAATTGCAGGGCTTGCTTTCCCCCTAACCAATGACAAGAATACCAATTTTTGTTCAAAGTACAGGAGTGCTAAGGATTTAAGCCAAAGAAGATCCTACTTCTTTTCTAATAGATAGCCCCTGTACTTTCCACCCACAAAGGAATGAGTTGCCTTAGGCATCTAAATATCAAAGGTGGAAAAAAAGGGCATTCATAAATGGTAAAAATGGTCGACAGACAATGAAGGTGTCACAGGCTACACAAGATGCGTCATAGAGCCAATTCACAAACTACAGAGGAGGGGTGGGAGTGCACAAGTTAGGACAGGCTTAACAAAATGGATTTCTCACACAATATCTAATTCTCTCTGTCCCTTTTACTCACACTCACTGTCTGTCTTCACATACTTGGTTTTGGCACTAAGAGCCACAGATTGACAAGCAGTCAGAGCTGAGCCACTCAACATGGCAGATAAATGCGTGGTGGGAGGACAGAGCGGTTCGACTCTGTCCGCGCCTGACAACACTGACTTCTCTAGACGCTACCAGATGAAATGAAACACTTGATGAGGGAAAACTTGGCATGCGCTCACTGTCTCTTTTCATCTGATACCAAAAAAAGGGTCAGAGACTTTTCACGTGCTTATGATATTAGGGAAAAAATAACAAAAGCCGCAACTAAAAAACAAACTTCCAGAGAAAAAAAAAAGAATACTGTATAAAAAGGCCTGGGAGGAAGAAAGCCGTATTTTCTTCTGACACTTTTTATGTACTCCAGACTCCCCTGCACCCTCTTCCTTCCTCTCTTCGCTTCACTTCCACTCCCCTCTCCCTTCACTTTCTGCTCTAACAAGCACTCTGATTTCCCCTGGAAAATCTGCACTCAATAAACTTTCTTACTGGCTGTGATGCACCTTACTGAGGGTTTTAATACTAAAGTAAATAACGGCACCACGTACCATTACAGAAGACTGTAGGGATCTATCCGTGTATTGTAACATTGTTTTGTCTATGAGCACAGTCTGTACACTGTACATATGGAATTATTAATACATAGAGAGACAGAGGGTGGGAAAGAGACGTTCTCTCCATTTGTCCATGTGCTTCTCACTCGCTTTCTCTCTCAACTACAATCAATACTAATTAGCCTAGTTAAAGGTCAAAACAGGCCTCCAGTGCAAGTCATGTACAGTAGGGACCAGTGTGAGGTGAAGATACAGGGTCAGGGGGGACGCTGTCATTTGTTCCCTAAAAATAGGTGCTGAAATATACTCTACAGCACTTATTTGTTTAGCCAGCAGTCACTACACTGACAGTTACTAGTGACAATTGATTTTAGTAGTTGCTGTATTACACATTATTGTTCTAAATATGTAACTACTTTAACTACACTACACATTTACCAAGTTGTAATGTCAGATATATTAGCTAACTAGTATAATGTAAATAGCACATCACTAAATTCTACAAAGCTACACATTTTAAGTGAAGGCTTTCACGATCAGTCACTCTATTCCCTGCCTAGTAGTTACAGTGCAGTGGTTAAAGCTGTCGTATTAGCTGAAAATGTCACACAGTAGTACATGACACACAGTCTGTGAGAAAAAAAACATATTCCTCTGCCCCCTCGTAGTGCTTCTAATGGCATTACCACACATGAATGAAAACAACCAATCAGAGCCAAGGAGTCGCTAATTCAGCAGTCAATCATGTTAATTACAGCTTGTGAACTGCAGTCAAGCTGTCAAACTAGGCAGCGCTGATCAAATATGAATTAAGATTCTGTTACTGCATTGCCTATTTATCGCCTAAAATGTTTTCAGTAACATATTTAAGTGTACTGTAGTGTGGCTGGTGGGTGGTGCTTCATTTCAGCTTGACTGTATCCAGCATGGGGGCCGGGTCATTAACTTTCTCAATTAACAGCTAAACAGTACACCAAAATATGTTTCTGAAAACATTTAAGGCAGGACATAAAGACACATCAGCTCTGACGGGTTGTTTTTGGAGCACTGCAGTATACTCTAACAAATGCCATTAGAAGCAAGACTTAATAAGACCTTATTATGACCTGGTCCTTCTGTAGGCCTGTATCTAATTATTATTCTGCTGCTACTTGATTAGATAGTGATTAGTAGAAATTAAGGTTTGATAAAAAAAAAGTGTAGTTTTTTTCATGCAACAAAATTAATTTGTCTCATATAATGATGAGCAATGTTGACTGTAAAAAATGATGTTTGTCTAGGCAAAAGAAAAATGTGGATGTTATCAAATGAGAATAAAAACAGGGTAAACTAATGACAATAAAAGTTTCAAAGGTGAAGTTATAGTCTTCAAATCATACTCTCCAGTAACTAATTAATAAAATGGGTGAAACAGGGTTAGTACTGAGTGAGGAAAATGTAAATAACTAATGAAGTATAATGAAAAGTACTGATTAAATCTTAACTAGTGCTTATTACATTGCTGTAAAGTGGTTTATGTGGTAACATTTCAGAAGAGACTGTCAGCCAGCAGAGCAGTGTCATGCTAGAGACAGCTTGCTTTTACACAATAAAGCAGCATCTTCCACCTTAAGCCTTCAAAATTCCCACAATCCTTGCTGTTGCATGCTTATACGCAATCCAGGACATGCCAGTGGTAAGTCTTAGCGTCAGTGGTAATTACGAGGCACCACTCACTATGGAGTACCCTGGAGGATGAGTGTATGAGGGACTGATTTTGGAGCCTGCAGTTTGAATGTTTCAGCACCACGGCAAGAGACAGAGACAGATTAGGTTTAAAAGCTTCAGCACCATGGATAGAGACACAGAGTGCAACAAGCCTTGATGGGAAAGCAAGAACTCTCGCTTACACCCACTTTTGTTCCCATGGAAATATCAAATACGCACACTCACTTTGCTTACGTGATATTTGTAGGGCTGTCAGTGGGAGGGTCTTAGATTCAAGCTAATATTTTTGTGCACGAGTCCTGTTTCTCACAGGGAAATATAGCAAATGCCAAGATCTTATCCAGCTGTACCTGTTATCATATTGCATGAACACCTCTTAAAGGTGGTGAAATGTACCGTCACTGAGCTTCCCTGCATGGTCCACACATTTGTTAGCAATGTGCACTGGGCTTTCTAAAGGCATGGGAGATACCTAATGTTTTAGCTTAATATGACACTAATACTTTCTGTTACAATTTTAACCATATTACTGATTTTTATTTCTAAAACGGATATGTAATTTTAGAAACAATGGCGATATTGGGGGATAGGCCTTAATAGTGGGCCAACGGCAGGTTTATAGCAACAGTTTGAATTGTGTGAGTCATACTAGCCTCCTTATAACTTTCAGGTTGTGTCATTTTTTAAATGGTTGAGGAGGTAAATAATTTTGCTGCTGTGTGGTGCTGTCTTGTCGCAGTGCATCTTGCTTTTTATTTATTTTTATCTACAGGTGAAAAGTAGCACCACACCACCCTGTGTTTCCTTTCTGCCATTCTCTCACATGTTTGATGTAGAAATGTGCAACTGCACACAACTGCACACCAGGTTCTGATGTCACATAGGTTTCCACAGTCATTAAAGCACAGGCCAGCTAAATCTGTCAAGGTTGTTTTGGCACAAACCTATACAATAGTACTGAAAATGTTTGGAAGGGATTAAGCCAGCCCTGTTGTTTATTTATTTAATTTTACTGTTATTGATATTTTTAAAGGGAATCAATACCAAATGAGTAGCTTGTGAGTATCGAAGTATTGATCCTGCAGGATCGATCTGCCCATCCCTGTTTTAAGATGACATTAATAAAATTTATCATTAGACCTACCCTTTCCATCTTAAATCACATCATGTGTTCCAATAAAGGTAGTTTAAGGTTTCTAATAATATTCAGTGTTCTGAGTTACATTTAAATTGCACATCTTAATGTCCATGGTTCATTTAACAACTTGGCAGAAAAATAGTTCAGCAGGAAATAATATATACATATGTATAGACAGAAAGAGAGAGAGCCCTTTCATTCTGTACATGTGCCAATATGAACTAATATGAACTGTCCTATTTTCATACTGGATATTTGATTCAGTTTATCCCTGGGTGAGTGAGTCACGGCCTCTTGTTTGGATCAACATGTTTTCAGCTGTAGTTTGGCAATGTGGGACAGCTGGAGACAACTGCACACTTATTTTTGGGTCAGGCCTCCTTAAATAAGTCACAGTGATTCCACTACTCTTGGAAAGGATGGTGGTGCTGTACAGGACAGCCTTGATCAATGTTATCCACACAGCACTGGATCACTTATACTGAGCGGCCTGAGGCCCAGCCAGTGTAGCTGCCATGCTGCCCTCATTACAGTAATGATCTCCCAGTACACAGGTCCCACGTGAGGCCCCATCAGCACACTGACTCTGACTGTACCTCACACTCTCCTCACCTCTCTCCCTCTAATACACACATACACATTCACACTATAAAGAGGCGATGCTTTCTGTGTATCACTTGCAATGCAAAACCACAATGTAACAGTCACAAATAATACAACTGAGCAACAACTACACACATGTGAAAGTAAACAGCAACAGCACAGAAACAGTAAAATTTCCTATAATACACGATGATTAGCACCACATTTGGGCGTTAATATTCCATGCATGGCACTGTAATTTATTGGATTTCCACTTTACATAAATAGGCTTCAAAATTGATCTTATGTCGCACCTGTGTCTTCGTCAATGGTGAAAGTGCCCAGTCCGCTGCCTCCTCTGACAGAGTACCTCAGCAAACCATCTCGCCCCTTGTCGTCGTCCTTAGCGCTGACTGTCAGGACGCTTGTGCCTGCACGAGAGTTCTCCTTCACTGAGCCTCTCACAGCAAAGTCGGGGAAGTAGGGTGCATACAAATTCTCATTGACATCCACCACCTGAAGAAATGTAATGGTTCACTTTGACTTTGACTGATAATTAAAAAAATTGAGTGACGGTATGCGTAATATCATATAGTATGAACGTACAGAAAAGCATAAGACCAATGTTCGAATGTTCCCTTTAATTACATCATGGCTTGGAGCTGTTCAAGTAATCATTTTGGAAAATAAATTATTTACTTTGCTTGTGTACCCTAAATGGTCCCTTAAATGTCCTAATTTAATTGTTGTAGGCTGGTTGGGGGAGTTTTAGCGCTCTAAATGCTGTTATACATGTATTTCATCCCTGAGAATAAAAATATGGGGGCCAGGATGAAAACATGTAAATACCAGCATGTCATATAAAAAAATATGAAGCTTGAAATGAACCAACAAAACTATAAGAACTGATTTTTAAACTATAACTAAACTATAAACTGATTTTAATTTTGTTCTGATACAAATGTGTGTGTATGTGTGGTACGCACCTCCACCTCAACAAATGTCTGACTGATGAGGCTGGGTATTCCTCTGTCCTCAGCACGTAATGTCAGGTTAAAAAACGGTTGTTTCTCAAAGTCCAACTCCCTCCTAATCCTCAACACTCCGCTCACAGCATCGATCTGCACAAAACATTACATTCCCATACATCATAATCTGTCAATAGAAAGAGGATCAGCATATGCGACAGTATAGACAATACAAATAGTGACATCACCTACCTCAAAAGTGCCATTGAAGTCATTAATCAAGGAGTATCTGACCTGTCCGCCGGGGCCTACGTCTGGGTCCTGAGCCTGCACCCAGGTAATCACAGCTCCTGGCGGGAGGTCCTCAAGTACTCGAGCACTAAAGCTGCTAGGGATGAAAGCTGGGGCGCAATCATTGACATCCTCCACTATTATACTGAGAGTAGCCACTGACGACCTTCGAGTGCCTCTTTCAGCCTTGTCTCTCACTTCAATCTTCAAAGTGAACATTGGGATGGTCTCTCTGTCCAAGTGGCTGGCAACAAACACACTTCCAGTTTCACTGTCAATACCAAACTGAGGGACACTGGTCAGCATGACATAGGAGAGCTGTCCATTTTGACCCATGTCTCTGTCAAACGCAGTGATGGCAATAACTTCCACACCAATGGCTGAGTTTTCTGCGACAAGAGCAGTGAAGCTGTCCTGATAAAACTGGGGGTCATTGTCATTCGCATCCTCGATGATCACAGTCAGTAGTCTCCAATTGGACATCTGTGGAACACCCTGATCGTAGATGGTGATATTGAGGAAGTAACGATCCAGCCGCTCACGATCAAGTGGCTGCAACACAGTTATCAACCCACTCTCCATGTTGATATTGAAGCAGTTTTCTTTGTTACCATCAGATATGGAAAAGAGAACACGGCCATTGAAGCCTGTGTCGCCATCTCGTGCTCTCACCTGAAATACACTGGCACCAGCAGCGAGGTCTTCTCTCACTAGAATACTAGTAGGCAGGGCCTCAAACTGTGGAGCCTGTTTGTTCATAGAGAAAAGGTCTGTAAATCTCTCATCTGGTCTTGGTCTCGCCATAGCAGACGCTTTTGAGAGCATTTTTTCTGCCAACAGCTGAGCTACCCTGGTCTCCTTGCAGTTGAACCCCCTGGGTGGCATCCTACCCCTCACCACAGATACATTTACAAATGTAGGCTCAGAGAACAACTCCCCATCTGTTGCAACTACCTTCAGGTTGAATACCCCACTCTTTAAATTAGCCACTCCTAATGATCGTTTCAATGACAAAGCCCCAGATTCTGGATTTAAATTAAAATAGTCTAACTCGTCTCCAGACAGTATCTTGTATGTCACCATTCCTAGCTCATCCATGTCAACAGCTGACAACGTGACAATTGTCTGGCTGACAGGGAAATCGCGGCTTATCATCCCCCTGCAAGAGACCCTCTCAAAAAGAGGCTGGTTGTCATTTATATTTATCAGACGAATGGTGACGTTAACTTCGCTCTCCCTTCTGTAGGGTGAACCCCAATCAGAGGCCCGCACTGCAAAAGTATAGATATCATCTGATGACTCAAAGTCTAGGTCTCTTGTGATCCTCACCTCCCCTGTGTCCTGGTCTATTGTAAACGGAAGAGACTGTTCACTACTTATTGTGTGTGTGATATACCCATTCTCTCCTTTATCAGCATCCACAGCGGACACTAAGAGAGCAACCGTGCCTATAGGTAAGCTCTCGTTGATTGCGATATCATAAAATGGCCTGTTGAACACTGGAGAGTTGTCATTAGCATCCTCTATGGTGATTTGGACCCTTGCTTGCTGCTGACTGATAATATCAACTACCTCCATCTCCATGAAATCCTGTGATAATCTTGTCAGCTGCCTTGTGGTCATAATAACTCCAGTCAAAGGGTTTATATCAAAGTACATTTGATCTAAGGGGTTGCTGAAGCTGTAATTGACACTCAGAGGAGCTGGGGAGATTTTCACCACCTCTACAATAGTGCCTGGGGGAGCTATTTCACTCAGCGTGACTACATAAACATCTTTCTCAAAATTCGCCAACACTGGGTCTGGCTTTGTGACCAACAACTGAACAACTTGAGCATTAGAAAACCTTGGAGGTACACCCCTGTCTTTAGCCTGGAAGGTTAAGTTGCAGCCATAGGGGAATGTATCCCAGTCGAACAATTCTGATGTTTTAACCCTATACTCATTCCCGACAGGCGATCGATCAATCACAAATTGTTCAAGGGGGTCACCCTCAATGATGGACACCCACTCTATATCCCCAGATACCCCCTCGTCTTTGTCCTCCACAGTTAATATAGCGTAGACCGGGTCCTTGTCCTCCCATGATGGAAAGACAGCCACTGCATTAAGAACAGGAGCAAACTCATTAACCCGCTCCACAGTTAGGACCAGCCTTGCAGTGCTGCTGATGCCATTGTTCCCATAGAGTTTCATCCCTCTGTCAACCACCTGCACCTCCAGCTCAAATCGGTCTCGTTTGTCCATCCTGGGCCGACCTGTCAGAGTGATGACCCCGCTGGTCGGATGAACAGCAAAGAGCTCAATTTTGTTCTTGAAGAAATAGTAGAACTCCCCGTTGGATCCCACATCAGCATCTGTGGCTGTTACACGTCCTATGCTGGCACCCAGTGGGGCACTCTCAGAAACAACAAATGAATAGGAGGTAGGGGAGAAAAGAGGTCGGAGATCGTTGGTGTCCAAGACCTTGATATAAACAGTAGCTAAGGCCTCGAGGCCTCCTTGGGCAGATGCCTTAACTGTCAGTGTGTAATTGTCCTGTACTTCCCGATTCAATGTGGCACCACTGCCTCCGTTAGTGCGTATACGAAGAAAACAAAAATCTCCCATTACAAACTCCTCAGCCTGGAAGATTCCCTCACTGTCCCCAGACACAATGGAATATTTTATGTCTAAAGATCGTGGTGGCCCAAGAATGATGCCCATTTTGACCTCACTTTTGGTATAGGTCCTTGCAGCAGAGTTTTCAAAGACAGAAGCATTATATGCCGGCTGGGTGAAGAGCAGCAGGCCTTGTCCTGCCCTAGGCTCTGTCAGGAACTGGGCATAGGTTGAGGGGAAACAGAGGAGGCGTAAGATGCAAATAAAATGGAAAAGAAGAGAGAAGCTGGGTAGAGGAAGCATATTTCCCCACCGAATAGGCTTCATCACTATTCCATCACCCAGTCACCCTATATTTGGAAAGAATAACAAAAAAAAAAAAGAAACAGATCTGGATTCAGATGGTGAGTTGTTAAAGACATGCGCTCTGCATGCTAAAAATTTGATAAAGAACTGTGCAGACAAAAGTTACAAAGACATTTCAGGGGGTGCTGCTTATCACTACAGGGATATGATAGCATATTCAATGTTGCGCTCCAACACTTTGCATTCAAACACTGAATATTGCACCCGAAAGACTCAGAAGCAAAGACTGACATATCTTAAGCGAAGCACATCAAAGCACTGAACACTTACACAGCCTCAGTGAAACACATCATGTTACACAATAAAATAACAGGGATCAGGAAGAACACTGTTACTGTAATACAGAGTGCCTAGAAGACTCGACGGCTTGTTATTCTTTAGCCAGTGACTAAAAGGGTTGTGAGATTTTTACAAGAGAGAACGCAACTATAGCAAAAAAATCATAATAACAATAACCATGGTCTGAGAAACATCATTGTGCACAGTTTCTAAAACAGTTTTACACTTTTTTTTTAGAAATTAGTTACACTTTCTGAAAGTGGTGATGGGATGTAACTTAAGTACATTTGCCATTCACTCGAGCACTGCACTTACTTTACTTAAGAATTTCTATTTTCTGCTACTTTATGCTTCCTTTCCTCTACATTTTGGAAGCCAATATTATAGGCTATGGCTTTTTACTCCCATATGTTTATGTGGCAACATTCAGATTCTTATTACTAAAATATATATCACCTATAAATGGTGAGCTATTATTAAGGATCAGTAAATAAAAAAGTTGAAATTAGGCTCATGTTTACCAGCTGTGTCATAACTAATGATTACACATTACTGCAACATCAATTATAATCAAATTATATAAATATATTATTCTGAAATGAGCCATTTTGCTTTATACTTGTACCTTTAAGCACATTTTGATGGCAGTGCTCGTGTACATTTACTTAAGTAAGATTTTTTATGCAGGACTTTTATTTGTAACAGAGATTTTTTTTACACTGTGTTATTGCTCCTTTACTTAAGTAAAAGATCTAAGTAGCTGTTTCAGCACCGGTTATCATCAGGTTACCCTCAGCCAAAGTTTTAACTCATTAGTGCAACCAGAAAAAGAAAGAAAATGGAACATTAGATTGCCTAACAAAGAACATTTTCTTTTCTCTTTTTCTTTGAATTAGCCTAGAGATTATTATAAATTTAGGCCTACTGTATGAGTTCTTGTATAGCCTACAAAATGTTATCAGCATTGCCTTACAGAGTAGCATTTTCTTGATCATTATACAACTTCATCAGAATGTAGCCTAGTATATTTTCAAACTGAGTATGTGATATTTTCCCACTCATATTGTAACCTATTTTGCACATGGTAGGCAATACATGAATATCAGGACAAGCACCAGATATTCTGTCAAAAGCCAGCGACTCAAATTAACATTCCCCAGAGAGAGACTGTCCCGGGAGATATTGGGGTGCATTTATCGTCTCCCATGTTGATGCAGTGGAGATCGCCTCCGTGCTAAATCCACGAGTTTATTAGGCTAGAAGAGTCTGGAGCTACAATCTGTAGCTTTAATTAACTATATTATACACAGACTTCACTCACACATCGCAGCGTGTCCTACCTTTACACGAAACAGCTGTAATCAGTGAAAGTAAATCCTTCCCCATCCTCTGTCCGACACAATTTAAAAAGGAAAGAAAGGCAAAACGCACGAAACAGTCGCACAGAAGTCGGTGATGATGCGCGAAAAGGAAAATGTGCACATATCCCGACAGGCAGTTGTCTACTGGGCTGCAGCCATCCTCGTAAAACTAAATAGCTATTGCCCCAGTTTCATGCACCTGAGTAATGTAACCCTGAGTGCAGTGGGCTGTTTCGGCTTTATCTGCAATAGTTAACACAAAACTGACGCTGAAACAGTTAGGTGTCATTTGCTGGTAACGGTTAAGGTCCGAGATGAATGTGGTACAAAGAACATGTCGCTTAACGCAAGTTGGGAAGCGGTCAGCATCAGTTGTCGCTTGAGTGGGACCACAGTGCGCTCACAGGATGGAGGTGGCGGGTTGGGCTAGCTCCGAACTTTGCCGAGTGCAGCCGACAACATCCGGAAGTGTATTGTGCAGCAGTGTAAAGGCAGCCGCAGCGTCACTGTATCCCACACACACGAGCGTTAGAGATCCTGCCACCAGTTAAACTTTTATCACCCGCCACAATGTCCGTTTTGTGTTATAATAAAGGATGTGGAGAGCGATTTGATCCAGAAAATAACCCACACGGTGAGTAGTGTGATATCTTAGTGAACTATCGTTGTGCCTCGTACCAGTGTATTAGCTAACCTCTGATCATCTGGAAATTTCTCCAGCGACCAAGCCTGCTAGGGTAATGTAGCTAACCTGATGTTACTATGGCTGACTGGACCCAAGACAGTAACAACTTAATTCATCACCACTGCTGATAACCCAGGAAGCTGATAACACGTGGGAACGCTGTAACTTATCATGTTGTTAGCATGTTAAGCTCCTGTGATTAGCAGGTTAATGTTAAGACTTGGCAGAACCGTTGTACCGGGTAGGACACATAGTACATCGGTTTAAAGTTTCAGAAACACGCCATTTAGTGTTTTTTCTTTCTCTAATAGACTCCCTGCAGCACATGTCTTAATATTATTCCAGAATTACAGCTATGTTACCACAAGTGTTATAGCAAAATGTCGTTTTTTAACAACTAGAAAGACAGTGAGGTGAAGTTTTCAACGGAAAGAAGCATGTCTCCGGCAAGCTCCGAACTTTGCCGAGTGTAGCCGAAAACATCCGGAAGTGTATTGTGCAGTAGTGTAAAGGCAGCCGCAGCGGCACTGTATCCCCCACACACGAGATTTTTAGTGGTTAATTAAAAGTCTGGCCACCAGTTAAACTTTTTTCACCCGCCACCATGTCCGTTTTGTGTTATAATAAGGGATGTGGACAGCGATTTGATCCAGAAAATAACCCAGACGGTGAGTAGTATCTTAGTTAACTATCACTGTACCCCGTGCCAGTGTGTTAGCAAGCTAACCTCTGATCATCTGGAAATTTCTACAGCGCGCAGGCCTGCTGGGCCCATGTAGCTAACCTGATGTTACTATGACTGACTGGATCCAACACCGTAATAACTTAATTCATCAACACTGCTGTAGCTGATAACACAGCGCTACTAACACGTGGGCCTACGTGTGACTTGTCACGGTGGTGTTAGCATGTTAAGCTCCAGTGATTAGCAGGTAAACGTCAGAGGGTAACGTTAGACTTGGCAGAACCGTTGTCCCGGACAGGACATCGGTTAAAAGTTTCAGAAACACGGCATTTAGTATTAAAATTCAAGTAGACTATCTACAGCACATGTCTAAAGATCATCCCCAAATCATGCCTATGTTACCACAGATGTTATTGTGAAATCGCGTTTTGAACAACAAGAAAGACACAAAGGTAAGGTTCAGCTTTTAACGGGAAAAACATGTCTGTAGACATGTTATTTTCAAATTCCACGTGGAATAAATGCCATAACAAAAAGTGACACGGACACTGCAAAACTTTAAAAATTAACTGAAGTGAGCAATGGGAGCAATAAGATGGGTATACAGTTTACTGGATGCTGAAATGATCACCACAGCCTCCCATAACTGAACAGCACAACTTAAAATGTAAACCTTGCTATGTAGGTATCATAGGTTTGAGATTACAAACCTCATATTTGTTGCACGTCTGCTCCTCAGTATTCAAAGAGTCAAAACCAGAGAGCACAACACATGTGAGAACCCTAAAAGAAATTAAAAGAATTAAGCTATACTCATAACCTGATAATTCTCCTTACTACAGTTTCATAAGAGCTTATGCTTGAGGAAAGCCAAAGTATATTTTGATTGAACCCCCACTGTCTGCTGCCAGCAGTTAAATATCAATCTTTGAAAGTGAGAGCAGTGTCCCCAATAACCAGGGGCCTCATTTATAATTTTTTTTTTAATAATCATTTGACAAATGTGGTCATGATAAGTTAACAGTGCTTATTCCTCAGTGAAGCTGTGGCCAAATCCTTGATTTAATGTAACAAAAGATGTCAGGGGAAACAGTGACATTTTGAACGCCACTTATCCAGAGAAAAACTAATTATTTCCCATCTCATTGCCATGTGTCATGTTTAAAGCCATGGTTGAGTTAGTGTTTTCAGGTATGGTACATAGTTTACCGCATATATCACCCTGCTTGTATGTGCGATATAGCACATTTGTGATTCTTAATTCCTTACACATGTAGCTGATAACACATACAAAATTACTGGGCTAACTTGTTGTACTCTGTGCCTCCAGGAGTGCATTACCCCAACAATACCACTAGGATATTCACTTACATAAGGTTATGTGGGGAGAAGGTCATCGTGATGATAATTCACTTCTTGATCTTCAGTGTCCTTACTTAAAATAAAGTTTGCTCGTGAAACAGTTATTTATATGAAGCCACTGATCTAAGTATAATTGAACTCTCAAGGTGGTATTGTTGTCCTCAGGTCAGATGACAAAACCTTACTGAGTCCCTTATTTCCTTTCGTTAGAAATGTCCTCCTCTGTCTTCAAATAATAATCTATAACATTGAGAATCTGACAAATGAGGCAATTTCCATTTGAATAGGATGCCTCTTTTCATAACAATAGAGTATTATCATCACCTTTAGAGGTATCTTAGAGGTGTATCTAAGGCTATCTCATAGAAGGGGCACAGCTCTGGCAGAACTGTGAGAAAAATGCTTGATTTATCGTGCTGGCCGGCCAAAAACATTTTTATTCACTCCGCAGTGATTTGTCTTTTAGGGCAGTTCCAAAGAAGAGGGTGTTAAAAAAGTTATGCTGTACTTTCACATTAGGCAAATCTGAAATGATGTTATCTCAAATGTATCAAAAATCAGTCCATTAAAATTGTAGTCATATTTTTCATGTGTAGTGATTGTGTCAGTTTGAGGCAGTCTTGTTGGCTTGTGTGTTGCTCTAATATTTACTTTGCTTCACTTTGAAAAGCTTTTTCTTTTGGCACAGAAATTCTGTCTTTCGCAAGAAAAATGTAATAAATATTTCCTATGATGCCCATTTCAGCAATTTCTCTATGTATTTTGTGCGCTGCACTTCACACTTCAAGTTTGATACAAGAGGTACTGAAAGTTGTAGCTTTTTTTTTTTTACAGTTTACAATCATTCAGGTTAGCATATAAAGTCATTTGGATTAAGTTTTAAAAACTATCAAACCTGCTTGAGTACATTATGATAAAATACTGTTGGGGGGACATGACCCATACAGCCAGCAGATAGTCCTGGAATGCAGCTTCCAGCTGAGCTCACATTAACAGACCAGTCTCACTTTTTTGCCATTCATTTTCTAAAGTAACTTCAGACTGCCTTCTTTGTGGCTTTACTTTGGAGTTCTATCCAACCATTAGCACCTCAAGTCATTATGACAGGGAGCGCGTGATTGCAGCATCAAATGCTGCTGACCCAAGACTTTTGAGAGATGTTTCACTAATGAAAAGAGCAGCAAATGCAGACATGACATATGCTTTACATATCTTACCTAGAAAGGGTTGGTGCCTGTGAAATGGTTGAAAATTACTTTAAATTATTTGTAGTTGTTGATACTCTAAATGTCTTGCCACATTCAGGAACTACATCTCTACTCATCATTCTGTAAAAGAAATCAGGATTTTTGCTACAGTGAGCAATTTAGGATGCACCTTGAAAGCTGGAAGTTTTGCATCTTCAGTGAAGCTTGAATTCATTAAAAGTAGACCAGTCCGTAAACATTTTTTCTCTAAAATGATCCAAGTTATGTTTCATTTTTACAGATGGCTGCACCTACCATCCAGGAGTCCCAGTATTCCATGATGCATTGAAGGTAAAAAATAAATAAAAAAACACAGTTAGCTGGTGTCTTGTTATATGGTCAGAGTTAAACATCTGTCTGTCTCTCTCTAGGGATGGTCCTGCTGCAAGAGAAGGACCACTGACTTCTCAGACTTCCTCAGTATTGTTGTAAGTTTTAGTTTCTGTTTCAATCCATACCTTTTAATCCTTCATGGCCATGTTGCCACTGTTTTGTTTTCATAGGCATTGACTGCTACCTTTGCTGTGGCCATATTGACCTGCACACATATTGTACACTGTGACTTTCTCCTCCACAGGGCTGTACAAAAGGTCCCCACAACAAAGAGAAGCCCCCTGAGCCGGTGAAACCAGATGTGACGTCATCAGGAGAAAAGAAGGAAACAGATGACCAAAAACCAAAGTTTAACGAGTACATCATCTCCGCACCAAAGCCTCAGGAGGCAATACACAGACCAAGGTTGTAAAGTTTGCTGTATTTTTTTATATTTTAATCAATACCGTAGGAATACCCTAAGCATGCATTATTTGTGCAGCAAACCCTGATTTAAGCACAGCAAAAATGTTTTTGGGGATACAAAGATTCCATTAAATCACATTTAAAGGAAAGAAACAGGCCAAGTAGAACTCACCTTTCTCTGTTTAGTACATCCACCATTCAGTTTAAAAGTATATATCCTCATTATACTATGTATTACATTCTGCTCTGAATGTTTACTATCAAATGCGGAAAGGATGGATAAAGTATCAGAGCTTTTAAATCAGCCTAAATACCGAGGATCCACAGAATAGTCAGAGGCGTTCTCTAGTCTTTACCCAGGATACTTCCCACCAGAGTTCAAAAGAACGTGGACAAGCAACTGATGAAGTGATTACTGCTGAATGGTGAAACTCCTAGTGTATTGGTCTCAGGCTGGAGACCTCAGTTTGAAGTGATATTGCCGATAATGTATTCCTTACTTAAAGTAAAAGCCACAGCACTCTTCCAAATAGTTTTCAATTAAGAAATGAATTAAAATGAGGTACCTTTTGTCCCTGCCTTTGTTAATGTTTCATGCCTAATAGATTTGTTACGGTTACAGTGCTGATGAGCCGATGGTGAGATTGCAGCAAAAAGTCTCTGCTTCCCTGAAGCAGGCCCTTGAGAGACTGAAGCTTTCTGAAAATACGGCAGAGAAGAAAGGTGAGAACAGAACTTTATCCTCCCTTTCTCTCCACTTATCTCTTTCAGTGTTGCGTCCTCTTTATCATAGACTACCATCCATTACCATCCACTTCTTGTTACAGTAGACAGGAAGGTCATGTTGACAGGGGGAGTTAATGGATGGCCTCTGGGAATTTGCCCTCACCTGTGTCATTCACATCTTGGCATTTGAGTTAAAGCTGGCAGGGACAGGGCAACACATCATAACTGTGGATGCAATTTTTTAGATGCTCTTCAAAGCATCTAAGTTTATTCTTTGTCTTTGTTTCTGTCGTTCTAGAGGAAGATACTGATGAGATCAAGATTGGAACAGCCTGTAAAAACGGAGGATGTAATAAAGTAAGTAAATGTGTGTTTACAGGGGAAAACATTCTGGACTAATTTCTCACAGTGTTGACATGTGTAAATATCTCTATCCATTCCTCTGTAGGGCTTTGGAGACAGCAGCTTAAATGTTTTGATTTATTTTTCTTCAAATACATGCTGAAATTTGGGATTCTGCCAAATAAGTTTCCACTTCTCCTCGATTTGTAAGCCAAATTCAGTTTGCATGTGTGGAAAAAGTCTATGACAGATGTCATTACATGAAAACATAAACAAATCATGATAATGCTCCAGAAGAGCTCACTGCTCTGAGTAAGGCAAAACAGATAGAGTTCCTTTTCCTCCTCTGCCATGTTTGCGCTGAGATGGATGCAAAGCTACGTTTTTTGCTCAAGCTAATCTGGCCTGTCAGAGCAGAAACCCCAAGATTAGAACATAAATTGTGAGGAAGATTTGCATTGACGGGTTTGGTAGAAGCTTGGAGTGCGACTTTAATGATTTGCATAATTGCACTTTAACTGATGTGATTGAAAGCCATGAGATGTGCTCTCAAGGGCTGCCTGCTCTTAGTTGATTAATCAGTTGGGGGCTTGGTAGAGTCTAAATTGGTGTGCTTTAATATTTTCCGAAGTCTTTATTAAAGAACTAGATATTAGTCATTAATCGTTTTTACATGTGTGCCATACAGTTGAGCCCTATTTTTATTTTTAATAATAAATACTATCTGCCTCAGTGTTTTGAGACACACTTTTGTTCTTCTCTTCAGAGTTTTGATGGACCTTCAAGCGATTTGGATGTGTGCTTATATCACTCTGGATTTCCTATCTTCCATGAAGGGTTTGTATTTCTGAAACACTTTTATATTGACATGAAATAGTAGATATTCTCTGGAAACTGTAAAAGAATTGTGAGAGGCAGCACTAGCATTTTCCTGTTAGTCTTCCTGTTAGTCTTGTTCACTGGTTCTCTTGAGTGACAAGTTATTGACTGCTAAAAATCCAGCGGGCGTTTGTCTTTCCTGCCTCACCAGGATGAAATACTGGAGCTGTTGTAAGAGGAAAACGTCCGATTTTAACACCTTCCTCTCTCAAGAGGGCTGTACCAGGGGAACACATCTATGGAGGAAAAAAGATGCGGTAGGTGTGCCTGTTTGACAGCAAGCGATCATTAATGTGTGCAAGTCCATGTGAGAGAGCCTCAGCTGTGACTCCATCTAGTGGTGTCTGGTAAACACTTGCACAGAGGAGACAATGCTTTTTGGTTGAGATTTTAGGTATCAAATACTCTAAAACTTCAAGTGTTGTTTATCTGAAATCTCCACGCAGGGTAAGAAAGTGGTCCCATGTCGGTTTGACTGGCACCAAACGGGGATGCAAGTCATCGTCTCTATCTACGCCAAGAATTCCATCCCAGAGCTATGCTACGTGGAAGCAAACAGCACCACGGTGAGGGATAGTATTCGTCTGCCAGATGATTTTCTATCCATATCTAAACTGCTTAGATTTTGTGACTGTGACTTCATAATGTGACGTTTATTTCTCTTTTCTCCTTCAGCTCGACATCCATGTTATATTCGAAGGGGAGAAGGAATTTGTGCAGAAAATCAGCTTGTGGGGAGTAAGTATAACATCTCTTTCAACCAGATGTTAGAAAGTCTTGGACCTTTGCTATACACTCAGGGGCCACATTATTAGGTACACCTGCTTGTACTGGGTTGGACCCCCTATTGCCTTCAGGACTGACATAATTCTTGGTGGCATAGATTCAACAAGGTACTGGAAACGTTGTAGGTACAAGTGTACCTAATAAAATGGCCAGTGAGTGTATGTCAGATTTAAATCATATACTGTACGTTTTTTGTAAGGCATTCTAGATACCACAGTAAAACATTCTTGCATGAACTATAATGTCTTATTGTTTGATATGCGACCATAGAAATAGAATGAATAGAAAGGACATTGAACTGTTTGACTAGCATGAAAGAAAATGGCGATTGTTGTTAGTTGTTATGGTGACAAGACACATCAGCAGGGCCATGAAGTGTGTCACACTCACTAGTTTGTTTTCTCTTTTTCACCCAGCTAAGACTTGAATGTACACCGCTTGTTAAAACATGACTTTAAAGTGCTTGTCACCCGTCTTCCTTTCTTGTAGGTGATAGACGTGAGTAAAAGCATAATGAACATGATGGCCGCCAAGATCGAGATAGCCATGAAGAAGTCTGAGCCCATGTCCTGGGCTCGTCTGGACCTTCCTCCCCCGCCTCCACCCAAAGAAAAGGAGCAGGAAAAGGAGGAAGCTGATAGCGAGGATGAAGATGAATGATGAGGAATTAAAACTACAGACATAGTGTGTATTTTTAGCAAATCCAAGGCCACACAGTCCGTTCCTTACCTCTTGAAAGAGTCGCCTCTTTTGCTGTCATGGAACTTTGGCCTCTTCTCTTGAACATTACAATGTTTCTCATTTCATTTTTAGTTGTTAATGTACTTGATTTTGCACGTTTTTTGTTTTAAATTTTCTTTTGTTTGTGTTTGTTTTTGGTTTTGGTCATTTTTATTGGTTGTTGTTGGAATGCTAAAGAGTCAAGTATTTTTATTACTACGGTCTTTCACTAAAGTTCTAAATGATAATATGGGCACTGACTAAGCAGCCCTCCAATCAAGTCGGACGATGACACACTTGTTAATTGCACTGAAATTCTCTGGAAAATAACACTATAGGATACTATAGGATACAATAGGAGGCCAGATATCACCATGCTTAATCTCAGACGCATAAAGCCTTTCATGTTGACTGCTCACATCAAGTCATCATAACGGACCACTCTTTGGACCATCCTCTTTTTCAGTAACGTCTGGTAAAAGATTCATTCCATCCATTCCTAAATTGTTTAAATTATTTAATTGTTTTGTCCACTGTTACCACCTCAGACTGAATGCTGTCACCCTAGATATATCCCCATATATGTGTGACAATGACGCTGTTCTACATAGTTCGAGTTGGAAATTTGGATCTCTAAAATGTCCACACTTGTATAATATGGCATTTATTGTGAATAAATTGTGTTGTAAGAAATACAACGGTTCCTTGGGACTCTTAAGCTTAGGAAATAAATGTTAAATCCCACCTTTTCACAGTTGAAATAGTGGATTTACTCCAGATTTGTTTTTTACATGATTATACCTAATGTATATTTTGTACAAGTTTTGCTTCTAAATTATCACTGCTGTATTTATCTCATTTCTTGTCAAAGCAGCATAATGCAGTTTTAGTAGTGAGAATGTACTGTAATATCTGAGAATGCCAATTCAATACAAAGTATTTTAAACAAACAAGTACTGTATTATAAAAACGCTATGCTAGACAGCATGTCTCAAGGCTTAGAATGTATGAATTAAATTTGGCTGAATGAGACCGTGACACAAGAGTGAAGTTATTAGGGAACCAATTTATCTTACCAAAAATAAACTTTTGTGTTCAACTTTTGAAACTTGTGTGATAGTTAATATCCTGCTGTGAGTATTTCTAATGCAGACATACAGTATAAATGCAGGCAGGTTTTGTGAAGAGTGGCATTCACGCAAGACTCCAACAGTTGTAACCTCGTGAAAGGAAACACTTCTCTTGCATTAAAGTAGGTGTGACCTTTCAAGTGAAGATTTTTGAACCATATGCAACTCTGGGAATTGCAGTGACTTTTGCAAATGTCATAAAGTTTTTAAAACTATCACGTAACTTTAAGGTTAGAATATTGAACTGTAAGTCGTGATGCTGCGGTGATGTCTCCGACCTTGACATCCATGTAGACATTATCACCTTTTCTCTTTCCAAGAGCACGTCGTCTCCCGCCACGAACATAAATCAGTTAAATGGTAATTAAAATGTGCTTCAGTCAACTCCCACACATAGATAATAAAAGAAAGTCCCCCAAGGCTTTTGTGAATTTGTCTGAAGAGTTGCTCCACATGGCACTTGGATGCGTGCAGAATATCATTTCTTCATAATAAATGCATGCATACATGACTGATGCAACATACTGCAGAACCTTATTTTTTGAGGTAATCCGCTAAAACCATGTGGAAAAAGTCACTATGGAACATCTCCATGACAGAAACCAGAAATGTAGCACAGACCATGTCTGAAATGAGTGAGAAGTTACAAGTTGTGGGTGGAACATAATCCAACTTAAACATGCCTCTAAACCCATTTCAAAATGTCCTACATGCACACTGTTTTTTACTCTTTTAATACAATTTAAATACATTGCCAATAACAGATTACAGAATCATCACATTTAGTAATATAATGTATAATTTACAGCGCTCTGATGTTAAAATTCATAGATCACATGCGTCACTGCACAGGGCTGGCTGTGCCTTCAGATAGTTGTTTGGTAGTTACGGTGTTTGGTTTCCTCTGTGTCACTGCTCCAGATAAGTGGCTGTCTTTCTGGGAGAGCAAATAAGTTTTTCCACTTGTTCACATGCAGCCAAGTCGACCCTCCGTATCGCCGTTTTGCAGCTAGGATGGCAGCGGCGAGGGTCACAGCTACAATTCCTCCACAGAGCCCTGCGAGCAGCAGCCAGGGCCACACATCCTGCAGTTCCTCCAGGTAAGGACGCATGGACTCTGCTAACCTCTGGTCTGGAAACAAAAGTAGAAGTGGTCACAGGAAAGTAAGAAAAAATCTGAGTGAGGTAAATTATCATATCCTTTTGAGATATATATCTGAACTTTGGTTTGAGACTTGAAATAGATTCAACAGATAGTGCAGGGGGAGAACAAAAAAAGACTAACAGAGATAATGGAAAGCAGTTTACTTATTTCTTAAGAAGCAATTTAGATAAAACTTACTAGCATCTAACAGATACGAATATTCATATCCCAGGTCTTTGCTGGAGATGAAGAATTCTCTGTTTCTGTGGAGGGGCAGGAAGGGCACCATGTGGTATTCGCTGTTGTGCCCTATCGGAGCATCAGAGTCTGGATACTGTGACAGAGATGGTCTGTGCCTCCTGAGCCACTGCTCATAAATGCTTTTATAGAGAATGAAACCAATGTTAAGTGCAATTGTGTAAGTCACCTCAACTTGCAAAGTGTGTCTGTGTGTGTCTTACCTGTCGACAAAAGCGTGGTGGAGGAGGAATATGGGGTCATTAGCTGAGCCCTGCACGGAGGACATGGATCCGTTCATGTACACATGAAGAGCAGCATGCATGCCCATACGAGAACTGTTTCCTAACCCTGTCTGAGGATCCCCGAAATCCTGCAAGATGAGAAGTGTTTAATTAGCACTGACAAAGGTGGCAGCAGCATGTCGTTAGGGAAACAAAAGCTTTTTGTTTTACGATGAAATATTGTCTAGAAAAATCAGAAACAAAGAGTGGCATTTTTAAAAGAACACCATGGATACTGTAAGTCTTTCACTGACAATATGAAGAAATAAGACTGAACACTGGCTTCAGTTCAATGCATATGGTGCATTTCAAAATCTAACCTTGTCAGACAGACAAGCATTGTATCTTCACACAGGATGTGTACGGTAATGAGAATCTCCATAAAGTTCTCCTACAGTGGATTTTCTTTCATTTCCAGGAAGTTTGAGATATTCACATCTAATATTGGTATCCTTGGAAACCACCAAAAGCCACTAAAGCTATGCTGGACACAGCACTTTGAATAGTTTTGTGCAGATATCTACTATCAAGACAAAATAGATGTTTAGCAATGCGTCACATAGCCTTCTTACAATAGCTGGATTAGTGCAGAAGGTGTAATCCTAAACCCATGTCAGTGCCAACCCTGATGAATGCATACCCACCTGTATATTTGCAAGCAGACATTTTTAGTGATGAACAATATTAGTGAGGTGAATATCAACATTGGACAATCCAATTGCCTGCAATTTTGGCTGTAACTAATGCATTACAACAGCTTCTAACAATAAGTAAGATGCCATGGTGCATTATTAAAACCAACCTGGTTTATCAGATAATGAGCCGTGTTGAAGAGGTAAGTGGTATCCCTCCATTTGTTATATCCAGTGCAAATACACTTAATTCAGGTCATGTGGGTTAATTTAAACGCCACAAATCAAAGTGTAACTAATCTTGAACAACATACAGGGGAGCCTGCACACACAGGCACAAGACAGACAGACCATTAACACAGTGAGAGTGAAGAGCAGCAGTGCAGAGCTGTGTATAATTTAAGGTGGAGCAGCCCAGCCAGTGATATCACCAGTAGAGCAGAACAGTCAGTGTGTGTCTGTGTGTGTCTGTGTGTGTGCATTTGTGGTCAAGCTTATCTGACCTTCCAGAGTGTTCCTGAAGCTCATGTTGGCACTGCGGTCCATGGCTCCTGTGTCATAGTTGGTCAGACTGAGAGTAAACTCCACCTCTGCTGAAGTTGGTAATCTTTCAACCACGTTACGGTTGTGGTTTCCAGGGTTACGACGCAACGGTCCCTCTTCCTCAGCAGCACATAACACACCCCTTTCACTGTAGTCCTCTGCTCGGGAGCACAGCACCTGTTGATGGAGTAACACAGGAACATATTGCAATACAGCACATGACAGCATCACCACAAATCCCAGCAATGAAGTTGTTGCAGATTGTGTGTTGTCACTTGACTTTGATTACAGTGAGTTTGAAAGTGACTGTGCTGTTAGGTTAATTACTGTGACGGTAAATCTAACCCAAGCAGGTCAAAACTACCTGTGAAGACATTTTACAATCTCCTTAATCACAACAGATGTTTTTCAGTAAAAGTGTAAATGTCCTTTTTAATCCATTCATTTATGTAAGGAATGCTGTACCATGTGTGAGTGACCATTGATATTCATTTCAGTTTTCCTGCATTTTCATGATCTTTTGGGTAAAATCTCTGGATGTGTAGATTATAGGCAACATTTCAGAGATTAGATTACGATATCGACTTTTGGACTCTTGAGTTCCTGAGCTCATCACTTTGACGCTGTTGCTTTTCATTTACATTCTTTGCTTACTGTTTTTTTTTTTTTTTACACCTGTTTATGTTAAAGTCACAGAATTTTGCAATGTTTTTGACAGATTACTAAGAAAACCACTGAAAATTGTGAAGGCCACCTTGAGTGTTACTTTTAGAACTTGGAAATATGTTGCCAAGTCACATACTTTAGTAACTGTGGACCTTCAAACACATCAAGAACCCCTATCTCACTCTGATGACATGCTCAGGTAAGTCCTTAAATCATTCATGTAAGTAACTATTCTCACTAAAAAGATCAGCCAACCTCTCTGCCATGCTTCTCCTGTTCTGCTGCTGCCTGTTTTCTTTGAGCCGTATTGTCTGCAATGGACATGTGTGTGTGTGTGCGCTTGCATGTGTGTAGCACTGATGGCTAGTGGCTGACATGGACTCACTGTATCATCTTTAATGTTTTAAGTGACAAAAATACTAAAAATGTCTGCAATATTTTCTTACAAAGCTGAACACAGTAACCTATGTTATGGTTTTATGGCACGTGATAGCCCACAAACATGTTGATCCTATTTCAGCTCAACTTCTTGGTCTCATTATACCTAAATGTATTAAGCACTCACTCAAAATCCTTTCCCATAAAAAAGTAAAATGTGTTGTGAAAATAATTTAAATATAAGACATAGAGTTTAAAAAATGCAGCATCCTACAGCTATTTTTGTTGTTATATCCTTATAGTTTTAGCTGCAGCATTGTTACTTTCAGAAAGAGAAAATCAACAAGTCACATCTCACTTTGCAGATCCCGGGATCTGGGATTTATTTATTTATTTTTTTTATTTTAATTCTAATCTTTTAATGTTTTTTTATGTTTGGTCTGCCCATCCTAGTTATCTCAGACCAATAAAAACTACTGTTTCATGTAAAGGACATTTGTAGTATCAACGCAGTAATATGTTTGGTGATTGGCTGCTAATATTAAAGAGTCCAAGAGCCTAATTTGTCCCATTAAACCTGATATATTTATTACCTTTCATTATTGCACATATACATTTGCTACATTCCTGTTTATTCATTTTGCAGTTGTCTGTCAACCACAAATATAAGTCATTATATTTATACTCTATAATGGTGTATTTTAGCCCTATAATTAGGGATACTTGAGGATATAATTAGATTCCTTTTTCAATTTGTGTGATTTCTTTTGTGGCCTAACTTCCCATGGTCTAAGATTATCATTGCCAACGACTGCTTTTCTATAGCTGTGCAAAAGGCAATAAAAAATTGTACTTGAAACTATTACTGTTGGTGAGTAAAGAAAGGAAAGGAAAAGCAATGGATGAACAGCATAACTTTGGCAACTCCTCTTTACCCTCCAAGAAGAAAAAACCGAGCCTGGGCTGAGGAGACTTGGATCCTGGGGGCTCCGGGCCCCCATCAGCTCGTCCGTGCACACGTCACATCCCTGGGCATCCCTCCAGTCCCAGTACGGGATGGTGAAGCTCATGTCTCCAGTCAGCTTCCTGATCTCATGCTCCCAGTGCAGCAGGTACGCGCGGTGCCACGGCAGAAACGCAGGCGCCCAGTGGGCAAAGTCCACATCGGTCCACACATTCCCCGGCCCGCCGAGCAGCGCGTTCCGGGACACGTAGTAATGCATCCACACAAACACATCGTACGAGGACACATCAGCGAACATTGGGTTAGAGCTGTTTTCCATCTCCTGGTAGGTCCCAGTGGCCACGACATAGTCTCTGCTGACTGTCTGCTTGGCCAAGTTCAGATAAGACACGAGCCGGATCCTCTCGGCCCGGGACAGGTGGAATATGTTCCTCCTGAGAGACTCTCTCCTCTCATTGCAGTTCACCCCGAAGAAGCCAAACGTACAGTCCGCGCAGTTGAAACCCATGAAGTTCCCTGCGCACTGGCAAGTCCGGTTGTAAAAAACCAAGGGCCACTTCTCTCTGTCGTCCAACCCGGAGAAGGGAAACTGCGGCCCATCGGGACGGTCCGGCACCTCCACATCCTGGCAGGAACCTCGGCCCGAGCTGGCTCCGCAGGGCGAACCATCTCCTTCCCAGGGTGGGCAGCACTCCTTTGTGCGCAAGGCCTCTCGGGTGGCACACAGACGGGGGAACTGTTGATAGGAGGGCACAAAACACAACAAGAGACTAATGATTGTAAGTGGCCACATTACAGCAAGGTTTTACTTTGGAGATGCCAAGTAGTCACTAATGCACAAAGGCCCGAGTGATTCTTTCACAAGCTTAAATTCTTGGGAGTTTTTTTCCCCCGGGCACCCGCTCCTCCTCTCTGTTGAGCCAGTCACATGCCGCTTAACCTCAGGGTGAAGCTTACCTCATGAGGGGGGGCAATTAGAAATGCACACATCCCAAGACTGCAGCCCAACTCCTTCTTGAGAAAAAAAAGGAATTACTCTGACAACAAAGTTGTGAAGCATTTTTGTAATGTGATTAGTATTTGGTGGCCTAATGAAAGTTAAATCTCCACTTAGGCTTATCACTTATATAATGATACAGCTAAAAAAATAATCTAAAGCAAAACAAAAACCTCAATGACAGACATATAGAAGCCATTGGACAGGAGTGATGGGGACAGATTGTTCTGGAGTAAGACAATTTTTAAAAATTATTTCTTGAATTACTCTCTGCCTTTCAAATGTGCTTCTCCCTAACGGCTAAGGAACCAAACCAAACAACCAAAACCATTTCATGACAAGGAAAAGAGGTCATCTTTTAATGTCAGCTAACTGTTATTAACAACTTAACTTACATGGTTTAAAATAAAGAAGGAGTGCAGGAGGTTTCTGCCTCTTGCTTCCTGTTTGCCGTACATTTTTGTTCAAACATACAGTACATCCTCCCCACTCGGCCCCTAGAGAGGCAACAGAGGGAGGGTGCCTCTCTGCTGTGATGACAAAAGAAGCAGCAAGTGTGCACCCTGCCTCACTGTGCATCCAGGACAACTTGAAGAAATGAGCTCCGACTTGTTAAAATGAATTTAACGGCTGTCAAACTCGATTTACAGTGTGGAAAAGTGCGGGGGACATAGGGGACAGATACAGCAGCTGCGAGGGACACCCCGTACCCCGTGTACCCCGCATCCACCACACCCCTGCGAATGAACTTATGAGGAGAACTGAGGGCCTGCACTAGAAGCCCACATTTTAGTTACAGTGATTTTACAGTGATTTTCTGCTGGGAATGTGGTCTGCTCTCTACTCGCAGTCATGAGCATGGAACAGGCGTAACTCATGATCTCACTACACACACACACACACACACACACACATGCACACACACTTATTGCCTCAAATAGAGTAAACTATTATTTCTTGCATTAGGGTATGAAAGTCACTATGACAGTATTGGAACCACATGGTCACCACAAATTAGCTTTTCAACCTCAGATGGCTAATTATTTTTAGGTACTGCAGTCAGGTATAAACTCATGAATAAGAAGCCTGTGTCAGACTTCAAAGACATTATGAAATGTAATTAAAATATGGATATGTGTAGTGCATGTATTATATTGAATAATATCTATATTACACATATATACTCTTATCTTTGGTATTTTACTGTGGTCTTATGACCCCATATACTTTAAGTCATCACCAGAAGATTTTCTGAGAACAAGCTGATGAGCAAAGCTTGATAAAAGCAAGCCACTGCCTAAGGCAAGAAAACGTGTTCAGCATTTGACGCAGCTTTCTCAAAAGAAACCTTTGATGACTTTTGAGCTCTTTCAGTGCTTCCGTCTCACATGGTGCTCTACACCTGAAACTACAGCCACTGCGCGCCCTGAACTGTTAACCTTTAGTCTTATAGTTGTGGAACTATTTGCATGTGATTTAAGGGCAAGTAAGGCCATGACAGCCAATGAGTCTCCACCAGAGGGCGCCATGCGACTACTTCCAACACCATTCTGTCTATAAATGACATTTCACCAAGGCTACCTTCTCTGTCTCTGTCTCCCCAGGCAACTAACAAACCAGAATTTTGCAGGCAAATATGAATTCATTTGACTCAAAGTAATGAATCCCCCATGAAGAAACATCGTCAATCACACTTCTGACCTCCGTTTGATTGGACTTTCCAAACATCCCCTGAAAAGATTATTGTTGGAAATGAGTCACACATCTTAGCCTGCAAAACATTCACATTATTCACTCTCACTGTGCTAATTACAGTAACTGTAACTTGACATGTTGTTATTTAGTTGAGAGCCTTCTGAAAGCCCCGATGATCCCTGCATCTTATACCAGACACCACAGGAGTCACCTACACATTGTGGAGGTGTTCCCATGTCTGATGAAATTACTGAAATGTAAATGAGTTATTGTGATTAATTGCGTCCGAATTGCACAGATTAACATATTTGCTCTTGTTCCTGTAAGAGTTATATGGTGTAGCCTTTCCAGGTTAAAGCATTATCTTCCACATGATCAGCTGAATTGGACCATGTGCCCTATGCATTCATACACACAGTTAACTCAATAATATGAAATCAAAACACTGCATATTTATCACCATGCTTTATTAGTGCCAGATTCTGTTGTTTCTCCTCTAGTTTTAGAATACAGATGAAGCCAAGCATCACAAAATCACACATTATAATTTAATTACATAATAGTTGGACAGACTACTTTGTATTTCACCTATTCATAATTTACCTCTTTATTAGATCACTCTTCTCTCCTGTGCAGCTTAGAAAAGAGAGATTCTGATTTTGTAGCACTGAATGTTTTTGATGTTTAAATGACTTTGATTTAAAAAAGCAGGGTCTCATGACAAATTTGGGAAGAGTTGCAGTGGAAGTGCATTAAATTATAATTTCTCTTCCTGTCCTGGACACTGTCATTTTCCATGCAGCTCAGAAGAACCTTAACCACGTCTATTTGGAGACTACAACAACAAATGTAATGAAAAAGCCTTTTTTTTTTTTCTTTAAATTTCAGACTATGCATGTGGTCAAACTGACTCAAGCGCAGGACGGTGAGCCACAAAACAAAACCATTGTTACCAAACCAAAAACATTAGATAGGCACTGTTTTATGTTTGAAAGTGACAGGTAAGGAACAAGGGACACTGGAAACTGGATATTAAATGTAACAAAGGGCGTAGGTTTAGTTTGCACTAGAAATTGTTTAACATAGAACCCTTATTTCCTGCATTCGGGTGAATTTTACGCACGAATTTGTGCCTTTTGCGCATAATTTTATGCCATAAATGTCTTTAATTTTGTCAGAATTTAAGTACTCTGCCACTTTCATGTTTTTATTAGGGGGTGGGAAGTATTTGGGGGACGTGTCCCCAGCGTCCTCCCCGAAGTCTGCTTCCCAATTAAAGGGGATTATCTCATTCCAGTGTCTGATCATTTCGAGTCGGAGCCACACCGAAATGGTGAAAGAGAAGAGGGGTCAGCAGGAACTTTAAGTGCAAGAGAAAGAAAAAACCGCATTCATTGTTAGACAATCGCCTCCAGATCATCACATTCCATAGTAGTATTTGTTAAGGATGTGAACTCTTACCGTTCATCTCTCTCATTTGTTTTCTTACACATTTCTTTCTTTTTACACGCTCGCCTCCCATAGCCTTCCACAGTTGTGCTCATTTAGTCACTGTTGATGCTCCATGCTCTCCACTGTTTTGGAGTAGGAGGAGGAGGAGGTGGAGAAGGAGGGGGGCCGCCGTGTGCGTCAGTAAGTCAAACATGTTCCAATAACGGGCTATATTATCTGCTGCTATTTGCAGTTTGCTGTAACCAGGCGCCAGACTGAGCTTGAGCAGAAACCAGCGCTTTTTCCCTCATTGCTCTTCTGTGATGGAAACGGTCTCGAAAGGAATGGCATCTGCGAGGCTGCTGGCAGAAAAGAGGTAGGCTGAAGTTGTCTGTTAGTTAGGGGGATGAGATGCGCACAACAATGAATTGATTCTTTGAAGAGATAATAGAGTTTTACATGGGCTGTTAATTCTTCATTGGACCACCTGCCTAGATGTAATTATTTTTAAGTTGCATAATGCCAAGCCAAAATCATTTCAGCACCATGGACAGCAGCTTGTCATTTTAGGAGGGACAGTAAAAAGATAAAGTTTTAAATAAACTGTCATTTGTGATTAAATAGCCAAACCTATTTTCCTTTGTTCCACTTGACCGCCTGTACTTAAAATATATGTGCTGACTAGACTAAGTAAAAGTTTTAGTGGTATTGTCTGTTAAACAAACATATACACTTGCTTTTATACTGAGCTCATTCATTCCCAATCCCTCTCCCATCCCTCAGGAATCTAACCCTTACCCCAGGCTCTACTACAAGCACCATGCCAGAGACCTCACATTCATCAGACCCTCAGCTCTAAGAGGACAGAGGATGGCAGCAGGTGTAAGGAGGAACACAGGGATGGGAAATAGATCGGGACTACATGTGAGGCTGCTGGCAGTGATTGTGTTACTGGGAGCTGATCTGAGCTGGCTGGGCCTGAAAGACCAGGTCGGGGTTAACGCCCAGAACACTGAGAGAAGGATATTGACACACATCCCTGGTGACATCATCATAGGAGCTCTGTTCTCTGTCCACCACCAACCACCTGCGGACAAGGTACGTTGTGTGTGTTTAAATGTGTGTGCATATTTTGCCCGCATGTGTAAATGTGATAAATGTGATTAATCTCAGCTGTGTTACGCTTTGCTCAGGTCCATGAGCGAAAGTGTGGTGCAGTGCGTGAGCAGTATGGGATCCAGAGAGTGGAGGCCATGATGCACACTCTAGATCGAATCAACGCAGACCCCGCTATCCTCCCGAATATCACCCTGGGCTGCGAGATCAGGTCAGAAACCAATCCCAAAACTTGTAATGTTGTCTGTGACCTTTGATGTTGTATAAGAAGGGGCTAACTAATCACTTAGACACCACAGAACACCTGTGTGTGAGATAAAAATCTTCTGAAAGTTGACAATTTAAACATACAATATGTCACACTTAGGTGGGGATAAATAAATGTTTCTTTAAAGTTCTATATGTCAGGACTTCAGACTCACAAACCAGAACAAGTGTCTGAATTTAGTAGAGATGCAAGATATCACTGTAACTAGTTAGTCACTGGATAGTCATTCGAAATGATGCAACATTTTTGGAGGGATTCCGCATTTACAACTTTTTAAGTCCTATAGGTCACACCAGCAGGGTAATCTGATCTTCTGACAAAGGAAGGCTGGAGATATTGCCTTAATGATCTAACAGTTGAAGGACTGATTCAGATTTTTGTCAAGTTGAGGCTACTACAGTACTCAACTGCCACATGTATGTTGGCAGAGATGATTGCCGCAATCATTCTGCCTCTCCATACGGGCTGTGAAGTGATCTCCAAGCACCACTACACTGAAAAAAAGAGGGACAAAATCCACAGCTCAAAAATCCTACTAAAGTCCAGGTGAAGCTAATATGAAGCTGATGTTTCTGATGTTGTGCCCCAGCAACAAACCTACATGTGACTACCAGGAAATAACTCTCCGCTGCAGCTAAGCAACAACAACAAAAAAAAAAAGGCCAATTTGTACTAAAAAGACTCTGGAAGATACCAGCTTGATTTAACTGACTCAGACTGCTGAAAGCTCATATTAGCTTTGGCTGAACTTTGGATTGCAGATTTCTCACTGCTCTAAAAATTGTGTTAGTCAAGTGTTTTTTTCCCAAAAGCATGAGACTGTGTTCTTAAAAAGCATCCAATTGGCTTCTTCAAGCGATCCTCTTTTTCTCATCTTGCTTGCCCAAGCAACATTGTGATCTCAATCTTTCTACACTAGGGACTCATGTTGGCATTCTGCAGTGGCGCTGGAGCAGAGCATTGAGTTCATTCGGGACACGCTAGTGTCCAACGAAGAAGAGGAGAGCCAAGGCAGGTGTACTGCAGAGACAGGGAGCTTGTTGGTGCAGGGGAAGAAGCCCATCGTGGGGCTGATTGGACCAGGATCCAGCTCTGTGGCTATCCAGGTGCAAAATCTCCTCCAGCTCTTCAACATCCCACAGATAGCTTACTCAGCCACCAGCATGGATCTCAGTGACAAGGTAAGACCAGGTAACAAAAACATTACATCAGAGTTTGAGAAAATGTCAAACTTTAAACTGCTGAAATACAAGGTACCAAAAAATGTTTTGTTTTGGGGGTTTTCAAGGCAGTTACTGATTTTGGCTTTGATGAAAATCAACTTGAACAGACTTAATGTCTGCTTTTACTTAAATTGCACTGTATTTCAGTTTAAACCTTACAAAGTAACCCGACTTGCAACCATGACAACAACAAAAAGGCAGACATTTTATGCCTATCTCAAGGACGATTTTCACATAATAAAAATCATAAGAGCTTGGTGAAGGGAGGCCGGGCAGAATACATTTAAGAATCTAACATAAGACGGCATATGTATACAAGATCTGTATTCAATGGCCTAAAGCCTGCCATAATGACAGCAGACAGACTGTGACATTGCAGCAGGGCATGTGCTGAAAATTCAGTAATCAGTGAAAACATCCATACTGTCCTGTGTTTCAGAAAAATCATCTGCAAGCAAATGCGCAGCGAGTTTACATGGAATGAGGTTTATAATATGGGGTTATTATGGGTACATGTAAAACTGAAAGACAGGCTGTCATGTATACTGCCAGACTTGTGAACATGTAAATTTCTTCCAACAGAGCCTGTATAAATATTTCATGAGGGTGGTGCCATCAGATATGCAACAGGCCAAAGCCATGGTGGACATTGTCAAGAAATACAACTGGAGCTACGTGTCTGCAATACATACAGAGGGTAAGGCTGTATATGTGTATGCATGTGCGTTACTGCTTTACATTTTCTCCATTCATCTCTCTCTCTCTCATCATTATTTACACGTGGATGAACAGGGGCAGATTATCAGACAACGAGTCCCTGGGCGCAGATATGTAAAAAGCCCCCCCTACCTCTCCTGCCTAGGAACAAGACACACTCACTTTATAGTTTTGCCTCTTTTTGTGGTTTTGTGTCTCTTTGTATTTGCCATGTGCCTCTTTGAAGTCATTTTGTGTCTCTTTGTGGTTGTTTTTGCTCCATTTTGCGGCTATTTTGTGTCTCTTTGCAGTTCCCTTGCAGGTCTTTGCAGACATTTTGAATCTCTTCTTGGACAGTACATGTTAATTTGAGCGCCATTTTGCAGATGAAGGCCTCTCTTGCACTTTGGGCGCCAGGGCTTGTCCCCTATAGGTCTATTCTGTAAAGTACTATATGTCAGGACTTCAGACTCACAAACCAGAACAACTGTCTGAATTTAGTAGAGATGCAAGTTATCACTGTAACTAGTTAGTCAGCTGATAGTCATGCCAAATGAAGCAACATTTGGGGGGGGGGGTTCTGCATTTACGACTTGTTACTCTAAGAACAATGCACTCAGGCAAGGTCCGTTACATTAATTTCAGCGTGCTTTCATTCAAATTCCAATCAATCAAAGAAGGCGAAGGATTTCACTTGTCTGTATAAAGTTAAGTTTCAATTTCTGGATAAAAAACTCTTTTGGCCTCAGGGTTGTGCTCTATAGGTCCATTTAGCAAAATGTATTATCTCTATGAATTGCCAGTTTATCAGTTGCATCTGTGCAATCTTTTGTAATTGAAAACAGTGTGAAGCTTATAATATTCTCTTTTCTTTTTTTTTTTTAAATGGGTAAGAAATTGGGAAACCAATGTGTCTGAACTATTGTAGACCGTGCCTGACTCCTTTCAGTAGCTTTTAGTTTTCCGTCTGAAGGAGCAGATGAGAAACATTACACATTTACACCCTGACCTCCATCAACATACAGTAGAAGAAATTCAGCCAATTCTCATGTATCGTTTTGGGTGTGAAGTGCAGAAAGTGCAGCTGTAGTCTTTCCACAGATACACATACATACACATACTCTGCATAAAGTCACTCTCCTGTAAAACCTTTGATTTTAGTTGCGACTGTACAGTGTTGGCCATTATATCTGTGGCATGTATATGACATTCATATGAAATTAGCTCTGATTATATATTCTCTGTAATCCTGTTCATCATTGGAAAAGCTTCTCAGGGAACATCTGCCATGGGCTTTGAACTCTGTGGGTGTCATGGTGCTCTGTTCACTGATTTCAGTGATGCTTTAGCCACTGGTCACATTCTTAGATTTGCATTTTATTGTCCTATCTATATGTTACCTTCTAATTCAGTGAAAGGTAAGGGTGAGTTATAAAAATTGGCAGACAAACTGCTATCTCTATTGTTGTCCTTTATGGACAGTGTGATGGATGTTTTTTTTTTTTGTTACCAAGAGAGAATCTTTGATATTTTGTAGTGCAGATATGAGGCTAATCTCCAACTCTTACCTCAAAGCCACCCATAACTCCCCGCTGTGGACATCTAGGCAATATCAAAATACACAGCTATCACAACTTCAAAAGATCCAGCCCCTGAATCACCAATCCCTCCTATTCAGAAACAAAATACATGGTATTCGTTGTTTATTATTCTCAATAGCAAATACCAAAAATACCTGAATATTCCATACTGTTCTTTCAATTTACTGCTTCTTTTTTAACCTCTTAGTGGCTTGAGGCCATATGTTTATGAAATAAATCCCTCTTGATAGGAATAAGTGCTAAATCCTGACTGGATCATTCCAGTTTATTCCATATAAATAAAAAACTGTTGTAAAGGAGGATTTAAAAAAAAAAAAAAAAAAAGGTCTTATGCATGCCAAACGTTCTCTCCCAGGATACAAACCTTGTGTCGTGTCATGGGTAGCTCTTATTATTATATTTAAGATAAGCCCTATGTTTTATGTTGCATGCTGTCTTGACTGAGTCCAGTAGGCAGTATGATGTTGTCAAAATGACTGCACATTATTCATTATTATGTGATTTTAAACACACATTTTATTTATTCATATATCTTTTTAGTATTTATCTGACACTTCCTAGACAGTCGTACATCTTTACTAACTAGTTACAAGACAGCCAAACAAGGCAAACATTCTGTGCAAAATTACATGAAGTTAAGATTGTCTGCCTGTCTCTGTTTTTGGGTTCTAATCTCTATGAATAGTTAAAAATATTCTGCACGTCCTTGGCAGTCTACACGCAATTATAATGTCCTATCTGTCAAATGCAGATGCACCTTGCTTGTTACTCTGCATGACATTTGCATAAACTAATGACAAGGTTTATGACCCAGTGAATGATTGCAGCTCTCCCACATTAACAAAGCACACATAAATTTCTTGAAATGGTCAGCAGCACTGACTAAAGATAAAAATCCCAAGTGCAGAGCTGCAAAGATGTCATATTCACCGTTGCCCCAGAGGTTAATGTTATGTGGTTATCAAACGCTGTACTATGCAGTTTACTTTACATAACATTTTATACATTTCAAACTGTACAAAATAGTTCTTGTTCACAATGTTAGCTGCACAGAAGGTTCAAAAGTCCTCTTGAAGACTTAGAGTGGAAGGAAAGAAATATTAAACAAGTAAAAAGCAGCATCAGCAACATTAACAGAGTTAAACTGAGGTGAAAATACAGTTTAAAACATGAAAGATGTTACTATTTAAGGAAGCATGCCACATATGGGGGTAAAACTCGCACATAGTAATGAAAAAGATGCATCAAATTGTATCATGCCCAGGGTAGGAGTACACTTGCTGAGCAAGAGAAAGTAGGTGACCTCATTTCCAGCATAAACAGGGAAGTGTAACCCCTGACAGTTACCATAATGGGGACAATTTTACGAGATTCTCAAGTGTTGTGCTGGCATTACACCAGTTTATTTCACCCTGTGTGTGCATGTGTTTGTGTGTGTATAAAGAGATCACACCACAGCATTTGTGCAAGAGTGAAAGTGTGGGAAGCACAAAAAAAAAATGCATGAATGTTTGCAGAGCATAGCAATGTGAACAAAGTATAGTGGAATAGCAGGTGGTGAAATTAAATTGAAATGCCAACAAAAAAATCCAGATATCTTAACTGCTTTTTAAAACAGTACTAGTTTAATTAAATAACAACCCCCAGGTTTTGTGTGTAATACCATTACATTTATTTATTCTCCTCCACAGGTAATTATGGTGAAAGTGGTATGGAGGCATTTAAAGACATGGCAGCAAAGGAGGGGATCTGCATCGCCCACTCTGATAAAATATACAGCAACGCAGAGGCACAGAGCTTTGATAAGCTACTGCAGAAGCTACGAGCCCACCTGCCCAAAGCCAGGGTTGTGGCCTGCTTCTGCGAGGGCATGACAGTCCGAGGCATACTGATGGCCATGAGACGACAGCGTCTGGTGGGGGAGTTTCTGCTGGTTGGAAGGTGAGTGGTGGATTTTAATATGTAGAATTTATGGCTGCATTGTTTTTTTTTTTACCCATGGGCTATTTTGCTTTTATTAGAGGCAAAAAGAATTGACAGAAATATTTGTGCTTCAGGTTTTTAGTGTTAATTTCCAATCCAGGCTGTCCTCAGATGTCCTGCATCAGACAAGATGTGTTTGTTGTCACTGGTGCCATCTTTGTCCTCTCATCATCATCCTTATTATCATCTTCATCGCATCCATCAGCGTCATGGTGGTGTGGGAGAGTCAAGGTATTTTAAATGTACTTTTTTTATAATTTACATAAGAGCGATACTACAAACTTTTTTGGGACTAGCAAGAAACAAATTTTTGTTTATCTTTACATTTGATGTGCCAGAACTATTTGTAACATTCAGTCTGCATCGCTGCACTTGATGCTGTCATTAAGAAAGACTAACCCAGCCCACTTTGTTTTTATTTAATTCAGGTGAGATTCAATTCAATTTTATTTATAAAACCCACTAAAACAAACTACAATTTGCCTCAGAGGACTTTACAACATACATCATCCCTCTGCCCCTGCAACCTTACAGCTGATAAGGAAAAACTCCCCAACAATAATAACAATAACAACAATAACAACGATAACATAATAACAGAAATATGAATGATAACAGTAATGATAATAGAAGTATGTAAGTATGAGTATATGAGCTCCCCCACCCTGGCCCCTCTGTGCGGAGTGTTAGCGTGGGTTTTCTTTGGATACTCTGCCTTCCTCCCACAGTCCAAAGACATGCAGGTTAACTGGTGACTCTAAATTGGCTGTAGGTGTAAATATGAGCATGAATGGTTGTTTGTCTCTGTGTGTCAGCCCTGTGATAGTCCAGGATGTACCCCCTCTCTCGCCCAATGTCAGCTGGGGTAGGCTCCAGCCCCTCCACGACCCCTAACAGAACAAGCGGTTACAGAAGATGAATGACTATATATTCATATATAAAAGTATATGTATGGTATAATACTGATCATATGTGTGTAATAGCAGTAGAAGTAGCCTATGATTAATAATAAGCACAAGCGCTCTGGGGAAGAAGCCAGACTAGTAACATGCATTAATGGGACATGAATCTTTGAAACTGGAGACAGGGAGGAGAAGAGAGGGGGTTCAGTGTGTCGTAGGAAGTGCCCCAGTAGACGAGACCTATATCAGCCTAACTAGGGGCTGGTTCAAGGCAAGCCTGAGCCAGCCCTAACTGTATGTTTTATCAAAGAGGAAAGTCTCAAGGCTGCTCTTAAATGTGTGTTTACCACTCCAAATACAGTTTATTCATGCAGGTGTTTTATTTGAGCAGCATGGTGATGTTTGCATCATCATCTTGCAGGTATAAATGAAAGCGCTCAAACAGGGAAGCATGTTCACCTTCAAAAAATGTGCTTGAACATAACACTCAGTCCCTACGATATTAGGATCTATATAGAAAAATACACTAAATCAATTAGAAATCAATATCAAATAGTATAATATTGTTTTTGTCAGTGCCACAACCAGTACAGCTGACTTTAAATGGGAGCCATATAAAGTCAGCACATATATAAACGAGGTCACCTTAGTTGACACATGACTAGCTAAGGCAACAATAGTTTTCCAATATGACTGAATATGCAGCGTCCATTTGCGGTGCATTGGCTCATTCAGAGGAAATGTTAAAGACTGGGCATACAGTAGAGAAGAGACAGTATGCAATTAAAAACACGAGGGATAAAAGAATAAGCAGGAAAGAGGGGGCTGATTTAGCAGGAAGCTTCACTCTCTCCGAGAATAACATGTTTTATTTTAAGGTTTAGCTCTCTGGCTCACTCTCCTTCCTCGTGTTCTATAAATGCCTTTCCTCATTAGGAGCCACATATGTAGGCTGTCGCTCAAATCTGACAGGCAGGAAACATAAAATAACCTTGAACTACATATTCCAAACACCATGCTCTATAATCCATAGAGCTCCCAGACAGTTGGGGTGTTGTCGTCTGCTCATGATTAAAGATTATAGTTAATTTGTGAAGATGTCTCTCCTTGCTGTTCTGTTCTGAGGGTAATTACATTTAAGATGTAGGTAGCAAATTAGTGTCTCTCTTGATGGGATCATATGAGCATGCAGTATAATGTGTGTGTCCTGTGAATGTTCTGTCCTTCTCCAACATCGTGTTTTTCTCCTCACTTTATTGGCTCCATCACCTTTCATGTTGTTCTAGTTAGTTACCTAAACAAACCGTCCTTTTCATGTCAGCGTGGAGGATTCGTCACCAGCTCTTTGTATGTGTGCAGTGCATTTATTCTTAGGTCCCATTTATAGGAAGAGAAAGACTGAAGGAGCAGATGATGATTTTTTTTGTTGTTGTTGTCTTGTTGCCAGCACTGCCGAAGATGATTTTGAACCGTTGTATCCAAGCCATTGTCAGCCTTCAGCTTGTTTGTGTGGAAATCAGTAGAGAAAGTACAGCCCCTCTTTGTTTTCAGACAATTATTGGATGGATTTTTGAGAACATTACATACAGACATGCATAGTTCTGTGAGGATGAATCCTATTAACATTGCTGACTGTTTCCCTGGTGCCACCATGAGGGTGCAACATGTGGTTTTGAGTGAAATATCTGCAAAGGTATTGGATAGACCACCATTAAATTTGGCACATGCATAAATAAGACTTGGATTCTACTGCACGAGTTGTGTGAGAGTTTGTAAATGGATGTTTTGACCAGTGAGGCCCCCAGAATGTAGGGGAGGCCTGAGGTAGCACTGATTTTGAGGATTTCACTTATGCTGTTGAAGTATATAGGCAAGTTGAAAATGATGTCAATTAAGGAGTTAAGGAATCGCATAGTGATTTAATTACCTATTTTACAGTCAATGTGATGAATTATCTGATGTGCATGGACAAAGACCTGTACATTCTGAGCTCCTCAACAATCCTATTTCAACGTGTTAGGTATTTAAACATGTAGTGGCAAGTTTTTCCTTTAACCCCTATTCCAGTTTCTTTTGGTCTAACCACAGGGAGAGTGCAGGTGCAGCGTGTGTCAGACTTGCAGCCTTCTTTCCAATAACGATTCCAGAGAGTGCTGGGCACTCACTGTGACTTATAATGTAGTGATTTCAATGTACTTATATTTTAACTGCAGCGTTTGCCGTGTCCATTTAACTGCAGAGCATAATGGTGTAGTGATGCTGTCACCTGCCTTCTCTCTGCCATGCACCATGCACACCAACTTAAAGGATGGTGCCCTCACAACCTTTGGAGGGTGCACATCAAACACTGGGACAAGCCTCCTTGAGTTTAGGATAGACTGGTGGGTACCATGAGAACCCATTTTCATTCATCTCCAGGTGAGAGTTTAAAGGACCCCTTTAAAAGTGGCCATGCAAGTTGTTTTCTCTCCAACATTAAGGCTAATTTTGGAAAGTTATTTAGCCCCCTCCCCATCAAGCTATGCCACCATGGTTGGTACCAGTGGATGCCTTAGGTGTGTTGTAGCATCAGCCTTTATTTTCATCAGGGAGGGCCAACTGGGGGGTCAGCAAGTGTAGCGGGGGGTATGCAATTCCCTTTTTCCGTATTATCAATCAGGTCTTCCACCTCAAAAAAGAAATCCCTTTCAATCGGAGAAAATGTCTTAATTGGAGTTTAATCCATTTATGTGTTGGTAAAATATTTCAAATCATTTTAAATGTACTAATCATACATTTTCTATCAATTTGAGGCAACAGGACTATAAAGCAGTGGAGGTCAGACAGAAGGATTGGAATGGCACCATGTTGTACTTTACTCTCATCCATCCTATCCATATCTTAGCTACTTTAATTAAACATTATTTACACTGATCTTTACATCACAGTTAAAATATTTTGTTTTAATGGTCAGTTTAGTCAGATTTTGTGTCCTTTTCCTTCCCAACTTACATTACACTTACTCCTCCACAGTCCTCACTGCTGCCACCTCTCCTTGTTAGCTTTAGGAGGTTCCAAACTGTGTGGCAGTCTCTTCATGAAAGTGCTCCAACCAACCAGTTGGAGTTGCTCATGCTAGCAAAGCAACATGATCCCCTACTGGCTTCCCAACGCAATACTGCCATTTATGCTCATTGGTGCACCTGACTAAGCTGGAAACACAACAGCCGAGGTTGTTGAGGTCGTGGGAGAGTTCTTTCCTGTTCAGACAACTGTTTCACTCTTTCTTTTATGTCTTGTTCAGTTTAGTTTTAGAAATGGACACCTTTCTAGCCTCAGGTTCGTACCACTACAGAGTAAAGTGTCCACTCAGTAAAGATCTGGCTGGAAAGTTGACCATTTTTTTGTTATATGAGGTGAAATGAGAGCAAAATGTGCATGTGTGTGTGAGAGAGAACACACTTGTGTGTGTCTTCAAGCTTGTAGGTGGTGTAGCGCCACGCTGCATACAGCATATTGCCCTCCCAGGTCGATGTGTGGGTTTCAGAGCTCTCGTTCAAGAGTGATTCAAACTATCCAGAGTCAAAGCCATCCATGCTTTTCATATCCATTCCTGCCTTTTTTATGCCAGTGAACCATTTCTGTGCTTGCTTCTCTAAGGATGTGTTATGAAATGATCTCCTACCTCACCCAGAGAACCAGGCATCAAAAAAAAAAAAAAAAAAAAAAAAACACCCACACTGCTGTTGTGTAACTCCAGCTCGCTTAGCAAAGTTTTCAGAAATGACTTCCTTTGCTTTTTTTGTCAGATAGAAATGGAAGAGTGCATTTCTTTGTGAGGTGTGCGTGTTTACATGTATGCACATGTGTGGAGGTGTAATCAGCCTTCTGTCTTTGTTGATCGTAGACAAGTGTCCAGAGGGAGAGATAATAATAGATGGAGTAGAAACCTTTTCGAGCAGTTCACTGATGAGATAGCTTATTGAGTCCAAGCCCACAGTGTTTTTGAATAAATAACAGATCAGATGTGTCTGCAGACACTGCAGTCTGATGGTGTTTGTCTGGTGTTTTAAGTTCACTGAGCATCAGGTATCTTAGTCAGAATAAACCTTTACATAACATTTCTTAGTTACAAATCAATATATGCTCTGACTTTGTCTGCATTAAAAATACATTAACAGATTGGTTCACAGGAACAGCGTGTTTCTGCAGGGCTCGTATCCACACTGAGATATTTGCTCCTTAATTTATTAAAGTCAAGTGCATCAGTGTGCTCTTCATTACAAGTGTGTCTCAATAGACTTCACAGATAATGAGCCCATAGAGATCTTATTAATCAGCAGTCAGACACAAACTTTGCAAACAAAACTACGTGACTATGGACGTGATACATACAAAGCAAAGCAAACAACAAAAAACGGCATGTTGAAAAGAAAAGGCAGCCTCTCCATTCCAGCCAGCCAAGTCCTCCCCGCACCATCAACCTTTGATCCCTGGAGGTTTATTTCAAGTTAACTTTGCACAAAAACATAATTAAAAAAATGTCACTTCACCATTCTTCTACTTGGATATGTGAGCAAATAATTTTTATTTTTATCACCCAGCGAGTCTTGTGTTGGTACATCTGAGTCATCATGATAAATATTTTATTTTACTGTAACTCTCTGCAGAGCACTCATTAGGTTCATTTTGCGAGGCACCACCTGTCTCTTTCAATCTGTGCAACAGTGGTACAAAATATAGTCATAAGCACCAACTAGAGCTTTTGACAGCAGGGACATTAAAAATCACTCCTGTCATGAACCTGGTGTTATTTCTCTTTGTAAAGCCATTATAAATTACATACAGTGAACTGTTGTACCCTAACCCCTGTATTTAATTAAAACCTTGACTTCTTAAATGTTAAATGCCTCAAAGTGAGCTAGTGCAGCGTGTAACATTTGCCTCCTGAGCTTTTTCAGCCACCCTGTGCTGTTGGTGAAACCAGTTTGTGAATCAGGTTTAAGGGTAAGAATAAGATCTCCAGTGCATAAGCACAGATTTTGCTAAGGAGTGAGAGCCGTTCTTCAGCATCAGAGCTTCAGTCGTCATGGACAATATTAGTTTTGCCTTTAAAGCATTTGTTTCTCTGACATTTTGTAAGGTGTACAAGCTGTTCCTTATTAGGTGAATTTCCATCCACCCATTTTTTATGCACCTTTTTTACTTGCACATAAAAAAATCGTTATATTTTGCCCCTAAAAAAATTTTTACACTTGGGAAGGTGGAAAAGTTGGGGCACTAATGAAAAGCAGATGTGACTAAGTGCAATGGAAACAGATTCAGCAAACAAATGATAACATATGACAGAATGTCATTGCATATACTATTGCAAACTCTCTTCTTTGTCTCTGGATGCTTTTAACATGCTTTTGATACCAGTTCAATCAGGAGAGACTTGCTCTGAGAGAACAGAATATTTACATGTGCACATAAGAATGAGAATGAGAAGCTGGTAGTGGTAATGGTGGTGCTTTTGATGAGCTTGTCCTGGGCTCTGGATAAGGTGACTGGAGGTGAATGGGGTGGAGGAGGGTGTGACAATTCCACCTAAAATGACAGCTGACAGGAGCAGAGAGGAGAACAGATTTAGGAGAACAGATTTAAAGTTTGGTAGCAGTGACATGAATGGCTGAAGGAGATTGTGACAACTTTGATTGGCTAACCTGGAGGGCACCTATACTCAGCTGATTGATAAAAGTGGTGGGAGTGGGATAGAGAGAGAATTGTGAATGGATATAGCATAAACAAAGTCCAAGAGCACATGGCTGTAATATTAGTTGACTCTCTAGAAAACCTTCTGTGCCATGTCCAGTTTCTCTCTGGTATACATTCATTGTTTTCCTTCATTTGAGGTTTGACTGGCTCTAATTATGTCATCTCATTGTGCCCTCTTCTTCTGCAGTGATATAATGGCACCTGTCTGGAAAAGTAGCATCACCTAGTGCTTATCTTGATGAACCAACTCTCAATATTCGCATAACAATAGTGGATCAAAAAGAGCATAAATCAGCATTTTATTTTGCCAATTTCCTGAAAACTGAGTTAAAATGTGCGTTACATTTGGATGGATAACCGACTAATATGAAGTTTACCACAGGTTTTGCTGAGGCGACAGCCCTGTCTAAACAGTCAAATGCTGGTGTGGTATTTAAGTAAAAGTTACCAAGATGCTACAGTGGTACACAATGCACTGTGTGTATGTATTTATATGTATATGAATGGTTTCTATGGAAGAATTTGAAACCTTTTCCATCGAAAAGTCCATTAGAACTATTCTGTTATTCTCATGTTTGATTGTACTCAGCACTTGAATTTAAAATGCTGCTTTAATCAATAGCTTTTTGACGGAAACAAAAAAAATCTATAGATCGAAATCAAAAGCAAACAAACAAAAAACATGTATGATATAAAATCTTATTCTAACCAACAACCTGCTTTACCTTTGTCTCTCTGTCTCCTCCTTCTCCCCCTCCCCTCCAGTGATGGCTGGGCAGACAGGTACGATGTTACCGATGGCTACCAGAGGGAGGCAGCTGGTGGAATCACTATCAAGCTGAAGTCAGCATATGTGACCTGGTTTGACGATTATTACCTGAACCTGACGCCTGACGCCAACTTGAGGAACCCATGGTTCCCTGAGTTCTGGCAGCATCGCTTCCAGTGCAGGTTGAGGGGGCATCCACAGGAGAGCAGCATATACAACCGCACCTGCACCTGTTAGTACAACGTCATGTTCCACACACCTACACACTGTATTCACATCCTAAGAGTCTTACCATCAATTTAGATTACAGTGATTTGGTCTCTTCTTATGAGCAGGTCTCTGTTCTCCACAGGGAGAGAGTCTCTGCGCCAACATTATGCCCAAGACACCAAGATGGGCTTTGTCATAAATGCCATTTATTCCATGGCTTACGGCCTGCACGCCATGCAGCAGTCCCTCTGTCCAGGGTATAAGGTACGATAATGAGCGGTGTGCACATTTGTATGCTTTCATATTGGATGTGACAGTATTGACAGTGTTGCTTCTCCCCTGGCGCCAGGGCTTGTGTGAGAACATGCGGCCCATTGATGGCCGCAAGCTGCTGGAATTCCTGATGAGAACTAACTTTACTGGTGTGTCTGGGGAGACCATCCTCTTTGACCAGAATGGAGACTCACCTGGCAGGTGAGGATTATGTTGGGGAAGAAAATGAAAAAGTAGAGAGAAATGTAAAACATATGCATATGATGATTGATGCATACAGTATATGTGCCTCAGGTATGAAATCATGAACTTCAAGCGCACAGGCGAGGATGAGTACGCTTACATCCACGTGGGCAGCTGGGACCAGGGTGGCCTAAAGATGAATGATGAGGAAATCTGGAGTAACAACAGTGACATCATTCAGTCAGTCTGCTCTGAGCCCTGTCAGAAGGCACAGATCAAGGTATGCACCACTCCTACGCAGTTTTACATTCTTGAGAAAGATGGGTTTTAAAATTGTTACGTTGAATGTCTTAAAATTTCAATACATTTTAGCTTCATAGTTTACATCATACCATGGCAATATTTTGCAATATTGGCAGCTGTGTCCGTTATGATCTTTAAACAACAGACATGGTTTCACCCATTAGTTTCACTATAGACCAGAGAACATATCAAAGTTTTATGGAAGAAAACTGTCAAGCAAGACCCACACAGCAGCCGTGACTTGGTCCCACAGGTCTGAATCTACAAGACTGGTCCAATCAGATCGTTGAGTTCCCCACCAGAGACTCAGAAAAGCTCTTTGTTCAAGCTTTAATCATGTCCCATCTGGGCCTCTGTAACTCCCAGCAGCTCCTCCAAATCATAGAGAACACTGCAGTCTGCCTCCTCTTAATCATCCCAAAAGTCTCTAACATTAAACCCATCCTACACACTCTACACCGACTCCCCGCAATGTGGCAGCTTGCAGAGAATTCAAAACTCCAGTGTCATGCTTTGGAGGAGATCTGCTTGTTCACACCTCCAGGCCTTACACCCCAGCCCACGTTCTAGCTTTGGCTCCACCGGCTGCTTCTCTCTTTCCGACCTGTGCCGACCTTGAGGAGGCATTCCCCGCTTCCTGTCATTTTAGCAATGCTTTTCTTCTGAAACAAAACACCTCACAATGCATTCTCTCACAGTTCTCATCGCTGCTCACTACACCTGTGATCCTTTTCATCCGTCCGTGAAGCCTGTCCCAGGTTACCATCACAGGAAGCATGCAGGCGGCGTATGTTCACAATCAGAAGCAAAATTCAGTTTCCAGATCTCCTGACCTGCATGCCTACAGAGTGTGAGAGGAAACTGGAGCACCCTGGGAAACCCCAGGCAGTCCCAGGTCGTCAACGAATTTATCATGCCCAGTGGTGTAGTGGTACTTGATGAAGTGGGACTGCTACTGGGTAGACGGGAAGGTTACTAAGGAGGAAGTGGGCATACTCTCCTATATATTCCAATGGCTTTTTGGCTGCTAGATGGGTATACTGTAAATGGACAGAAAAAGAGGTGGGTATACCCCATATACCTGCGTATACCCTCCACTATACCACTGGTCTTGCCCCTTATAGTGACACACAGGCTGCACAGCTGAAACACACTGTAAAATGTGCCTAATGTTATGAAACAGTCACGGTTAGAATCAGTCACAAAATTACTTTGCTAGGGGAAAAAAGAAGATAATATTTTGGGTTACAATAAGTACATTTGTAGTAATCTAATGTTTTGTAAATATGTCACATGAGTGATCTTAGTGCACGACAACTGTATGTAAATTGCGTAGCATAAAAACAGCATTGACCTTAAGGTTTGGGAATGAGAACGGGCTTGGCAAACATGCAAGCTCCACACCATGATTTGAACCTTCTGCAAATGACAGCATGATCCACTGACCCACAGCACCATTACCTTTTTTCTTCACTGACAAGCTAAAAGGATAGACATATGCCATACATCTGTCTTTTTTACTTCCTTTCATCCCCTGATGAAGACATCCTCATTTCCCAGCCAGAGTGTAAGATTAGCTACAGAAAAGTGCCGTTGGAGCTTTGAGACCTTTCCGCCCTTTCATACTGGCATGTGTGTGTGTGTGTGTCTCCAGGTGATCCGTAAAGGAGAGGTGAGCTGCTGTTGGACTTGCACTCCCTGCAAAGAGAACGAGTTCGTGTTTGATGAGTACACTTGTCAAGCCTGTGTCCTTGGCTTCTGGCCCACCAATGACCTCACCGGTAAGCGCACTTTGTTTATGTGTCTGTTGCTCGCACATACAAGATTTATTAACAGGCCAGAGCAGTCTTAAATCTGGGTCACACACTCGTGGTGCACCCAAAATCCCCTTGCATCTTACGTACCACATGCACACACACACACACACACACACACACACCCACCCCCACACACATACACACACACACAAAAACTGGCAAATGCTCTGAACTAAGACACAGAAATCAACACAAATACTTATGTACTGTACACACACCAAGAGACTTTAGATCCTTGCCAGAATAAAGGATTTGGCTGAAGCCAGATTTCTAAACTCCAAAGTCTGTAAAAACTGTTTGAAACCCAAATTCCTGCCCTTTTGTAAACGCTTATTGTCTCCCACGATATTTCTTTTCCTCTGAAGTTTGAAAAAACACATAAAGGCAGTTTTTGTGTGTGTGTATCCACCATAGGAGAACAGCAGTGTGTTTATCCTGCCATCCCTCTGATCTGTCTCTCTATGATCCCTCTTTCCTCCCTTACAGATCCTTTTCATGTTTTACAAAAAACCCTCAACTGATATGACCCCACTGCGTCAGACTGAATATTTTACACATAACAACTAAATTGTTGTTGTTTCAGTAAATAGTGCAGTATGGGTGAACTTCTTTTGCTGGCTGTCACATGACATCCTCTCACTCTTCTGTGTTTTGTTTTCTCACTCCCAATTATCTCTCTCTGTCACGCAGGTTGTGCACCAATCCCAGTGCAGTATGTGCGTTGGGGGGATCCAGAGCCAATCGCTGCAGTGGTCTTCGCCTGCCTGGGCCTCATGGCTACACTTTTTGTTACATCTGTCTTCATCAAGTAATTACAGCCTGAAGCTTTACTGGTTGTGTACATACATAGTAAAAATCAATAGGTCTAAATTGATCCAACTTGGGTCAATAGCAGTAACATATACCGACGCAATAATTTACCCAGCAACCATGAAAACCACCCAAGATAGGGTGTTGTTTTGACCCAGTGTTGGTGTCATTATCTCCACCAAGCGTAAGCCTGGAGAGGATCACGTGTTTTTGTCGTATGAATGCATTTGTGTGAGTCTGCATGAGTGAGTGTGTGTATCCATCTGCAACTGATCTCAAATACTACCGGACCAATTAGCCTCATATTTTGTGTGCACATTTATGACTATTTTCAAGGATCTCTAGTGGCAGCAGTGATTCATAACTGTTGAAAAATCTGTTTTATTGACTGTTTTATACCGTCATCGACTCCTGACTCGTAACTCCTCTCTTTGTTTTTATCTAAGCCACCATCTTGACTGTAAGGTAGCCAAGAGTGACAATTTTACTGGCCTCAGCTCTCCGTGGTTTGGCTGTGACCTGATTTTTGTTCTGTCGTCTGCACAGAATCATGCCACACCTGGAGTGTTTTAGAAGCAGAGAGTTTTGGCTGCCTGATTTTGTAGACTTGCAGATTTTGTGGATTTGGTCATTTTCCCTTGATATGTGTGCTTCTACCATAAGAAAATGGGCTACTGGTTTAGTGTTTTGGTTTGTTTTTTTGTCTATTTTTCTATTGTTTATTGTTATTAATTCCTGCTTTCTTGTGCCATAGCTTACAGACAATTTTATTACCATTCAAAGTCCTGTGACGGTGCGGCTCTGTCAAAAATAGACAAGACAGTATTTCTCTAAGCTTTTGGAAGCTTCTGAAATTACAAGAATTGACCTTTAGCTAAGTCCCGCACCCAGACGCAGACTGGCCAATCATAACGTAACATCAGGCAGCTCAGACCAGGGTCTGACAACAGCATGGCTGTGCTTGATCGACTTGAATGCAATCATTTCAGATTTCCTTCGTTTTCAGGCTGGTTTTGTGGATTTCAAGCTAAATGTTGTGCCTGGGGCATGTCGTGTATTAATGATACTCGTTACCTGGAGAGGTTGGAAAAAGATGTACGTTTCTGTACCTGTTCCTGTAATATAAAGAAATAACACTAACTCTGGGTCAAAACAACCGATTGGTTCTACTGTAGGTAAATTACTATAATGACACAAACTGGGGTTTTTTTTTAATACAGTGATTTCTAGTGTGAATTTGTGTTACTAAAAATGTCCCCACTGTGTTGTTACTGACTTAAATCAATTAAATATATGATGTGAAGTGATAATTCAGACGCTAAGTAAGTACATAATGTTTTCTGGTGTTTAACAGGTGTCATCCTGATTTACTGTAGAAACAAAAAGTAAATGTATTAATATATAAAAATAGTTTAAAGGTATACCATGCAGGAATTGTTGGCCACTGTTTGTAAACACTATTTCCAGCAAAAGTGAAAGTGAAGGTTTTGCCTCACCATAATTGTTTTTTGGCGCTGTGTTTACGATTTTCTTAGCCTCCTCTTGGATGTGTGCTGCTGACAGTCTGACGTCTGATCACTACATTTTTATAAAGTCCTAGTCTCACCTGTACGCTGTGCCCAAATATGTCCCAAACACATCAGAAAAAGAAAATACAGGCAGAGGGTAGAGTCCCTGCAGATAAATATACCGCCACACACTTCTAGTGCGTCATATGTGATGAGTAAGAGGGATTATACATTGTCTTTGCTTGTTTGTTTGTTTTGTTTAGGAAAATCCTGCACAGCATGCCTTTAAAATAGTAATACAGTAAACCAAAAATGGCTATGCTATCTTCATTGAAACCATTGAGCTTATGCCTTACATATCAAATATCAATGTGCCAAAAGTAATACCTTTACTGCTCCTGCTGCCTTTTACCAATTTTGTGAACCTAGAAATCATTTGACCCATCTGTAGATTTTGGGACACTCCTGTGGTCAAGTCCTCCAGCCGTGAGCTCTGCTACATCATCCTGGCCGGAATATGTCTGGGCTACCTGTGCACCTTCAGCCTGATTGCCAAGCCCCACATAATCCACTGCTACCTCCAGCGGCTGGGAATCGGTCTGTCCCCCGCCATGAGCTACTCTGCGCTGGTCACCAAGGTACTTAATTTTTTGTTTTGTTGCCAGGAGGTTGAGAAACAAACAAACATAGACTGGCTGAATCTAAATGTCCTTTGCGGACGCATTCCTGGGAGGTCTTGGAGTGCTTAGGGCTGTCCAAATCCACAATGACTCCAGTCTACAAGGGACCTAAAGCAGACTTCCTGCAGACTTCCAGAGAGTCCTCTTGGGGTGCAGACTTCAGCAGACTTCACTGATTTAATCGCCCACAATTTATTGCAATACAGACGTGACATAGTTTTGTTTTTTTTCAATAGCCCACTAAAAAAATAAAACGTATGTATGTGTAGTTACAGTTACAGTTACAGTTACTGTAGCCTATTTAAACATAACTCGAATCATGGTGGCCAGAAATTACATTCAGCAACAGCATGAAACAGAACTAATCAAAATGCATTGTATCATTGCAGCTATAGGTTGTGCAGTGTAATGCCAAATATAAAGGCTAGAAAAGTGGCCGAGAAACAACTGAAGAAGATCTTCTGATGTAATTAATAGGCTTACTCAATTCATTTAGTCATAACCCAGTCCTTATTTACAAACATCTCTGTATTTGAATGTCTGCAGTCTGTATGTTATACAGAAATGTATTTTCTTCACTCACAAAACAACCCTGTAAATGGGACTTATATCTTGTTATTAACAGGGACAGATGAGCAGACAGAATATGACAGCAGTTATAATGATTGTAATCGTCTTTCGAACATTTCCATGGCAACAAGTAAAAGAGTCTCGAGGGGTGTCTATCAGCAGCTTGTGGTCTCTGCCCTTGCAGACTTTACGTGATGACAGTGAACTCATCACAGCATGTACGATTTAAGTTAGCGAGGGTTCAGTTCGCAAGTCCAGAGGGTTGTTATTGTCACGGCACTTCCTGTGATTTTTTTTTTTTTTTTGAGTTAAAGCCCCATGGTTAGACCATCAGCTCGCTCTGATATCAGATTTTTCTGTCAAACTCTAAAATGCAGGACTATTCCATATAGTAAAAAGTCATCTTTACGCCCTTCATTTAAAGATCTGAGATTTAAAATTCTCCATTCTTCCATTTTTTTGACACACTTCCATCTGAAACACAATGTTGGGATTGAGATGCACACGAAAAGAGGGTCAAAAGAACAAAACTGCTAAATGTACAGTAAAAGTAGCTGTTGGAGATCACTCAGCTCTTCTATCACACCTCACATGTTGGAGCTTTTGGCAGAGAAGAGAGCTGCCAGTGATGTTGCAAACTCACACATTTGATCAGACAACTTGTCTACTATCACTGTCCAATTTTTTTAGACAAAATAGAAAGGCATCTAAGGATAAGGGCAGGAGTAAAAGAGCTACCTCCAGAGGTTGGCTGGTGGCCAATTTTAAGGGAGGTACGGTAGAAGTTTGGTATCTGTGTGTGGGCTGAGGTTGATGTTTGATGATGTTTAAGATCTGGAAACTGAAAAGGAGATTATTGTTATGAATCAGCGCGAGCAGTATTATCTACAGCCGATGTAAGTAAAGCCTGCATAACCATTTGATCTATTTTTGATCCAGACCAACCGTATAGCACGGATCCTGGCAGGCAGCAAGAAGAAGATCTGCACCAAGAAACCGCGCTTTATGTCCGCCTGCGCACAATTGGTCATCGCCTTCCTACTCATACTGCTGCAGCTTGGGATTATTGTGGCACTTCTTATCATAGAGCCACCACAGGTATCTATGTGTGTTTGTGCATGTGTGTGTTTCTGTGTTACAGTGTGGGCGATGTTGATTTACATTTATTTATACAACTACACTGACCTCTCATATTCTCTTCTAATAGGTGATCTATGACTACCCCAGTATCCGTGAAGTACACTTGATCTGCAACTTGACCACTCTGGGGGTGGTGGCGCCCCTGGGCTACAACGGCCTGCTTATCCTGAGCTGCACCTTCTACGCCTTCAAGGTACCTCAACATAGCATTAGTTAAAGGAATACTTCACCCACAAAACGACCATTTGTAGAATTACTCACTTCTTACCTTGAATTCGTGAAGAAAACGTCTTTCTTGCCAAATGGTATCTGTGTTTAACAAACAGCAAAACTATATAAAAAACATCTGTTCACAAATTCTCACGCAACTAGTGTAGTATAATCCAGGTTTTGTTTATCCAGTCTTGTGTTCAGCACCTCTCAAACACATGCATTTTCACTAAAACCTTATGATTTAAAACAGTGGTTCCCAACTGGTGGGTCGCAGTCCAAAAGTGGGTCACAGGCCCATTCTGAATGGACCGCAAGTGAATTGCAGACCTGTCAAGTCTGTTAAAAAAAACGCACTTTATTTTTAAGCACAGTAAATTTCTAGCACAGAGCTTTTATTTTGAAGTGCCATCTTCTGCTGTAGAGTGAGTGGCTAACGAATAGCTACTTGACAGAGACAGTAACCGAGGGTGGGGGAGCCCTTTGGTGCAGAGTTTGTATGTTCTCCCCGTCTCAGCGTGGTTTTTCTCCGGGTACTCCGGCTTCTTCCCACAATCCAAAGACATGCAGGTTAAATGGTGACTCTAATTTACCCGTAGGTGTGAAAGTGAACGTGAATGGTTGTCTGTCTCTATGTGTGAGCCCTGTGATAGTCTGGTGACCTGTCCAGGGTGTACCCTGCCTCTCGCCCAATGTCAAATGGGATAGGCTCCAGCCCCCCCACTACTCCCAACAGGATAAGCAGTTATTGAAAATGAATGAATGAATGTATCAAACTGTGTGGACCTTGAACTAATGACTAAGGAGAAAGCTGGACTCCGTCTCTGGACCAGTTTTAAAACACGTCAGTACAAACAGTCTTATGCATGGCCGAGTAGTGTGCCTGGGCACACACATGCATTTGAAATCTGCTCAAGCAGAGGTCATACGCATGTCCGTGTCCAAGCCCACTTAGGGTGCACTAGTTGTAGGCAGAAGTGTTCTGTACTCTGATGTTTTAGCATGAAATGCATGTGCTTGGGAAACTCTGAGAATACGACTGGATAAATGACACATCGATTAAACTGCAAAAGTTGTGTGAGAGTTTGTAAATATGTTAATGCTTTGATATAGTTTTGCTGTTGTTAAAGCTGGTTCCTAATGACTTTAATTCATGAAGAATGTTCACCTCTTTGGATTCTCCATTCACTTTGGAGGCATCCAAGAAAAACAAGGTTTTCTTCACAAATTCAATGTTTCACAGAGTGAGTACCTGAGATACAAATGGTCATTTTGTGGGTGAAGTATTTAAGTAACACACATTATACTTTTTCTTTCAGGTTTAAAGTTGTTTTTTTTTTTAATTGCACTTTGACCTATTCTATTTTTTATTCCTGTCCTCTTCACTTCAATTTACAATGCTTTAAAAATTCTATTCTTCTTTTTGTCCTACAGACTCGTAATGTTCCGGCTAATTTTAACGAGGCCAAGTATATTGCCTTTACCATGTACACCACCTGTATCATCTGGCTGGCCTTTGTTCCTATTTACTTTGGCTCCAACTACAAGATCATAACCATGTGCTTTAGTGTCAGCCTCAGTGCCACAGTGGCTCTCTGCTGCATGTTTGTCCCAAAGGTAAGAAATGGAAATTCTCAGTAAGAATAAAAAAAAAAATCATGCAATTCTAATAATGTCCTGTTTTCTTTTTTGTCCAATTTTTGTATCCTTAAATCTTTATGCTAATAGTTATTTTGTTGTTCATTTTCACAATCAGGTGTACATCATGCTTGCCAAGCCTGAGAAGAATGTCCGGAGTGCTTTCACAACATCTACAGTGGTGCGCATGCACGTCGGTGATGCCAAGAAAGCTGCCAAGACTGGCAAATCCTCTAGCAGCATGGCCAACCTGTTCCGACGCCGTGGCTCTGCGCAGGACAACATCAGGTATATGGGGGAACCTGAGTGGGTATTAAGCTATGAATAAATTAAGTCCTTAACACCTGAGCCCAGTTGCATAAGTGTCTTAAAGGAATACTTCATTCCCCAAATATTTATTTGTGCATCAGTTACTCACCCCATGTTACCTTGAATTCAGGATGAAACTTTGTTTTTCTCACACGCCCCCACTGTAGGCTCCAGAAACAGAGAAAATACTTGGAGTAAAAGGGGGCTGCGGTTAATAATAATCTGTTTGCAAACTCTTACAATGCAGTATAATCCAACAGGTGCTGGATATAGTTTTGTTGTTGTTTAACGCGGACCCCTTTTACTTCAATTTAGTTCTCAGCTCAGGTCTCATGTACCCCCTTGTCACTTTGGTGACCCCATGTGGGAGTCAGGACACCATGCTAGGAACCACTGATTGGGGGGGTGAAATGTTTGTTTAAAAAACATTCCCTTAACCTCCCGTGACCCTGTGTCCTCATATGAGGATATTACATTTTGGGTGTACTTGACGTTATACTTCACTCTGCTTAACTTAGACTTGTCGTCCTCATTCATGGACACTTTTGTGCCATTTAGTGGTAGTAAGACCACAACACTCTAATCCACGTAAAAACAAGATGGCAGCCATCTCTGCCAAGTCAGTCTGCAGCCGATCCTGACACAAAAATGGACAAGGTACAAAACCTGATCAGATTTTATGGTTGAAACTTGTTTATTTGTGATTAATAATGTTTGTAGTTTGATATGCCATAAAAATCTGACCATTTTTAGCAACAGTAATAAGCTAAGCTAAGCTAATGAGAAAGTATTTGTTTACAGACATTGTGAATGTGAAGGACATTGGGACTTTATTATCGGCTCCTTTGAGGACATTAGGGCATTATTGTTGTCCCGTTTAAGGATATTGGGACTTTATTTATTTATTTATTTATTTATTATCTTTGACAATGTTTAGTTTTTTTATGCATATCAGGTCCTAGTAATCTCAAGTAGCTAGGAAAAACAAAAGTTTGGGTCTTAGGAGGTTGAAGTTATTGTCACTGCGTTTCTACAATTAATAATAATTGGAATATTTGTCAAACAATTTTGCTTCCTTTTTTAGCTGGTCTTCATCAGATCTGGTTAATAATTACATTATATGCTCATTTTACCCTATGTATGGACTTTATTAATAATGGTCTAGAGTAAAAAGGATAGGCTAGCAAGAAGAGGCTAAGAGAGGAAAGCTGCAGGCCTGTGGGACATAATAGACATGGTGGAGACACTAGCTGCTTGGCTTATCATCAGGCTTCTAAAGTACTCTCCTAACAGCCTCATACTTGAGTTGTTTCTGTCCATGAGTCCATGTATACAGATGGAAACTCTGCTGAGATATTTCCTAGAACACAACTATGCCTGTTCCTCCTTAAACTGTCTTTAGTAAATCAGAACTGAATCCAATCCAACAGGCTGGATACGCCAAGAAAAACTGTTCCCCGAGCTGAGACAAGGCTTCCTCATTTGGGTTAAGTACTCCCGAAGGAGACCCGCTGCCTTTAAGGATTTCTCTTTCTAGGGAAGATAAAAAGAAAATGGAGGGAGATGTAAAATTACACAGACAGCAAAAGATAGAACGGGGGATGGTAGAAATACCAACATGAAGAAGTAGAACACTGAGATATGCAGTAGTACACAGTGGATCTGTCATGTATTTTCTCCCTTTTTCACAAATGTAAACAAACTTTATGTCTTTTATGTGTTTTGCAGTTCCAATGGGAAATCGGTGACATGGGCACAGAGCGAGCAGGCCTACAGACCAAACATATGGAAGAGGATGTCATTTCATGTCAAGAAAAAGGAACCAGTGGAGGTGAACCAGACAGCCATCATCAAGCCGTTCTCTAAAGGAGGAGGTACACCTGCGGACACTGGCGTCAAAGAGCAATATGAAGAGCAGGTGTCTCAGCCCTTTGACTGCTCCCCCTCTCAGTCACCAAGGAGTTTCCAGGGAGGAGAGGCTGGAGAGGAGGGACAGGATTTACCCACATACGTACCTGAGCACCCAGGTGGAGTGAGAAGAAGAGCAGGGGATAACGGCCAGGGTGTTGGGATGGTGGATGGTGGGGATATAAGCGTCATAGGCGTGGGAGACATCGGCATAGGCATGATTGGCAGCCAAGGTCAGGGCACCACTATCATGGACCAAATCAGCTGCGTGGTTAACCGCTTCACTGCCAACATCAGCGAGCTGAACACCATGATGCTGCCAGGGGGAGTCACCGTCAGCCCCACATCCACCACTGCTCTGTCTACAGCTGCAGACGCCTCCCCGTGCCCACCTCAGTACCTCACGCCCAGGGGCAGGCAGGCCCCCTCCACTGTCACCACATACGCAGAGGTCGCGGCCGTCTCCAATTTCTGCGAGAATCGACCAGCAGGTAAGATTTACGAGCACCTGGCTGGGACTTGTGTGAGTAGCAGGCGAGCCAAGGATATGGAGGAGCTGGTGGCTCTGACGCCTCCCTCCCCGTTTAGAGACTCATCTCTGAGCTCCAGCGGCAGCTCACCTCCCTCTGAGGCTGAATATGGCCAGCTGCTGCTGAGACACTACAGTCAGAGCTCCTCCTCTCTCTAAACCTGCTCTCTCTGCAACTTTTTCTCCTTGGTTATCATCCATTTGGAGTATTTTAAACCCCAAAAAAGACAGAGCTTCACACTGGACCAAACTCTTGGATGCCTTTCTACATGTGGATTATTGAGCAGTTTTTAAAATATATTTTCATTTTCAGATTGGATTGAGTGCACCCTTACATTCCCTCAATGAGAGGACTGAAAGAGAAATACCAGTGGCAAGACTGCAAATGCTAAACGCTGAACATAAGCTGAGCAGTGTCAGTGCTTCATCGTTTGTCTCCAAGTGAGTAAACTTGACAAACTGAAACACACATACGGGCATTTTACAGACTTCTGAATGCTACACTGTCTAACACAGGTCTCTAACTTTTCAAATTCCAAAGAAAATACTGATAAGCTGAGAAAACAAATGTAAAATCACTTATTTACTTCATTACAAAATGGTTATCAAACTAAATTAACCAAATATTTATGTTCAGTGTTTCTTTGGATTATGCCAAAATGGCTCATATACCGAATCTCAAAATGGCATCTGATTTTTTTAAGGTAAATGTAGGTATTATAACATTTAAGGTAGTTGTATTTCAGTTGTATATTTTGCATCACATATTATCATAAACACAGAAAGTGTGATTTTCTTATTTCTTACTGTATATTATTGCTGTTTCTGTACATCTGATGTTTTTCTTTACTGACAAATTGCCCTAATCTTTAATATTTTGAGACCCAGGTGGATGCAGATTGTATCAGCATGAAGGCATCTGTCCAGAAGAAAATAGCTCAAATAACTTTGCCTGAAATGAAAAGGTCAAACACGACACATTTTTTCCGCCCTCTAATTAGTTGTCAAGTCTGGAAGGCATAAGCGAGCATTTTGTATCCTGATGCTAGAGGAGAAAGATGCTGCATTATGTGAATCAGGAAGCAGGTGTTTCTGTGTGGGGGAGTTCAATGACCTTCCCTTTTCTTGGAAACAAAACATTTTCTGAGAATGAACCCCCCCTCCCTCCCATCCCGAGAGGACAGAAGCTCTTTACATCTCAAGGGAATGTAAGACATTGTCTCAATGGACATCACCAGTTGTCAAACCCACGAAGAGCTCATGGACTACCTGGATGTCTTCTTTAATTCTTTTCTCTAGATGTGACTTAGCTGAATGTATTTGATAATCTGAAGCGGACCAAAACAATCTTCCACCTCAGGATGTGTCCGAACCAAAATACTCTCTGACGTCAACTCCAACCTGCTGAACAAGCGCCGTCATCTGTTGGCTCAAAAATGTTTCCAGTTTGCATGATGTCAAGATTTGGTTGCACTCTTTAAGTTATATTTGTAATGAATTACTTTTTTTGATATTGTACACGTGAAACCAATAAGATGAATAGATTCAGTAGCAAAGTAATGATACTATCAGTGTGTAAATGTGTTTTTAAGATTCGTTTTAGGAGGAGAGAAGGGAACTGAAAGTGTGCTTCATTTTCTAGACACCTATTGCAAAACAGTTGTTTCTAGCCTGGCTTTTTACCTACATATATGTGCCAATGTCTCCCTGCAGTAAATGGCATTGTGTTTCTATAAATGGGCTCATGTATCAGGCGTTATGAGGAGGATTTTTTATAATATTTCATGACATTTTGACTATGTTATTTCTTATGCTTGAACATATTCAATGAATATTCTTCTTTTTTTGTATCTGCATTTTGGCCTCTCTGAGGATCTCGATGAATGACAGTATGGATTGACAGGCGAGCAGATGATAATGTTCATGTGGGAGCTAGCTTATGCTTGTTTATCAGATTTTTTTTTTTTTTTAAGTCTGGCTTCTGTCCATCAGTCTTTATTTTTTTTATTTTTTCTTAATGTTTACACAGATGGGAATGTGTTAATGCTTTTTGAAATGTGCAGTGTTTTTCTACTGACTTTGGATGTAAAAATCATCTTAGACAATTGCCATATTTGCATGCAGGTTTGTGCCAATTTTGCAGGTGTTTACTACACATTAAGCCAATAATTCACTGATATAATCTACAAAAGACGTTTGTCTTGGTCTTATCTCTTCCTCTGCCTTTCAAATAGCCAGAATTTACAATTTAGACTTGTGCTGCATTAAAGGTTTCCATCCAAATTCCAAATCATATTTGTGCATTTCATTCATTTTTGTATGTAATTCATTGTAAATTTACACACTTAATTCACATTATAGAAATTCTGCATCCCAATTATAGGAAAAATACTTAGTCTTAATATTTAAAAATCAAAAGTATAACTGTAAGTGGAAGAAAATGTCTCAAAGTGACTTTTAGATGACACTAAAAAATCAAAAATTTTTATGCTGTCACGTTTGAAGGAGTCACGTGTCTTTTTAATGCTAGAAACTGGATCATGTGCGGTGTTATTTTTACACCTCCTGCGTCGATGTTACTTATGAACCCTCTCTAAATAAGATAGAATAATTGTGTCAAATCACAGTGCGATAATTAATAAACCTAATGGGAAATAGGGTTTCTGGGGCACTCTTTATTAAATAACATGTGATATAATTTCCTATGCCGTATTTTGTTCAGTGAAATTAACATTCACAAGATGGTGGGCAAAGTTTATAGTTAGAGCGTAATAGCTTTGATGAGCACAGGGAGAGAACAAGGCCTCAGTGGACCAACCCGTTGTTTATCCTTGAAATCTGATGATGGCTGGAAGTGGTGGGGGTTGGGTTTGCAGGATAATAGAAAAAAATCACAGCCTTACTCATCTCTGACTTGGTATAACATGTATGTGTCATTAAAGTCAACAAAAAACAACCAGTTCAGGATTATTGCCTGCACTACTTTTTGTCCTGCAATGGTGTGTGGCACAAATCAGAGGGAAAAGAACAAAAACACTGAGCCCCCTCACATCTGAAGCTACACAGAGGCTAGAAGTAACTGGTGAAGGGACTCTTTTCAGTTTACAATTCATTACAAGGAAATTTTCGGTCAGAGCTAAAGGGAAAATAAATTAAGAAAAATATAAATATATAAGCAACCAATACATTCACAGAAGGCTATAATAACGAAAAAAATTAATAAGTAAACAGTTGAAGTGATGTGGGCAAACAAATACAAGGTTTATATATATATATATAGTTTTTCTTTTATTGAGTGAGCATGATTCTGAATACAATACAGTTCACATTCAATGTGTAACATAATCATCATTTATTCTTCTCCAAAAAAAAAAACAAATTTCATGATTTACTCCTGTTTGTTACTCATCCACAAATACAATGCAGTCATATACAGATGTCATCACATGAGATGTTACATCCTCACTCACACAAGCTTATACATACTTATCGCATACTTGCACACATACAGACACTGACTCGAAACACACACACACATATACACCCCCATCTGCCCATTCACCTCCAGACACACACACACACACTAGACAAGATGTTACACAGGGTTCCTTAGTGTTTATAGATGCTGGGTGATTTTGTGACTCCAGCTTCATAGACTGGGCTCCATATCTAATCAAATTATTTTCTTGGTTGAAGTCTTCTGACATTGTCCTTTCAATACACAGATAATATTTCATTGAGGTTTTCCATTCCTGAAGTGTAGGTGCTTCCTCTTTTTTCCCATTGTGCAAATAGAAGGTAATAACTAGTAAGTTCTAATAGCTCATACACTATACACATTTTTATACATGAAGATGATTGAGGCTGATCTTTGAATCCATCTGTCTGTGTTATTGCGCTGACACTCTGTGCTCTGTGATCCAGCTGGGAGATATGACAGATAATACCAGGTCTGGGGTCTGTTGAAATAAGCAAGTGTACTGCCTTATTTCTTTAAGTGTGCTTAGTAGTGCATGTTCCACACTTCATGAGGTTCTGCTTCATATCTCAATAAGCTTCCCTGAACATGCCTCATGGACTTTCATATACCATAGGTGGGCCAAACGGATCTGCTGTATGTGCTTTTGGTTTCATTTAATATGTTTGCATATGCACAATAATCCAGTTTAAGCCCAAATCAGGAAAATATCTATATGATTAGGATGAGTTGCTAATATTAGAGCACAGCATTCACATTATATCCCTGTTTTACTGAGGTATCAAACCTCAAACCAACTCTTTTGTTAAGGTGCTATTGTGGTTTACACTTGTGGCTTGAGTTTGTGATAATATGACAATACATCTATTATTTATTGAGACATTATTTTGACAGTAGCATCAACATTGTAGGGTATGCCCAGAGAGAGATTGTGTTGCTCAATGTGGGGAAAGAGTATAAGGATTTTTACACACTATATTTGCCTTAAAATACTAGAACTAAAGTTGGAGCACTCTGTCTTAATACAATAACAAAAGCACACGTTCTCCTGCTGGTTGTATATAAAAATAATCTGCCAGTTATTACATAATTCAGCGACTGCCTTTACTGCATTAGGACTGTATTTTGGAGCTGCATTTAAACAGACATTTACATAAGCAGGCGACTGTTCCGCAGCACACAAGTGGTTAAAATATGGCAAATGTTAGTTACATAAAGTGGCAATTTATTACACTACAGGCTTACAAAGCCTTCCACCAGGAACTACTGCGCAGCGCCTTCAGTGAAGCGTGCGCACTTCTCGTCTCCACAGGGTGACGAGGCGAGGTCACAAGTTCCCAAGCTCAGCCCCTGAGCAGATCACACACTTCCCCACAGGGAGGGCGGTTCCTGCACCCATAAGAAGAGGGAGACACACGGGATCAGGGGGGACGAAGCCTCAAACTGCTCTCACACCGAGTCAAAGTTGCTGAAAGCTGCTGCGTCAGTGAGATCCGACAAGTGGAATGACCAATCACTCAGCACACTGCAACGGCATGCAGAGCCTCCGGAAGGAGCACCTGTACAAGGTGCTGGTTATCGGAGACCTGGGGGTCGGGAAGACTTCTATCATCAGGCGCTACGTCCATCAGACCTACTCCACCAACTACCGGGCCACCATCGGGGTGGACTTCGCCCTGAAGGTGCTGAACTGGGACTCTGAGACTGTGCGGCTCCAGCTCTGGGACATTGCAGGTGGGACAGTGAATTAAAATATGTTAAATGTCTTTCATTTGCAGAACATAACCTTCCACTACAACAATTCAAACCCATGATAAATTGCCTTCAGGTCATCTGCAGAGCCCATACAGGTCACTGATGAGTTGAATTCACAAGGGTGTAGGGTTTTTTTGGAGGTGGGTGAGCAAGGGGAGGGGTGCACTTATGAAACAAAATTTTATTTCCTGCATTCTGGTGAATTATTATGCACCAGCTTGTGCCTCTTCTGCACCAATTTATGGTGTAGACTAAAAATCCTAACTTAAGTCATATGTTTATTGGGGTGGGGGGGGGGGACAAATGCACATGCTCTAAATATTTAGAAGGACATCACCTCCCTCCCAAACTATGCAAGAAGTTGCACTTTCATGTTTCCTGCTGCCTACTCATTGAAAAAATATTGTAGGCATACTGGTATTTAGCAAGCCTGTTTGTCATAGTTCCTGAAAAGTTGATGGTTTGAGGAGATAGGACTTATCTTCAAATTGACAGTGAGGCATGACTGTTGTAAAATGATGAAACATCACAGGTCAAAGATGCTCTGTCACTGTGGAGAGCTGGTAAGTGACACAAAGAGTATTCTCTCTGTCTCTCAAACAAACACATACACACTAGTGATGGGTGAGCTGTTTTTCCAAAAGTACTAAATCACTCGAGTCAGTTCAGTAGAACGACTCATTCAAAAGATTTGTTCACTGAATTGTTTTGTGCTTGACCAGATCTCATTGCTACTTGTCCCACTCACTGAACTGTAACACAGCTGAACATTCACTTCAACTTGCTAACTAGTGAAGTGAAAGAAGATTTGGTCAAAGATACCATTTGCAAACTGAAAGCTGAAGTCTTACCTTACAGCATGTACATTTGGGCTAATTATAAAAAACATTAAGTACTACTTCCTCCTTTGAGACATAAAGATGTGAGAGGGAAGAAGAGGGGCAGGGCCGAGCGATTCAGTGACTCACTCAGGGCTGGAAGTCACTGTGTGGTACATTCAGTGAGTGAATCACCGAACAGTCCATGAATGTTTGCTCGCAACTAATTGAGAGCTCAGCTAAGAAATGAACAGATCATTTTAGGAAGTGATGAGGTTCATTTCTATCACCCAAAAGATTTGCTCTTGTTTCACCTCATACCACACAATACTGCTCAGCTTTGCAGCCAGATCTTTTCTGAGTGGACACATTTGAGCTCTGTGGTGGTACAGGATCAATGGAAATTGTTTCAAATAAAATTAACTGATGCATGGATAGGATGCATAAGAGTAAACTATAGCATGGTGTCACTGCCTGACTTCTCCTCCTGACCTCCTCTACATAGACATACTGCCTAAAATGGACAAAAAACTTCAGGCTAGTATATTTAAAATGCAGCAAACCAAACTCAGGAGGTGGTACATGGATTCTATTTTAATATATCCTCTGATTAAAATCTTTTCTACTTGGAGATGGGAGACCTGACCTGGGGATGAAGTGTGTGCAGACATGCTAACAGCTCTGTAAGGCTGCACTTCGGCACAGTGGTGATTTGGGTTACATGTCAACATGCCCACAATGATTGCTCAGGGAGGACCAGCACGATGTCATCCAGTCATTCATTTAAGATATAGCGCAGCATCATGTGATTAGGCCCATGTGAGGGAGATTTAAAGGCCAGTCACAGGAGTGTCATTGTAGCTAAATAAAAAACAAAACATCATTAGTCACTGACACACACACACACACACACATGCAGGCACATGCTTCAAGAGGTCAAATGCAATTATAAGTCACATCTGATTACACGTGTTTACCTGCTTGCAATTCATCCTAGGTAGGAGTAGGGATCGGCTGAGTAGAGGCTGAGAAATCGTGGTGTGTTTGTTATAATCTATGTAAAGGGACATTTTACGTCTTGTACTTTGAAGTTATGGAAAGCTGTAAATTGTACCGTCAGTTATTGAATGACAGAGTGTCAAGTGACATGTGTGACGTGCGCATCTGTCTGTGACACCACTGCACATGAGGCTTCATGTGAGCAATTAAAGTCATTGATACATTCTCTAGCACGAAAGGAGGAAGTTCTCAATCCACATCCTGTCAGATTGTTCATTTCCTCTTACTCCTGAGGCAAACAGCAGCTTTTTGTCCTTGTCATAGTGATTCTAGCAAAGCCAAAAGTGGACTCCTACGCATTAACATTTATTAACCATGTAAACTTTTCTGCTGAGAGGGCATGGTATGTAAAACAAGCAGGATGCACACACCTACACGCTCAGTGTTTTTTTGACCAACAAGTACACACATTAGACAGCAGACAGCCGATCACACACCCCCGGGGAATGTCATGTTGACAGCTCTTCTAACCTGCTCCTCAAGCACCAAATTTCCTTTCCCTGCACAATACACAAGCATGGATCGACACACATACATGCATACCTGTATATAGACGTTTTACATGCTGATATTCTCACAGACATATTGTATGAATGGCATTATAGTCTGGGTCAATTTTCATTACAGGTTGGGCAGAATGCAGGTTTAATTTAAGTAGGCCTATTATCAGCAGGAACAAGCAGTCGCATTGACCGTCTGGTTAAGTGCAACGTGACAGTAAGACCACAGGAATGTGCTGTTTCATAGGAATGCAGGCTCTGCTAAGTGCAGTCCTAATACCAGCTGCATGAGCTGGTTTGCTGCGAAAATGCAAGAAAACAATAAGAATCTGTCATCAAACTGACGGCTGGGAACAACAGTGTTGCCACACTAATGAATGAAGCTCCCTGTGTGTGTGTGTGTTTGTTCATCACAGGTCAGGAACGTTTCGGAAACATGACACGAGTGTACTACCGTGAAGCCATGGGAGCCTTCATAGTTTTCGACGTGACACGAGCCACGACCTTTGAGGCCGTCATCAAGTGGAAAGAGGACCTGGACTCCAAACTAATGCTGACTAATGGACAGAGTATTGCCACTGTGCTGCTGGCTAACAAGTGTGACCAGGGCAGGGAGCTGACCAACAACGGCATCAAAATGGACCAGTTCTGCAAGGACCATGGCTTCGTCGGGTGGTTTGAGACCTCAGCTAAGGTGAGACCAGAGTAAGGTTAAGGTATTCTTGTTTGCCAGTCGTTTGAAGGTAAAATTTATTCCTGTCCAACCTGGGGCATTTGTAGTTTTTCTCACTGAGACTTAGCTGAGAAGATCGATCTCACACTCATATCTGTCGGGTAAATATGAAACTGGGGCCAAGAGATGATTAGCTTAGCTTAGCATAGTGAATGGAAGTACCATGTTATAGCCATTCTTTGTGTACAAAAACCAAAGTGTAAAAATGACAGCCACTCCAGCTGAACAGGGGCGTAAAATGAGGGGGGGGCAATGGTCCTTCCCTGCTTCCTACCCCCCCTACTTTCTGGCGCCTTTGCTTGGACCACACCCATCTTTGAACTCGGCCTCCAGTTCAATCTCAACTACATACCTGTAAAGTTAAGTGACTCTATCTTGAACAGTTGCGATGTTATTGTGGTGAAAAATCTGTCCACAGACAGACAGACTTATAAACACCTGCCAAAATACCCCAAATGGCCTCTGTGGCTGTTCCCACTACAGGACCACATTTTGTCATGACGACACACACTCACAAGGTGAAAACAATACCAGCCGTCACAACATTTTCACGGCTGGTAAATACCTACAGTGTAAATCATTGAGCTTTAGAGGTGCTGGCAGGCACATTTTATATTAAGCTAAGCTAACTGGCTTCTGGCTGTAGCTTCATATTTTAGAGACAGACATAAGGTTAGACATCAATCTTATTATATAACTCTCAGCAAAAATGCAATTAGGCATATTTCTCAAAATGCTGCAGTATTAATTAATCATCAACATGATAATGAATGGGACAGATTGTCGGCCTTTGCAGTGAGCGGCTGACAAGCTCAGTGGAAATCATCTCCCACTCAGGTCACTTCAGTCAGTGAAAAACATCCCCTCAGAGCCAACTGGAATTTCATATCCTTGTGGAAAGTGGCACTGCGAGATAAATTTACAAAGCAGGGTCAAAGCAAGTGAAAAGTTAAAAGTGTTAGAGGATCGTCAGCTGTTTTTTTTTCTGCCTGGTCTTCAAAAACTCAATTTTTTGCAAGCCAAGAATAGTTATTTAATCATTTTTTTCCCTATAGTAGATTCAAAGTAACATAAAAACTATTTGACCACATCACATATATATTTTGTATCTGCTTAATCCAACATGTCATTGGAGCTTTTTAAAACTTTTATAGGTTGAAAATGTTTTCTTATGTCAGTAGGAGAGTCAATTTGAGTCATTTTGTGCATCACATATTTCCCCATAGTTCTTCTGGTATGCTCAGAAACACAGGGATCTTTATAATAAAGCCATGTGGGGTTGAGCACGTCTTTTCTGTAAAGTATGTGATTGCATGGATCAACCTGCCAGATGTGTCTTGTGATGCATGACAGTTTCATTTGACCTCCTTCCATACACTAACCCAAAAACTCTGCAGCACTTGGGCATAGCTTTAAATTCTACAAAAGCTGTCTTCATTCACACATGCTCTGTTGACACCAGTGTGTTGGACCGGCATCGGTGCGCTGCCATTCTTATGGCATCAAGACTCAACATTCCGAAAGGTTGAAGGTTATAAGGTGCAGGTTCAACCAGAAGTGTTAGAAGTAGGCTATGCAAACAAACATAGACATTCTGCTTTGGTAGCAGTAGGAAATTGTTTACAGTGTTCATTTGAGGTAGTTTAAAGCACCTTAAATGGTGTTGTTCACACGAAGGTGATAGCATGCTAGTTACCCACGTTCTGAACATGCTGTAGTTTAACTACTGTTCATGCACAGGATGTGTACAGACAGTAAGATAGCTGAAGCTGGAACATTATGTGCTTTAGAGGCTTAGCTGATATGTTTTGATATGTTTTTGATAATTATCCCAAACAGAATCTATTAAAATATATATTTTTCCAATGCTTATTTACGTTACACATCTTTTTTGTAGATGTTTTTATTTCTCTTTTGTCATCGTCCTAATGTAATAATACATACAATCCACATGTCAGACAGAATATATACATAAGAATATAAAACTGAAAAAAGAAACTGTACAGATTGAACATTACAGAGCCATAGCTAACAGTTTTCTTGCCCTTTTAGGACAATCTCAACATCAGTGAAGCTGCAAACTTCCTGGTCAAGCACATCATGGCCACAGAGAATGACATTCTGAAAAGTGTAGTACCAGACACCATTTCGCCTCAGCTCGACCCCAACAGGCAGATGAGCTGCTCTGGCTGCTGGAAGTAATGAAAGGACGGAGTGATGGCGGGACAGAACAGAACGGAGACACAGTAGGACAAAGAGGGACGGGCACACCCCAAGGAAACAGTCTGGCTTCTTTGGTCCAAGCTAGAGTTGAAGATTTTAGTTTGGTGCGTGTTTGAGTTCTCAGTGTCCGATAACAAGAGAACCAAAGCTTGAAAACAAAAATCACATGGACTCAGAAGTTTATTGAACAGAGCTTTGGTAGCTCGTCATACTGTGAGTTTAAAGTACTTGGCAGACCAACAAGTATAACTTGTCTATGCTCCTTGGCGTGATTATTCAAAGTATCTAACAGCCAAACTTTCTTTTTGGGACTGTTCTTCATAGCTGGTCAAGGTTACATTCTCTTCTATCAACAGTTTACTTGGAAAAGGACTAGTAACTGGCACTCAACCTGCTGGACCAAACTGAAAAAATGGACTAAAGGCTCCCAACAAACTTGATGCAACACACCCAAAGTTGGGCTGTAATTATAGAATGAAGACAGGAGTCTTGTTAACAGTTCTTCACCATTTCAAGCAAGTGTAATGTTGTTGCTGTTCTCCCTTTACCTCCAACTTGGTGAAGAAAACAGTGCGTATGTTTACATGCACACTAATATTCCACAAGTATTCCGAATATGACAGAGTTATGAATTTGATGCAGGTTATGTAAACAGCATATTCTGTTTGGATATTCTGAGAAGGCCTCTTGGCAAAATTAGCATTTTACGATTAAGACATGTGGGATATGCCGGTATTAGTCATGTTTTAATATCATTCTTTGGGCATGTTTACAGCACATTTGGAATATGTCTCCCAGTGTGTCTCAATTGGGGATTTCATTTGTGACACACGGCCTCTTGTCTGTTTATGGTCGGCCATGTGCCTTGTCATGGATGCATTGTACACAAACCAACTAGCCAACAGTTTGCAAGGCTGCAGATAAGATGCATGCCCAGGAAAAGTCCACTTTTCTAGTGTGAAGGACAAACACACCTACTTTTTAAAATTATATAAGACTTGGATATCAGGAGGTTTTTTGGATATGCCCAAATATCACAACACTGACCTTTCCAAGAAAGGTCGTTGAAGGAATTAAAGAGGGAGGCTGTGGTTGCACGTTCAAACAAGTCCACCACCAGTAAAAAAAACTTCTTAAAAATCCTGGCACAAGTGACAGCCATTCAACATTTTCATAATTTGACTGACTGATATACATACATTAAAAAATATTGTATTTCGTGTCTCTATCTGCTGATGGGCCATCATGATAAGATTAGTATGATGTTAATTCCACTACAGGAGAGACTTCATGATGACTGAAATTAGGCAGGGAACAAAATGGATATCAGTCAAATGAGTAGTTTCATATTGATATATCAGATATTGGCAAAAAAATCCAGCTTTGTGCATCCCTAGACTGTTCATTTTCATTAAGAGCTTAGTAGGCATATTGTCATTTTAAGAATAAGGGCAAAAAAATGTCTATATTTTGTGCATGTAAACATAGTCAGTGTAGCTTCCTTTACCGTTATTCTGTAAGAGCCAAAGAAAGCAGTATTGACCACTTTCAGTGGATCCCATGTTGTGTAATTATGTGAATTTTGCACATACATAGATTTTTTTATAATGATTTTAACTTATTTACAGTATTCTTTTGCTGGTCTAATTTAGTCTCATGTATGTTGATATTCTGCTTAAAATCTTTCCCACAACTGACTATTGTGTGAGCCTTATTTAATCAGGCAAATTAAGTCATAACACATTCGAATTTAGGACAACAACTTGGTCAGCTGCGAGGGAGAGTTAAATGCTTAGACACACAAACATCTTGGAGCTTGCCTGGCGTAACTCTTTCATAGCCAGTGGGCAGTTCCGCTGGAGGAGTTGACGTTGAAGTGATCAAAGGTTTGTCAGGCATGTTTGTTTGTTAAGAAAGAAAGTTATTTTCGCCAGAATTGGTTAATTTTTGCATGTGTGTGCCTTTTTTTCAAGAGAAGGAAGATTGTGGTGATTGTCTGGATGCAAACTGGACATTCTTATGAGTTCACTTTCCAAAGCCTAACCCTCTGTATCCATGGTAACTAGATCATTTTTATGGGTATCCTCTAACATCCGTGTGAAGCTATTTCTTGCTGTACTCGCAACCATACAGGCACACACACACACACACTTATACACACAGACTCTTTCTCTCTCCATGTCCTTGTTCCTTTTTTACCTCATCTCTTCTCCTTCTCCACTCCATCCTCGGTTATTGTTTCTCATCCTAAAAAATTCTGTCTCTCTCCCTAAATATGGCTGCTTCCACTGTCTTTCTTCGTTACGTCCCCTGCCTCTCTTCTCCTTACTTTCTCTCATTCTCCGATTCACATACAGTATCCACAGCACATTACATAAACCCGCACAGGCTCAACTACACACCCAAAGAAGCAATATTTTTATTGATCCTTTAACAAGTTGACTCTATGAAGTTGTTTTGCTCTTTTTGTTGACCTTGCACTTCTTAGTAGTATTTATCTTTTTTAAAAAAGCAATGTAGCTAATCCCACTGCCACCAGCGTTGTGTCTTTTGTCTTACTATAACTTAAGACCAAGAAGATTTATGACCTTATAAAATTTTTGTACATATACCCAACTCCTTGGGTGTCAAACCTGGATACAGTTGTGTTATGCTGTCTGTTACCATTTACACAAATGTACAGTCAGTGTTTAATGATATATGTTATAATGTTTCCTCCAGCTGCTGTTGGTCAGCAGTGTTTGCACAGTATTAATAAGCCTGATCACAACAGTGTCATGTGTTATTGTGTGAGTTCTTGGTGGTGTGTTACAGCAGGCTTAAACAATGGCCTCTCCACAGGATTACAGTTTCACAGTGTTAGTTTGGCTCATCATGAGGGTTGTGCGACATCATGCATCATGTGACATCAGCTATACAAGGAAGAACTGCATGCTTACACACTCACACGTGTTCTCTGTAGGGCAATATCTCATACCCAAACACATACACACCCACACCACAAGTAAACTGCACGTCTTCAGCTGATAACACCACCTGTGGATTGTTCATTATTTATTGCAAAGTAATAAAAGTAAATAATGTCACACGTGTGTCTGTTTTTTGTAACATGACAATATAATGTGAACCGAAGTGCACTCATGCCATCTGACCTTTAACCTGGAACAGCCCATTTTACAGCCTCATGATCACAGTAGTACGCAAGTCCAGATTTCAGTGTAAGATACAAGGAATGAGTCTCCAAGTGTATATTAGTTTTTACTGAGAAATTTGTGTGTCTGTGTGAGTCTGTGTGTGTGTCTTCGGGCTGATCCAGGACTCTCAGGTTCTCATTAGGAAGCCACATGACTGCGTGGATTACTCTCTGCCTGAGGGATTAGATTTGGTCGTCTGCTCTTGGCTCACATTAAAGACATCACCACCACCAACCCCGTCAGCTGATCCACAAACGCTATATAACCATTTTGGGAGAATTTTGTCATTTGAATTCATCTAAAAAAAGCCATAAATAAGTCTTGATTTAAACCAAACGCACTGTGACACTGTTTCAGATTTTTAATTACACTTCAAAAGATGTAATTAAAACAAATCACTGAAACTTTCATTTCAATTTGGAACAATATTTACCAAGTTTTCATCTGTTAACTCTTCCTGTGACAACAGCTGGCACAGATCTAACTATTCATTACTGAGATTATGAGCCCAACATATTGTGTTCTCTTTAGTGCTCGGGCTCTGCCAGAGAACCACCTACAGAAAACACCCACATATTCTCTCAGAGAGATAGAGAGGAAGAGAGAGACGAGGAGAAGCAGGTAGCAAGAGAAGAAAATGAGACAGGAGAAAAGCAATACTTAAATGCTGCAGCAACAAAAGGTTACAGACAGCTCATCAAAGGTGCATGCAGGTAAACAGAAGCCGACGCATTAAACAGGTCGCATTCGGCTGCCTTTGAAATGTTTTCCAGACGGAATTCACACATATTTTAACTGATAACTCTCTATTAGATCAGATCAGAAAACATTCAGCCAGCTCAGTCACATGGAGTCTTTTGGCAAGCTACATAATTCAGTGACAAGAACTCAAGATGATAGACTTTATCTGATCTGATCAAGCATCTTCACTGTTAGAAACTGCTCATGTGGTGCCATCTGTTGTCACATTAGTAACACCGCAGGCATTTTATTCACTTAAGGGAAACTTAGTTATGTCAACAAGTTATGGATGCTAATTTATTGGAAACAACCCACTCTTTTTCATTTCTGCTGGCATTTGCTAACCCCTTATTTATTTCAAATTATACTGACAGAACTTTTATGGCCTGATAAGGTGGCACATCAGTGAGTCATATATAATGAGTTCCCTGAGATGTCTCATTTCTACAGAAAGCCACAAGGAAGACATTGTTGGGTGTACACACATGAAAGGATTGACTTTTCGTTTCAGGGGGGACAGATGAAAAGGAGGGGCTGGGGGTTTTATGCACCATTTCGCACATTTTCTGCATCAATTTATGGTGTAAATGTCTTTAATATTGTCAAAAATTAAACAATTTACTGCTACTTTCATGTTTGTATTAGGGAGGGGAGAAAATGAACATGTTCTAAATATTAAGGGGGACGTGTCCCTTGTGTCCCCCCTCTAAATCTACACCTATGTGTAAGAGCATTAAAGTGAAGTGCAGCCACTTGAGAATGACTGGATTTGAAACTTAATTACGGTGCGTGAACACATGCTTTCTCAGACAAATGACCTCCTCTCTTAGGGCGACTTTCTCATCTTTAAGCCCTGGAGCCTCAGTGACTCTCGGTTCCCACTCCCCAGCACCACAATCTATTAAGTCAATCTGCTTGACCTTTGCCCCCCCCTGGATCTTCCTTTAATTCTCCCTTCATGATGAGTTCACAAATATGTGGTGAGAATGACCAACATGGGCGTGATTTACAGATCCTACTATGGTTTTGTAATCATCCAGGGGGTATTACGCTATGTTTGCTCACATAAAAGAAAACTCAGAGATGAAATAACAGTCACTGTATAATTTAAATAGCCTCCAGAGAGAGACAGAGGAGGAGTGAAGACAGCGAAAAGAAAGAGAGAAACTTTAAAGTAACAGAGAGGAAACTAAGTGGGAGAGAGTGACTGAGATTCAGGAGGGAGAAACATGAAAGACGAAGTGAGGTATTAAATCATTAATACAACTGTCCAGGTTGAAAGATGAGTCCTCTGAAGACCTTATGTGCTCAGCTATTCATCACTCACGCAGAACACAGACAGATTTTACATCTCATTAACCTTACTGATGGTTTTTCAATAACACTGCGTTGCACTAACAATCATCTTCACAAGTGAAGGATAATAACAAACATCTTTTACTGTTTGGAGCAATTTTTTCTGTTTTAATGTTGATTGGTTTTCTTTCACTTTTGCTTAAAAAATGCAGAAATCCATTTGTTATAGAAAGATACAGTCATTTTTGTGTAATGAAAATAAAGGAACACAGTTGCAATTTGTGCAGCATATACTGTAGTAGGCCTACATATCTATACAGCTCCCAGTCTATTGACTGTACAGGCACTGCCACTAGAGGGCAATAAGCACCAGCATTACTTTGTATGTGCAGTCTGCAGTTGGTTTAGAGGGAGACAAATAAAAAAATTCTTGTGGTTAATGACATATTAACACCCTCAAACCCCACTGTCATCAGAAATACAGTGTGGTTGTTCAGCATTTCCTCATAAAACTAATAAACACCTGATTTGTGTATTTACTGTATTATTTCAAATGTTACACAAATATTTTTAAGACCAACTGCTCTGTAATGATTATAACAAATGAAAAGAAATCAATAAATATATACACATATAATACAGTGAAACTTGATCATAAGAAGGTTGCAAAGCTGATTTTCTGTGAAGAGTCCTGAGTGTCAAAGATCTACTATGAGCAGGGGGAAAATAGGTGTAAATCAGCAGAGAAGCTGGGGTACTGAAAGGGATGCACAAAACAGACAAGTAATGTGTTGTTGATAGTACAGGAGACACAAAACATATACATAAATATGCTTGTACCGCATGCATCAATGAGTTAATGCTACTTAGTTCACTTGACCATTTACAGAAATTTGGATAAGATGTGTTAAAGATAATCAGGTTGTGGGTAACACACAGTATTGCCATACAATATGTAATAAAAAAGGTTCCAATACAGACACATAATGTGGTTTTTAATTACACAGAGTGTTGCGGCTTTTCTCCTGTAAGTGTACTTTGTTCATGTGTAAAAGCTCTGCTAATGTGCAGTTTATTTAGACAGCACTTTCAACACATTCAGGCAACATTTTTGTGAGGTCTGTTTTAGTGAGTCAGAGCAAAGCTGAGAGCTGTGTGCAACCTAGAAGAGCTATGTCACTGTGGTCAGACGACCACAATGACAGCCTGAAATATGATAGGCAGACATATGACCAGAAGGTAAACATGGCACACTATGTCAAGTCTATTTATTGAGTTGTCTGGTTTTGGTGCAAAATGCTGTTTCGTGTTGCACTCTACGTAGAGAGCAGAACCAGCACTGTCTGCAAGAGGTATTGTGTGCTGAGTTTTCCTATTAACACCTGAGAACCTGTATAAACAATTTAAGTACATAAGATGAAGTGGGTTGTCCTGAGGTAATCAAGCGGTGAAGCATATTATAAATATTAAGAGCATTGTTCCCTTTGATTTATGATTAAAGTTGTGATTGTCTCAGTGCTAAAATTTTAACATTCTCAACATACATCCTGGCTGTGTTGATTTGTGAGCAGGCCCCTTTGGGCTTTAACCAGAAGTCTAATAAGCCATTTGAAAAGCGTGAAACATTTGCTACAGAAGGTCATCAGAGACAAAAATGTAAAATGAATAGTTCTGGACACCTGGAATGCATTTCTGACCCCTTCATTTATGATTTAAATTGAAAAGGTAGCAGGACTAAATTAAAATCTGTGCTGATTACAGCCTGCTCACCATAAATCTATTGTCATGTTATGATGAGTATGCACCACTGCTGTATTGTGGAGCCTGTACTCAGTTCAGCCTTTGTGGTAATGTCTTTAGGTCCTGTATGACATATACAGGGTGGGAACCTTTGGTTTCACACCAGTCTGACATCATAATCGACCCTATGGATTTTGTACAAAGTCGCAGTATATGTGCTGGGTGTGTATCTAAAGCGAATGTTGACCATCTCCTGTGATTGTATCCCCTCTGGAGCTGGACGACACCTCCTTGGACGTCACAAAACAGGCCGAGAGCGAAGCCTGGGGCTGGAGCAGCATCCCATGCTGTGAAAGCAGTGAGTCTATGTGAGGAAAGAAAGAGGACAGAGGGCAGTCTGGGGAGGTGTATTTGGCTAACACCTGGAGCTGCTCTGGCTGCAGGTTGGCTTCGTTGCAGACCCTCTGGCACAGTGCAGAGACACTGTGACATGTTTTGGACTTCAGTTGGCTCAGCTGGCTCTTCTCCATCATCAGTTTCTCCCTCTCTGTCTTCTGCGACACACACACATGCACACACAATCTGATGAACACGTGTGTAAACAAGAAGCGGCTTCATAAAAATGTACTGATTTAAAGAAACAGTGTGTAGCATTTAGGGGGATTTAGTGGCATCTAGCAGTAAGGATTGCATATTGCAACCAGCTGGGACATTTCCCGATTAGATTTCCCTCAGTGTTCATTGTTCAGGTGGCTTTTAACTGGAGCTGAATTACCCACAGTGGTCTCTTCCAGGTGATTAAAAGCGGAAAAAACACTGAATAAAGAAGTTTTATGTTACAAATCAGTGTTTGTCCAATGCTGTTTGGCACATTACAGCCCAGCCCCTGCAAAGGTGTGTTCAGGTTTTTACCAGGAGTTGAATTATTTGCAGAGGTCTCTTCCTCTCCAAAACAGAGTTAAACCAGTAAAAACACTGAATAAAGCAGTTTCAACTGTGTTTTCAATGCTCTTACTGTGGTGGGGCTGCTGACCACAGCGGCCAACACAAGAACATGAATGGCTCTATCTATAGCCAGTGTTTGGTTTGTCCACTCTGGGCTACTGTCGAAACATGGTGGTGCAACATGGCGGACTTTTTGGACGAGGATCTGCTCCCTGTGTAGATATAAACTATAAACTGCTTCTAAGGTAAAGAAAACACAAAGAGTCTTAATTTCAGGTGATTATACACTAAAGACGTACACATACTTATTATATTATATATTTATATTATATTCCATTTCTGCCAATTAACCCCCCTAAATCCTACACACTCAACCTTTAAAAAAAACATTAGTTTTACCAGTTTGTTGATTTCACACTGCAGATTATATATGCAGTCAAGTTTCCTCTTGCGGCAACGCTGAGCCGCGAGGCGGTTTTTGCTGCGGCGTCTCATATCATGGACAAACTCCAGCTGTTCACGCGTAAAGACCTGTTGCTTCAGCAGCTGTTGGAAGTCATTTCTGCTCAGATCCACAATCCATTCTACAGAGAATGGCAACTGCACCTGACGACACCCAAACAGAAAATAAAGGTTACACAAGAGAGTAAAGAGAGAGTATCAGCACCCTTAATGACAGATGGAGCCAAAATCAATGGTTTTTATGAATATTTTTCAAATGATGTCATGCTGTAGAGGACATGGGACTGTAGTACACATACACCACACATACATTTCTTGAGTCTGAAGAAAATTAACCCAATCTAAGACATCATTCAATTACTTAAAATACAAATTATAAAAAATATATATATTTTATGATCAAATATTTTCATTGAGCCTGCTGCACATGGACAAAAAGAAGTGAAGTTTATGGAGTCGGTTATGGAGTTCACATACTCAGTTATAATTTTACCAAGCTGTTAATTATTAACTCTTATAGTGAGGAGTTAACTTAAAAAGCAGAGGTTGGGTGCTGCTGGGTTATTGCTGCCGCCAATGTGTGACAGAGAATGTACACTCACTGGTTTATTGGAGCAGTAAAAATCATGTAGTGTTATCTAGGGTAAATAAAAGCACAGTTTCCCCTCTGAAATGACCTTAACTTTGTTTGTACACTCACTGAACTGTTCACGCTTTTTTGGACAGTAACATGAGAGGTTCCTAAAACCTGTTGTTTGTGTCGCCTGTAGTCATGTTAACTCGACGGGCTGAGCTGTCAACTTCAGATAAACTGGACTCTGAAGTAATTAGCAAGACTCAAGCAAACAGTCGCAAGACACACAAGCACACACACATCATCTGTACTCAGTGAATAATTAACTTGGCACTATAGCTATTCTGCTTTCTGTAATATGAATGCAAACGCTCATTTGCGTCTGATATCTCTTATCTAGAACAAACATAGTGAAGTAATCTTAGGGTGAGCTTGCTGACGCTTATTGACGCAGATTAATTTCAGCACATTGTGAACTTCACAGTGAGGTGGCAGATATATCGAAGAGCAGAACAGCTCTGCAGAGAATTAGCAGATTCATGGTTTAACTGCTCACCTGTCTGGCCCTCTCTCTTGAGTAGGACTCACTGTCTCCTTCTGTTTCTGTCTCTGAGTCTCCATCCTCCCCTGAGTTTAGGGATGACACGCCTGACTGTGACGCCCCCTCACACTCAGACAGCTCTGCTCCCTTCCATAAACATTTGCTTTGGTCCAGATCCCGGAAAAAGGGACAGCTGGTGCTTGTGGAGCTGAGGTTGTTGTGGAACCTCAGCCACTCTAAAGATGAGCTCTGAGCCCGTCCGCTCCCTGTATCGGAGGAACTTCCTGCATCAGGGTCCTGGAAGTTCAGCTGAGACGAGCCCATGTCAGAGCCAAGCCGCTTGGCCAGGTGCTCGGCCACCTCTCTCTCCATGGTGCTCTTTTCTTTGCCATTATTTCCTGAAAGGGCCACTCTCTCCATGCTGCCTGTTTGTCCTCCTTTTCCTCTTTCTTGCCAGCCACGATCTATTTCATCGTCTGCCCTTTTCTGCTCAGCTTCTACCTGTTCCTCTGCCTTTTGATGAATGGTTTCTGATGCCAGTGCATCAGAGTCTCTTGTTTTTGTGCCCTCTCTAATGTCCATGACGAACCTCTTCTGCCCCAGTGACCCAGTGATTGCAGGGCCCTCACCAAAGGTCACCAGGGGGCAATGGTGCAATATTAACCCTGCAGACCTCTCACCCAGCGCTTTGCTTGGCCCTGAGGAGACTGCCTTGACACTGGATGTGTCTGAAGAGCTGATGTCTTCCTCCATATCCATCTCCTTGTTCCATTTTCTCTGCATTTCATTTGTGTCTTTCACAATCATGTCAACCTCCCCTCTGCCCACACAGTCCTCTGTTTTCTTGTCATGTGTTTCAGTTTGCCACGGCTCATTGGCCCCTCCTTGGCTCTGTCTGGTAGGATTTGAGGCTTGAATTACGAGGAAATTCACCATCAGCTTTGTTCTTACTGTTCACACTGCTGGAGCAAGGCGGGCAGGAGATGTCACAGTCATCCCTGATTCCTGTTACTGGATTGTTCAGGCTTTTCTCTGTGACACAAGTTTCCTTCCCACAAGCCAGTTGGAACTTGCGATACTTTGGACACTGCATAAAAGGGTCATTTGTCCCTTCAGCCACAGGTGTGATAGTGCCTGTGCTGTTCTGACTTCCCATTTTGCTGTTCACTGATTTGTTACAGTGCCAAGCCACTTCCTGCTGAGATGGTGACTCAGCAGCTGGTTTTACTTCTTTCTCATCCAACAATAAATCGTCAGAGTCAGTGTCACAGTCTTCCTTTGATAATCGCCTCTTACATTTCTTCTTGCAACAGGTTTTTCTCGGAACAGGGGCAGAGCCCTCGCTGCTGGAGAAGAACTTAGGGAGGAGGAAATCAAAGCATGCTTCGTCTAGGTCTCTGAAACCGAGGACAGAAGCTGAGTTACGTATGTCTAACACATCGTTTTTCCCGAAGTGAAGTTTGGATGTGTAGGCAAACTTCAGCAAGGGTTCAAAGCCAGCAGCTGTCACCTGTGGAAGGGAACAAGTGACATAAATGAGCACTTATATCCTCTAGTTCGCTCTCACTGACAGCAAGAGGTAATTTTGTAATATTTTCTGTCAGATAATCAAGCATACAATATTGTAGGCCAAGGAAATAGAACTACTCCCACCACAAATGTTTAGTAAAATAAAGCTCAGCGCTGTAGCACTTTACTGACACAGCAAACAATAAATGTAACCAGAGGTGGGACCAAGCAATTTGTTTTTTGTTGACCCTTGTGTAGTTTTTTGAATCCAAACGAAATGATCTTTGATATTGTGTTTTTTAGGTTGGTTCCTATCTCTTGCAGCCTGACTAGATGCTTTCAGATTTGTTTGAACAAAGTAGATTTAGAGAACTGAGTGTCGCCTGACTGGGAATGAATAGCGGTGATGATAGCTGATTCAGGAAATAAAGCGACTTGAATGAATCCTTGGCACACTCAAAAGGCTCAAGTCCAAGGGAAATCATGAGTCATTGGTGTTAAAGTTCAAGTTGCGTCGCAAGTCTTTTTTGATTTTGTTAAGTCCAATCTAAAGTTATCAAATTTGTTCAAGAGTCCAGGAGTCCAAGTCATGTGACACGAGTCGACACTTCTGCATGCAACCAAAATTCTAGTGTTGGAGGCTTTTGGGGTTTCCAAGAAAGTGGGAAGTAGTGGGTCTTCCCATTAAAGAATGTTCTTATTGCAAAATAAAGTTGCAAAAGCAATGGATTAATAGAAAACCAAAACTAAAATAGTCTTATTAGCCAACAGGAAAATTCCGCTGACGTGCTTCCTATTGAAGATCAAACTAATTTGACACATCTTAGTTCTATTTTTTTTTTTCTTTAACTTCAGGACTAGTCCTAAAGTCCCACTGGGGAAATGTTTTGTTGTACTTGGAAATCTACTGGAAGTGACTGGAAACAACTAAAAACCACAAACATTTAATGTTGATAAGCATAAAGTAAGAGTGGTACAGCACATTTAGGGCTACTCTACATTCCTCTTCAAATGCAAAGTGCACTTAGAAAGTATGTGTTTTCAAGGTGACAGGTAATGACAAGATTTTAAACTAAACACCAGCATAAAAAAATTACACAATCACTTATAGTCAGCCTCTGTACCATTAACACTTGTTGGGGAAATAAACCTTTCAGTCCTTTTTCTCACTTCACTTTTACACAGGGTTGTTTTCTTACAGCTTGTGTGAGTGTGTGTCTACTTTTTGTCTGTACGGTACAGTGAGATGACACCTCACCTCTTGTGGCAGGGTGATGACCGCTCCTTGCTGTGTGAAGGAGGAGGTCTTGTGTGTGAAGTACTCGCTACAGGAAGCAAGCACAGAGCGGTGGGCTCTGAAACTCTGACCCTCCACCACCACAGTAACATCACACAGCGTGTCTCTGCGACGCTGCTCGTCCAGGCAGCGCAGCACATGGGAGGAATGCACTGTAGACTCAAATGTAAACACAGACGACCGGGGGGCAGACATGGCCATCAGGGACATCTATATGTACATACAAACACACACACACATACACACACTTTTATAGTTAACCACTTCCCCTCTATCGGGACACATACTTAAAGAGTTATACATAAAAATAACAACAAAAACATGCCTACCTTGCGAGGCTGACTTTATATATCCAAGTTTCTTAGAGTGATAAAGAAAGTCCCAGCTGTTGAGCACACATGGTTATTTCTAAATGGAATGCCGTCCAGTCAGTCTACGTTTCCCAGAAAGCCTTATCTCAACTCTGCTACAAACTAAAAACTGAGCTTGACTCAGTCATATGGCCTGTGTGTGAGTATGTGAGAGGGAGGGAGAGATAGAGGGAGTGAGAGCGTGTGTGTGTCTGTGTGTCTGTGTGTGTGTGTGTGTGTGTGTGTGTGTGTGTGTGTGTCGCAACAACTCTGGGTGTAACAGAGCAAGCGCTGACTCATGCACTCCTGCTGATATAGGATGAGCAAGCAGTTTTCCCGTCCATACCAATCCCACCCTTGGATCTGTCTGGTAAACTAACAGGCTTTTCCCAGAAAATCCCTTTATAGATTTACCCCGAACACTATTCAGAGATTAAGGTGAGGGTAGGGGATATAATCCAGGTGTTTAAACAAGATACTGTCTATTGTCTGTGTGTTTAGATTCAGAGTTGTCTGGGTTTACTTGACTATTACTGGAGAGCAAATAGTGTAAATAGAGAGTGTAAAAACAAATGAAACTGACCTGTTTCAAGAAAAGTAAGGCTTTTATGTTGATGTAAAAGTTAATATTTCACAATAGGTCCCTGCTGGCTCACACCTCCAGCAGCAAATCTTTCTCTGTGAGCTCAGTTCAAGTCTTTGACGTGTGTTTGTGTGTGTGAGTCTGTGTCAGAGGACAGCTGGAGGAGGTACAATAAGTTAACAGCTGTTAATGCGCCCTCGTTTTAATTTATCTATCAACTTTTTTGTAAGGCTTTTGAGGTGTCAGCAACTGTCATGCCATGTAAATGGTTATTCAGCCACTGTGATGGAATGACATGAAAATGTGTGTGATGATAAACTTTGCAAGAAAGTTTTGTATAAAGAAAAAAGCACACCTTTAAAGCTGCCAGGCAGTAAAGTACAACAACTAATTATCACTACAAAGCTCTGGTGCCAAAGTCACATGATTTGAAGGAAAAAGAGGGAAGGCTGCCAGAGTCAAACTGGCCAATCAGGTGACTGTTTCATAATCTCAGAATGAGCTAATCCCCTCATGAAAAAAAAAAAAAAAAAAATCAAGTTCCTTTTTCCATGTAAGCGAAGCAGTATGGTGACAAAGCACACACCAAACAGAACAACACCGGCTTGGAGAAATGAAACTAAGGAACTGATGCTGGTGTTAAAATAAAATGCATTTTATTAATAGACGAGGATGATAAGCAACAGTTTGTCTTGTTGTATACTTCCCCTTTTACAGGTGGGTGAGAAACGCTACATCAAAAAAAAAAATGTACAACTCTTACAGTGTTGTGTCGCAGCAGATACTTATTGTGAAATGGATTATCACCCTTCTTCTTTTGCTGTTCCTCACAAATGGCTACAATTTCCCGATCCCTGACACTCGGTTAAACACTCATTTCCTTTTTATCATAACAGGAACTTGACGGCAAGTGTCAGAAGTGGGGGAGAGGGAGAGGGATACACTCCTCAAAATACAACATTTGGACCACATCATACCACCTTTGGCTCCCTCCACAGACCTCAGGTAAAAAGATCTGAGTCTCCACAGGACCTGAGACAGATATGAGAATATCCGGTCACATTCACAGCAGCTGACATTGTGTAAATATACTGTGAGGTATTGCGATGGCGACCAGGAAGGTTCTGCAAGATCACATAATAACAAAACCCAGAAAAAGCGGCCTTGTGTCATAGCCTGGTAGAATCACTACAACAGCTTCACACTGATGATGACAGTACGTCTGTGGTTCAAACAAATGACTCAGACATGAAAAAACACGACGCCTCTCTGTGTAATTAGCTGATTCACTGACTGCAGTTGTGTAGCACTAGCTGAGCCTTTATTTCTGCTTGGTTTCCTGGCCTGGCGTCAGCTGGATGTTTGGAGGCCTCAGGTTCCATGGAGGTCAGAGGTCACGAGGAGTCCTGCCTCGTTTGAGTGGTCACGCAGAGCCTCTCCAGCTGCTGAGCGCGCTCGTTGTGGACAGTCACCAGGGTGCGGTTCTCCTCTGTTAGACGCCGAAACTCCTCCTCTAGACGGGCGATCTCCATGGCAACCTGCTCATCTTCCACCAGCTCTGCCAGCAACTTGCGCCTAAATGAGGAATGAAATAAAAATGTTAGCATCAAGTGCCAATTTTTACATTTAATCTTTTTCTGAAACACTTCTAAACACATTAACAGTGTAGTATTTCTTTTAAATTCTACAATTAATTAACTGTAGAGACATCTGTTTATTTTCATCTCTTCCCGCTTTATCTTTTTCAGTTGTGAAAAGCTGGATACTTTCCCAGCATTCACTTGGCTGGAGGCAGGAAAACACCCATAACAGGTTCCCAGTTCAGAGGAAGGCAGAGTTGCAGACGATCACTCACATTTATGTCTATGAGCAATTTAGATTCTCCAGCTGTCTTGTTTCTAGAATGTGGGGGGAAACCAGAGAAACGAAAATAAACACTGAAACAAGTTTACAGGAAGGGCTGAGCTGGGAAAAAAACATCGATCCTGCTTGCTGTTGGGCAACAAAGCTAACCGATCAGGAATAAGTAAATAAGACATTTGTTGGGCCATGGTCAAATACAATGTATTTTAATGACGCACAGCACAAACTGTTGTTTATGCCAAAGGAAAGATAGTGTACTGATGTTTGGTACAAACCACAATTATGAAAAACTGGCTAATGAAAAACAGCTTCAGTGTAGAGCATTATAACAACAAAGGCTGCACATACGGTGTACACAGTCACAGTGAGGTACGTTACCAGCTACAGGCAGGTTAAATGATCTCCCTGAAGACAAACGACTTAGGTGAGATCGAACATTAAGTCCATTTTATGTTTTATTGCTGTTCAAAACGTGCCTGTTTAAAATTGCTTGGCCTCCAGTATTGCTAATAGCAGCTTTTTTAGTGGTATCTAGCGTTGAGGTTGCAGATTTCAACCAACTGAATACTCCTTCCCTTACCGTGTAGTAGAAACTACAGTGTCCTTCAGGAAATGTAAAAACATGTAAGGCCCTTCTAGGGCCAGTGTTTGGTTTGTCTGTTTTGGGCTATTGCAGAAACATAGCGGTGCAATGTGATGGGTTCTGTGGAAAAGGACAAGTTCCCCATATAAATATGACGGAGTCATTCTAAGCTTACAAAACCACAATGATTCAGACTAATATGTTTTTCATTTTAAAACGTCCTTTGTTTCCAGACAAAAATGCAGTCCTGCAGTTTTCAAAGTAAATAGAGTTGCCAGGGTTTTCAAAAGCCTCCATTTTAAGGGTTTGAAAATGCCAGATTAGCATGAATGCTAAGCATAAGCATAGCAAAAGTTAGAATCAGAATCAGAATCAGAAATACTTTATTGATTCCCAAGGGGAAATTGTTTTCGTGACAGGCAGACAAATGTATTAATGTATATGTAGCAGTGGCGGCCCTAGCATATTTGGTGCCCTAGGTGAGCCTTTTTACTATATACGATACATCATAATTCCCTCTCTAATACCTATTTTATAGTGCTGTGAAAACATCAACAAATTTCACCTTCAAACAGCTGGATTTATTCAAGCTATGTTTTAATTACGTTTTACTAGAATACATTGAACACATCATGAAGATGTTATAATTTACCAATTAACCTTCGCCAAATATAAATTTTTACGGATTAGAGCTTGAATGCTTCACAATATAAATCAATGCAACCTTCGTGATCTGTTTGTTGCCACCATAACTAGCTCTCCTCCTGCTGATTTCAACACAGATTTTTTTTTCATGTCCTTTTCTGCACATCCACTCCCCTCAGTGGTGTAGTGGTAGTTGGGTGCGCACCAGACAGCTTTTGTTGTTTTGACATGATAACAAGACAGCGGGTTTCAGGGTTCACGTGACATCAGATAACTCGCCCATCTCCCACAGAGAGCAGGTAAAGTGTTATGAGCTGGGGAGGGGGCGCCATGGGTGGCAGGAACCCCGAAAAAAAGGCCTATCTACTATTTCGAAGGCTTTGTGGTTATGTTGTTGTGGCCTTATGTAATATTTCAAAATAGTAGTGGTAATAACAAAAAGAAAGAGACAAACATTCTGATTTCTTTTTCTTACCCCATTTGTGGCGCCCCCTATGGATGACAGCGCCCTTCACATTTGCCTACACTGCCTATGCCACAGGCCAACTCTGTGAACTCTGTCTTCTTTGTCTGCAATGTAATATTGCTTGTAAGAAGTTATATTCCTGTCTAACAATTCTTTCTCCACTTCAGTGGTACTTTTGGCATCTGGTGCCTGACACAATAAATAACATAAACTAACATTTTTTTCCCATCCCAGCTATCTACTATTGAATTGAATGACCACAGCTCTGGTTTAGGCAGGATGACCTGACTTTGCCTGGCAAGCAGTGATTTCACACTCTGGGAAGAGATCAGCCTTTGGACTTTGAGAGGCAGTGTAAGCACACACGCACGTATATGTATGTGTACAACGTGCCTGTCATGGCCACTCGCCTGAGAGTGTGTGAATGTCAGTGCTGAATTACAGCTGGTAAGTGCCAAGTCACATAACAGCAGCGTCAACAAAGAAGGAAAGGAGTCTCTCCTCTACAATACAGGCTGTCTGTGGAGCTTTAATGACATGACTATGACAGAGGATAACTATGCTGGTTTTTATTTACTGAAGGTCACAATGTTATGTTCACACACACATTTGATAGTTTTGACGTAGTGGTGAAAACATTTTTCCAGCTCTATTTAAAAGCACAACAAATACCTTAGATATATATATATTTTTTCTAGGGTTCCCTGCAGTAACGTCTATTCATCGGAGCAGGATGCAAGTATTCTTAGTTTTCAGTTTGTTTAATTGGGCTAAACTTTTGTTTGCAGTTGGATCACAAATTAACCCTTTAAATCTTGTGTTAAACAACATGTACTCCTGTTTGTTTGGATGAACATTTGGTAAAATGGTACCCAAAATGTCAAATTTCTATGTCGAAATTGACCGTCTTAGGTCCAAAATGACGCTTTATTAACAATCAGCTTTTCTGGATAATTCACCTGATGATAACAATAGACTATTCATTTGAAATCCTCTTATCCAAATACCTGTGAACCATGTTCAGATGATTCATTTCCTGAAAGACCAGAATCACACATAAGAAGCAATAATGGAAGACAGTGGTGAAACTATGATGTTTATCTCATCTCATGTTACCTCTGTGTATCTCCTCATCCACAATCGACTTTCAGTTTTTACACATATCTTTAATCTGGTAATTCTGTTTGAGTTGGTAAGTATATGACTTCATTTATTTTTTAATATTTCATGACACACACGTAAAACAAAAAGGGAAAACATTACTGTAATGTACGATTTTACAGTCGTACATTATTTCAGTTTCTCGGGTAACCTGATTGTGCTAAACTGTACTTAAAGTGCAGCTTTTTCAACTACCACCTACAAGCAAAATGCAGCGTGATTTACAGTAAAAGATCAGTGATTCGGACAAATTACTTTTGTGCTGAGGCTTGTTTTTCTTCATTGGAAGCATGTTGAAACACATGTGTGCATTCAGTGTGTGTGTGGGTGTGCGTCTGGATCTTTGTGTGACAGTCAGAACCTGAAAAAGGGGAAGAGAGCTTTCTCAGTCCAAAAGAGTGCATTCAGAAGTGAGAGAAGCCACATTAAATCTGATTTAAATTGTACTGAACACTTTTTTCTTACTTAATGAAATATAATATATTACCACATTTGTTTGTTTTGTCTTTTCTGTGTATTTAAATTTGTAAAGGCCTGGAAAGAAAAGTAGAATGTGAAGAAAACATTTCATACACTGATAAGATAAGAAACCATCTTAAATACATAACCCTGCGTACCAAAAGCAACTAATATGGACATAAGGTATTACTGTAAGTCATATTCTTACACTCTTTTGCAATAGGGCTATTGCTTGTGCAATCTCTCTGTATCGTGATAGCACCAGCACCTACATTAGGCCTTATATTAATGTCTGAGCTGTTTCTATACACTCTGATGTGACGGTTTCTGGCACTTTGAATTGAAAAACTGGACATTTTTGTTAATGTTATGTTGGTGGAATAAAGTTCATTTCATCTGCCATTGTAGGACTGATTGTACTGATCGACACTTTTTACACTTTTGACACTTGTAAGAATTAAATTCGACTATACAGATAAGTGCCACACTGTATGTGTGTTTAATACTGGTCAAACACAGACAAAGTGAGTTTTGGAAAATCCCTCCGCAGTGTGTCAAAGTATTGTTCCTGTTGCAACACTCCACTGTATGTCTAAAACTCTCCTGTCATTCTATGTGTAATCATGTGGGAAGTAACAACACTTTCATTGTGTCATACATGTCTGTTAATGGTTGACCAATAGCAGAAAATATATAAAAGAAAGATTTACTTTTCCATGGAAATATATTTAATGAAGTATCAGTATCGGCGATACCTCATGTTGTATTTTTAGTATCGGCGTAAAAGCACAGTGTGTGGTATTGTCTTCACTTCTGTCTGGTTGTGTCTCACTTTACTTTTAAGTGTGAATCTGATTTGGTGTGTGTGTACGTGTCAGTGGATGTTGGCATGAGCGACAGCGTGAAAAGAGAGAACCAAGAGTTTCTACCGCCCTGACTCATCATGTTCTTATCTAAACTCAAGGCTATACTCATCCCATTGCAGTCTGCCTGCCTGCCTCTCTATTTAGGAGCTGCCAAGTGGTGGAGGTTGTGTGTGTGCATGTCTATGTGTGTGTGTAGGTGTGGTGGTGGGGTAAAACCAAGGGCCTTGAAAATCCTACTGCTAAGACTACCCACAGCTGCTGAGGGCACAGGGGACACTGTGCACTGTGTGTGTGTGTGTTACACACCCTTGTTTATGTGAAAGCATACACAGTAGATATACTTGCATTAAAGCATACAGCAGGTATCACTTGATTACACCTGACGGGCTTGCAGTTAGTGTGATATCCACTCGAGCAAAGGTGCTCCTTTTCCAAAATTTTATCCAGACTCAAACAAAGAAATGCAGTTTACAGTGTAACCACATCCACACTCATCTCTGTGCACATCACACGTTTGATGTTGTTTCTAATCCAAAAGTAATTATAAAAAAATAATAATAAGAAGAAAATACATCTGATATATAAAGTTTTACACTACCAGCTGTTCAAATATAATCTTAAGGAAGCTGCTCTCAGTAGATCACGTGCTAAATGCTGAATGAAAGCTATTAACATGTGCCATCTGGTGGACAATTTGATCCAAAATGCCTTGCAGTCATACAGTACAAGTGCTTGCATTTTTAGCAAAGGTGGCCCCAGTGGTTATTTAACTCTTGAATCTTGCTTCTCCAAGTCATTTTCATGATACGAAACTCTTGTTTGTTCTCCTTGAATCAATGTTACATAATGGTAGACCAGTAAGTGGGCACTAAATCATGTCAAAATGCCTCACCCTTGTCACTTTCATGCCATTTCTGGCCAGGAAGACAACTAACATTCTGCCAGTATATACCGTAAGGCTTGACATGTTTTCCTCCGGTCCAAACAGTGACAGTCAGCCACAGGATCTCCCGTTTTTATATGTTAAAAATAACAACAACATTCATGGGACTTACTTGCGGTCCTCAAGCACGGCGATCTCGTGTTTGACCTGGTGGAACTCCCTCGCCATCCTGCAGTGCTCCTTGTAAACCTGAACGCTCTCTCTCAGAGACACACAGGGAGGCACTGGCTGCAAGAGGTCAGAGAGAGATATGTGACATCAGAGAGATGCAGCATCAGTTTAGGACCAAGCAAAACCTGAAAGATTATAATATACAAAAAACAGATTATATTACACAAAGGAAGGAAGTTCCCCTTTCCCTGACACTATTTGTACTCATAACTTAAAGCTGGAGTGCAGGACTTTTACAAATGAAGCCCCTGTCAAACAAGTTCACACAATGCTAATTAAGCCTATTACCATGAGCGAAGGCTCTGTGTATCTCTCAGTACACCAAAGTTTTGGTATTGTGTGTCTGTGGTGATTGGAAGTGATACATTTTACATCAACGGGGAATGGGGAATGATGAATTAGTTTATTGTACATGACATTTGTTTCATTTTTGTTGTCTTTATGCTTTGTTTTCGCAATGCTTTACCTCTATGTGCATGATTCTCATGGTGTTTTCTCTTCATACTATATGTATTTAAGGGGGGAGAGACCATAGCGACGGAACAGTGGCTCGAGTATGGCAGAAGCAACGGCGGAAAAATCATCAGAGAAAAGTTCCTGGAGTGGATACTCCAATTAAAAAAGAAAAACTCTGCGTTTAGAGGGAGGATCACAGTTTAAAAAAAGATTTGACAGAGTGCTTCTGGGAGCGGGGGAGATACAGCATACTCACCTGCAGACATAAGCTATAAACACGCATTGACCATGTTTATGTAATGACTTTCTTTGCCAGAGGGGGGAGACAGAAGTTCCTGACTCCAGCTTTATTGCTAAAAAGCTGCCAAAGGGTGAATTCCTCGGACTTTAGTGGCCCTCTGACCTCTCCCACAGTGCCCCAGTAGCACCATTGTTATGTACTTTGATCCATGACAGGAAAAATGTCCATAAAATTTGCTGCAGGTATCTTTACTGGTGAAACATGAGATTGCTGTGCTTGAGGACAAGTGAGACCTAAACTGACTTGTCTCCATATTACTTGTATGAGACCTATAAATGCTTTATAAGTGGAAAGCCTGACCTTGTGGCGCAATGGTAGCGTGTCTGATGCCAGATCGGAAGATTGCATGCTCAAATCATGTCAAGGTCACAAGAAATGAAAAAGTTTACAATCCCAAAAAAAGGAAAAAAAACTTGGATAAGTGGAAGCCTTGGGTCCAGCGTATGAAAGCTATCATTCATTGGCTGCTGTATTGTTCTGCACTGATACTCTTAAATAACATATACTTTATGTGAATCTGGCCCTGACACTCAACACTAATAGCAGAGTAAGCACATACACTGAAAACATTTACAGGGTAGATAAACTAAACCTAAGCTTAGTTTTTGATCTACCTATTTTATTTCTATTAATTTTTTTGATCTACTTTTCCTGCGCCCAGCTCTTTTTTGAGTGATTGACCTCCAGAGTGATTCAGTTGTGAATTACTTGTACAGTATGGGGAGGCAGCAATAATGACAGCAATGTGAATATTTACACAGCAAAAGTATTCAAAAGAAAACATATTTCAAAGAGGGGATTAATTTGGCATTGCATTGTTTGACTATCCATCAGAAAAATACAGCACTAAGCCTCAAAACAGACCCAGGCATGAAATGCAAAATGCTAACAGCTTTTTTTTATAAGTGAACTAAAGAGCACAGATTTGGATTCTCTTTTAAAAAGTATGTAACAGTATTCTTTACCAGCACTGTCAATTTAAATTCCAAGGCCATTTCCTCTATATTCTGCCTCACTTCTCTTGTGCTGCCCTGCCAATAATTCAAGATGTGTGTTCAAGGTATTGCGATGCTACAGAAGGCACTGCATACCTGTAGTCGCTGTTCAAGATCAGGGAAAGTCTGAGGGAGGTCCTCCACATCTTTTACATCTGTTGAAACAGAACACAGTATTCACTTATTACTATAAAATTAATATTTAGGATTTCCTTTATTACATGTTGAACTACAAACACTGAATAACTGGTCCAGTGATACAAATACTGCACGTGTTCTGCAGTAGGGGAAGAAGTATTAATATCTTCTACTTCAGTAAAAGCAACAGTAAGAGCACATGTAAGAGTCCTGCACTCACGTGTTTACATAAATAAATGTGGAAGTAAAAGCATAAAATTGTTGTACCACAAGTGAAAGTACTTATTATACAGACTGGCCCCTTTCAGAGTGTTGTGCTATTACTGTATATATTTTGTATTATCCTCTGATTATTATTGATTAATATTGTTGATGTTTAAGGTTAAGGCTGAACTGAAACAGCCTACTGTAATTTTCAGATGGCAGGAGGCACATTTTTGAAAGGAGAAATGTGTGTCAAAATGCCATTTTAAATGAAATTTTGTGCTGTTGCAGGGGTGTCGTAGTGTACACATCATTCTCTACACACCTAAGAAAACATCTTTCTTTGGTACAGATACCTGCAAAAGTCACACCATAATCTTAATATATTTTAATATGTTTTTCAGTGAAAATAAAAATAATGATAAAAAAAAATCCCTCTAAAAGTGCAAAGCATATCACAACTGCAATATGAGTCAACATAATAGCAAAAATCATCATCCCTAGTTAAGTGGGGCTAAATATTTCATATAGTGTTGAGTATTCTGATTTATAACAATGCATCTGATGAATCAGATGATCATTGTTGTTTTTTAGATTTAAAAAGTAACTAGTAGCTAAAGCTGTCAGATAAATGTAGTCAGTTATAAAGTAGCAGAAGATAAAAATACAGCCTCAAAACTGGACTTCAGTACAGTACATGAGGAAGGAGTATTTATTGCGCCTTCCACCACTGTTTTTCGGATTAATTTCCTTCCTTCTGTTTAAGCAATCTATGATAATCAGCAAGCAGAATATGAAGATTATTTTGTCAAATTTAGGATAGAATCATGTGGTGAAACTGCTGCATGCAGCAATTGCTTCTCTGAAACAGTGAAAGTACTGCAGGAAACTCTTACATTTGGAATTGACCAAAAAAACAAAAACAAAAGTGTTGCAGTCATGAGCTTTGTCATTGGGTCTCAACCACGGGTCTGTCTGAGAGCTCTGGGGGATCCCCAGAAAAATGGGGAATAGTTTAGTCTTACTTTTGAATTCGTTATAGAAGTGAAGCTGAGGTAAGCAAGAGTCATAAGAGTGACTAGCCCTGATCACAGGTTTCACTTCCTCCATAGTTATCTCCTCAACTGTAGATGACAACAATAGAATTCAAACCAAAATCTTTTCAGATGGCGTTCCCTGAGGCGAAATCTTATCAAATGGGGGTTTGTGACCTCATGTACATTAATTTAGGGGTCCATGACATGAAAAAGGTTAAGAACCACTGAGCTATATACGTGCAATAATTTATCATGTTGACTGCTACTGTTGAAAGGCAATTTAGATTATGTATTTTATTTAATCAATACGGTTTCTCTTCAGCATTAAAAACATCCGCATGTTCATAGTGAGTGATTACCTACAAGCAGCTCTCTGCAAGTTGATTTTTACTGCATGCTTAATGACTTCATTTGATAAATCAACATAGTGCCTAATGTCTTCTTAGATAAATTTCTTTTATTAATATTGTTTGCTGCATGTTCTTGATGTACAGCCAAGTGAGTTGTCCTACAGGCAGTTGCTTTAATGTCTTTCTCCGCCTCATAAAATGGACCAAAATGAAACACTATAGGGGCCTCTTATATGACACCACAACATAGCAACACAGTGCTGCACTTCTAAATGAGCCATGTCCTCTTACTGTACAGCAGTAATGAGCTGTCAGACTGAAAGACATGCAGGGTAAGAATACAAACAGACAAACACAGTGGGCAGAAAGAACAGACGGGCCAGATGTATAGACAGAGAGGGATTCAGACAGACAGGCAGCCAGACAGCTAGACAGATAGACAGACAGAAACAGACAGGTTGTCTGCACCAGCCTCTGCCTCGCCAGTAATGTCCCCCTGGAGTTGTGGAACACATGTGGAGAATCCTGGGATGATGCAACCTTCTAAAAGCAGAGGTATCAGTGGGCCAGCCTGCAGCCATGGGGCCAATTATGATGTGGAATAAATACAGTTCTCATGCTTAGGATTGACACAGTGTGGGGTTATAACTATGCCTGGCATGAAGTCATGAAGGGCCTAGAGGATGATCCCCAGACGAAGCACAGGTCTCAGTCCCCCCGCTGAGAAACATGAGTTCAAAGAGGCAACAACACGGCCGTCTAGGGAATATCCAAAATTTGATTTTGGTGGGTAGGGTCAGACTGTGCCTCAACAGCTTTGGAGCTACAACTGGAACAAGATGTGTACGCATGCTACCAGCTACAGCAGGCCCTGTACAGTTACCGTTCCAAGCAAAAAACGAACCAGCGCACAACTAGACACAAAACGAATTGGAAAGCGGGGTGAGACTACAGAAATGGATGTGTTAAGTTTGAATAAAAGACAAATACAAACAAAAGAACGGCAACACGACCGATTACGAAATAAAAAAGTGATTTAGTAAGAGAACACACTGCCATGTGCGAATGACAAGCAGAATGTCACAGAGTTCAATGAATCACTGCTCAGAGTGGGATTTGAGTGTGTCGTTCCTGCTACAGCCCTTCATCTCACTTCCTAAAGAGAAAGACAAGGGGGATCAGAGATGGGCGGAGTAGGACTGGAAGTGTTAACTGCTTATAAATATAGGCCAGTGTTCTAAAAGCTGAACAGTGAATCAGGCAGCAGGACACTGTTAGTATTAGCGGGGAAACCTGACTCTGCCATTGCATAGCTGCAGCTGCTGTCCCAGTGCCTGGCCCCACTGCGGTAAAACATCCTCACAGACACTACCTTGCACCGTAGGTAGGGTAGATCTTCGACGTCGGATTGAGGATTTAAAGAATTAAACAACGCTGATCACATAAAAAGGTTGTGCAATTGCTCATGTGGGTGCATACATGTGCGTTTTGCAAGTGCACAGCTGCGCACATGCATGTGTGGTTGGTTTTTTAATATGCTGTGGTCCTACAGAAATAGAGGGAGCACCTGTCTCAGCTACGGCGAAGAAGAATGAACACAGTTAAAGTGATAGGGTGTGATGAGAAGGGGGGCTGCTCGGGGCAGATTGTGTCTGGTCTGTTTTGGTGGGAGGAATGTGGTGCATGTGTTCCACACATACTGGAAATGCAGTGAGAGTAGAGCTCCGAGCTTCGCCAGGTGTTAAATGATCACTTGAGTAATAGGCGTAAGTAAACTCAAAATAAGTTGTTACCGTCATTTTTGAGATGCTGGAACACAAGTGTGTGTGAGGTGAGCGCACGGTATTTGTGTCTGTGTGCGTGTGCACAGCGTGCGAGTGCGTGTGTGTTTACCTGATGTGTCGTCGAGGCTGAAGGCGATTCTAACTTCAGATTTATCAGGAGACACTCTTCTGGTTGAGGTGATCATTTATCCCTTCATGAGGCCACAGGCACAAAACAGAGCTGTTAGCACAATCGAAAGGGTCTCATGAAAGGCGAACGATGATGCAATAATGAAACGATTAGTCAATTACTGAAAATAAACAGCATATTTAATAATTTATTGATAATGTAAGACATTTATCAAGAAAAAAGTCTTTGTTTAAAGCTTCTTAAACCTAGCGATTTACTGCATTTCTCTGTTTTATAAGACCGTAAAGTGTTGTTCGGACAGAGCGAGCAATTAAAGATGCCACCTCAGCTTCTGGGAAATCATGAAGGGCATTTTCTCACTATTTTATTTATAGACCAAACAATTTATCAGCAGATCAGTGAGTAGTTATAGTATCAGCTTTAATTTGATGTGTATCTGTTGTCCAACTGGACAATGGAAGGCATTTTTTTGTTCAAACCTATTTCAACATTGTGAGATAGAGTTGCAGTGATTAATTAGTGGTCAACAATTAAATGAATCACCACCTAATCTGATAATTAATTGGTTTGAATAACTGTTTAAGAAAAGAAAGTTAAAATGATCTGATTCCAGATACTAAAATGTGAACTAAACTTGACAAAATAAGACATCCGAGGACGTCTTCTTGGGCTTTGGGAAACACCGATGGATATTTTTCTCAATTTTCTGACATCTAATAGACAAAACAACTATTTGATTAATCAATAAAATAATTGACAGATTAACTAACAATGAAATTAATCATTAGTTGCAACCCTATTGTGATTTTTATAACACTAAACTAAATCCTGAACCCAGCAGGTGTTGCATTCATTTGCAAGTTTGCAGACTCTTTGATAGAGCACGTGATTAATCCATACCTAGAAAAGTATGGGGCCCTATGAACACACACACTCACACACACACACTGCAGCCACCAGTTTCATCATGCATTTAGAGTTGCAGTGGGATTATATAATTAGGGAGCTTTGACAGACTGGCTCTGAGGTCTGGATTTTGCATGCCCCCTCCAGTGTAGGTACAGGCTTTTTATATCAGGGCATTTGCCTGCTTTAACCCCAGTAAACCCTCTGTCTCACACAACAATGACCTTCTACACCAGCATATAAGCAGTCTTTTATTAATTAGTCTATGTAAATTGTTGGAAAATGGTTGAAAGGTCAAATTTGTTGCATTACAATACAAAGTATTATGAATGAAACAGTGAAATAGTGCACACATTGTTGGCATATGATCCACATAATGATGGAGAGCTGGACTATCATCAGCATGCACTGCTGAAAAGGACCCATCATTGTTACCTGAAGCAGCACGAACCCGACCCAGGAAATTCCGTATAATAAAGTTTAAAATCAGGTAGCAGTGTACGTCCTCAATACTGATTGTCTGTCCCCCGTCGGACCACCGCTGAGGTCTCTTCAGTGAAAGCGCAGGTCGTCTCTACTACCTCTCCAAGGACTGACCTCCACTTCCCTCTTGAGACTCCAACTATATTATTCTGTATTCAGAAGTTTTCCAACATAGTCGAGGCGGCGGTCCACTACACTGGTGCCAGCAGCTCAACTTTGCGTGGGCATGGACATGTTATCCACGGACAGCAGCCACGCGGCGGAGAGCAACACAACAGGGCGCAGGCAGTTGGAGGAATGCCGTCCGCTGTCCCCCTGTGGCGGCCCGGGCCCAATTAAATGTCTCAGATGACATGACTTTAGCCCGCAAAAATGCCCATAGCTGCAGCACTGTTTTGAGTGACACGGTCATGCCGCTGGGATGGTCTTTGGCTTTGCAATAGCTGTGCAATGAGACAGTTGCTCAGAATGAACATCTCATGCTATAATAGCTCTGGCGGAAGAAAATAGAGCATCCCAGTCTGTTTATCTTCTCGGGGGGTCATTTTGAGAATCAAGTGCAAGGGCAGGTCCACCTTAACCCTGGTGATATGTTTTTTTATAACTAAGGGGAGTTTCTTGAAACACATAAGCTACATGACACATTATTTAAAGGGACACTCTGCCGGATTTACACACAGGGTTAGTTTACTCATCACAAGAAGGTACAACTCAGCCTGTGAGAAATGTTTTATCATGACGTCTGTGGCTCTGAGGGAACTTTCCAAAGTCTGGAAAAACAACCCTGATGATGTCATTTGTCTGAAAAGAAAAACCTGATTCAGGATTTAGAGATGGTGATTTGAGTTTGACTGGTTGGACATTTACTGGGCCAGAAGAGTCTCATGAAAACACAGTTGCATCATGGATAAGTAGGATTCTTTGTTTATGGAGTGTGACCCATACTCAGGACTAAAGATTATGACATCTCTCCCTTTGTTGCTTCAAGTTTGACCACTTTTTAAAATCTGCCCCACCAACACATTCTCACTCTCGTCACATATTGACATTTGGTCATGGACTTTCCACATCCACAAACGGCGTGCAAGATACCCTGGGGGCGTTGGTTGTTGACGTTCTAGGACACCGTGTCAAGGTCTGCCTGTTACATGCATTGTCTTCTTTCAAGATACACTTCTGTTTTCACAGGAAATTTAACATTTATATACAGTCTCTTTGAAAATAAACGCACAAGTCAGTACAACACCACAAACTGACTTTTTTTCCCCCATCAACAACTAGCTCACATGGTTGGGTTTAGGCAACGAAAACATGTGGTTAGGTGCAGGAAAAAAGAACAGGGTTTGGCTTTAGAGTCTTGCAGGATGCGAACACCACTCTCTTGGGTGAGAGTCTGTGTTTGCTGGACCCATCCACCACCACTCCCACCTGCACCAGTTGGACTTTCGCTGCCTCAACTTTTGTCCTTGTCCTGCCACGTTGGGGGCCACGTTGTCCCGCCCCCACTGGGCGCAGTTAAACTATAACAGCAACTGACCATGGATTATGGCGACGTTAAAGGACGCCTTTTTTCGTTGGTTTCTGGCGCTGCAAGTCACTGCTCAAGCACAATATTTGGACGACTTCGGAGTGAGACCAGGTTTGCCTCATGCAACCAAGCAAACATGTTTGGGACAGTGACGTTGTGTTCTTGGCCAAAAATGTTCCCGATCAGATGGCAAAAAGTGCAACGCACAGGCAGTGATGGTTTTTCCCTTGTCCAAAAATGGTCCATTCAAACCTTCTTTCACAAACCAGGTAATATTGATCATTGATATGAAAAGCAAATGCATGTACACATTTTTTTTTATATGACACTTGACTGACAACTTATTTGTTTGGCTCTGCAATGGCTGTGATCAGACGGATACACTGTAATGTCTACTCTGTGTCTTGAGGACCATTATTACATATAAAAAGTAAGTTTATGCCATTTAGGTATATCAACATGTAAATATATTCTCTTCTCACTATTATAAAGCTGTGGTGTTTAGAAGAGCCAACAGGCTATATTTGAGCAGTCTCTGATTGCACATGGAGGAAACAGCTTTCAGGGCTGTTCAGCATGAAGTTCACACAGGAGAGTCTGGTGCAGGTCAATGTTTGTTGTTGTATTATTTGGTCTGGTTAATGTAGCAATGTTCCTATGACACTCAGAAAGGACATCAGCTGACAGCCAGGTAACGTTGCGGACATTGGCATAACTTTTATTTTGGAACTATTTTTAATGTCTCAATGTTTGTTTGTATGACTTCCTACTTTGGGGAGATGCAAGACTACCATAAAACTTCAATTAATAGCCCAGGCTATTATTTGCTTAAATCACTGAAATCAACAGGCCTATATTTGGGACAGGCATCTATATGGAACAGACAGCACATCAGAGAGTTACGACATTCGAGGATTATGGCACCTGGCATACCGACACAACACCACTTTATCCTGTTAAAACAATACTCACAACTTGGATTAATTTTCATGAAAAATCCTTTTGATTCTTTTGATCTGAGGACCCTTACAGAATACAGGAGTATAGTTCACTTACATGAATAAACACCTAATCTGTGGTCGACAACAATACGGTTTTATACATCTGAAGAACTATTATTAAAAAAAAAGAACTGCTTGGCAACCAGACCAGGCATCTGATTGAGACAGGCATTTATTTGTCAAAATGTGTGGCCACACCAGGCTAGTAAAATGGACTAAGCATTTAACTGGGACTAGGCTTTTAATTTAAGTTTGACAGAGATATTAAAACATTTGTTTGGCTGTTTTTTACTGTCATCATCATAGATACAGACTGACGACCATGGTTTAGGTACTTCTTGTATCTGTCCAGCGAAAAGCATGTACCACCAAATTCTGTGATTCTGTAATTTGCAGATGAACCAAAATATTATTAAGGGTTACTTCCTGGGTAAAGAAAATTCTAAAACTTCTTGAACTATATGAACCATATAAAATCTAACTTAAAATAACTGACAAATGCCTTGTTGCAAAGCTAAAAGCAAAAAAAGGCAGTTTTACTTTGTTCAAAAAAGCTGATGGTGTGGAGATATGCAGCTTTTCACATGACAGACACAATCTGCATTTGATCTTAAGATCTAAGATCTTCTGGAGTTGCTGATAAAAACAACTTGTATTTATCTCAACTGGAAACTTGAGTAAAGGACATCACAGTCTGCCCTCCATCTGGTCTTGTCATGGGCTGACATGAGTGTGCAGGACAAGATTTCATAATACGCCTAAACATAATAATACTAATAATAATAATGCTAAACTGACCCTTTGAGGATGGGTCTAAAAGGAAATAAATAGGCCCTGCAGTTCTCAGAAGAATTACTGCTCAGGGTTTCCTCATGATTTGATTTACTGCAATATTCTGAAGTTTTATATCCATAAGGCCAGTTCACCTGCACACCGGCAGATGAGAGCATTGCCCCTGAATTATTTACAGCCAGGCTTTCAGATGGTGGGAGAGAAAGAAAGACGCACACACACGGCGAAAAACAGAGAGAGAGATAAATGATGCTCTGCACCTCCAAGAGTCCTCCTCCTCCTCGTTTGTCTTCATTGACAGGCTGTTGACACACACCTGCCTTATCAGCCCCAGAGACTGTTCATCTCATTGTGATGGATGGGACATGCTCAAACGTCTGCCACTCTCTTAGGTTGGAGTCATAGTCTAGATTTGAGTCCTCTGTATACAGTTGAGAGCCTTGCGTAGTGAACCAGACTTGACAGGTTTGAGGGATCTATATGTGAGATTTAAGATACATAGAGAGGTACGAGAAGTGCTGTCTGATGTAAAATGTATTCCAATAATGCAGCTGGTTTTATACAACACATCTATACTGTCTTAATGTAGCCCTATTGAGCTTTTCTGTGCTTTGCTGACCTTTTCTTTGCTGCCCCATTCTGGACATGTTTAAAATGTCACCAAGCATCTCTCCCTCATGCTTTCTCTGGACTTTTCTCTCAATCTCTTTCTCTTCATCTGTACAACAGACGTATAGAAGTATGGATCATAATCTCTGACCTTCTTACTGACGGCACAAACAGACAGATGCAGCTATCCTTTTATCTCTCCCCATTTCTCTTTCACCTCTCCCACTAGCGCCAAGGTTGCGGGCTCAGGATCATCCACACAAGTAATAGCTTCTGTGGGTGAAACAAACAGGTACATGAACACAGGTGAAGACAGAGGCATTAACGAACAGGAGCATATTGTCCAGGTGAGTTCATCTTAGGTTAGCAAGAAGAAGAAGGAGAAGTCTTGCTCAGCCATGCAGAACACCAAGGCCAGGGCTGTAATCCATGGCCTCATTCATGACGGATTAGATAATGATAAAAAAAAAAAAAATGCTGCCTTTGGTTTTGATTAAGAATTATGGGGTTAGGAGATTAGAGACAACCAAACGCTATTACATTGGACTGAGCCCAATCCCAGAATTAATCTGAATACCAAAAAAGAGAAAACTCATTACATGAAGAGATTAAGAAAAGCTCGGTCCAATTCTCTTGGGATGCACACAAACCAGCGCACACTATCCACCCAGAGAAATGTCACAACAAAACCTCTGACTCCAGTAATTTATTAAGTATTTATATCCATTTATTGCTCCTTCCTGTTTGAAATGTCATTGCATTAGCTGGTAAATGCTGGGTCACTTTTGAAAGTCCTGACATTATTGATAATGAATTGTATTAAGACTTAATTCTTAGGGTGCTTTGTTAACGTTCTTCTTTCTATTTCTGACCATAATCAGTTTCTGACCAATATTTGGTCATGTTGACATTGTCCGGATAATTGTGCATTTTTGTGTGTTGCTGAATGATTGCATTCCTTACTTGATTCTGATTTTACTGATGGCCTTATTTCAAAAAATGTCTGCTGGCTTCAATGGGCTTTTCTAAAAGAACACATAGTGCACATCAAGTCCACTGACAGATTACAAGACAGGTGCACAGACAGAAAGTAGATGCTGATGGAGAGAAGAGATTAAAAGAGTTGGGCGAGAGGTGGCAGAGAGACAAAGAGCATAAGTGAACTCTTACATCCTTTTCTTCTCTGATTAATTTCTTTCACCCTGAGGTCCTGCTTCAGAGGACAGAAACAATCTTACTGCTAATGTAGCATTACTCTCAGAACACAGTGGAAGATGTACAGGACTTGTCAGTGATATTTATTGATACTGTGTTTATGCTGCAGACTTAACTGTGTTGCCCTCTCCTCTGCAGTACAAAGGTTTAGGTCAGTCTACTGAACGTACTGCTGTCAGGCAATAGATCTTCTTGGTATATTCTTTCAAAAAGCAAACACAGACATTGAATTTGTAAAGGAGTCGTACAAAATCAAATTCAAAATAAGTTCTCATAAAACATCTTTCAGCACATATTTCTTTGATCAGGAATGTTTTACATTAAAGGGACAGTTCATCCCAAAATCAAAAATATTCTTACTCTTCCTCTTACTCGTAGTGCTATTTATCAGTCTAGACTGTTTTGGTGTGAGTTGCAGAGTGTTGGAGACATCGGCTGCATAGATGTCTGTCTTCTCTCAAATATAATCAGGGATCCCACACACTTTTAAGACAAAAATTCCCAACTTTTCAATAACTTTTCAAGGACCTATAATATTTTTGTGCCCCATTTGCTCGGTGTTTTTGAACTTATCAGATTCAAACTCTTCAAACATATTTTAAGCTGACTGGTGTACATGAAGGAAGTCGAGAGAGAAGGCAGGGAGAAAAAGTGATGGTAAACCAAACGTCACACATCAATAACAATTGGAGCTACATTATGTCGACAGCTACAGAAAATTAATCTCCTGTTATATCACATTATGTTGAAGGTTATCCACAAAAGAATACTGTTACAATTTCACTACACCCAACACAATTCCATGACTTTAATGATTTCTACTAATTCCATGACTTTTCAAGGCCTGGAAATGTGACTGTGAAGATTCATGACTTTTCCAGGTTTTTCATGACAGTGGGGACCTTGTGTAATGGAGCTAGATGGCACTCAACGTGTGTTGCTCAAAGTGCAATGATATATATTTGAATAACTTAACAGTGAAATCATGACCAGGTTACTCAAGATAATCTACAGACATTGTTGTGAGCAGTTTCATGTAGGGACTATTTTCTTTCTACCAAACTTCACCTGTCAACTGTATCACCTCCTGCAGAAGGAAGCGTGCATCCACTGCTAGCTCACCTAGCACCACTGAGCTAGTTAATGTCACAGCTTAGCTGAGGAAGACGCCATTAATGTTTACATCTCATGCTGTCATGCGCACAAACCTCCTGTTAATGAGTGAATGCATGCTTCCTTCTTGCATGGCGATACAGTTGGCCGCTATAGTCCAGTAGAAAGAAAGACAGATTGTTCTTACATGAAATTACTTACAACAAGGTCTGGTGATTATCTTGAGTAACAAAGTTATGATTCCTGGAAAGAGACATTGCTGTTGACTTTTTCACATCAATTTTGCCGATTAAAGCACCATAAGCAGAGTGCCATCTAGTTCCATTATATTGGAGAGAAGGCAGACATCTCTACAGGCCATATCTCCAACACTCGGCAACTCACACTAAAACAATCTACTGTAGATTGATAAGCAGCACTACAGGCAAGAGGAAAAATGTGTATGTTTGATTTTGGGGTGAACTGCCTCTTTAATGCTATGGTTTTGTCTCAGGATCGTAATTTCCTATCTTATCATAATTCATACTGTGCCTTAAATCTGCTGGTGGGTAAGCTATATAACATGTAGACTGTAAAATATTTAAAGAGAAGCTTTTCACTTTTTTAAATGCACACATCCACTGAGATTCACTGTCTATACAGGGAGACAAGATCTCCCCTCGGGCTTTCAAATTCGACAACTGCAAAGAGAAAAAAAAAAGACTTATTGAAAAACAAGACTGTTACTCCCAGGGGAACAAGGAAATTGTCTTTGACCTCCTGAGAATTTCATGCATTAAAAAAACTGCTTCTCATTTTCTCCTTTCCTTCTCCCCGTTATCATATCCTTTTTGTGATGCACAGACAGAAATATTTCATGATCGCAAGCATTTGTGAGGCTGTGTGTGTGTGTGTGTGTGTGTGTGTGTGTGTGCGCTGGGAAGGGGGGTGGCAGGTTGCTGTCTGTGATTTTGGTGCTTGAAGGGTATAAAACAGCAGGTGTGTTCCTGACTTTCCTTAGAGGTCCTTATCTCTTTTCACTGGCCAGAGTTGGCTCAGCAATCCGCTCTGAAGCTACTTTGCCACCTGCCAGTAGGCACACAAAGACAAACACGCGCACACACACACCGCTGCCAAGCATACACAACAACGACAACAGCAAGTTGGACAACATTTTAAAAAATGCAAAAATCTTTTTACTCTGAAAATCCGTGAAGTTGTCATACATTTACACAATGGGAGTATCTATAAAGTGTGCAGATTCAACTCTGCAGACTGCTCAGAACAGTGATCTACAGCCATGAGGGAACAGCAATGGTTTTTACACGATGAAAGAGCTCTCATTCTTCTAGTCGTCACCTGTTTTAACATCATTAATGTTGATACAAGGCCAAGACTTTGTAAACTACATCTACAGTATAACGCTTAATGTATTATCCAGACACATAGAGACAGGGGTGATGAGGAAACAATGTCATAACATTCGATGGCCTGCAAACGAAGTGGAGAGTGATCAAACAGCAGTCTCTGATCTAAGTCCCGTCAGTGTTTAGATCCAAGGCTCACGTGCTGGAGTCCCGTCTCGCTCCCTCCCTCTTTGCAGTGAGTTTGGGTTGACAGAGGACACAAGCTGTCCTTGTTGCGCTTTGGGGTCGTGACCTCCTCCGGACGCCTTTGTAACACTGCAGGGAGATACCCAACTCCTCCATCAGGGCGCTAAAAGACACACACTGCCAAAGAGAGTGACAATAAAAGGCCTGGGTTAAGACACCAATAAAGCCGATTTCCAATAAAGTCTTAATGACTTTTATCAACTCTGGCCGTGGGTTTAAAGACTGTGTGAATGTGCTAATATAGAAAAAATACTGCTGCTGCATAACTGGATCAACTACTGGATACAGCATTTAATTAAAAGCTATTCTAAGTTAAAACCTAAGTCAATGACAGTTAATTAGTTAGCAGTGGATTCTAGAAACTCGCCTGCAGCTGAATAGGAGCAGACAGCCAATTACTGCAGGTCAGCTTTAGAGTCTGGCCAGACAAACACCAGAAAAGACAAAACGCACATAAAACATAAATCAATACAGAAGAGTTGTAAAAGACTTGTAAACTCTGTTGTCTCATCATAAAATCCAATTACACAGAGAGGAGATGAAGGACAATGTGTGCTGTGCAACATCCTAATGCAGGGAGCTATGAATTCATAATATGGTAATTATTTGAAATTATCAGAGAGAGGGCCATCTGAAATGAGAAGCCTCGGGCTTATTTGATTCTGCAGAATAATACATCGCATTGAACTCATTAATCTTCGATCATGTTTATTTGCCTTTTATTTTGCTCGCCTCCAGAGGGGGTGCTCGCTAAATTTATTTTGCAAATTATTATTCGCGGCACAAAGTCAGCCCCTTTTTTATCTGTTGGTCTTTGCATCCAAGGACCATAGAAGGTCTTCTTTCATCCCCAGGCTTTGCCTAAGGCTTCTCAAATGAATGTGGCTTCCTGCAGGGTTTCCCACGAATTCCAGTAACACTCTGTATCAGTGGAGAAAACCTACCTGGTGCCAATCTCTACAGACGAAGAGAGAGAGAGGGTAAAAACTGCAGATTCAGTTCATGTATTTTTTGGGCTGGGTAGAACGCTGTAGAAACCTAAAACCTACTGTGTTATCTAATTTGAACTTAATTAGGTTTGACATTTGAATTAATTTACTTGTAATATCCTACAATTAATTATTCTTGCCGCCAGTGTCAGTATTTGATATTCACCTTTAGACACATAAACAATCAAACTCATTGTTAATTCTAGTCTCTTCAAAAAGATGTATTTATTCATTTAGGTGTCTACATAATTATCTACACCCTTTACAGGGGAACACCACCTGAATTAAGAATTCCATGGCCTATGAAAATTTCAATCAGTATTTATGAACATGAGCTACTCTCTCAAAGCCAAAAACCAGAGATGTAAATCTCAATTTTGTGATGTCATAGGGTACAGTATACAGTCTGGAGCTGTTCCACAGACAATGAATGGGAGACTGATTTTGTTCTGTTTTTTAAATGTATTCTATTGTAGTGTTCTCAGTGCTGAAACAGAAAATGTATCCATGTCCTCAGAACAGTCCCCTGGGTGCTCTCAGCTGTCATCTAGATCAATGGTTCCCAACTGTTTCAGCCACATGGTCGAGATTTCTCCTCAGTCGTTAGTTTACAGGTCCACACAGTTTAATACATTCAGCATCATACTTATGTTTGACCATGTTGTTGAGCTAGTTTGCTGTCTCTGTCAAGTAGCTGTCTGTTAGTCTCTCACTCTACAGCAGGAAATGGCACTCTGAAATAAAAGCTATGCGCTAGAAATTCACTGTACTTCATAATAAAGTGTACAAACATGTTCCCAAGTCACTTGTGGTCCATTCAGGATGGACCTGTGACCCACTTTTGGACCGTGACCCACCAGTTGGGAACCACTGATCTAGAACATCTTTCCCAGTTTACTGTGGAGCAGTTCCACACTTTATAATTGATGACATCATATTTGAGTTTTAGCATCTAGTTTTCGGATTTGGAGCCAATTGTTCATGTTTACTAATATTTTTGGTCTTAGATCATAGGAATAACATGTATGAATTTTTTAAAAAATGGGCGTAGTTCCCCTTTAATGACAGTCTCAATAATTCCTCTTTGCTGTGGTTAAAATTTGCTATGATTAACTGAATATTTTCTTGCAGAGTTTTGCTTCATTTTGGAGAGAGATTAAGGTCAGTCCAGGGGAGCAGAGTAGACCTTGAAAGTCAGTATTCCTCTGTGATCCAGCATTCATCATTACTTCAGTTAAAATGTCCTGCAGTCAGCAGAAGTTATTTATGAAATTACAACTGTTCTCTTTGCTTTGGATGTGCATCAGGGGACATCTTAACTCAAACAAGTTGTTCTATCACTGTTATCCTAAATTTCAGTCGACCAAACCAGTCTACCAGCAAGCTTAATGAGGGGGAAAATATTCAAATAACTTTCCTATCTTTTGATTTCCCAAAAGGCATTCAGAGTCTGCCTCTAAAGTATACACAGATGCCTCCTGAGACTTCACTGAATGATGCAAAACTTGATGGAAGGATACTTAAGTGCAAGCGAGAGAACAGCAGGGCAGCGCTGTAGAGCTCTGCACTGTTTACGTGAACCTAAATGTCACATTTGTGAAACCTATCCTGAATCTTAATAAATGTGGGCTGAAAAGGACACATGCTGGTTACGCACACATTTTATATAGTAACTTCCAGCTTTAAAAAAAAAAAAAGGAAAAAGCATCCAGATGTCCTGAGTGTTTTTCCTAATTAAAGTCTGTATTTTTAGGCTTTCATTAGTAAAGTGCTCCTTACATGCTGTATAGTAAGAGCATGCAAAAGGATGAGGTGGTCACTTATGAAGCAGAAATGCCTGCATGAGGATAATGTGTATTCTCTTCTGATAACAAGCTTGTTAGTTCCTGAGAAAGTGAAGTCTGTGACTGCCGAATATACCCACTTATGCGGTAGAAAACCTCACAGTTATCTTATTAAACTTTGTCCTGATTCAGCACTGGCCTGGGACAAAAGGAATCCATTAGAGTCAGTTCAAACCATTAGGAAAAAAGGACAAGGCAGTGTGAGCATGAGGGTCAGACACTGGAGGTAAAATGGTAATGGTAATTGGGATTGGCTGACACAGGTGCAGATATACTGGGGTATTTTCAGCAGGGGGCAGACAGAAGGACACCTAGTTACAAACCTATCGTCTAGACTGTGTATGTGTTGAAAATGTGCTGCCATGGCTACTCTGTGTCATCCCCCAGTAGCCTGCCGCTCTCCAGATCCGTAGATAAGGAGGTGCCAGAGGAGGAGGTGGAGCCACGCCGCTGGAACTGACGGGACTGCACCCCATAAAAGAAACAAAAGGCCTGACGCCAGCATGCATAGAAAAAAAAAAAGAATGAAGGAGAAAACACAAAAGACATGTGAAGACAGAGAAAACTGTGACAAAGAAAATTAAATCTAAAGAAAAGCAAGGCAATGCAAAGGAACTAATCATGTTTATGGTATTGTTTTAGTAACAAAAGAGCATGTAAGTTCAGGCCTAATCCAGTACTGATGACATACTGGTGACATCATATGTGACACATTTTGGGCACATGAAAGAATTAAGCTACATAAATAATAGTGAATAAATGGTTTAGTTTTCTGTCATTTGGAGCTGCAAACCCACCACCTCTTTACCAGATTTAACCCACTGTTTACTGTGTAGGACAGTCAGACACTGATAAGTCATAAATCCATCTAGTCTCTTTCTTGATGTCAACACCAGCGAGTGCAAATATGATTTTGACTAAATTAATTTTGATCGAGCAAACAACATCTGACAAGCACTTTTATAGTCAGAAAATATTAATTAGTATGTGACAAAGAAAAATTAAACAAGACATTGCTTGTCTTTAATCTCTGAAAATATGTGTGAGAATAAATTAGCATAAATATAATTCTTCTTGAAATACTGTTGATTTTAGACAACCTGGGATTAATTAGTCCTTCCCTCAACGATGCTTTTAGAGCAGAAGTTACTGGCCCTCACTCACCTCCTCTATGTCGGCGTTCCTGCGAGCCTTGTAGATGAACTCTCCGATAGCCACAAACACAGAGAGGACCAGACCAGCCGCCAGGACGATGAAGATACCGCCAATGTTCTCCACACCCAAAGCATTTGCTTCCTTGTTGTCCTCCTCTGGACAGCCATTGCCTCTCCACCACTTCTCCTTCATCATGTGCAGCTTCCCTTCCTCCTGCAGCTGAAGGATGGCAATGGTCACTTTATCCCTGTATGGAGAACCTGGAGAAGGCAAAGAGAAAGTAATTATGCACTGAAAGAGCATTTATAAATACCCTTAAATGCCCCATTATTAAAATAAGGCATGGCAGCTGTGCTGAGGTACCCATCTGTTTACTTTGTTTACAGTGCTTTGGTGATTTTCTACCGTGAAATTTAAGCCTTTGCTTCGAGAGCAGAATTAACTTTGTGTGACAGGGAACATTAATCTACATGTATCTTGAGGACATAAAAGTCCAATTTGCATTTGTAATATTTCTTGTTATTCAAAATGCATTTTGAGTAACATCACTGGCTACGAGCAGACCAGAGATCAGGTGACTGCAGGAGACATGGATGGGGCCAGGAATGAAACTACTTTTAAGGTTTAATAAGGCCCCCCAACTCCTTTAGAGTATTCCCCTCCACTATCCTCTCATGGCACGCTGGAGCTTAAAACATCCCGGACATTAAAGCCTGTTGATCAGAGAAGAGCTGAATAGACTCAGTTGTCAGCTCAGCTTAGTGCAGCCCAGGCACGGCTGCATCTGCCCTGAGGGCATCGGCCTAAGGGAGCTAAAGTGGTGTGCCACTCTTCTGTGTTTAGTTCTTAAGCATGTCTTTAACCTAAACCTGAACCTCTACAGAGTCCCTGTGCTATGGAAAACATCCTGCCAAACACACCAAACAACTGAACAAGTCATGGGGTAATTGGAGGAAAAAAGTCAGAGGACCCACTGCACTTTGTTTACCTGGTAGATACTGGGGGGTATGGCATCATTTTATCTTGTTTTTGTTTCTACTTTGGTGTTATGCCACATCACCTGACCTGCTTTAAATTACTAATAGACATGCAGGTTGATGCTTGTCTTAGTGTCATAGATTAAACTAATCCCAGTGGTCGGCCACAATTTAACAGCTACATCACAGGTGTTCACCTGTTTCCCGTCTTGTTCACCTCTCACATCCCTGCCTTTAGATCGAGCTTGCTAGTTCTTGTAGTTCGCACCAGCAGGGAAAGAGGTTGAATGCAGACAAATGATGTGGGTTGGACCACCTCCAGCTCAACATCAAGCTGAACTAGACAAGAAACTCCACTGTTCTCTATAAGAGTACCAACTTAACTTTCAGTGGAGGATCTGGTCATTTGCCACTTGCAGTAAGTATGCTGCAGATACTCTTCCCCTCTGTGGTGGCCGTCATTATATTCTACACTGTCGTGTTCAGGGTAAGAGCAGCCGACAACCCTTGAATCAGCAAGCTCATTGGGAAAGTTGGCTCTGTGGTGTAAGTTGAACTTGAGTCTGTTGAGAGGTGTGTCAAAATGCAGAAGATAACTGGCAATGCCTCTCACCGTCCTGCATGCCGTCCTTACATCTGCTTGAATTCTACAGGATGTGCTTTAATTCTGTGGCCGTCAACCTGCACAACTTCTCCCCCTGCTGCTGGTAGGTGAGCCTCAAAACCTTTGAACTTGAGCTGTTGTTTAAAGGAATACTTCACCCACAAAATGACCATTTCTATATCGTTATTCATGCCGCGTGACCTTGAATTGAAGAATAAAAGCTGTTTTTCTTGCATGCCTTCGGTGAACATATGCGAAAATGTCAAACATTGTTGACTGATTAAAATAAACGGGGTCCACTTTTGACAAAAGCAAAACTATATCAAAACATCTGTTTACTAACACAACTCGTGCAGTATATTCCAAGTCTCATGTACCCAGTCGTAGGTTTGTGCTTCCCAAGTACGTTGCATAGCCTTGCCTCAGCCGTTTCTGACTGTAACGAAAAGTGAAAGCATTGATAAGTTTCACTTATCCGTCAAAAAGGGCTGAGGCAAGGCAATGCAACATAGTTGGGAAGTACTGAGCATACCACTGGATACATGAGACTTGGATTATACTGCATGAGTTGTGTAAGGGTTTGTTTTGATATACTTTTGCTGTAATTGCTAATACTTGAATTAATCAACGATGTTTGCCATTTTTGGATTCTTGTTCACTGGAGACATGCAAGAAAAATGTTTTCTTTACGAATTCAAGGTAAGGCATGTACAAGTGGTCATTTTGGGGGTGAAGTGTTCCTTTACTGCTACATTTTCCTTGTATTTAACTTTATTCATAATTGTACTTTTTACACTTTTACACTGCACCTTCCTCTCTTATGTATGGCATCAGCAATCCTTTATACAGGTGGCATGGTGGTGCAGTGGTTAGCATTGTTGCCTCACAGCAAGAGGGTATCTCTTTGCATGTTCTCTCTGTGTCAGCATGGGTTTTCCTCAGGTACATAAAAGAGGTAATAATTGCAAATGTAATGATATGGAGAATATAATTTTCATAGCCAGTGAACATCTCATGGTAATTACAGAGATGAAGTTGATGTGGATGGCCCCACCCTCATTATTTCCATTGTTGTGCTCATACATTTAAATGTATGCCTTGTGCAAGCCATGTATGCAGGTGTGGAGAATGTTCTTGGCAGAGACAGATTGTGCTCAGCAAAACTACCCGAGCTTAAAAGAAATTTTTTGAACTGCCTCTACATTTGAAAAAAAGAAAAAAAAAACATCTCGAGAGGAAAAGAGAAAACACAAGAGAGTGTCAAGATGTTAAGCACTGCTTAAGTAAACATCCGAATGCAGACACGGTCCAGCAGGTTGACTTGCTTCCAGGTTAAGTTCTCAATCCAGCAAACTGGCCTGAAACCTTACATGAACATTTGCAGAGCTTTTGGATGGAAGTGCATTTGCATGTTGAGGATACAGAATAGTGGCTCTGTACTTGAACTCCTTTAGAATGGAAATGCAAATTCCCAAAAAAAATCGAAGTTTGTATCTGCAGTACAAAACCTCCATTTACAGAGGTTCTGCTAAATTCTATTCCATCAACTGAATTTCAAGAAGCACATTTTTATTATTCTTAAACTTATGCATGAATGTGATTTGAGTATATACTTGTCCATGGCTTGTTCTAACTGACTCCGAGGATAAATGTGTGCAGTCTACCACAGAGAGCAAGCAAGAGATGCCAGAAAGTTCACACTACCATTAAAGAGTCTCGCTGTGTTGAAGTTACGAGGACAACTCCAAACTTTTCTCTCCAAGCAAAATGTCAATAACTGTCTGCGGCAAGACATTTTGGTTTCATTTTCAATATCTGTGGAGTTTTTTGAAATGATTGCTCCATTACAGTAACAAGACACTAAAAAGTATTTTCTTGATCGACAGTTCTTTGGGACTTTTCTACAGACACTATGTCTCACTCTTCTTACCGATAGGTGTTCCCACTCCGTAGCCCTTGGAGTCGATGAGACCTCCAATCTGCGTGAGGTTGCAGTTTCTCTGGCTGATGTACTCGATGCTGGTGGACTCCATCAGCATGGCGTAGTCTGTTGTCAGGACCCGAGTGATGCCCTCTCTGTTGTTCTTAACCAACGCAGTGTTCTTCCTACTGCTCATAAACGCCCACATCTTCTCATAGGTGGAGATCTTTGATTTCTGTCAAAAAAGCCAAACAGACAAAGTTGGTAAGAACAGATTTGCACTTAACTATATTTCAAACACTATTATAAACACATATAAGTTTAACAGCAGGGTGTGTGGGACTCTATCTATTTTTTGAGTGTGTGTCTTGTGTATGCGTTTCTCCTTGCTCAGTCAGAGAAAATGGGACAGCTGTGTTCTAAATCTCCTCCAGCTGATTCAATTTGTTCGAGCCATCAACACAGCCTGCTTCTTCCTATCCAGGCAGCGGTAATCACTGGCTGCAATCTGGGAGGATAAAGCCCTGCATGGATCACCCCTGCTGAGCCACCAGGATGCAAGGAGAGTGGGTGGCGGTGGGGGAAGGAAGTGACAGCCCTGCCCCGAGGACATCGGTACAGCGATATATTATATAATACAAACTAAAAAGTTAACATATGTTTAACTTTGACACAAGTAGTCTTAATATGCACCTTCTCCACTTCCCATCACTCTTGTTGCATCTACAGTGCCATTCATTAAAGTAACTGCAAGTCTTTATCTCTGCCTTCGCCTTTAAGTTTTTTTCGTTTTCACGGGATGTTTGGCAGAGATACAGGATGGAGGAAACCCTCTGATTTTATGGAAGTGAGGAAACTGTACCACTGATTCATTCTCACATCTAAAAGTCTGACAGATGTGACAGATTACAAACTCTGTTGAATTCACCCATATGACAAGATAAACTACATATTTATTGGAGATGAGCAAACACTATTCAGGCTGCTCTCATGCACTGTTTGTATATATATTTACAAAAAGTAATACACCAAAGTTCCTATATAACCCAGGTAATCATGAGCTGGTAAATTGTGTATAACCCATGTAAATCAGAAAGGTTGCGAACACGTGTGGTGACGGGAGTAAAGAAAAAAGTGGAATAAAGAGCAGGAGTGACGATGGGTCATAAAACACAGGACTTTCCCCCAGGAGACTGGTATTCAGGACCAATGTTGGGCAGTAATAACGACACGTTTTTCAGTAACAAGTGTTGTAACTAATTACTGATAAAATGTCAGTAATAATATTACAATTACTCAAAAATCAAACAACTCGTTACAACATCACTTTTGTTATCACCCCACTACTGACTTGAAATACAACATCACATCAGCTGACTCATTTTTGTAATTGTCACGTTGCGCAGGCATGTCACAAAGCAGCAAGCTAGTTGGAAATGCTAATCTTAGCGGCTGGAAATATTCCCAGTACTTTGATTTTGACAGGAGTAAAAATGACAAGAACCCTGCTGCTGTGGGTAGTCGGACTTAAAGCTCACAACCACAACCTCAAACCTCTGGTCTGAAACACCTACACCTACTATGACCAACAACACAACAATGTGAAACTCCAGGAAATACACCCTACCAAAGGTGAGCCCTCCACAGCTGATAAGGTCGGCTGTAGCCCTTCACTAGCTAAACAACCAAAACTGGATTTTAATCATGGACAGCTGCAGGCTACAAAAAGTGATGAAGCTTGTGGCTGGATATGTTGTGGATGAAATGCTGCACCATGAGTGACTCTCCGTCTTTCGTGCAGAATCCTTGGGAAAAATACCGGTCACAGGCAACAGAAAACCCCCTGGTAAAAAAGATGGCGTTTTGGGATACTGTATGCCATTACCAATTCTATGGGGTGTAACTGAAAAGTAACATGACAAGTAGTGTGACAAAACACTCTTGGCAGGGAGTAGTAAGTAAAGTAACATTATTACTTTTGAAAAAAGTAACGAGTAATGAGTATACATTACATTTTCAGAATAATAACCCCGACTCTGTTCGGGACCATGCGAGACCAAGTGAACTTTAAGTTATTTTAAGGTTCATCCTCACCATGTTTTCTTTCTTTCATCTAAATTTGCTTGCCTAAACCAAACGTACGTGACTTTACAGTAATTAGGCAACGTCATTCATGGGGCAAAAATTCATTAGATATCATATGAACTGTCCTATGAGGACACACTGAACTATTGAGACCATGGTGTCCAGTGGTTAATAGAAATATTGGTTAATTTGTCAGCTCAGTAACCAGAGGTATTTGCATTATATATTCAGATATAAAAACACATCCTAACTTGATCACACAATTCAGGATTACAGGAGTAATCACAGACCTTTAGCTAATTTGAAATAAGAATTTCTTCTTAAAAGCTTTGATTTTTTTTATATATTTATTCATCCAGGGAAATTATATTATAAATGGACATTTGACCTCTGCTGCAATACTTATTGAATTAATCAATGTGTACAACATAACTTGACAAGATCTACAACTTGATATGGACTTCTGTGTAATAATTTCAACAACTAATTTTTACACTGTGACTTTGATAAAGTTAAAAGCGATTTAGAGCCTACACCAGTTGTACCTTGAAGAAGGTCATGGTGGATCCATCCCTCACCGCCCCGTATTCAATCCTGGTCTGCTTCGCCAGGTCGTCTGCTGAGTCGATGGGCGCATCCATTCGTTCCACAGTAAGGAAGGCAGCCAAGTTGGCCGTGTAGGAGGAGATGATGATTAAGGTAAAGAACCACCAGATACCCCCGACTATTCGAGTAGACAGAGCCTTAGGCATCAGCTCCGAGCCTGGAAGCACAGAGATGGAGGTTGAAAAAGGTTAAAAAGTAGCTTGAATCAGTGTGTGACAACCAGCATGGCACAACCAGAATGGTAAGAAGTGCAGTTTGTGCATGCACTATGAGATGACAGAATAATGAAAACGAATCTATATTCTTTTAAAGCAAAGTCAAGTCTAAATGGGGTTATCTTTACGGCTGGATTCACACCACAGCTCCAATTGGATTTTCACCTCAGCCCTAAATGATGTATTTTGCACTTCTTCACTTGTTTGGTCTAAAATAAAAGTTGCAACAAAACAAAAAAAATGAGATCATTGTGAAAAATCTAAAAGTTTAAGAAAAAAAGTACAAATCAGAAAAACAAAATGTGACAGAAAAGACAAAGCTGAAGAAACTGAGGAACACATCATGACAAAAACATTACAGACATCAAACTGAAAAAGCACAACGAGCTCCATTTTTATTTTCTCCTCTCTGTGCAAAGAAAAGAAGAAGTGAAGAAAAAAGATGAATGTGATTATTTACCACATTTAATGAGCCTGATTTTAAACCCTTTTTTCACTTCAAGTGGACAATTGCTTCACTTTTACTGATTCTGGAGGGCTGATTTAACGGTCATGTATCCAAGGTAGCAGTTGCTGTTATTAAGCTCAAGGTCACTGTGTTACACACACCACACACACATGCTACAGAAAAACAAAATGGCATCCACATCGTTAATGATTAATACTGTTGCATTTCTGAACTACTAAATTTGACAAACGTAGCTTGCTGTGTGAAAAATCACAACTTTTCATCAGCATCACCAATCTATTGTGGACTTGTGTTGTCAGGGGGTTTGTTGGCCGTCCAATCAGGCATGTTGGCCTTATCCTGCCCAAATCTCCTGCCTCGAGGGAGGTCAAGTCCCCATGAAGTGACACAGGATTGTTATTACAGGGTATGGTTACAATTAATGGGGACTGGATCGAGGCTACATGGAAAGGGCATTCACAGAAAATAGGAGGCGAATGTTGATGTTTTGAATTAAACAGCTTAGAGCAGAGTTTATAGCACCAGGACACTCTTTGCTGCTGTACAGGGAGTTCATTAGACAGCTCTATGGCGATGCTGCCTTTGCTATTAGAAATCCTTTAAACCTGCAACACCTAATTTTTTGGAGTTATGTTTCTGACAAATGAAAGTCCAGTGATCAATCCTTGTAGCTCTCTGGCCTCTAATAAAACTCCAGAGGGAAATATTTGTTATTTTAACTGCTAAATGCTCCACTATGTTTACCAGCTAGTAGCTAACATTGTCTGTCTGCTGCCTGATGCTGAGTTGGGAAGCATAGAGTGGGTTTTTTAAAGACACCGTTGCAAGAGCGGTGAGAGTGAACCAAAAATCCACAACCCTAAAGTTGAGGGCGGCAAAACCAAAAGCTTAAAAACTCTATAAAGGCTCGTCACTAAGAGCAGAGCCAAAATGACATTTGTTTACATACATAATCAGTCTGAAAAAAATAGTCTGACCAAATACCTTGTCGCATAAGAGCTCCAACGCCAAACCAGAAACTGTTGAGTAAAGTGAAATTGTTCTGTATCAGAGTTGAGGATGGGTTGCACGGATGTGGGTTGTACCACTCGTATGGAGTGAACCTGCAAGACAATACAAGAACAAAGTGACAAATGAAAAATCTGAACAGGCAAATCCTGCTCCATGTCCTGTAACTGATATTCATGTGGGGTACACTGGTCACGCACTTCACTTCAATACAGGCTTCCAGTTTATCTCAGGTGCTGTCTGCACTTCACATTAATTTACATTTTGATTTTCACAAAAATATATAGCTCAGTTACAGGTTGCTAGGTGCAACCTACTGGAGAGGGATTTACACACTACCTGAGAGGGAGCTGAAGGGTGGGCTCGCAATTACTCCTGGCCACTTAACAAGCACAACGAAAGCCAATCTGGCAGCTGGCAGACAGCTAAAGCATGTTTTTGGTTATTTCATAATACCTATGCAAAATTAGAAATTTGCTGAAGTACAGTCGTGCCAGTTCCAGATTATTTGTGATTCTTGTCATGTGAATTTGATACAAGAGGCATGACTCTGTGTGTTGTTTACAATGTTCAGCGCTGCCACAATCTAATAGATTTTTTTTGTTCTTTGTAGTTTCAAATTATTAAGAAAAAACACTTGTGGCAAAGCTGACCCTGTAAGCAGTCACCATGTATATTTACAGTACAGACCTGCAGCAACCCTTACATTTTTCCATCCAATCACACATCCTTTCATTATCACCAGCAATGCATCCTCTTACCTGGCAATCACAAAGAGCACACAGCTAACTCCAGTGCAGGCTAGCAGCACGTACATCCAGATGTCGGGAGACAGGGGATTAAGGAAGGAGAACACGCCTGGATTGGTGCCATTAGGTTTGCGGTACAGGATGCTGATACCTAAGGTCATGAAGGGCTTGGAGAAGTCGATGACTTTCTCTCTGACATATGTGATGGTCAGGGGGGCCACGGCAAGGTCTGCAACCTTGAACAGCAAGGAGACGAAGTAAGAAAACAAGCACTGCTCAAGGTTACATCTTCCTCTTCCAGTATTTGCTTCTACTGCATTAATCTAACTTAGAAAAGTCCCTATATCAATATCCCAACAATATATGAACCTTGTTAAGGTCTTGTATTCTTCTCTACTGGAGAACAAACTGTTATATTGAATAAATAAATAATATACAACAATATAACAGCCAAAAAAGCTACTAAGAGATTAAAGGGGGAGCCAGCATGTCTGGAGAAGGATTACTGTCAATGCGCTGTGGAGTTGAGCATGTTAGCATGAGCCATATTCGACGTCCCTCTCGCTCCTGTTGGCTTTCTCTTTATACAGTCATAGCCTTTCCTCTGTGTGCACAAACATGGACGCCCCCTATTGCTAATTGGCTGAAATTGTGTTGTGAGGCTTGGTCAGAGCCACTTTGTTTACCACCCATTTACAGAGCCAGGTCTGTGAGGCAGTATTCATTAAATTTGACCAAAAGTGTATCTGCTTAGAATCACTGGCTGCACCTTTAATGGAGAAAAATAAGAGATTCCTCCCTAAGAGTGGTGATCGAATATGAGTGCAACAGGCTTCATTAAAGCAATCAGTGTCAAAAGTCCTGTGAGAGAATTTAAATGCTATTTATATGTAAGAGTAAAGTTCATTCATAATTCATAAGTATGGTCAACCTTTTATATGTTAAAAGCCTTGTTTATTTGGCCAGAGGCTCAGACCATTGATCACACGGTGCTGTAGCTCCTACTGATATTATCACAGACAGCAACGTGATTCTTTTGGTCTGTAAACACATCACAGTGCAAACAGGCTTTGTTACCATCTGTGAACTTAATTATAGACTACTTTGTTGATTCAAAGTGATGCAGGATTTTTACCCACATCACAACCCTGTAGATGACACTATTTTCCAAAGAGCTGATTCATGATGAGGTGGAGCTTTATTTCATTTTTGGGACAGCATCCCAAATTTCACCTGGTCTGGAGCAAATTAGTCATGAAGAAAAGTAACTAAGCACATTTATGCAAGTGCTGTACAGGTATCTCCATTTTATGCTACTTTATACTTCTGCTCCACTACACTTAATTGACAACTAGAGTTACTGCTTACTTTTCTGATTAGGAATTTTGAAATATAAAAACACATTATAAGCTCATGAAATACAAAATTAATACAAGATTGGCTTGTGACCTCTTAGCTGAAAAAGCTGTGTTTAGCTGGGGTCCCTGGTCACATTTCAGATGTGTCCGTATTGTTAGCAGTTCCTCCAAAGAGAGAGATTTCTCAATGAAATATTGCACAACAAAGTCCAAAATGGTCCCAAAAATAAATTAATGCAGATCCTGTGTGACAGAAATTACCCAATAATCATCTCACAACCATTCAGGGGTGGCCCTGCCTGACCCCCACGGTGGGAGGCCCTCGACTAAACAACCTGTATAAAGTAGTTCAAACTAGCTCCAACTCAACTAATAAGTAAGCTTCTATCTTAGCAAACAAATTAATCTAATAATGTCATATACAAGTTGTCCCAGTTCCCCGGGACATGTTTCTGCACGGTGAGTACTTTTACTTTTGATACTTTAAGTACATTTTGTTGCCTGTACTTTTACTTAAAGGAGATTTTAAATGCAAGAATTTTTGCAACTTTTTGCTATCAGTACTTTTAAGTACAAGTTCTGAATACTTTTTCTACCACTGAGAATAGTTTATCATGGTGGCCACATTCAGAATCAGAATCAGAATCAGAAATACTTTATTGATCCCCAAGGGGAAATTCTTGAGTTACAGTTAGAGTTCATGACATCAATAAGCCAGGGCTGTGATTGCTCAATAGCCCGATACAACCTCCGGCTAACTAATATACGTGTGAACAGAAACCCCTGCAGTGTGAGTGCTGTAAACTCACGTGGTCAATCAGCTCCCGCACCATCCCGTTCCACTCTCCTTTGTCATTCTGGGCACCATATTTCCCATCAGCCACCAGCCTGACTTCATATGTAAAACCTAAGATATTGGAGAGCTCTTTTAAAAGGTCAAGACAGTAACCCTCGAAACGATCGTTCCCAGTCAGCTCCTTGTCGGACTTTTTATGCATCACATATGGATTTTCCTGTAGACCAAAAGAAAACACAGTGTTTCAGTGTCTCCAAGGCATATTTGTTATTCTGATTTAATTATTTCTATGCTAAGTGCTGAGTTAAAGGCAGCTGATAGAATGAGTGGCGTTAAGTCTAAACAGCAAAAATCTGTTGTCTTTTAATTAATATATCTGAATATTCAATGACTTTGAAGACTATATTTTCTTCTATCTATCCTACATTTTCTCTGTGTGCATAAAAAGCCAAATTGCAAAAATAGAAATTCAAACTACCCAGCTCAGCAACAATTTCCCTCTCCCCTCTCATTGTATTTTCATCTGCTGTCCCTCTATCTGTGCTCTACACATCCCATATGCACTCCCCTCCTTCTCCCTATGCTGTCCTCTGTTTAACCTTCCTCCTCACCAGTATCGTGGTGACAATAAGAGTCCTGTTAGCCAGAGAGTCTGTCACATTGTTATTCTTGTCTCGGTTGGACTTCTCCGTCAGGTTCATTCCCCTGTACGAGTTCCACACAGCAATCTGGAAAGACAAACAGAGCTTTAGATTTATTGAGCCACATTCTCTGCTTTGACCTGAAGAGGTACTATGGGAGACAAAAGTGTATAGATATTTACTTATGTTTAAGCTTTGAATTTGACTGTATTTGGATCATTAATGATCACTGACACTGGTTGCTGTTTAAGGAAAAAAAGCTATTCTTTTTTATCTCTGACACCACATATACAGAGCCTGATTTAGTCTCTAAGTCTTAACAGGAAACTAGAAACTGCTCCAATACACCACATATTAATCATATTTTCTGATTCGTCGAACAGAAAAATGAAAAAGAAGTGTGGAGGTTAAAAGACACTCCTGGCTCATTTTCAACCTTCTGCTCCATTCACTATCCTACAACTTTTCCCTTTGCGCCGCGTTGCTCTGATGATTCTGGGCAAAGTGCTGAAAACTCCATTTTATGTAGAGTGAATATGAAAATGAAGATAAAGTTTGTAGTTTGGAGCTGCTGATTGTGTGAGCCAGGTAAAAGTTTAAAGCTATTACAGCGCTAACTGATATTCCTGTGGTGTGCAGCGATTTATCTGACTCTCAGATATTGAACATAGTGTGCAGCCTGAACAACAGAGCTGTTTTTTCTCCTAGTGTGACAATGGCAATTTCTTCATGATCAATTATTGCTTTTGGATCGGCACGGACTTCTAGTAGCATTCATATTTTATTCTGTTAGATAAATAAAATAAACATATATATCAAAAATAGCATCACATTTTGACTGTCAGATAACGTATTTTGTGCATATTGTTACTTGAATATAGAGCTGAAACAATAAGACAATAATTCCACTGTAAATCTGCAACTATTTAAATAATCAAATTAACCTTTTTAATCACTTTAAAGCAAAAATTAAAACATACCCGGGTCCCAGTTGTTAGGTTTATGTTGCTTATGTAATAATAAACTGAATATCTTTCAGTTTTTGAATGCTAATTAGAAAAAACAAGATATTTGATGACATAACACCAGGCTTTAGGAAATTAATTTTTCACTGACATTTTATAGACCTAATGATTATTTGAGAAAATAACCCACAGAGTAACTGATAATGAAAATGGGTGTTAGTTGCAGCCCTACTTGAATATGAAGATGAGGGAATCACACCAGCAGGGACGGTATGAATGAAGAAAAGCAGGATTCAGATAGGGTCGGAGGGGGGGGATGAAGGACGTCATGTTGTCTGCCCTCCACACTGACACAGTAACTGTGAATGAGAGTGTCCGGTTCAACGGACCAGGCGGTATAATCCAGACAGTTATCAGATTAGAACAGGCGTCTGGCAGCTGGATTTCAACCCTTTCAAATCCCCTCAACTGGTTAAGAGCTGGGCAAAGGTCAAGGGGGGCGCAGGACATTGATGCAATAAAGTTAAGTGCATTAACTGATCGAGCATCATTATTAGGAGAGAACTGAAGCTTTCGTCTGTTTGATATTCAGTCTGTGAACAAAAAGTAATGATTTGGGGGTATTTTCAGTCAGAAACAATGGCCCGTTCATAAGAGGATGAGTAGTAGTGAACGCATCAGTACCTCTTATTAAACCGAGCACTACAGAATGTCTTATTTTTCCCAATTTATTTTGCAGAAAAAGCCTATGCGGGATTACCTATTGGAAAAGATAACATGCTTTTCAGTCCCCATTACATTCTATCTTATTCTGTTCACCCAGTCAGACAGACTGACAGAAAATGTGCTCACTTATAACCTCGCTAAAAGCACTCCATATCTCCACCGTAGCACTTTAGCAAGGATCCACTCTGTGCAGCAGTCCATAAATCTGTCTTATCTCTGGACACCGCAGATGAGGAACACAGTGAATGGGAGTGGATTTAATTAATTGTATTGTCCCCAATCTCAAAGATAAATGGGCCGAGTGAGAGCAATATTTTTGGAAGTGTGGAGGGTATTTTGGTCTCCGATATTGTGCTGTTTCACGCAATCTAGCTTATGTTGTAGATTGGTGTTATTTTTGGAAATATCATCCTCATGAAACATCAACTGCACGATTAGTCAGTTTGAAGTTTAAGTAATAAGAAATCTGACCCAGCCAATGAGATCAATGCTAAAATATAGCCTGGGGACGACTGCACAGCATACAGTCATCATCTTTTAAACCCCTAAGTCAAGGATTTACTGTGTATAGCCTTGCAAATTTATCATGCGTACCAGAGCGGCTCCCAACAACAAAGTGTGCTATAAAAGCTGACAGGAATTCTCTCTCATACGCTGGGAGTAAAATGTTATCTATGAATCCTAAAGCTCATCTCCATCCAGAACCAAATCAGACTGGAAAACCGTTACCACAGAGAGAGACTTACTAAGCCAGGCCAAGGAGGCTGAGAGGAAGAGGCGAAAAAAACCTTATTTCTAGAAAGTCGACAACTTTAAGAGAAAATACTTATTTCCTTGGAGACTTTTACTTTGTTTAGCCCCATCATCCTCTTCAGAGTGTATTTAACACTCCAGTGCCCAAGAACTAACACGACTGCAACGGACTGATAATTCATTTTTCCATGACCATAAAGTCAAGCGTTTTATGCGATGTGCTTACCATGTTGTGGTATATCGTCTAAGGGGAGGCTTTTGAGGGCTAAAAGTCCTGAATGGAATTAAAATTACAGTATAAATCACTGCGTCTGCACCTTGACAGCTGCTGCCTGCCTCCATACCTGTCTGTCTGACAACTGAGGCAGACGGAAAGGAAGAACTTTGCCAACTTCTGTCAGTAAACTATGCGTTTGATGGGGATGAATTAATTCAACATTCCTTCTTTCACTCAACAAACACTTGGAGTGAGGCTGATAAGCAGAGGTAGTAAAGTAAAGAATATTTAATTTGCACTTTGGTATTTAGAGTATATATTGTGAAACTAAATTAAGAGGTTGAGAACAAAGCTGATAAGCTTTTTTTCCTTTCTTTCCCTTATGTTCATCATTATGTTTTGTTTGTCACTATGTATAATGTCTGGTTTTTAAAGGAGCTGTATGTGACATTCAGAGCATTAATCTAACTATATAATTAATATATGGTGGATTAATGGTGTCCTGAACAGAGAATGAAGTCATGCTAACTCTCTGTGCGTTGTAATCCAAGCCTCTCTGCTTATTGGCGTGGTAGTTAATCCAGCAGCATGTGCCTGTTAGTGCATTTAGAGTCCCTCTCTGTGTAATTGCTGTTGCTGTAGATTAACCCATGAGCTAAAAGAGATAGCAATAAAAGATCAAATCAAATATCCCACTGGCTAGCTAATCGCCACTGTTCTGCACTGCCCTAATGCGGTGATTACCGCTGACCCACGGCCTCATCCTAACACCCACCCTTTGGTTAAACCCCAGCTTACCATCATTAGCTCGGTCAGCACTGTTGCTGTTGTTAGTGCTGTTTGCACTGTTAGCATGGTTAGCTCAGGCCCTCAGGAAGTGCTCAAGCCTTGAGGAAAATGTTTGTAGGGGCCAAACAGTGTAATTATATCTATCATGTAATGTCCTGTGGCTCAAGAAGGCTTTTTCCCATTGACTTCCATGGAGAAAGAGACATCTGTACATCAGCGGATACATTTTTTTGAGTGTCACAACCCCTGCAATAGGACTTGTTTTATTATCAGGATCTGATCGATTTGGTCCTGTAACATTTGGAAAGTCTAGAAGAGCCACACAACTAAATCGCGTTTATCCACACTCAAAGTAGCACAGCGCCAAACCAGAAAGAGGTGGCACCGTGCAGAAGAAGCGCTGATCATCTGGATGATTTCACTTTTTTGCCGTCAAGCACCACTGACCAACTTTCATAGAAATGAATGGGGCCCCGCCTCCAACACTGTGTCCAGTTTTCATTATAAATCCATGGGTTAGCTGCTGGCCAGCTCAGCCACCTCCATGTTGACAACAGTGCGCAGAACACCTGAGTCAGATTTTGAATTGAAGATATGCTCTGAATGTCATATAGAGCTTAAAATATAAATAAATATTTAAATGTAAAAAAATTACATAAATAAATAAGAATATCAAGCATAGATTTAATCTTAACATTAACTTAATTTGACACAGAAAGAATGATTTGATTAAAAAAGGTTGATATGATACAGATCCTAACGATCACATGCATTTAACTTGTGCACTGGCCACAATCTCCTCTTCTCACAGCAAGTCTCGATGCCCGACTTCAGCTGTTGTGCTCCCTCTCGGCTGCAATTAAATACTGCTAGTGAATATGATTGCCATAAAAATATGAAGGCAGTCCAACAGTGAAGCACATTAAAAGTAGTGGACTGAAAAATCTCAGCAAAAGTGAAGGATGGGTAGGATAAATTCCATTATTTCTTTCTTGTTTCTCATAGCCACCATCTATGGCATTACATCACATCAAATGAAACTGCAGGACTTTCTTCTTAATACAACGGTGTATTGTTATGTCTATCTAAACAAAGGTATTTATATAAAATTATTTATTTATTTTGCTGATAAAGTTTTGACAAGTGTCAGAGCAATGCCTGGACCCAAACACGGGGAGAACTGAAATGTCAAATACATGGCATTGCTGTACACAAAATCAGTGAAGAGAAACAAGGTTGACAAGGCAAGGAGCACGGAGGTGCGTGGCATACAGAGTGAGAAAAGAGGGGAGAAGGAGAGGAGGGGGGCCAACAACAAAGGCTTCGACCAAACATGGCACTGGCACAAACCTTGATCCACCTTTTCGTGAGGCGACTTCCGCCCTCCACAATACCCTTTTGAAAATGTGAAGAGGGCAACATGAAGCGCAGACAGTGTAGAAAGAAATAATCAGTTGTTGCATTATAAATATTCATGACCGGAAAAATCTTCACCAAATAAAAAATGTGTGGCTGGAAAACAAATGGGAAACAAAATATCCACAGCACCTCTCTCTTTCACACACACACGCACACACACACGCACAGACACATACGCACAGACACACACGCCTTAATGGAATGAATCAGCCAGTGGAAGCAGCATGAGAGTGGTGTAATTGGCTGTTTTAGGCCCCTGTGCTCACCCTGGCTGTGCCGTCCTCTTTGAGGCTGATGATGTCCAAATCAAAGTCTCTCCTCAGGCCATCTGTCTTATTAAGAACAATGTGCCCTGTCAGTCCATCCCACTGTGCCTACAGAGAAGAGCCGCAGAGGGAGAGAGAAGTGGGAGATTGTCTCAAATGGCGTCTGAGTGCGGAGTCTCATTGACGCTCTGGAGCAGACTCCCAGGAGGAGATGTGAAGGAGATCGAGGTAGAGAGAGAAGTGAGTATTGATGACAGATGGCTGGAAGACTGGAAAATGTCTACAGGTCGTTCTGTGGTACAAAGTCAATATGTATGAAAGTTTATGTTCATGATAGTCAATAAGTACATTTACATGCATATTGATGTCATCTTTTAAGTAGGGGTATTAAAATAATTAATATAAGTTGGTATGCATGTTGGCATGCATGCTGTGCATAGCAGCTCCCAGTTCTTCCCACTGGACATTAAATTCTCACATATGTACCTTACAAGTCATCTACATCAAGTGCATACAGCATATTTTACAAGCTGCTGTGTTTTTCTAACACATGCTACAAACCGAAATGGCTTCTCTAAATATGCCTGGCTGTCTGTAGACCTGTTCATGTCAAGCACCTGATTTCATTTCCTGCACAGAATGACTTAATTCAACATTTTCTTTTTTCCTCTATTGCAGATATACTCAATTTACAGCCTGTGGGCCAAATCTGGCCCGCAATATGGTGCTGAGTGGCCAGCTGACCATTTTGTAATTAATGATGAAAATACAATGATTCACACTGGGATTTTTTTTTGTACTTTGAATGTAAATGAGGTGCTAGAGTTCACAAAAAAGTATCTAAATAGAGCTTGTTTATCATACAAAAAGTGCCAAGGGAGCATCAACAATGCCCTGGCTAATCCCTGAATGTCCTCAAATCCTAGAAATGCCCCTGCACACACCTGACCTGTGCAAGGCTGTTGCAACTGGATTGCCTCTTGGAAAAGACAAGTGAGGACAGCAAACTTCAAAAGGTTGAAAACAAGCAATTCATTTATTATATATATGACTGAATATTATTAATGCTTGTTTATTCACTGGCCCCTGGTCTCCTGTCACTTTGGCCCCCGGGCAAAGCAGGTTGAGCATCCCTGCTCTGTTCTTTCATGTGACACATAACATGTTTTTGTACTGTTTGTTTGCAGCATATGTTGGCTAATTTTGGATGATTCCTGTTACCTTACACAGAGGTGAATTGAAAAATGGATTCTCTTCTTATTTTGCTCCATAATGAGAGAGAGAACAAGACAGGTATACTTCAACATATGCCACTGTCATCTTATCCTAATTCCACTCATGAGTATAAGATAAAATTTGCTACAAGCCAACTTTTCCTTTCGGAAGAAGTAAGTCTTGAAGTGGAATTTGTTAAAATGCTAAAGTTGAGGCTATTATACAGTCACAGACATGGGTACAAAGAATAGCAAGTTTTATTTCTTGTGTGAAAATTGAGAAAATAATAGATCTTTTCTCTGTGTCCCTCAATTTTAGACAGCTAGAAGTAAGAAGAGTTCCTCATGACAGGAAACTTGTAAGTTTTCCTGCTTCATTTTCCAAGTGAAGGAACATGTCTGGCAGAAAAGACGTTATAAAGTTAAATAAGAAATATCAATCAAAATAGACACAAGATATATCAGCAAAACATGAACTGAATGTGAGAGACACCTTTCTGTGGTTACAGAAATGAACATTTCTGCAAGAAGTCAGAATTTAAAATCCATGATAATACTGACTTTTCTGTGCTTTCTGTCATGAAATGATGTGAAGTGAAATGGTATTCAGTTAATTTTGTCCACAGAAGCCCACTGACTATTGTGTACCACAATAGCTAGAGGGGAGAGAAAACACACAGGTTATAGTTCCCAGGATTTAATTTCAGCCATTGAAATGAAAGCTGTGTCCTCATATTCTGCAATCTCTTGTCTGAAATGTTTTTTAATTGAGTGCTGTGTGAGACATATTACTGGTTCTTGCAATCAAAAAGGCTCTTATCTTGTGATGAATGGCGCAGGAGGACACATGCTTCAAAGGATGGGCAGTGGCAAACAAAACAAAGAGCTCATGAGGAGAGAGACACTGACATGCAAAGAAAAGAGGAAGAAGGAGAGGAGAAGGAGGATGGGGGGGGCATGAGGAGGAAAATATGAGTGAGGGGAATGAATGAGAATGTTCCCTCTCCATGGCGGGCAACGGTCCTCTGCTGGATTTAAGACTTAAGAGATCAAAACACTCATGCATCAAAGGCCTCATTTCTGTCTGTAGGCATCCAGCCTGACAGTCAGGCCAAACAGCATGCTTTTAACTTATAAGTACATAAATAGCGCACATTTTCATGTTGTGTACTTTCAGAGGCAAAGCATGGCCTGTCAGAAGGGACCTATAAAGTAACATCCAGACTGGGTGAATTTCATGTCTGCAACAGAGGCATTACGTGGGAAATTTGAAGGATCTTGGGCTCAAGGAGCACTTTCAAAACACATCATTAAAAATGTATGGTGGTCAAGCTAAAAGCAACAGGGGTTTCTTAAGTCATGCTGCTGATGTAACAGGGTTTTTAGTTCTCTGTGATCCATGGCCATATCTGACACCGACCTCTTTGAAAAGGTTCATGAAGCGCGGCCCAAAGCGCCAGGGTTTGTGGCGGTGGCACTGCAGGGAGCTGACGGTCATCTGAGTGGCCCGCTGCGACGCCACAGCAACCATGAACACTGCATCGTACATCAAGGCCGCATCTGTCTGCAAAGGAGGCAGTGAGAGGAAGAGGTCATTGGGATTATTTTCTCTCACACTATGCGCTCAATGTACAGCTGAACTACAGTAAAAAGTGGAGAGAGCATGACTTTAAGAATTTATTCAGGCAAACTGTGCCATGTGAGAAGTTAACAAGGTATAAGAGCAGTGTAGATATAATGACGGAACAAATATAACTGAGGAAATCTGAATGTTGTAAAAATGAAAAATAGGAAATGACTAAACATTTATTTTCTGAATGTCACCAGAAGAAAATTGAGGAGTATTTTGAAACTCAAACCAATCATTCAGTTGAGCTGGAAGCCAAAGATGCAAAATTATACCATGAAGGCAAAAATCAGAATGTTCAGCAGACTGTCAACATTTTAATGTTGCTGGGGGAATTTCACATGCATAAAGCCAAGTTCTCAAAGTGAATTTAAGAAGTACTTCGGACTCTTTCCGAATTATTAAAATTAAGAAATGTATTGAAATAGTTAGTATGCTACAAGAACTTTTTGGAGAAATGTGATTTATTGCCTACCTTTTCTGTTATCATTACATGTTGTTGCCTTTTATTTAATTATTCATTTTAATTAAATTTTTTTACTATATCACATGTACCTTATGTTCTTTGTCTTTTACCATTATTTTTATTATGCTGAAATACAATTCAGCTGCAAAGATTTAAAGCTGAGCAGGTGCAGGCAATTTACAATTAAATGACCACAAGCATGCAGCATACAAATGTGCATTATTGGCTCTCAGCGGCAAAGGTGTTTGTATTGTTAGTACTCAGTGATGCAAAATAAGAGTCAGTGGCTTACAGTCATGATCCCGTCCATCAGGCCGCTCTCTTGTTTGGGACCCTGCAGTCTTTCCATGGCCCACTTGTCCATTGTGGAGGCCACCCACGGGTCATCAACGTTCAGCAGTCTGAAGCCCGTCATGTTGACCCCGCTGTAGCGGTACGGCTCCAAGTCCAAGGCAAACAAATCCTGCAAGGTAGGCGAGGAGAGAGAGATGAGGAGCAGGAGGGAAAAAAGGATGTACCGGTTTGGTTTTATATGAGATGAAGAGTTTAAGACCAGGAAAGAAATTTAAGCTCTAGCTGAGGGCGTAACTTTCTCAGTTTTTTATTGTGAACTGATGAACCACACCGACATCTTTTAACATTCTCTGTAAATTTGAACAGCTAGTCGAAGGCCAAATGAGCTCACAAAAGATGGGCTTGGTTTTACTTGTCTGCTATCTCCCATAAAACAACTTTTACAGTTTTCTAGCTCACCAAAGTCGTGAAGAAGAAATGATAGTACTCCGTCATCATTCCCATAGATGAAAGCTGCGAAATGAGAAGAAATAAAGCAATAAAAGAAAATGCCAGACCATATTGCCTATTTCAGATATGATGAGTTCTACATTGTTACAGCTACAGTCACACACATCTTTAATAACAAAGTCATTAGGCTTAATTTAATTTTATGACATTCAAAACGGAGGGTGCCACTATACATAAATAAGAACAAAAGTATTCATGAATTTCACCATGCCTTAGTTTTAAATGAAACAATATGTGGCTTACTAAAGAGGTCAATTAAAGTTATGTCCTTTAAAATCATTAGTGATTGGCAATATAGATAAAAATAACAAGAACTAAAATGTGAAATAAGGTTGTACAAATACGTGTGAGGACTACAGAAGTGAATAAAAAACCTTTCACTGTTCATTTTATCAGGCATGTAGGGAATTGATGCACACAAGGACAGTCACAAATACATTTGTCAGCATGTCTGTTCATTTCATAAATCATCAGCTACCGCACTTCACCATCTGCATTCAATTAGCTAAACGGTAACAAATCCACGGGATGGGAAATTAGTTGTGGTCCATTTAAATTCAGACTCTGATAAGGAAAGTGCTATTTCATCCTTTTTATTATCGTATCCTTAAACAGCATTAATGTCATTCAAATTTAAGCCGTAATGAGCAAGTTAATAAGGTGTTCTCCCCCAAAGGACCCTTAAATGTGTTGTAAAATCTGTATGAATGTAATTAATCTAATGTAAAGACACGCAGATCAATCTCTGTACACACCTGCTTGAGAAGCTCCGAAGCCATGCGATAGGAGCAGTCGAAGAGAATAAAAAATTCCTTGTCTTTCTTCAGTTCTTTAAGCAGTGGTCGGGCATCTTGGTTACCAGGCGTCAACTGGCGGATCTTGATCTTCAGGTTGAACTTTGCTGGAGCCTTGATCAGCTCCTGCATCCGCATCAGACCTACAGAAAATAGCAATTAGACATTTCATTTATCCATTCCTATTTGATTTTCTATTCTCTGCTGCGTGAAGATGACGGGTCAGGGTCAAGGATGCTTCAGCAGGGCACATGCTTGCTGTAATGGTAACTTGGATCCCTATGCTTTTCACCGCATGGACCTGTTGCACTATGCAAAACTTGCTTAACATCTTGCATCTTCTTCTATTCTGTTTTTAAAGCCATCAAGGGCAACACACACCTGTGTTGTATAGCCTGTGCACACACCCTAACTTCCTGTAGCTTGTACATGTGTAATCGTAAGGGTGTAGGTGTGCATGACATTTCAGGAAAACACATTTCTGATCGAAAATAAAAGGTAAAAAAAAAATCTATAAACTATGACATTTTAACAGCGGCATTTCATGCTCTCTGGGTCATGGGCAGGGACTGTATATGGGACACGCCGCTGGATTTCAGGCCGTCAGCATTGTGGTTTGGCTCTCTGCAGTGTGAAAGAGGCAGAGAGCAGGAGTACTGGCAGCTGTTTGATATGAGGCACTCGCGCCCTGTCACAGATTGGGTTCACCAGCCAGGACGAGGAAGGTGACTGAGGTAGACAGTGGAATTGAATTTTGTGAGTAATTAGAACCTTGACATATGAATATATTGTAAAGTCCGGAAAACACAAGCCAGCACTTTTGACCTCCTCTGCCTCTCTATTTTTCACTTAAAATGTCACACAGTGTTACAGTTAATATTCAGTAATATCATTAGCAAAATGCAGCCTTCAGTCAGTTATGAAACATATTCAGAAAAAGAGTGAGTTTTTCAGGTGTGGAGCTGGCTGACACACGACTATAATATTGATATCATCCTCATCATCATAAGACAAGATACTGTATGGGATATTAGCTATTATAATATGTCGATTAAGTTGCTATCGTGTGTGTATTTTCCTCGTCTTCAAGGAATACCTCACCCCCAAATTACCATTTTTACATCAATCATTCACCTTGTGCTATGATGAACCCGGGAAGAAAATTTTGTTTTTTTGCATGCCTCCTGTGATCAATTGATCAAACTGATTTATGCCTTAATTTCAAGCCGACTTGACTATTACAACACACTTTTTACTGGCCTCCAAAAAACACAGCTGAGAGACCTCAGCTCGTTCAAAACTCTGCAGCTTGGCTATTAACCAGAACCAAGAGGAGAAAGCACATCAGACCAGTCTTAGCTGCTCTGCACTGGCTTCCTGTTATATTTAGAATAGATTTTAAGCTCTTTCTCCTTATATACAAAGCCCTAAATGGGCTGGGACCAAGCTACATTGCTAACTCCCTTGTTAACTATTTGCCTCCAAGAACACTGCAATCATCCGCTGCTAGTTATTGGGGGTTCCCAGCAACAGCTGGAAGAAAACAAAGTATGCAGCCTTTATTTATTACACCTACAACTTTGGAACACACTACCTATAGATATCAGGGAAGCTAGCTTGCTAAATATTTTTAAGAGAAAGCTAAAAACGTAAGCTAAAGACTCTAAAGAAGACTCTAAAGACACGAAAAACTCTTTAAAAATGTTGTATCTTACTTGATTTTATGATTTTCCAGTTGTATGATTTTAAGATGTCATTATTTCATGACTTTTTATGACTTATTTCATCTTATAATTTTTTTTTTTGGTTGTAAGATTTATGGTTTTTAATCAGTTAATCCTTCTTTTAAACTGTTTTTAAGCGTCTTTTTACATTGAATTGCCTTGTTTGTATTTTTTAAGTTTATTATGTCTATTGTAAAGCACTTTGTGCTGCATTTCTTGTGTGAAATGTGCTATATAAATAAAGTTTAATATTTTTCTTGTCAAATAATAAAAAACTTTCTCTGATAAAATAATGAATTGAAGTCATAAGCAAACTTGTTTAACAACAGCAAAATTATATCAAAACATTCATTTACAAACTCTCACACAACTCAGAATCAATGCAGAATAATACAAGTCCCATTTATCCAGTCATGTGCTCAGTGCTTCTCAAACAGACAGCCTTTCCAACAAGCAACTGCACTGAAAGTGAAAATTATCGGTGTTATCTTCAAAGCCAGACTCAAATGCCAAAAACAGTAATTTTACCTTGCTGAACAGAGGAGCAGGTGGTGTACTGTTGCCTTGATCAGTTAGTTAATGAGTGTTATTGTGTGACTTTGGTGTTTTAAAAGGGTTAGTTCAGATTCACCAGAGTTGCATTACAAAACAAATAAGATCTATGCAGCTCCCATGTTCTGCAAGGTGAAAGTATTGTTTTATTCAGTGGAGTCTGGCTTTGAAGCTGTCAATTTGGGAGGTACTGAGCATACGACTAAACAAATGTGACTTGGATTATACAACATGAGAGTTTGTGAACGGATGTTTTGATGTAGCTCTGCTGTTAAATGTGGTCGCCTATTTTTGCTCTGTTATTTTCATTCACCAGAGGCATGCCAGGAAAAGTTTTCCTCACATATTCAAAGTCAAGGTATCCCTGTATCAATTTAAAAGTTACAGTGGCAATCTGACTGAAAAACACAATTGGAACCTACCTGTGCTGTCCTCGTAGACCACCGTCAGCTTCCGCCATTTGAAGAAAGTGACCACGTCCAGGATGGCCCTGGCGATGGCGGTGTACTCGGGATACAGGTTGATGAAGAAGGTGTCTTTGTTGTCCACTGACGGGTGTTTCCAGCGGGTCTGAATGTGAGGGACCTCCAGAGCGTTGCAGATAGACTGAACAGCACTGACCGAGGAGCTGTGAGAAGGGCCGAACACAGCGACCACCCCGAGAGCTAGCTGGTCACACACTGGCGGTAAAAAACAACACAAAATCAGATGGTTGTTGTTACAGTTTTTTGAGACTTTTCATTTAATTCTATTGCAAGCTAGTTTCACTTCCTATGTATGTTTAAATATTATGTTTTTTAAAGGGATTGTTTAGTTTGGGAACTGTATCTCTTTTTTTACCATAAGATAAGACAGGTACAGACTTGCACAACCTACATTATTAAAGCTAAACGGGGATACTAGCCATTAGCCATCTTCAATGGTATATAAAGAACATCTTTTCCAGTGGTTAGGGTTTAATATTTTGTTTGTGGAGTCAGAAACTTAATTACATGAATACATCCCTTTTTGGGACCTTAAAAGGTGCATTTCCCTACCTTTAATAGATGCTATCAATCCCCTATATCCAGCAATTAAGCCAGGTTACACTAATCCTACTGACTCAACAAACCTCCAAACTGAATGCAGAGACATTAAGATGCATCTATAATTTGCCCCACTTTGGATAAAAGGGGAAAATAGTACTGTAAATAACCCTCAAACCAAAGTATCCCTTTAAAAAAGTTCTTATTTTCCTTTTATGATGGAGCTGCTAATTATTGCAGAGCACTTCCTACCCACAAATGACACATGAATGATTTAGGTTATTATGCTGTCATCTCTTACAGTAATAACAGGTCATTTCTAAAGCCTCACAGAGCTACATCTTCATTTCCTACCTCTTCTGGAAGCCTCAAACCCGTCAAAGAGATTGATCCTCTGAATGTCGTAGGTGAGAGTCGTGTTGGGCATCAGGGTCTTGTTGCGGTTTATGTTATTTACAGCAAACTTGAACGCCAGCTCGTCCATACTCACTAACTCACTCTCCCGGGTCTCAAAAATACCACCTGCACATGGAGATTGAGGACAGAGACAAAGACACTGTCACTGCAGTCCGGTGATAACAGAGATTAAATTGATGGATTTCGTGCTCCTGCGTGGGTTGAGAAATTCTGCCACCTTTGGTTAAATGAAAGCATTTCAAAACCCACCACAGAACGCAACAAAGCAAGTGCTTCCAAAGCATCTTATGATATCATTGTTAGGATTGTTCGGAGGGGAGAAAACAAGGAGGCCTTGAGTAGTCTTCACTCGGTGGGTTTTATTTGAAGTGAACCCACAAGCACTTCAGGCTGGTTTTGGTGAGGCTTTGAAAACAAAACTATATACAAAAATGAAAAAAAAGAAACTTTAAAACTTTTCAAAAGAACATAACGAGATCCATTAGTCAGCAACAGAAAAGTTAGGCCAAGCCCGTGGCTATTGACAGCAAGGATCCAGCAGATGTGCACCTAAACTGAACCAACTTCAATGCCAATTAGGAAGCACTCTTGAGGAGTTTCTACGCCTCACTTTTAAAAAGGAAGCTCCTGCTACAAACCAGTCAAGTTAGCCCTTGATCAATAAAGACATCAAGAAAATAAATCACTGTTCTAATTGTCCTAAATACTACCAGTATAACAGCACTTAAAATAATTACAGTACTTAAAAAGCCCATTCCCTAAAACAATGAAAACCTTTGTACTCTTCAATTTTACACTCCGAGTTTCCTCTTTAAAGCCCATTGGAAGCTCTTACTTCCTCTTTGACAGCTTGAGCCCATGATTCATGCAACAAGCTTTTGTTAAGTTGCATATAATCAATAAATTAATATGAATGTAATGTACTAATAAAGTAATTGAGTGGTCAGTCCATAGGAATTTGGGTTACCAGGGTCACCAATTCAAGTCCCCATCTAGGCTAAACATGTGTGTGGACTTGTAGCTTGAGAGGTGCCAGTTCGCCTCCTGGGCACTGCCGAGGTGCCTTTGAGTAAGGCACTGAACCCCTGCACGGGGTGCCTATCCATGGGCAGCCCCCTCACTCTGACATCTCTCTAATTAATATATGTATAGGTCCTGTTTGTGCATGTGTGTGTGTATTTCAGGCCTGTGTGTATATGACAGCAGAGTGAAAAAAATTTGAATTTTCCCTCTGGGATTAATAAAATATATCTTCTTATTATTATTATTAGGCTAACATAACTCAGCTACAGAGTTAGCACCATAACAGACATGACTGCACTCATTTAGCTGTACTGTTGATGGGAGTATGCTTAACTTTTTGTTCCTTATACTGTTTATCTTTGCACAGCCCTTAGAATATATTCTTGCACATCCCTGCCTAGTTTTTTATTGTCCAATTTCCCTGTTACATTGTACATATTTTTAAAAAATAAATAAAAAATATATTTTAAAAAAGAAATAGTTCCTAAAGCAAATTCCTTTCATGTGAAAACCTACTTGGCAATAAACCAAAGTCTTATTTTGAAGTTTCAGTCAATAACATCCAACAAGAGCAAAAATTAGTTCAATTAAATAGAGTAAAATGATTATGTATTAAAAGGCAGATGGTTGAGTGTTGAGCAAAAAATGCCTGAGAGCAATTGTGCCAATAGTGTTTGCAACATGGAAAATAAATTTGCAGAATTTGGTAATTATGTCCCCCAATTATTGGAGTTCTGATTTGAATCAACAAGTGGTTGTTAGACCCAGGCAGCTTCAAAACAGGACACACATGCTCATAATCATCCAAGTGCACATGTACTTTGCATAAAAACAACTTGTACTGATGAATTTGCTTTTATTTGATCAAATACAGGAAATTACTGACAAAGAAGAAAACTCAATGGCACTGGTGAACAGTTGAAGTGAGTTAATTTCTTTGATATTATATTAGCCACTTTCTAATGAAGTATCCTTCATAAAGTTGGAAATAATAGCTTCATTAATGGCGATTACATAATTTAATTAAGAGGCATTAATAAGAACACATTTGGTTCATGAGGCTGTAAAAAAAATCCCATTGCATGTTGCATATTCATTCTATTTAATACAGTTATATAATGGTAGTCCTTTAATAAACGCTCATGGTTTTCTCACTTTTTCTAACACATTTCTCCTGCAAATAAAACTGTTAAGTCGTTGGAAAGGGGTTTAATCACCAACTCTGCAGTTAAATGTTAATAAGATGGTGATAAAAGGATTTTGGTTCAGATCATCTCCCCAGAAGACCACTAACTTACCAGTAAAAGGGATTTTTCACAAGCTTGCAGCCCAAAAGTTGCCAGACAAAGTGTTATTAACCATTAATAAAGACGAAGTAATTTATAACCCCTTCATGAAGGCTGCCTTACTAGAAAGCAGTATTAGAAAGTCTCTGTCCCATTCACAGAAGCCAGACATGGAAAGCAAACACAAAAAATGGATGAATGAGCCTGCAATGAGCCAGACAAGGTGTACAGCATTCTTATTTGTAAGACGAAACAGCGCAACGGCCTTCACAATGTAAAATTACACCAAATGTTCTCTACAGCCTGATTTAATGAGGGTCATTTCAAATAGTTTTTTTATGCAAACCAAATCTCTCAGCCATAACCAAATCCATAAATATGTTATGTCCACAATAAAAAAGATAATATTTGTAGTTTCAATGCCTCCAGCTTCAATATTCTATGAGCGGAGAATTAATTTGGAGTTCCCACAGGAGCATGCAAATGAAGATGAATATTAAGTGCTCAAAGATGAACAATAGTAATTTTTTCAACGAGAGATAAAGTATATTCAGAACACTTTGTGTCTCAAAGTGGAGAGAAAGTAATACAGAGCTGCTCCTCCACTGTTCTGACTTTTACTATGCGGGGACCCAAGGCCACACACGACTCGCTGCATAGACCAGCTGTCAGGAGCCTTTGAAGAAACAATGCTGTTCAGACAGACTTCTGAAATTGCCCCGGAACTCCTCATCAACATCCTGTCATCCGGGTGCAGAAGATGTGAAGTGTGGACTCAAAGGCGAGATGAAATGGAAGTAGCGTAATTGCTCCTGCAGTGTGAAAGGGCAGGAAATAAAAAGGCTTTAAGAGCTTCTCTTGGAGGTTCAAAACAGTCTTTTGAAAGGCGAGTCAAGTCACATCAGTCAAGACAGCAACTAAAAAAATATATATATATATATAAATATATATATTGGACATGTAATAGTCAGTCTCATAGTTACATTTTTCAGGTTAGTTTCCTCAGCAAGTTTTTACTCCCTTGCTGATACTGCAGATGTTTGCTCAGACTGAAACAATTTGGTCTATTTGTTGTACTATTTTTTCCAGTTCTAATAAAAGGCTTCCCGTCTGTCCTCTGCTGCTGAAGCGTTATTGTGAGCAAAAGATAACAATGATTTCCCCAGCTTATACTGTTATAAAAACATACAGTGTCAAACTCTGAAATTACTTGTCAGAACAGAAACAACAGGACGGAAGAACAGAAATCCTATAAGCTTGTCGTGATTGATTGGTTTGCTCAGAAGCACTCCAGCAGTACAGTACCACTACATTCATTCACTCTAGTCCAGATGTATTGGCTCATAACAATATAGCTCACGATATAGTGTATATGGCTGTGTAATGGTCTGTATGTATAGGGTGTTTACATATTGCTCAAGGGTGGTGTGAGGGCCAGGCAAAGCACAGACTGAGCTTTGCTCAAGCCAAGAAAAGACATGTGTCTGCATATATTTTTGGATAACTCTGTGAGTGAGTATTAGACTTCTGCACATCCAAACAACTACATTAAGGCTGAAATGCAGGGCTGGTATAATACTATTTGACTGGAGTTTGGGAATATATCAATATTATATCAATATTGTGAAATGAGACTAGATATAGTCATAGATTTTGGATATTGTATATCGTAAGTTTTGTCTTTTCTTGGTTTTAAAGGCTGCATTACAATAAAGTGATGTCATTTTCTGAGCTTACCAGGCTGCTCAAGCTGCTCTTTTATTTGCCACTTAAATGTTACATCTATATTTCTGGGGATTTTATCAAAAATCTTATTGTGTAAATATTCTGTGAAAGCACCAATACAATACAATACAAATGAAGCTCTAGCCTAAGTCCAGTAAGGAAGACAATACTTGTCATGCTCAGGTTTTAAGATTTCTTTCTCACCCTGCTTGCACCTTGACTTCTTGCACGCATGCTGACTCACTATCTCTAAGTGTCATTGTCTGAGTAGGTCAATTGAGTCATCAGCTGATTTACTATCAACCAGTAGCACAGTGACACAGCTTCTCTGTCAGCCTATCATCTTACCACTCCTCATTTTAAATATGGTTCTTTCTCTGCCGTGGTTCTTTCTTGCTGCAATCGTGCACACCCTCCACCTCCCCATCACCACCTAGTCTTTATAGATTCATCAGCCTCATCTGCCTCAGCAGTCGGCATCCCCAGAGTCAGCGGCCAACACCTCCACCAGTGTCTGGACTCCACTGGGGGATTTATCTTATTGCTGCTCAGATGTCCCTCGATCACAAAATATCTCCCTCTGGTGTCCAAGCGCCAAAGACTTTTGTTGAATCTTCATCAGCACAAATCATCTGTTAATCTGTACACTCATATTCTGTATTAAATATTTTCTTTACTTCATTTTTCTGTCTCCTGATTGAAATGTGGTTATGATACCTGAGTTTTGGCATCAATACAAAAACAATACCATACTTTGCAGATCATAAACTGCAAAACCTTTCTTTCATTTAACAAAAGAAGCCCAGGATCTCTGACATGAAGATCGATGCCAAACCAGCTTTTAGTTTTTGAGCCCAACAAAGTATTAAGCCCAGCTGAAAAGTGCTACACAGAGCAAAGGGTTTACAAGACTGCAAATTTATTCACAGGACCTGCACTGGATTTTAATAAACCTAGGCCCTGCTGTGACACTAACTTACATCAGGGTTTGTACCACTGTAACTGGTCCTTTATTTGTGAACATGTTCTCAGTCTCAAACATATCGTATCCAGGTCATGTGATCTGCTAAGTCAGTACAATACTAATATTTTTTAAAAATGAATATTTCATATCCAGGAATTCCCATTATAGCCACCACTGTCTATTCTTGTAATAATTAGGGAACAATTTATTAATAACTGTAGTTTATTTTCAATCATTCAGTTATAACTCAATTATAATAACTCCTAAAAGATGTTGCCTGTAAAAATTGTTTCCTTGAGCCAGTTGAAGGAATGGTACACATGCATGTGTGCACACATGATAAGGATGGTACCACCTCTGCCTCATTTTGAGCCGGGAAAAATCCTGGAAGACAGTGGGCAATCACTTTACTTTTTTCCCCCAAGAATGTTCCGCCTAGTCCCGCCCTACTATGCTGTGATTGGCTAGTATTTGTCATGTCGATGTGTTGAGGTTGGACGTGGTTAGGGTTAGAGCAAAGACGTCATGGTTAGGGTTAGTACAAATCACAGCACAGTAGGGCAAGACCCCCTGGACCCCCTTAACCCTAACACCCTGACCCCCCTTAAGAAATGAATAACTCTTATAATTATAATATAATTTATCATTTATAAATCCATTTTCAGATAGGATGGCATCTGGGTCCGGTTTATACAGTCTATGGTCCAGACTCCGGTGGGTGGGTTGAGAGGGGTGGCAGGTTAACAAGCAGAATGTATTTTGGTCATTTCACTAACAAGGGGTACGGCGTCTCCCCCGTAAATTGCCTGCTGTTTGAAACACATCCCAGTTTCTCATTTCCACAAACAGGCAGTGATAAAGATCCAAGGGAGTCGTTTGATGCATCCTGAATCATTAGGCGGTCCCAACAGGTGGACGATTAATTCAATCGAGATAATTGTTGCTTACATACAACAAGATGCTATAATACAGGAGGCGGGGGGGCAACGGCACTTTGTGTGAGCTTGGCAACAACTGCTGGTCAAGTACTGTACAGGTAGTATAGCCTGATGAGCTCCATGTGCCATGTGAAGACAGCAGAACTTAGTCACAGTGCACAAATTACCAACCTGATTTAATGTCTGGCTGTGTAGTCTGGCAATCATGGTCAATAGCTGATACATATCACTCCCTCTGTAAAGCTTTGACTGATTGTCTAGGCATGCTTAAGGAATATTAATTTGTTAACAAACGCCACAGATTCTCATGCATTCAAACTCGAATACAGGCACTCAAATGTGTCACAAATAAGTCCTTGTAATGCAAGGGAAGCCAATTAGTAATTATAATCAAGAATCATTAGTCCATTAACATAAAAATGTCATTTCTTCTGCAGTTACTGTGATTAGCAGGTATGTCGCTGTAACTGGAAGAAAAACTGTGCCATAAAAATGTGAATATGTGGTACAGTACGACGGATGGATGAGAGATTTATCCGCCTGCTGCGGTGGGAGGAAAACATAAAACAAAAAGCTGAAGAACAAATCTGAGCTTTGTGCCAACCTGTCACGCAGACCTGATCAATCTCTTCAACAACCCACCGGGGAGATAAAGATGTTTGTTTGTATGTGCGTGTGTGTGCGCGGAGAATGTCAACCCATCCATCCGTCACTTCGCTATTTAATTACAAATAATTATGTTTTACATTAGTCTTGTGGCATCCCGTCTTGCAGAGCAGTTTGAACTCTACTGAGGTTGTGACTGCAGCAGTCATAAAAATGGCATTTCTCTTCTTTTTTTTTTTTTTAAACAAGGTGTTTTTTTCCATGCAAATGAATTAATGTACCTCGGAGCACTAAAAGCATTCATTCAGCTCCCAAAATAATGAGGAATAATTTGCCTCAGGAACACGCATCCATCTGGCCTACAAGACAGCATAAATGGGCGTTAAAAGTTTCAAAGGACCCACAGGACTCTGTAAATGCCTTTTAACATGCGTTTGGGGTTTGCAGGTAGATTTTATCTGCATAAAATATAAGCACACTCAAGACGCACTGAGGCTGCTGAAAACACAGGATGGCTCATTATGGTCAAATCAAGGATGAGTGTAAACATAGAGTGAAAGTTTTTTTCCATTCTCGTCAGCGGTGATTAACGTTTGTGTAGGATTTGTGTTATTTGACAATGTTTTGAAGTATTTCTTTTTCGTTAAAAAGAGCAACAGTGAGGCTGTGATACAGAAAAGAGAAAAATATGTTCACACTCTAGAGACCAACCTTGGATGTTACAGTTTTGCGTCATAGTGGGGTGAAACCACTGCAAAATTCTCTATTTGTCATTTCTGAACAACAGATTTTTGACATGCAGATAACAACTTGTGCTAACCTGCTATTTGCATAGAGATTAGTGATACATTATGAACACCCTGCTGCAATCTGGATACAAGACGCTGTTGTTGTCTCATACCCCTTTTTCATCATTAAAACTATCAGACTGCCAGAGTTTGAGGAAAAGCTAAATTTACACATTGCTGATTTGGAAATGGAATGATTGTGGATGATTAAGTGCCATCAAGGTAGATTAGCATGCAGGTTTTACATCGCTAATTACTGTACCACCATGTTCCACTAAATTTCACACTTTCATCAAAAAAGAGGGGACAAAGTTTGAGGGGAAAAAAATAATTTCTTTGTCATCTGTCTGACCTCCAGATGGTGATCACCAAAAAACATGCTCTGGCTGAGTCATCTTTTATTTAGCACTACATTACAGTGGCAGGCAGGTATACATCAAAATGACTCTCAGTACCTGAGACAGAAGGAGTGCGGATCTTTGCAACCGCTCTGGAAGATCACTGAGCTGGACAAGAGAGTTCTCCTTTTTTGCTGACAGTGACAGAAACTACTGCCATCTGTGTCTCTCTGAAAACAGAGGACTGTCGTGCACTATAGCTACAGGCAGGAGGAAATGCATCTGGGAGGGTAGAAAAAAGGGGTCTCAGGTGTCAAAGTGAATGACAGACATTTCACTGACTTCACCCTGGCTGAGAAAACACGGGGGAAACATTTTGTTCCCAACAACAAATCAAGAAAGTCGCACAAATGGGTGATGATGAGATGTCAGAGGAGAAAACGAGAAAAAGAGACAGACAGAAAATGACTGTACAGGCACCAAAAAGACTCGGAGAGGTATCATAAAGTCAACATGTCCTACACCACAGCCAGCATGTGCTTTAATAGGTGAGAGTGGTGTACAGAAAAAATTATTTTTCACCAAAGCTCATATGATGCTTTTGGTCCAGAAATCAATGGCAATGCTTATTCAGCACAAGACAATTAGCCTCAGTCGTAGCACTTTGACAGAATTACACCAGCTTTCTATTTAAGAACTAGAGTTATGGGCTGTTGTTTGCCATTTTTGGGCACTAGGTTTGTACCATCAAAGCAGTAGGTGCTGCAGGTGCAATCACACTGGCAATGAAAACACAGCTTCCCTTCAGATTGAATCTCTCTCTCGGGTTCCAAAATCATTTGTTTTGTGCAGCTAAATCGGCCAAAGAAAAGGAGGCATGGACGTGTGTTTCGCTCGCCATCCTGAACTCAATCTGCACGTCACAAGAAAAGCCTCAGGATCAATACGTACAAAATGGAATGTTATCAATGCAATCCCATGACAAACTACAGCGCCCTCTCCTTTCTCACAACCAAAAGTCCTGGGTTTCTGCCAGCGTGATGAACGATCACACTACCGAGGCAGCCAGCTCCCTAGTATATCTGTGTAGGCCAACTTTCAAAACTCTGGCAATTTGGCAGAGGAGAGATTAATTTGTTTTCCTAATGGCCAGTTGTTGGAGAGAGAGGAACTAATGAATAAAATTAAGCAGGTACGCTCTTTATAAATGTAGGTTACAGCCTCCAGCTTAACTTCGGGTTAACAGAAAGCAACACCTGGAGCCAACTTCTGCGATTTCTCTCACTGTCTCTTACACATGCACGCATTTATGTGCTCACACACACAGACACCGGTAGTGTCTATGTACTGACATCTTTTACAGTGGTGTAAATTTTAAGACTTGTGTTGTTAAAGGGGGTCTGAGCTGAACCATCAAAGCTGAACTTACTGGTTTTGAATGGTCTTGAATATTAATGTGTAACCCAGAGCTAAACTCCAGATCAGAATCCCTCTGCATGTGCATCTGTGGACTTCACCAGATAAAATGAACAAATGCTGCCCATGCTAAAAAGAGATCTAACACCTAGGCGAGTGTAAATCAAGATGTTATCAAGACATAAAGCCTATAAAAGGCCTCTTACATTCCAGCAGCCGACATTATCATCTAATTTTTTTTTCTTAACTGCCTCAAAAACCGAGCATCGCTTGGGCTCTTATGTGCAGGTTGATATTAATGGCTTGCTTAGCGTGTTAACACAAGAGTGACTGGTAATGCTTTTTGAATAAGTAACAGGCAGATATACAGTTAAGTGCTGTAAAACATGTTTAAAATATATCTTTGGTTGGCAGGTTGTGAGCTATTTGACTGGTGTCTATCCTCTGTATTTCAGTGTGACCTAACCTTTGTCCTTTTAGCAAGCTCTTTAAAGCCCTCCTCCACTCAATGATGTGTTTTTGCTTATTGCTACTGATATACACTTAAATGTGTGACCTTCACTGAGCAAAATGTTGCATGTGAGTTTGACACTAGACAATCTCAGAACCCATCAGCTATTGGTCTGATAACAATTTAGCCTCTGAGGGCAACGGCCAATATTTCATGGATTCTGGCATAGCCACTGGATATCTAGATAATGGACATCCAGGACAAGACTTCATCTTCCGTGTGCCGGTCATTGTTTACAGTCCGATTAGCAGTATTGGAAATCACCAGCTATTGTTCTGATGATGACTTATAACCAGATATCTGCATATAAATGCAGATAAATTCATGTTAAAGAAGGTTTATCATCACCAGATGATAGCCTGTAGGTCCCAAGATGGCATTTTGGCCAACGCTTTCCACCTCTTTTGCTCTCGACACAAACTGTTTACCTGCATACGACCAAACCCTGTTCAAACATTACTGGTCAATATTACTTGGACTACAAACAGACTTCAAACTGAAACCAGAACACTTTTAATACCAAAATCTTGCTCTGTTGCCTACAGATTCTGCATTCATATGCAGAATGTGTTTATAGAGATTAGACACCAGAAGACTGTTTTAACATGAATCCACTGAAGGGGGAAGTTTCCCTCTGCTCACAGAGAAGGAAATTTGATATATTTTAGTTTATTTTCTATTTTGTGAATTCTAAATTAGGTGGAGGTTACAGGAAGCAAACCTGATCCAGAATCTCTGATGCTCCCCCTTTTCACTCTCTGGGGTTACAATTAATACGTCCGTCTTAATTGGATTAACCCAGAAACCCCCAGACTCAGTTTGCTGTTTGGCTTAGTGAGCCGAGATGTGTATTTTTCTATTGTTACTCTGCTCACCATTTGGTTATCATCACTGACAACAGACTGTTGAAAATCCATAATCATCTGTATTGTCTCTAAAGCTGTAAAGATTTTCCTTCTTCAAATTGGACCTGAAACTTTTACAGCAAAAACATTTCTTCCACACTCATTTTAAACCTGCGTTTCATGTTTACGTTTCAGTGAAGTATAGGAGACATAGCATTTAGATCTTTTTTTTCTAGCTCTTTTATTTTTCAGATTCAGGATCACATATTAAACATAATCAAACGTACACTGAAACAAGACATATCCGCGTAGTCATAGATTCTGGATTTTCAATGAGGGAGAAAGAGTATGTCTCAAAACTAGTTAATTGAACTTTTTTTGTGGAAAATGTATTTAAAAAATCAGACCCAAATTATTACTCAAAACAGGGTATATTTATATGTCTTCAAATACGTATGGAGGGGATCTTCAGTTTATCAGAAACCCCACCAGCAGACTGTTAGCCCTCCTGATCCTCTGAGCTAAAATGGAAAGCTGTTCTGTCAGGAAGGATCATTCATCCAAACGTAGGCTGACAACCTGGAACCACAGATTCTTTCATAGACCAGAAAAAAAGTATACTCATGTAGTATTGTAAGTGGTGCATGTTGATATTTAAGCTACTCCCTTCATTATCAGATACATTACAGGTCTTGTCAAACATTATAAACCACAACCTAAAAATGCAAAATTTCTAGTGAAAAGAAATGTCCATGTTGAACTGTGTCTCTGGATATCTTCCTATCTGTACACAGTGTTTCTGCATGTTATCTGATCCAGGAGCAGTACTGCATGCGAACCCCCTCCAGCCTGTGCCTCTCCAAGTTAGGAACAGGTGGCGGTGACACCAATTCCCCATTTATTCAGCCAATTACATCCACATATTACAATCCGACTCTGGTGTGATTCAAAGCCTGAAAGTGAGACGCTTGGATAATGAACACAGCCCACAGCGTTCACCAGCCTCCTCCTGTCTAATCAAGTCTAGGTGAAGTTCTCTCGCTCCTCTTAACTCCGCTACACGGCCTATGACAGCAAGGCTGAGGATGATTGCATCGCCCTCGCTGGTTACATTACATCCATCTCAGTGATGGATCAGCTGTTTGTGAAGATCAGCCACTGGAGGATGTACAGTATTTTGAATTAAAAAAAATATCCAAACAGGAGCGTCTGGTGGTCAGAAGAATATACAGGGAGGAATCAATAATCTATTACTTTCAGCTGTTTGTGTGTCTGGGTGTGTGTGCAGCAATAAGCACATGTAGTCTTCTAAACTTGGAATTAGATTAAAAAATAAACTTTTAAAGATACTGCATGAGTTTCAAACAAACCCTGATTGCAAAATATGCTGGAAGTTCAGAATCTCTGCATCATACAGAGAAACTTTCCCTTTATCGGTGGCATTTTTGAAGACATTTTGACAAAATTATGATTACCAGCAAGACACTGTCTCTTCAAGATGATGACGTGATAAGGGTGGATGTCTTAGTTATCAGCTCAGAGATATCCTCCACACATTTAGCTCTATTTGATTTAAAATTAATTTCTGCCTATTGTGACGACCTTTGCTTTCCGCACAGTAATTGAATTTGTGGATTCAATAAGGGCTGATAGGTGTTATCTCCAATTAACCAGCAGGTAAACGTGCAAAGTGTCTTTTAATGTAACCTTCTCCTCTGTCCTGACACATTCTCACTGACAGCATAATCCAGATAACAAGAAAAACAAGGATCACTTTCATGGGCAATACTGTGATACCTTATTGTGGGACAAAAATTACACATACTTTAAGGTCACAAAAACTGTGTTCACCACAGACTTGGACTAGTGAGCACACAGATGCTCTCAAACCCACATGCAGCACTCTCGGTTCAACTCAAACACGCAAGGAAACGCCAACACCACCGTGCGTAAACAGCTGTTGCGCTCACCGATTCTGAGGACTTGTGTTGAGCTCAGACAGAGCTGCGCCGCGAAGAGAAGACAGAAGAAAAGTGTTTTTCTTTCCTCCATAGTGCTCCAGGCGAACTCACCGCGGGTGTTGACACCATGACAGAGAGAAACGGCCCCTATGCAAGCGCTGAAACACCTGACGTGCCATGCCGGCGCGCAACCCAAGTTTTATTCCCAATTCGATCCTTTCCACTCTGCATCACTCCGTCGCAACAAAATTAAGGAAAAAATGATGACCGCCAGTCACGTGGATCCAACTTTCCCGCACAAAATCAATCCCAGTCACATCTTCTGAGCAAAAACTGGCGGCGAGGATGCAGAGAGACAGAGTAAACACGACCACTTTTACTCTGTGCGCCTCCGAGGCTGCAGGAGCTGGAGGGAGTGGGAGCGCGCGGATCAGCGGCAAGCACGTCAATATGCAATTGATTTCCGGTACGACTTTTCAAAATAAAAAAATAGTAATAGCCTACACCTGGTCATCAAGGTTTTGTGCAGATTGACACTGGCGTCAGATCAAGTGTTTTAGTCATCCCACTGTGTATACATGTGATGTCATAATTGTGACAGATGTTTAGCTCAGGCTAACCAACTGCTGTCTATTGTGCATGTTCAAACTATAGGCTGTATGAAATAATGGACTTACCACCTTGACATCACCCCACTGGTTTATGGACGCACATTCTGAAGCATAAAGTTTGGCATTTTGGCCATCGCCATCCTGGTATTTTGGAGCCGGAAGTAACCTTCTTGGACGAGGAAGCTAGCTGCTAACCTGGTTAGCATGGTGCATTCACAGCTATGGCCAACGATGCTAATATTGTAGCCGAGCGTTCTGGGTTCGCCTAACTGAGGGTGTAACAGCTTGAAAAACAACCGCTTCCCATTTCTTTTCTTAACACCAAAACTTTCACACATGTGTGAGTCCTCTAAGACAGCGGAATGTCACTCAAAACTTTTCGTGCCCTACGGCAACGCAAGAGGGACATACAATATAGTCTGTTACAATGTTAATGCTAATGCAAGTTTTTAACTAAAAACAGGCTTGAAACCATTAAAACAAAATGTACATTTCAGAAAACGGAGTGCCTTTGGAGCCAGCCTCAAGTGGTCATTCACAGATCTGCAGTTTTTTGACACTTAAACTTTATTTTTCATCCCCAGAGGTTACAGCTTGAACCAAAGACACTATTTTGACTATGTTTTTCTCCACTTTACAATATAGATATGTGCTGTTTGTAGCAAGCATGGTGGCTGTCAGTTTGGAAATACTTAAAATCAAGTAAAATACATCTATATACACTTAACATTATTTCTCAAAATAATGGGTGTTTGGTTTTTTTTTTAAACTTTATAGACCAGCTTTTATGCTGAATGCACCCATGGTCTAATTCTGGTTATCTCTGGATAGTTTGGCTCCATTCGGTTTGGATTAAGGAGCAGATGGATTGGCAGTGGTTCTCTCCACCGGTCCTGATGAGAGGAGAATAATCTTCAGGTTACAGGGCAGATGCCAGATTATCTCTCGCTGCAGACAAGCAAGGTCTTTATCTGACTGGGTCACTGGATGCCTTCCCATACTCAAATAACAACTACAGGACATGCAAATGTATTTTAAATAGTAAAAAATGTGTAAAAAGTCACCTGATAACCCTCACCAAAAATATTTTGGCATCTTTACAGAGACCTGACTGAAATTTGTATTTTTATTATTATTATTTCCACGGTTTGTCTTCTGAGTGGTATAAAACATAGTGATTTATGTAGCTAGATGACATCTCTCCACCACTGAATTTGTTTGTAAACTCTGGACTGCTGTGTAATGTTGTGACATTTAAAAAAAGATTTCAGGTGCCAGCCATCACACAGTCTTGCTCTCCTCAAGCAAAATGCGCATTACATCAGAACTGACATTTTGTTTATCACAATGTTTGTGAACTCAATCAAAGCTGGGAGCCAAAAACTGATCTGAAAAAAAAAACTGCCAACTTCAACCTGGACCTCTGACAAACGGCCTATAGACAAACTTAATTAACTCAGAAAATGACCATCCAGCCTCTCCAGAACGAGTCCTTGGGCAACTGCCCTAACACTAAACTCGCCTGATATGAATACTGAGCAGAATTGTCTCTCTGTAGAGTGTCTGGTAAATACCATGCATGTAAATGTCTGCTAGAGCTGCAGAAACAGGACTACTTCATATTTCATTAAAGAATACACTTTAGAAATGGACAGAGTAACTTTATGTACATCGGAAATAAAATTTGTTCTAGCTATACTGGTCCATTCTGCTTAAGCAAATTGAATTTCAAAGACATTTTGTCTTACTGTACTGTATATATTTGTGTCTAATTGACTTTAAAATTTACATGTGAAGTTGTTTGCTGTCTTCTACCATGGTACAGTTTTACTAAATCAAGCCTCTCCTTTCTTTTAAAATTTTAACTGCCTCTACACTTTCAGAAAATTTGTTCAGTTATTCATCAAAATGGCTTTTGAGCCTATATTCCATCCTTTAACATAATACAATTTAGACTGCAATTGAATCTGCAAAACGGTCCGGCATCAATCATTTTTATTTGATCAACTGAATGTGATCTTCCAATAACTTCAGTGAGGCAGTTATGATGTTAATAAAAACGCTAGGTCTTCCTTTGAAGGTGAAAATATGCTTACTAAGCTCTGTACCAGTGTCCCAGATGAGAAAAACTGCAGAACACACGTGTTAAATAAAAAGTAATTTCACACAGAACTAAATTTAAAAAATTTATTGTAACATAAAAATGATAATACTCCACAATTTTATGTACGAACACAGTTTTTTTAAAAGTACAAAGGGAGGAGTCAAAGGGGTTCTCACAGGATTTGCCTCCAAGGCCAGGTGATTGTACCTCACAGTCTGAACATCCCTACTGGGAATCATCACCCAGTAAGCTAAAATCTAAGAAACCAGCATCATAATAAAAAGACAATAATAAGAACATCCAAAGTGTATAATATCCCTCCACTCTCCTCACACACTCTGAATCAGAGTAGCTGGCAGATCCCCCCTCCCCTCACAGTTGGGTATTAAGTGCATGTTCAATACATCCATTAAGGTGCGCATGACCGTGTTGAGCTCAGCAATCAGCGTGTTGTTGTGATGACATAAAGTGAAACAGCACAGCCTGGTGGATAAGGGAAGAAATGCAGGAGATGTGAGGTGTTGGGATGGATGTCAAATGTCATGGATGTGGAGTCTGTCTCAGGCAGCGTCTCTGTGGTTGTGATGCTGCTTGATAAAAGGTCAAAGGAGATGGGGAGAAATAAGATGTCTGAATCAGTCAGAGGGTGACAGGTCAACTGCATGATTGCTCTTCTCCGTGGAGTTACAGTACAGTCTAGCATGGCTCTGTTGAATACCTCCTTTCAAAACAACAAAGAAAATTCAAGTAAAACAGGATTGCTGTAGGAATTATTATGCTATTTATCAAGGATGTGGAGCATGAGGAGGAGAGCATGGCCTCTAGGGCAAGAAAGGATACAGTATATTAATAACCTTAATGAAATCCATTAGTTACCAAAATAACAGTGGCTTTTTATTTTAGCAACAAAATTATAGAGTGGACATTCATGTGAAGGGCACGAGCTTGTTTCTGGCACCAAACACACAAAAGGTGGTTTGTAACACTGGGCAGCTGAGTGTGGTGTAAACATTAAAAATTACAGTAAAAAGGCAATAATTAAATTAAGAATAGTAACTATCTTTTAAAAAGGATATGCTAGGAGACAAAACTGAGCTTCAAAACATTTCATACAAGAGGTTAACGGCACTCTATTGTACTCCTGACTATACACCGATGTGCAGCTGATATTAAGTTAAAACAATAAAAAGCACAATAAAGCTAGTCGGATCTCGCCATCTTTTTACACAGCAGTCGTTAAGCCAAAAGCCCCTGAAGAGAAGATCAGTAACACACAGCCCTTGAGTGTTAAAATACAAACACAGTTTCTGAGTCAGAAAAATATAACACCCACATTCCTGTGTTGAAAAATAGACATTTTTTGGCCAGGAGATCACAGTTCGGTGGTGACGTCTTTTCAGCACGTGTGCACAGAGCAGCAGCTGCCTGGAGTCTCTGTGTCTGTGCTCCTGTGTACTCAACAGTGTTCATACACACACTTATTTGTTTACTCACGTGCACATGCAGTGCTGTTATGTTCATACGTCCACATATAATTCCACAGGTGTGTGTGATGCCTGCGTCCAAAACAGTGAGGACCGTGTAGTCTTTTGGGTTCACTTTTAAGGAGCTCGGGATGAGAATCTCTGAGTACGTTTTACTTTTCCTTACTCACATGGTTCAGTATTTCAGGATTGTCAGAACAGGGGAGATGCAGGTGAGGCGGGGAGAAGAGGGTTGTGTTGTGATGCAGGGAGGACTGGCTATATACAAATACCTCCAAATTCTACACATTTAAAGCTTGTATCCAATCCCTCCCCTTTCCTTGCACTCCCACTTTCTGTTAAAAGTGGAAGAAGCCATTTTCCTCCTTTCTTCATTTTGTCGTCTACAATTCCCGATCAGAACACATCACTGTTGCACCCGTTAGCAAAGTCATCCCGCCTCACCCAGATGACATCATGGTCTTTGTTTGTGGCCCCCTCCACAGCACACTGCTTCAAAGGAGCAAGCTTAAGAGTCGGGGTTGCACTGCGGGACAGAGAGACACCACAGGAGGTGAAGGAGTCTACAGAGCCTGAATCATCACCATGCTTTATTCGATCAACTTCCTCCTCCTGCATCACACTCAGCGTGATCCCAGCCTCTGCACGTCCATTCAAGTTATGGCTTGTCATCTCTCTGCCCTGTAGGTCGAGTCCCTCCATTTTACCCTCCAGGTCAGCCGGTTCTGCCGACGCGGCCCGCACAGACTTGCAGTACTCGTCGTCGTCACTCAAAATGTCAGTTTCCTTCACCTGCCCCAAGTCGATGCATTCACCCTGGTCTTCGTAGCATCCCAGGTCGAACTGCTCCTCTACCCAACGGTCTGTGTCCTCTCCTTGAGGTTTGTGGGGTAGAGGAAGAGAATGCTGGGACAGCAGCGGGTATGAAGAAGGGTAGGAAGAGTGCTGGGAGTTGTCTGGATCGTTGCTGTTGTTGTTGTTGCCATGGAAAACCAGGTCGGTGTCGATGGTAAAGCGGTTCCTCACCAGCTTCCTGCGGGCCAGCCTTCGCGATGGAGCTGATGCTAAACAGACAGATAATCAATATTTTGGCTTGTTAATGTCATGTACAAACATTGTAAGCCCTTCTTGTCCTGTAAAGTAGAAGCTATACTTAAGCTTTATCACCTGCTCTGTTCATGGAGGGCCGCATCCCTTTGAGGGCACACAGACGTTTGCCCCCAAATGGGACGTACTGCTGGTTGGGTGGCAGAGATTCTGTCTTAAGAAGTTGGCGGCGCTGCTTTTCCCTAAGGATGGAGTGGACTGCTTTTAGGAAGTCCTTCTTACTATCTGGAGAACTGCAAAATAGACAAAAACACCAGAACTTAAAAATAATATACAAGAGAAGGTTGTCTTGTTTGCAGTTTTATGCAGTTTAAAAAAAAAAAAAATCATACCTGCAGCACAACTGGAAGGTTCTCTCAGGTCTTCCTTCAGATTCAGATCTTGTGTGAACTATCTCACACACCGCTGTACCCTCTGAGTCTAAGAGGAAGAGAGATGGGATCCACATTTATAAAAACATTCACTTAATTTCCGTCATCAATTTCTTTCCCCTTAACAACAGGCCATTAGGCAGACAAACGATAACACTTGAGCTGAATTGCCAGAGGGTGATTTAAGGTTCATCTAGGACAGAGATGTGAAGAAGATTGCATGCAAACCTACTAATAGGTATCCATCTGTTTTGTTTATATTGGTTGTCATTTATTTTCTGTGAAGACAAGCAGCAACACTGAGTGGACTCCGGAGCCTTTGGAGCCACTGTCAGAAAAATATTGAGTCATCAGAAACAACCTCTGTGGTTTGGGACGACAGGCTCCCTCACATCTAAACGATCTTTAACTATGACCTCGGCATAAAAATGTCAAATATATTTATGCCTAAAGAACAATATAATTCAAGCTTATGTCCATTTTTAAGTGGTGAAGAACTATTAGGGAAAGGAGCAAATATATAGCTCAGGTACTACTGAAACACTAACTGAAAAGTCTAATATCTCCCTCATGAGACTATATTAACTTTGATTAATAACAGACTTTTGGTGCAGATTCAACACACATATTCCCACAGAATAATGTGTAATACATTTATTCATGCAATAATACAATCTGTAGCTCATGCAAAAACCTAAAATCCTTTCATAACTTTCCCCACTGAACAGACTTTCATTATGGAGACATCTGGCTGACTGACAACATCAATTATGAGGTCTATGCTTCCCTGGCAAGAGAAATTGAAGTCTCCACATGGTGCCTCAAAGAGCTTTGTCTAAACATTTCAGTTCTTGTCCGTTACATATTTCAGACTAAAGACCGGATAATTAAAGGGTTTTTCTGATGGAATTTGATCTCACAGGTCATCTACTCCAATTATACTGCAGCTTTTCAGTCACTGAATTTTTTTTTAACTGAGCAAAAATATATCAGAGAGTAAGTACCTACATTTATAACCTTAACCTCTATACAAGTCAGCTAGTTTGGGACAGAAAAAGTGAGATAATTGCTTGAGTTTGGTGTGTAAATAAACTATGAAATTGCCTATTTACGAAGCTGGAACTGACCCCAAAAGCAATCCTGCTTCCGAGACAGTTATGTGCAAGATTGAAAATAACATTTGCTGCATATTTCTGCATTTTAATAGACTTACTTGCAAGGGCACGGACTTGCAGAGAATCTGTTGCGATCATGTGACGGAAACGGAAAGGATCTTTGTCATCGCTCACAGATGCACGGTGAGATGCACCCTGAAAAAGAGAGAGTGGTTGGATATCAAATACGTAACCACTGCAATACATCGACGTGACAGCAGAGAGCACAAGAGTGCAATGACAGAGGGATGGTTTAACAGACACAACCATCCCCTGTGCTTTACTGTACAAGTGGAGCAGTAGTGTGTGCATATAAAGTCTTTTCAGTCTGTTCAATTGCCAATAAACACCCTCATTCAATTCAGTCTATTGTCCCATGGTGAAAGACATTAACCTTAATTTCTTTGTGGTCTCAAAGCACCACCCAAAACTTTAAAAAAGCAATTTAAAAAAAGCACTTCAGAGGAAGCCCAGAGCCTCAATCCGCACAGAGCATCCAACAACAAAGTGTTTTTCTGACTGGATTAATCAACAGAAAATGGGGGGAAAAAAAGTACTTACGATTTTTTTCCGGTGCTTGGAGCTGTCTTTGTACACAAATACAACTGCTGTTTTGAACACTAAATGAGGGCAACAGAGAGATGGAAACCATTAGGGGGGTCTGCATTCAGTCATTGCTTATATCAAAAGATTTTTCATCTCAACTTAAATTGCTACAGTGACAGCTTGATACGGCATGTCAATGGACGCTTTTAGTTACATCTTTCAAGGGAAAAAAAAGAACACAAACTGCTGGCATGCTATACCAGCAGCACAAAGATGAAAATGGACCAAAGTCACGACATTGCATGCACAAAGCAACCACTTCCACTCACAATCGCCTCAAAAGGAAAAGCCCTTATACTATGTAGATGTAATATTTATACCCAGAAGTGTCTGTGCTGAGTGAAATTTTAAGAAAGAAGGCACTTCTAGGTGTGTGAGAACTTTATGTGATCCTGTTAATGTAAGGAAAACATGCTGCACTTCCCGTGGTAAGTAAAAAAATAATGCAAAGATCCCTCGTGTTATATGCCCGACACTGTTTTCCTTTTACCAGGTCTATTTCCTCACCGCCTGAAATAGCACCCAGTCTCACACTATGCATGACAGTATTATGTGGGGTACAGTAAAGTGCCATCTGCCTGCAAGTGTTGAGATACTCTTATATACAGTCTGCAGTGTTTTTCAAGAGCAGAGAGCAGAAGATACACAGTAGATCTGCTCCTTCATTGTGGAGTATAACTGCATTATCTTCTGTGTATAGAAAATATTTGTTTATCCATCTATAAAAACAAAAAAACCCATCACACATTAAGTTGTTAATAAATACATGGGGATGAGGCCGTAACAGATGATTTGTCCATTTTGAAATTCTGCAAATGTGACAAAATGTTTCAAGTTATATAATGTTTTGACCAGTCCTGTGCATGATGATGCAAAAATAGGCATGTGATCATCTATTTTGTAAATATGCTTATTTGTTACGTCCTTGCTAGAGGTCTTCTCCAAAAGAGAACCGTATCACGTCTTAGAGACATGCAACTCTCACAGCCTTCTGGCCCACTGGCACCTGCACTACTCCTCCTCCATTCAGTTATATGCTCGCTGATGGGGACAGTTAAAGCCTGTGGAACTTTTTAACCAAGCTTAACTGAAAATGTACGCAAGTGGGCAGTTTATCAGCTGCAATGCAACCGAAAGCTATGCAATAAATTCCATTTTTATAAAGCTTTTATCATGTTCTTCGTACATCATTATTTTATATATATATGGATCTGCTTCACGGCTGTTGAATTTAATTGCATTGGATATAGTTAGGTGAATCTAAGAAAGCCTTTAAATGCATGATGAATACTTCTAGTCTGTAGCTGTAATTATGTAACAGGTCTTTATTCCTGTGCACACAGCTGAAACTTTTAGAAATGAAAAAGTGATTTAAATCTAAGATATTCCCATATAGTAAAGACAAGAGAGGAGCAGAATTAATTCTACAACATAATCCAAAATCCACATTAAGCCTCACCAAAAGCAGCCAACTCAGGATCCTTTTTGCTCTTGACCAAAGAGGCTGGAGGGTTGATCCACACCACAGTAGAATGTAACAAAAGATCTCCCATCGAGAGGTCAGCCACCTGAGATATACAGAAGTACTTCAATTCAATTCACAATGACTTAATAGAACTTCATTTATCCCAAAGGAAATCATTGTGCCAGAGAATGCTTTAAATGACACTAACACTAAGTGCAGTAACCACAATTTAACGTTCACAACTAGTAACAACCACAACAACCAATGGGTTCCCCAGGTCAGGGTCACTCACTGGGCCTGGTTTTAGAAACAATAGAGTATTAAATGTCGGGCAAAATATACAAATATACAAGATAAGAAGTGTTTTCAAGGAGCAAAAGCAAAACAAGGGCCTAACAGAGTCACAACAGGAGTAAGATTAGTACAAGAGTTATAAAAAAAAATGAACTAAAGTGGTGGAAAAAAAGCATAATGTGCCTGATAATCAATGTTATATTGACTATAACGTAGCAATGAGAAGTAGTATTGCACATGATTTTAGAAAATAGTAGTAGTGATATTGCCAGAAAAGTAATATTGCACATGATAATAACACAACAATAATAACATAGGAGTTTAATTCATCGGATGATTTATTGCATTTATGCTGGATAACCTTGGATAAAACGGTCATTATCATGTTTACCTCTTTTTTATCTGCCGTCTGTTCGTTGATGAGCTGGTCGAAAACAGCTCCGTACTCCTCATGAAGCTTTTGCATCTCATTGATGTGACTCGCAACTTTGTTCATGGCCTTCATTGCAACTGAAAGGGGGAAACATTCATCATCTCTGAATCATAATGTCCATAATTTATTGTATCCTCATTAATTATACTTCCATGGGTCTGGAGTTGATATAATACAGTTTCACAGCAGTTATGTGCTGCATCAAAAAGTGCATGTGAATAATATATAAAGAGACTGGCTTACCATCTAGGTGGTAGTGTTCCTCACTGTCGGGGTCAGTGAGAGAGTACAGCTCCTTTAGCAGCAGCGGGTACTTCAGGACCCTCTGGATGGGTTTGATCAGGTAAGACTCCAGAGTGGATGAATGTTGCTGTCTGGGGTTTCTCTCAGCCAGGAAAGCCTTGAAATCTGGATCGGTCTTTGCTGGAGTGGCAGAAATATGAGCATTCATTGGCAAACAAACACTGAAACAGACACAGACAGCTGCATCTAAAAGATAAGCCACTGTACGAGCAGAGAACTTTGATCATGAGATGAAAAACTGTAAACAGGTAGTGACCTTAGCAGTAAATGCAGAAGTTCATTCAAATGCCTTCAACTGTGTGATTACACACACTGTCAGTCTTAAGTTTATGCCTCACTGTATGCTGATGCTAGTTGCAGCTCGCCCTCCGTACTGCAGGGCATGTGAATAAAACAACATCCTTCCAGAATTACACCAGTCCTTCAGCTATCACATGCCACCAATGGTAGAGCGCAATAAACTACGGTGCAGCTATCAGAGGAGCATGTGGTGGCTCCGTGCTTGATGCCAGTCCATGTGTGCATGTGTTTACCTTTAGCCAGGACCTTTGGGACCTTGGTGTGGCTGGCACAGAAGGCGCTGTAGATCTTGAAGCGATCGGCATAATACAGGAATGAACCGCCCAAGGAGAACAGCACTTTCTGTGGAAACAAATTGCAATGTCATGCTATTACAATTGAATTATCTTTGCTTTAAATTGAGGCTGCACTACAGTAAATGGGAATTACTGCCTTTAAAAAAAAAACTTTTTTGTCCTGACTTAAATTTCTCAAATTGCAGAGGCCTCCCATACAAAACTTATTCATTTTGACTCTAAAGGGGTCAAAACATTGAATATGTTTTGTTTGGGAGACTAATGCAATTGGAGAAATGTAAGTCAGGGCAAAACACATCTCTGTACAACTGCAATAACACCTTAAACCACATATGTAAGGAATGTTGCACAGCAAGTGGGTCAGTATTTTGAAACAGACCCTGACTGAAGTGGTGTACATTATCCTGCTTATTAACTAGCTACTTACTAATAGTGTTGGGGAGTCGTGAACTACATGCAATTAAACCAGTAGTACACTGAACACAAGAAGTTATTACTAGTTAAATTACTTCTTTGGCAATTGTTTGTGTAGTAAACCACTGAAACTACAAACAGTTTGGTGCCATAAAAGAAAATTAATGATTTTATCTTACAATTGCTTCTCTACTGTAATTGAACCACCTCTGATTACAATTAGTCATAGGTAACCTATTTATTACTGCTGTTTATTAACAAATGTACAAAGCTGTTTGTTGCTATTTAATAAGCTACCTGGCTAAATGAGTGATCCTGCTTGGTGCAATACCCCCACCTCGACTCTAGTTTCTGGGAGGCAGGTTATCTGACTGATGGACATCACAAACATTGCATCGCATTGCATTTTCCTATGAACAGTCAGGTATTTTATTTTATTTTATTTTTTGGCTTATGTATGACCTGTGAACAAGTGGGCACTTTTTACAATAACTCAATTGAGTGGCGTTTTTGCTGGCATGTGACTTTTGTATTATATTTAGTTATGGTTACATATCACATGTACATGGTCAATGTGATCTTTTTTTAACAAAGTAGTTTGAACTAATTTTTCCAAGTAGCTTAAATTACCCAAACTAGATGTCTCCTGTGGGTATCTCTGCTGTAACTCCAACTTCTTCCAGTGTGAAGTAATTGGTAGCTTGGAAAGCGATGCTTTCAAAGTAGCTTCCAACACTGCTTACTGGGGAAATTAATATTTTGACATAGTATACTTGAAAATTATTTTACTGCTTCTGCTCAGCATCTATGATCAGAACTGTGTCCATAGCAACAGTCGGTTACTGTGTCTATATTCCTGTAATAAGATAAGTTGTCCAAGTAGCAGTCAGTTCTAATCAGCAGCACCAAGTGAATTAACCCTAATGTGAGACAAAACTATTTTAAGGTTAAAAGGTTAATGATGCATAGTTCACGAGATCAACCATCCCTCACCTTAAACTGCTCCACTCTTTCAAGCTTTTCCAGATCTGGCACTAATCTGATCCCATCTTCAAGCGTCCGGAGAAACTCCACCTGGAACTCCACCATCTCCCCGAGGTTACCGAATAAAACGTCCAGCTATAACACACACAAATTATCATTCTGACGCTGCCACTACCTTAAGAACAGTGTCAGTGTTTAACATTATATCTACAACAATCTGCATGCAGATTTTAATTCTTGTAACACACAAATCAGGTATAAAGTACCTCATCTTGTGTAAGGAAGCTTTCTTTCTGCAAAGGTGTCAGGTAGCACTCTATCAGGCAGCTCAGGTCCTGAAAAAGACAGGGAACAGAAAGAGATGAACCTGTGATCAGATGTTCAGATGGAATGGGGAAGGGCATGCGTAGGTGCCTGTTGACGTGTACTGTTTAATATAGAGTCATTACTTAGGATTCTAAATAACAGGAAGAAATCAGCTCTCACAGGTATGAACATAACTCACCCTGACACGTTACAACCCAGCTAGAGGCTGGACAAAGGGGAGGAGAGCACAAGCTGTTGGCTGCTCAAAAGAACCTTAATTTACATAACCAAAGGCAAAGAAGTGTGACGATAAACTAAATGTAATGAAACAAGTGAAGAAAGAGGCTGGTGGGTGCCATCAGCTTATTCAGTCTTGCATCTAAACCAGCTGAAGAGAATCTCTCTGATAACCTAACTTCACCCACCAGGCTCCTGGAGGGAGAGACTTGTTTAGAGAACGTCACCCCCCACCCACCCCCACATTAAACAGACAAACAGACAGACAGGTGTCACTGCCAGTACTTGTTCTCATTGTCTGTCCTTGATGCCAGGCCAGCTGCCGTCAAACACTGTCAGCTCCTCTCAGCTGAGAAGCCCAAAAGTCGCAAAGCAGTCTTATCTCCCTTGTCTGTGCATCAAACTCTGTCTGAGAAAAAGGTGAGGACTAGCTGCTTCCTCCATCTACTCATTCCCTTAAACAAGGGCTCTCTGCTCTCAGTCCAGCTGATCAGAGGTATGCTGTGATGTTCACCATTGACAGCACCCTAAAAAAACAGCAACTACCTAAAGAAAGTGCGAGGAGGAGACCACACATTGTACTAAAACAAAGCTTATTTTACATAGCTAAAAGGCTAATTAGTATAATGACAAATTAAATCCTAAAAAAACACAAACAAGGTGGAAGTCAGGGGAGAGAGACTGGCTAAATGCCGCCAGGTGCACTCAATCTCTCCAATGTCCTGACTCCACCCAGCAGACTGCTGGACAGAGAGACCTGCTCAGAGAGGCAAGGCCGCTCTGCACGCCTGCATGCCTATCACATTGATCATGACACTCCCAACAGTTTTACCAGAATAGCTTGAGACTGTGTGTCCATTGTCATCAAACAGACAGATATGACTCACTAGGCATTGATTTTTGTGGTAAATATTGTCTTAAAGACAGTTAAACAGAGCTTGTACTGACTTTGACGTAAGTCTTCTCCGTCTCCACCAGTTCATTGATGACCTTGCGTAGCTTGTCTGCGTGGGAGAGCTGTCTCTGGGCGGCAGCGCCGGCCGTGGGCGGTAAAGCTGACACAGGGCTCGGGGAGAGGGACGACGAGGACGACGAGGAGGAGGATGACATAGGGCACTCCAGGGGATTCATGTCATGGAGACTGCGGCAGAAAGCAGTGACCTGCTCCGTGCTCTGTACAGAAAGAGACAAAGAACATGTCATAGTCTACGCATCTCTTTAAGGGTCATTTTAAGTCAGAGACGGCTGCTATTAGTCCATTTGACATGTTAAAAGGTATTTGTTCTCCTGAGAGCTACTGTGAGAGGCAAGAGAAATAAAACTTAAGTAAAAATAAAAGACCTCATGTGTTGGATGTAGACTTTTGTAGAGTATGACACAAAACGAGGATATCACATACACCAATATCCATGGTTTTCATACACAGATACATACAACAAACTAGAAAGTATGCACCACCAACAAAACATACAGTACATTCTTGCTAAACCTGCCATAACAACACCCACCTACATCCCTAGTATCAAAAATACCAAGCATGAGCAGACCTGCCAGGCCAAACTGGTACAATAGTAGGCGTAATTTAAAAAAAAAAAAAATAGGGGGCTCTTTCCTTCCACCTCCCTCAGGCTATACAGACCAATATTGGTTGAAATTACTGTTGCTCTTGAAACTCAAAAGTCATACACTGATTATTCAGTACTAGGCTTTTCAAAATGAAGGGAAATAACTTCTTCAAAGCTATGATGAATCATCTTCCGTACTGATGTGCAACAGCAGTTTAAAAAATTACAAATTGGAACCCACGCAAGAACATAAATTGGATCAAGAGGTTCTGTCCACATCTAATAGTTTCTTTCATACTCCCAAGGCTGTGAAGGTGAATGCACTGTGCGTAGGCATCAGAGACAAAAACTAGGGAGAAAGTGACAGGAGCGTCATCAAAAGGGAGAGGCTGGATGTGTTAAGGCAAATCTGAAATGTTCCGTGAGTAATACAGCAATATCATTATTTCTACAATCACGAAAACAATTACTAATCTTTCCAACGTCTACAAATGCAACCTGATCATCAACTTCCGATGATCACAAATTTCAGCGTCTCTGGATTTCTATCAAACATTGGTGAGTCTGTGGTTTCATGGGATTGTTTGCGGGCCAAGTCCAGGCAGGCTGTTGCGCGGACTGCGAGGTCTGTTGAGAGACAAAATGTACAATTACATCTTTTCAGTCTCTACTCAGCCTCAGCCAGGACTTGTACATTAAGGAGACAATTAGAATCTCCTTGAAATGTGTTTGAATGAATGAGCTCAGCCCACACACTGAACACTAATTGCACTTCATGTCTCATTTAATGTAGCCCCTGTAGAGGACCAACACAACATGCCTAACGTAACAAATATCACCCGTATTGTACTGTAAGTGTCTTTCACAAAACAAACCTTTGAAGAAATGAAAAGTTTTGATTTGTTACGGATAATTACTTGACATTTCCTTTCTTCTGAGACATCTGAAACTCAAACAAGCACAATGAAACCACTGCAAAGTGGCACAACTACACACAGTGAGTCACTGCAGTGGAGCTCTGTTGTGTACAGCTGATGAGATGATGCAAGCCAAAATCTGTATCTGCAGAAAACATGAAGCAGGAACAACCAGATCTTCAGCCATTGTTTAGTTTGACAGGATTAATGCTTCTAATTCAACCCTGCAGACATCAGGTGTTATACATGGGAGCACCTTTGTGCTTTCTCCTTATTTATGTGCATGGGGCCAGTGGAAGTGTTTATTATAATCAGTAAAAACAAACTGTGCCTGTTTGTGTTTCTGCTGCCTGATTTACAGACAGCTGGTCAGCTGGGGGACATGGCTTGTCTTTGCTGATTCCATGGCTTGTCTCCTTTTGGACTGCAGCAATGACAAACACAATTTTCCATTGTGGTATTCAAACCAGTTTCGCAACACTGCTGGGTCCACGCACACACACACACACACACACACACACACACAATTTGACCGACATGCTGATATTGAAATTCTGCAGTCTAGATAAGCTCCTTCAGTCACTGGAAGGAAGCCACAACAACACTACGCAAAACAATGTAAGGCAAGTAAAATAACATGTATCTATAATATATAATCTACAACAATATATCATATCAGATTGAATCCTTGTCCATGTCATTCACACTGCATTGTGTGCATCACTTACAGAGGGCTAGTCATGTTAAAACAACCAAAGTATTTGCATTGCAGACAATGTAAACTTTCCAAACTGATCTCACTTAAACCGACACACACACATACACACACACTGTATTACTGAATAGTTTCAGACAACAAATGACAAAATGATCAATGCGCGAACAGGAAAACTGATCCACACTCTAATCATGCCTTTGAGTTTCTATACACACAGAAACAGAGCATAGACATTGACAGTCTTGCCACTCGTGGGCGAGGTCTTGCCCTTGACAGCCAGAGGAATTAGTGACCGCCAAGTGACAGATGGAGCAGCGACAGAGACAGATGACAGCGGGAGATGGAGATGGAGATGGAGATGGAGGGATGGGGTGGAGAAGGATGGCTGCATAATTCTTTACCAGCATCCTAATTAAGAGGCAAAGCGGAGCGTCTATGCACAACTTTCCAGCCTGCGACTTAATTCTAAATGGGCAGCATCAACATATTAATACAGAAAATGTGGATACACATGCCAGTAGATACACTATTTGGATTTTAGGGATTAAATTAAAGATGAGAAAAGTATCATTAACTGCACTGTAAGTTTCTAAACGACTGAGCCCGACTGATACTATATGTCAGTTGTTAGATTTGCAGCACAGTGATGATTGTTTAATGCCACAATGAGTCTAATTCATTCCATTAAAATATAACTAGGATGATATTATCAGGTCCGAGCACTGCAGCTCATGTAATCACAATGTGTGATCAGTCACAAATCTTCCACTAATTGTCAGAATGGGCTGCTCCGCTGGCAGTTTAACCTCTGACCTCAGCACTGACGATACCATCACATAATCACTGACCACTGCAGGATCATATCACAACACAAGGGATCACAGACACTCACACACACACCAGAATGCACGGCTCACCAGCTGTAACATATCATAGATGGATTCGGTCGAGTGTCTCGAGTTCCTGCTCCTCTTAAAGGCTGACATGCTGGCAGGTCAAACAGAGTTCAGCGAGAAGTCAGTTGTCCGTTTCCTGTCCCGTCTTTCCGGCTCAGGTAGTTTCTATTCCTCTGTGCCACTCAGTGCTGCAAGGATTTTTTCTTTTCCGCGTCCAAAATGTACGACTGATACACTGTGCAGGATGTATGGCTCTTAAACGAGTCCGACCAAACTGATCAAAAGTGTAAAAGTAAATGCTTGCTATTCAGCCCTCACACTACTGCTGGTAAAATCATTACTGTCGCAGCTGAACAAATAGGTCGAAACACAGATTGAATAGAACAGATTGAAATAAACAACAGCGCTCTCATGTCGTGTTATCCTACAGCATCTATCTTACTCAATTCCCCAGGACTGCCTCTGCGTGCTCCCCTGTCATCTACCCGTTTCCACTCTCTCCTCTTTTTCTTCTCTCTCTTCGCCTCTGTCTTTGCTGCCTATCTCACTTCTGTCCAGGTGTTGGAGAGCAGCAGCAGCACCATAGAATACAACATTAAATAAGATCAAATACCACATCCTCATGAGAGATGGAAGAGAAGAGGGGAGGAGAAAGGAGGGAGGAGGGAAGGGGAGGTGAGGAAGCAGTGGGTGGTGAGAGCCAAACACAGGAATACAGGAACAGCACAAAAAGACAACAGGCATCTGGCTTCTCTCTCTCATTGCAACTCAGAGACTTATGCCACCACACTTGAGAAAGGAGTCTGATTAAACAACAGGTAAATACTATGTACGAGCTCCTTCTCATATTTAAAATGAGTTTCTGAAATCCCTCAAGCATCAACCTAATGGAAGCAAGATTACACAGTCGAAAGGAACAAATCTGGACACCAATTTGAAATAAAAACATACCCAGCACAGTAAGAAATGCCCTGACGCGCAGAACATCTCCTCCTGGTAGTCAAAGCAGCTTCAAGTATATTCTACAAATGATCTCTGATTCAAGTCTGACTGGAACTTCAAGTTCTCATCCCATGATTGCTTCGATCTAAAAGCCTGAAATTCACTTTCCAGCACCACCTTTGTCAGTCCAATGATGGCTCACCACACCACACCTGCTGCACACTTGTCTTCGAAACAAGAGTTACATAATACTTGCAGGAATAAAACCATTCTTCACAGTCCTGTCAGCGAAGATAGGAAAAGAATGTAAAGGCTGTTGAACATGAAAGGGAGGTTAAAGATTTTCCTTGGCAAAGCAAGAACATTTGATGATTTGTGATCACAGTCTTAGTTGAAATAGATCTTTGAAAGATCTTTGCTCTAAAAACAAGAAGGATAAACCTTCTCTTAAATGCAAGTGTGGTTTTATGACATACATGAGACTATAACACACTGAAACTGAAACACACAAACCTACACACATGCAGTACACAACACTTTGACCTTAGAGGTGTGAAAAACACAACAGCTTAGCACAGAATATTTAACAATCAGAGGCAGGCAGCAAGTAAATAAAAAGAGCCCCGGCAGCAGTACCTTCTCTCTAGTTTCTCCGACACATGCATTTCCTAACCCAGAGACAAATCTTTACCCTTTTACAAAATGTACTACCTCCCAGACCCGCCCTTCGGAACAGAGAGACAGGAGTACAGCACGAGGGAGGAGCGTGGAGGCAAGCACAAACCTGCTCTCACACCCGTCAGCTGGAAACCGCGCACAGTGAGAGCAGGGATAAACAGAGATTACACAGATCCACATAACCTGGCATACACAAACACATAGCACACACCGATACACACTTGGTGTGCTGCATTTTGACATGTAGCCTTACACAATATGTATGAGCTAACAGAAATATAGCGGGCATGATGTACTTATGCTCAAGAGCAGGCATGTACTTGTCAATGTCAGTGAACACAGTGAGGGGGAAGGGAGAGGAGGGAGAGTCTTGAAGTTCAGTTTCATCTGAAATCAGGGAAACATGCAAATCCATAAATCCCCCCGAGGAATGATGGGATATACGCCATGACAGTGAGAGAGAGAGAGAGAGAGAGAGAGAGACTTTAATCATTTAATCTGAAGTGAAAGGATGATTATGTTATGACATGAGTCTTCACAAAGCTGTGCACGAACTGTTAGACTTTGAGAGAGATCATTTGCACACTGCAACACCACAAGTCTGAGAAGTTATGAGGGTGAAGCAAGAGTCAAGTGCAAGGATTTTTTTTAACTTCCCCCCAGCATTAATGAAAGAACACAAGAAAATGTGTATATTCAAATAAATCTAAATGGCAGACTATATTATCACATAGTGCACACACAAGGAATAAAAATCTATAAATGCCTGAATGCTGAAATATACCAATCAATATTTGTAATCACACTTTTGAAGTGAATTTTGGAACACACTGCTCTTGGTTGCAGTGTTTACTGTTGTTGTCTTGCATGCAAGGCTTCATGAATCAGCAGCACAGTGCTCCCTCTAGTGAGAGACTGTGAGATGACAGCAACAACTAGGACAAAGCTGTAAGGCCTGATGAGAGAGAGGGCAGTGACAAAAGGCAGGGGAGAGGGTGATTTAAAAGAAGAATAATACAAAAGATTTGACAGCTTAAGATACTAAAGCTAAGTCTGAAGTAGAGATATTCTGATGTTATGGATTCTTACTGTGTCGTCAGTAACTACGTTAAACAATGCACTGCATACAAGGAGCAATTTAATCAGGAGTGAATCAAAACAAACCTTGATGAAAACTGTACCCCCCACCCCTTGTACACTGAATAATGCATTTCCCATTTCAAATACCCCTAAGCTAAACTGATAGAGGTTTGTAAATTATAACCAGCACTTGTCAGTGAGGCTGACTACACCTTGGAGAACACTAGCAATCACCGTCATCTCTATTATCGCAAGCAATCGTCGTTTTATTCTCTGGTTGGTTTATCATATTGAGGAGGTGGCTCTGTGCTTTGTCTAAAATAATGAACCTCCTTGTTTCCTCCGGCTAGCCAGACACTCATTTATCTCCACTAAATGATGTGAAACACTGCGGAGAATGAAGTAATTAGAATGTGGGGATAATTAAAATTGTCCCACTTTGCCTCTTCTTCCTCAGTCTTGCCTCCATGTGACCACGGGCGGTGGGTGAAATGAGGTAAGACGCAATCTTCAGCACTTTGGAGGCTTTCCAAACACGAGAGCAGGGGAAACAAAACCGTGATCAACATGAGCAAAATAAAAAAAAAAAGGGGGGCAACCCGAATTTAAAAAGATAAATAACATGGTTGTGGAAATTCCCAGGGATTCTGTGGCAAGTTTGGATTGTATTTGTTGACAAGAGGAAGCGTCCAAGTGCTTCAGGCTCAGGTCAGGGCCCACAGTCGGCTGGAGAGCTAAGGGAGCCGAGCTGTTCAAGAGCCAACAACAGCCTCATGTTGTTTATGGTAAGGAGCAGCAGGGGGTTAGTGAGGAGGAGGAGGGTAAACAAGGACAGGAAGTCAGGAGAAAACTGGAAGGATGGGAGAAAAGAAAGAGACTTCAAAACAAAGATAATGAGACAGCATGATCAGAAAGGAGAAACAAAAGAAAATTCACTGAGCTGTCATGTCTGACACAGGACACGGTCACATTGTCGCTTTCAATTATGAGGACAAAATATATGACAATACGTCAGGATAGAAAAACAAGGGTAGAGAGAAAGGAGGATGAAAAGGGAGGCTAATGCAGACAGCAGATGGAAATTAGAAGAGAAACCAGACAGCACACGTTACACTGGAGCAGGAGCAGGAGGTGAGAGACTGAAAGGTGAGATGAAGATCATAGATTTTCAGAGCTTTGTTAATACTGTTGCTCTGCTCTGTACTGGTTTGCCCTACATTGTCTTGCTTGCAAGGCTTTGTTTTTCCTTCTATATCTATGTGGAACAGCACCTGATAATAAACCAAAAAGCACATGTCTAAGCATTAAATGAAGAGGGGCAACATTACAGACAGGGTAAGCAATATCCTAGTCTCAAGCCTTCATTACTGTGTCTCTAAAGAGACTACGTTGTTTCACATGGGGGATCTAGTGGTATAACACACCATCAAACAACCTCTTGGTTGATGAGCAAACATGTTGTATTAATTTTGTGCAAACTGAGGCCTGTTTTTACTTCATTTGTATATGCAAATATGCCCTCATTTACTGGTTATAAGATGCTACAATGAGTTTCCTTCAATCAGTAAAACAACATACAGCTACCCTGACACTGGCAACATTGCATAATCTTTTAAACATTAAAATGATTAAACCAAACACTATTCAGAGGGTGTTATATAAAGATTGCATGCTGCATTTTGTGTTTCCTACTGTTTCACTTGTTAGAATACATTTAAATGGATTTCTTCTTGCATGCAGAAACACTACGAGCTTAAAATAGCAAAATCCTTTAAATGTTAATTTGTGTGGTGGTTCAAACAGTTTTGTAAAGTTTAACGAGTTTGGAATCATTGGATGTTTTCCCCACATCACGTGCACCAAATCCAGTCCCTCCTGGCAACCCTATCTGTCGGTATTTCTCTCATCTTTGCATACTTTGCTTCCAACTAATAATGGCACATTGGAGTCACAGAACCACCACTGTCCAACAGGACTGGAGCTGGCTCTGACCTCACCCATTAGTTGGCCCTCGAGACTGAAGCTCACTGACACATATCCAAGAGAGAACACAGCCCTGTCCCTTTCCTTTCCTCATCTTTTGTTCATGTCTGGGCTATCGACATAGAGGTCCAGAAAAAAAAATGTTTCCGGTGGTTACTGGTTATCAGACATTGCCATGGTAATGGAAGTGACAACCGTATCCAAGGGAGACCGGCTGGCACACGGCGTGTCCCAGCAATCACTGAGCCGACCCTGATCAGACCAGACATAATCTTAATTAGACAGTGATGCTGTTTGCTCACTATTTCACTCACCTGTCTGTCTCCATCTCTGTGCTCCAGAGAGCGCACACATCCAGTGCATACCATGCACACATCTGTTCAAGTGCTGGGTCTAACACAAACACTACAAAGTCGTCATGTAATATGTTGTCAGCACTCTATAAAAACAAGTCTGTTATTTATTTGAGGATAAGATTACAGTATATTATAGGTGAAATTATAAATTCACTGCATGAAATAATCATCATGTTGGACTTGAATTTACTAACAAGCAACTTCAAAGCAAGTATGAGCGTGTGAAATATGGTGTAATGGCTGTGTGTGTGCGTGTGCCAAACCACTTACACACTTGTGTTTCTTGTCTCAGATCTTTCTGTCCCAAAACAGCCTTTGTGTAAAGGTCACAAGCATCACATGGGAAAAAAGCCTCTGAACATCTTCCAGCTTTCTAGCTACATGCTACACACACAAAGAAACACCTGACACGAGTGAAAAAATATTTCGTATGAGACCTGCCAGACGGTTTTCATATAATCGTTAACACATGGACAAGTGTTGGTTCAAACATAAATCCACAATGTGTGAGATTGTTGGTCAGTGATATCAGTGTTTTCCTTTTCTGTCTGACAGATCTGAGATCAGAAACAGTGAGAAATTAACTACACTGTGGCTGAAGCTAAAAAAAAAAGTAAGCAGGCTGAAAGATGGCAGCACAACAACAGAGCTTATCAGCCACTTCAAACACCAGCATTGATCCACAGGTCCCACACAAACACACACACACACCAAAACTGCTGGTCTTTATCTTAGTCTGCAACAACACATCTGACAGTGGGTGTATGATACTCCATCGCTTGTAGAAGTAGACTGTTTATCCCCTGCTTCGTTGCATGTATGAGTCTGTGTACGTTTGTCTCAGTGTGTTCATATATCTAAAGTTGTGTCTTTGCATCCCATATCCTACCTTCTGTCCAGTCCCCATGCAGGTTTTGTCTTCCGGATGATCTCCGGGACTCTGCAGGGTCAGGCGAGATCCTTCCTCCATACTCTCATCTGGGCTTTCTGCAGTCAACCCTGAGACCTCATCCAGGATGTCCTCTACAATCAGCGACAAAGGACAGCACTTACAAGGGAGCAGTGTTTACACAAAATATATATATATATCACATATACGCTTGTGTTTTAAAAAAGTAATCTGTAAGAAGGCATCCCTGCTCCCTCGAACATTGCTTTCTCCACCCCATAACCCTCAGTATTTCCTATTATATGACTCTATAGTCTCTACCATTTCATCCATATCCGTGAGAAATTTCCAATTTATTTCCTCTGTGGTGAAGGCTGCTTGTGTATACCCGTCTCCTCTTAAGCATGACATCACCGATAACCTCCATCTGGCTGCTGAAGTGTTTTTACTCTCTGTCTGACCCCTTGCGTATGGCATATCCTACACAATGACAGCTCCACACTGCTGAGGGATTCATATTAATATTCATAGTGCTCCGAGTCCCTGTATAAACAATGCCAGCTTGTCAGCTTGTGCACTGCAAGCCCCAATTTATAAAAGGAATACAAATGGTGCCCTTGCACGGATGAAAAAGAGCAGGTCAGAGGAAAGCTGGCTGCTGCCTGCAGGTTAGTTATCAGACAGCATCTATGCATAATTAGCAGATCGCCCTGTTCACTCTCGGCTTAAAAAAATATCACCATCTGTATTTTCTCCCTTTTTACAGCGACAGAAAGACTGGGGGTATAGAGGATGTATGATGGAACGAGACAAGAAACGTGAATAAAAACCAAAACAGCACAATAAAGGAGCACTGCACAATTTTAGATTCTATCTAAAAGGGTAGCTTTGTTTGGTGTTTCAAAGTTTCCACTTATCAAACAATCTTTCTAACATGCTGTCAAGCCATGGATATAGTTAGCATCAGTATGGATATCCCTGATCTAACCCTGACCAGACAAAAACACATGTTACATAACAGCACAAAGCACCTGAGTGACATTGTAGTGATTCCTGTGACTTCAAAAGGCCAGATCCCATGTCAAAGCAGCAGGTCAAGTTTTACCTGATCTGATGGCCCTTGTACAGACTTACGTCATAATTTTAAACTGAAAATGAAGCTCACAATATTTGTCACTAGAGGACACTGTTTGTATACATCATCTGATAAAACTTAGTTCAAAACTCAAATAATGACAACAACTTCTTCAGTGCATCCACAAACTTTGTTGTAGAGCTGGAGGCTTTACCTTGGCTCTGAGAGAAGATGTCTGTGGCTGGGTCCTGCTCCCCATCAGAGCGCCGGGGTGGAAGGGAGCACAGCACCCGAGGGTCCAGCTGGGGCAGGGTGCTGACGCTCAAGGTCAACGCTTGGTTTACAAACGCAGCCCTCATATCGTCCATTTGGAGGGCAGATGCAGGTTTACCATTCAGCAGCAGAATCTCGTCCCCTGCTTTCAAACCTGGTGGACAGGACAAAACAAAGTGAGCTTATACAGGTGACTCCTTTAATGCTGACAAACAGCAAACTGTGTCCTTTAAAGTGGCTTAATTTTGGAGAAAAATACACTGCACAGGCTGACAGAGTGATAAAAGCAACACACAGTAAGTGAAAGGAGTATCTGTCAACAACAGAGCACCATCCAACACAGCAGCTTTCCTGTGGGCCATCAACTCAAGAGTGCTAATGTGTACAAATGATCTGCACAAACAAAACTTCAGTGCCATACTTCTCAACAGCAGCTCTGTGGCTAATCAGACATGTTGGGACTCTAATGTGTTCCAGTGCATTAAAAATGCATCCCTCTGTGCATGTTCGCTTGAGGCAAATGCTGATCTAACAAGACTAGATGGTTTTAAGAAGGACGGTGCAATTCCTGTCTATTCCTGTCCTATCATCATGTAGATCATCTGTGTGGTGCTTTATATATCGAAGAATCCATGAACTTCAGTGGAACAAACTCTGCGATTCGAATCGTGTACTTTTTCTTTTGACTTTATGTACTGCAGCTGTCCTTACAAAGTACATACTGTTGCACAGAATATGCATACAGTCAGGACATACTCTGCTCTCATGTGGTGTCGCAATAATCAGAAAAATGAGTTTCTGACTGGGAAAATTAACATGAACACCGCCTCAAGTCGGAACAGCACCTCGGAAAGTTTGGGAAGTTTGGGAAAGTTGACATCATATATGCAGAAACATGGCGGATGTCAGTAAATGTTCAGTTGATGGTAATAAACTTTTCATTAATTCACATATTGCATGCATTTGCTCTCTTGTAATTTTTAAATATGGTCTCACTGACTTTATTAGTCTGCCTGTAATTTTCTCTATCCTTGACTGTAAGGTGACCTTGAGTGTCTTGAAAAGTGCCTATAAATAAAATGTATTTATTTATTTATCTATTTATTAGGTTGTAACCTTTGTTATTGTCCATGTAGCGTGATCTAGATTAGCTAGAAAAGTTATTTGTTAGCATTGGTCAGGTAACACAATATTTTACAAGTTATAGGGGGATACACTGGTGCTGCAAAAGTCTGAGACAAAATTATCTTCAATACAAAACATGCGTTTTTTATGATTAGATTGCAATCAGATAGCGCTTGACAGACAAGAGACAGACAACCATTCGCACTCACATTCACATATATCCACAATTTAGAGTGACGAATTAACGTGTCCCCAACCTGCATGTCTTTGGACCGTGGGAGGAAGCTGGAGTACCCGGAGAAAACCCATGCTGACACCGGGAGAACATGCAAACTCCGCACAGAAGGACTGTCACACCTGGGATCGAACCAGTGAGGTGACAGTGCTAACCACTACACCACTGTGCCACCCCGCATGCTGGCTTGCATACTGCGAAATGTGATCAGATGTAGTAGGACATCCTGGTATAAATCTTACTTGATTTTATGATTTACAGTTTTTCAATTCTATCATTTATAACTTTTAATGATTTATTTTCGATTAATAGGATCTTAAATCACCACTTTTAAATGAAAATTGTTGAATCAGTTAATCCGTGTTTTAAATTGCTTTTAAATGTCCTTATCCTTAATGTGCCTTGTCTGTTTTATCCATTACGTCTATTCTTATGTGAAGCAATCAGTGCTTATACTGCTCTTATTGTAAAGCACTTTGTGCTGCATTTCTTGTATGAAAAGTGCTATATAAGTTAAGTTTTATTATCATGAGTATGCACTGGGACATTTCTGGTATTCTAAATACTATGGTAGTATGGGTAATGGAAAGCACTGACTGCTTCAGCTTGAGGCTTTTCCTCTTGCCCCTCCCCTCTACCACCTGTGCCTGGCTCTGGTAATTGAGAATTAGCACTCAATCAGCCGACCAATTAACAGACAACCTAACCCAATAAAGCTGATAGGCTGTGACAGCTGTTTAGGGGACCTGACAGCGGTCTCACCTGCCCTCACTGCAGAATTAAGTAAGACAAAGGGTTGCACAAGAGCACATGTTTGCTCGCTATTGTTTCTTCAGTCTCATTTTATAGTAATAGAAACAGCAGACAGTCTGTGATATGGCTATCGTAATGCACTGAATGCTACAGACACACACACAGATACATATATAGACACACAAGGCACACATTTAGCCCTAAGTTATGACCTAGTTGTCTGGGATGTGAAATGTCAGCTGTAGCAGAGTCTTTATTGGACAGAGATAACCCCTCTGGCCATATACTGCTGAGTATGTGTGTGAGTGAGTGTGTGTGTGTGTTTGGCTGTGTGTGCTGCATGTATATGTGTCTGTGTGTGCGCTTCTGTAGGGGGAAGGGGAGCAGGAATTACTGTGTGTGAGAGAGAGAGAGAAAGACCCTTTGGGGCTCCTTGTCCAGTGATGGCCTGGTTTCTGCGTATACCCTGCAGAAATTGAAGCGTGATTTCTTTCACTCTCCATTCATTCTCCTCGCTCTTAGTAAAACACATGCACGCATACACAGGCTCACTCCGACGTACACGCAGACCTACTAATGTTGTGCCTGACATACTTTATCCTGTGATTCAGCGAAACGTGGTGTAATCTTACAAAAAAAGATGCATTGTGTTGTCTGGATGCCACAAGCTTTATCTATCTCTACTCTACTATAGAGGCGGCGAGTTAGTGCAGCTGTATCCTCTGGCTGCTGGCAGGCTGCTAAGCTAGCAGCTTTTTAGATTGCTAATGCACTGGAGGACACAATCTCACACTTGAGTAACCTTGGTCTGACCCTGGGGCACAGTAGCGGGGCACGTTATTTTCTATACATTAGTGTTGTATCTACAGAGTGGCAGTGTGTTTCTCAAATGCATTAGGTCTCTCCGGCTCTGTTAAAAGATACAGACTAACGAATGGGGGTTGATCTCGAGACCCGGCTGTTCAATCAGCAGCAGATGCAGACAAAGGAATGCTGTTTGGCTCTAAGGAAGGAGAAGAATGCCACATATTCAAACCCATGCAATCTTTTAATTTTTCACGGATCAAGGTTTTGGCACATCACCTTCCAGTTAAAAGCCGATAATCATCAGACAGACAAATTAAGTGTATAGGACAGGTGTTTCAAGTCTTTTAAGACATATTGATGCAAGCACCCAGATGTTTTTTTTTTACTATGTAGTTGCTGGTTCATATCATGGGGACACACTGAAGTTGGAGGCCTTTCTTGGCTGTGACTGACCTCTCTACAGACTCCATTTCTAAGTTGATGTTTATTGCCTTGTAAATCCTGAAAAAGGTGTTGATCCATAGAATTCAAAGGGACAGTTAACCCCAAAATCAAAAATACATATTTTTCCTCTTACCTGTAGTGCTATTAATCAATCTAGATTGTTTTGATGTGTGTTGCCAAGTGTGTCGGCCATTGAGATGTCTGCCTTCTCTCTGAATATAACAGAACTAGATGGCACTTGACTTGTGGTGCTCAAAGCGCCACAAAAACAGTTTGAATGAAACTCAACAGTGATGTCTCTCCACAAATCATGACCTGGTTATTCAAGATAATTCACAGACCTTATTGTGAGCAGGTTCATATAGGAACTATTTTCTTTCTGCTGAACTGCACTTGCCAATTGTGTCACCGTGCAGAGGAAACGTGCATCTACTCATGGACGAGAGGTGCGTGCTTCTGACAGTGAGAGATGTAAGCATTAATGGCATCCTCTTTGACTGAGCTGTAGCGTTAGCTAGCTCAGTGAGTGCTGGCAGCATCGAAACTATTGTTAGAATGTTACTGTGATTGTTGCAGTGTTTTGACAAATTTTCTCCAGCAGTTTTGACAGGTTTAAGGAGTACTTTCCGAGCACACGCTTACTGATCATCATTTGAAAAGCTCAACAGCTTTCTAGTTATGGCCTCAAAACCTTTTACACCACAAATAACTAATCTAAGACAACAAGGATTTGTACTCAAGCACGGCTGTCCACCACTAACACTAACATTTTCGTCATGTCTTGTCTCAACGACAATGAAACATAAATTTTATCTTTATCTTTCTATTACCAGGATCTATTCAGCTTGTCATTGTCTCGTTTTCATCATGGACAAAAGACGGTTGACAAAAAATTCTTCATAGTTTTCATCAATGAAATTCTAACTTGATTGTTGACCATTTGCAACTAACACAAAAAGAATCTAGACTCATAAACAGCACTACGGGTAAGAGGAGAACTGTATTTTTGGGATGAACTTTCCCCTTAAAACAAAAAGCCTGCATCAGCTTAGTAAGTGTCCAGCTTTCAAATCTTTGCCTTTGACGTCTACATGTGAGCGAACACCTTTCTAGACCAAATGAAGGAATTAATTGCATGCTTAACAGCTGTTGACTGTTACCAGTGTTTCTGGAGCATTTATGTCTGTGTGTATATGTGCAACAAACTAATAAGATATTAAAACAAGAAAGGTTGGGCAACCTGTATATTTGGTTTTGGGATGAACTGTCTCTTTAAAATAAAAAAAAGGCCTGCATCAGAGTAGTGAGAGTGCAGCATTCCTCTCTCTTTAGTTTATATCTATCTTCAAGCCAACATCTTTCTAGACAAGGTGTGCATTTTCATTCTCTTCACCTCTTCTCTTATCTGTCCCGAGCCACCAGGCTTCTCTCTCAAACAAAAGAGATTTAGCTTTGTTGGCTCAGCATCTGATGCGATGCAGTCACACAAGGCTGCACTGATAAGATGCCATGCAGGATCAGATGTTTCTCAGGTCAGGTGTTTGGGTGTTGAGTGCGCAATGTCAACTCAAGTGGGAAATATTTACCATGCTTTAAATACCCTTGACATAATCTCTGGTGTTACTGCAAACAGGTTCTGCTATGGTAACTGTCTTGGATTTTTGTTTTGTTGTATTTATTTTGTCTTCTGTGTCTAAATATCAGCTCTCAGGACACTGAATGTGCAGTACAATACATCCTTCATGTCTGTTTGTTCATAAAAGATAAATATGTACCTTTAGCGGAGGCCAGTCCCTCAGCTTTCACTTCAGTAATATGAAGCTGCTGCGTCCCATCCTCATCTATAACTGCCACAGAAAAACCTATAGACATGGATAACAAGACACAGAGAGATTCAGTCATTAATTCTTTTCGCCCTTTTTGAAAAATCTCAACTTGACAGCGTGCACTGCTGCCTTGTAACTACCGAGCGATTAGACCCACTTAAAACTAAATGCACTCACACTGGGTCATCCCCCTAAAGTGACTAACAAAGCATGACTCAATGAAGTCTATTACAAAATCAATTTGATACAGAATCTCAGAGTATAACAGGAACTGGTTTAAAAAGGGGTATTGTCAGAGACAAGCATACCGTATCCAATGGTGCAGGACTCTGCTTTGTCAAACCGGATCACCTTGGTAGCTTTGGGGCAAATCTCAATCTCTTTGTAGAGCTGCAAACACAAGAAAATCATATTTAATTGGCATAAAATGGAGGATGGCTGTGTTGTTAAATGGAGGTCAAGGTCATGTTATCACTCTTAATAAAGAATGGATAGATTCATGTATTATTCAGGCTCCTTAATGGAGCAATCGCATGTGAAGGTTGTGGGGTCAAAATCCAGGTCAAGTCTGAGAAGTGAGTGGGTGCTCAGACGAAGGTTTGACCTCACAGCGGGCGAGAGCATAGACACAGCTGTGTGTATGAAGCAACAGACTGGGGACAGGAGTCTGCAGTGTGTAATGTGCCTCACTGTGGAGAAAATAATAATGTAATATCACAGACCAAGGATGAAAGAGGGTGAAATGAGTCACTGATCAAAGCAGGGAGATAAAAGACCTCTTGAGGAAAAAGAGCCAGTTATACAATGACTTTGTTTTGAGACCGAGTTCAGTGTATCACCTACAAAGCACCGTCGCAAAGAGAATTCATTCTGGGGTTCGCAGCAGGCTGAATAATGTGGAGGTGAGGTCCTTTCCAATGAGAGTGATTGTTTATATGAATAACAGTGCACATAATACACTCGGAATGCTATTTTGCATAATTTATAGCATATGCGATAGTGCTTTTCTCGCATCCTGGGAGTTTTGTATGCATTGCAAATTAAATCTGTCATCCAAGTCATAAAACATGCACAAGCTTGCATCCAGATCTGCCTGGAATGAAACAAAAATTAATTAGTAATAAGGTGAAGACCCTAAAATCCAAACGGGACATTGTATCCCAGCTGAGACTGTAATATAACACAAAAACAAACAAAAAAAGAAAACTTAAATTAAACATATGGTGAAATAACTGTACTCCATATCTTTCATTGTCACTTCTTCTCACCAGGTCAGAGATGTCTTCTTCGAGTTTGGGAACATAAAAGAGCATTTGGTTGTCAATCCACATCTTCAAACGCAGGTAATGGCCGGAGGGGTCTATCTTGTGGGTCTGAAGGCAACAAGAAAAGAGGGGAATGAAGAAAAAGACATGTTTAAATGGAGGTAACTCCTAGAATAGGCAATCATAACCACTGTATTCATTCTTCTTCACAAAATAAGACAGTCATAATCACTCTAATTGCTTGTGGTTTTTTTTCCCTGCGGTTTGACGCCAAGCCTGTCTTCTAACGTAACACATGGATAATATTTTAAACTCACCAAGCAATACACCATTATGTTTACCATTACCACACTCTATAGCTCATGACATCCCCTGACAAAAGGACATAGACGTATACCGCGTATCAAATCATGTATGTAATTCACATATATCTACATGCATGTAACACACAAGGGCCATGAATTAGATGCTCCAGTTACTTGTGACATGTTTATAGCATGCTTGCACACAAACGCCCACACACACGTCAATCAGCTTTACGCCTGTTTCAACAGACCCAAAAGTGAAATGTATATGTATCATTAGGCATTATTATTGTCGTGTGTCTCTGGCTGAGACCAATTAGAGCGAAGAGGAGACAGAGTGCAAAGAAAATTGACAAGACTGTGTCAGACAGTATGCAGTGTATATTGTAAGGCGAGAAAACGTCTACGAAAAGATCTGTGACACTGTCAGTCAAAGTTCACAGGCACATCTACAGTGTTATTTTCTGCCATCGTAGAAGTGCCAGAGATAGTCACATATCTCTGTATTCTCAGATTCATATTCAGATTTTAATTCAAGAAGACAAGAAGAATTTTAAAAGGTTGACTTCTACATGTTTGCCTGTCTTCAGCTGTCAACAGACTGTAAAACAGTAAGATTTCATCCTTATGCAACCACTTATGGTATTCAAAACTCCCCTCGCCAGAGCTGCCTGCAATTTTATGAGACGCATTTCTTAACATTGCATGTGTTTGACAAACCTGTTCAAATGAATTATTTGCATGCAGAACAGTTGTTGACTGTTACAATTTTGTCTGGAGCATTTATGTGTGTCTATATGTGTATGTGCAGACTGACATGCAATAAAGAAATGAGCTAAGAGAACAAAAAGGCTGGGCAAGCTGTACATCACCTACATCACTCCAAACTGTTGAACAAGTGCATAATGTTCTGTCTTTTTTTGCACTGCTATCGGTAATAGCCCACCTTGCAGACGGTGCTCAGGACTTCCAGCGCTGTCTCACCAGGCTGTATGATGGCCAGGACAGGCTGATTGTTCGGCAGGCACACCCAGGAGGGAGTCAGGTAATCGGGAACCCAAATGTCGCTGTCTACGTTTTGCTGAGGAAGGCTTTTTTCTGAGCCCTCTCTCTCCTTCTGAAAATGCAACACACACACAAACACACACAGACAGAGAGAGAGAGAGAGAGAGAGAGAGAGAGAGAGAGAGAGAGAGAGAGAAGGTTTATGCATGTTTGAGCAGCCTTGGTGCTCAGTGAACAGAGAAGGCACCCCATAATGAATTCAATGTTATCATGAAAACCTTTCAGTTCTAATTGAGGTTTTGCTCAGTTCAAGTGGAAAAACATATTCTATTATCCGCAATTCAAATTGCTAAAATCATGTAATAATCCTTCCAATTCATCATTATTCCCCTTCTTGTTCACTTACATAGATTTGCTAAGATTGATTAGACTAATATGATGGATACTGGTGGTGGCCTGAAAGCAGCAGGAGATCTGATTACAAAATCTAATTCATTCATGTTGATGAGAGCCTCTGCGTGGGTATGCGTTACATACAGTATGTGTGTGTGTTCTCTTCAAAGCATAGTCTGTAACCTTTCAGCCAATCAGTCTGACCTCTCACAATCTGGCAGCCTCGTCAGCCTCTCTCCTCTGATTCTGTCCCGCTTGTCTCTTCTATTCGACCTCACACTGTCTGTCACTGATACCTTATCTCCTCCTATCAGGTAACACCATCCACAAACTCGTTTATTCTTTCATTCCTCTGTTGCAACCCCCCCCCCAACACTAATCACTGCCTCTCCTTCTGGTGCCCCTTTACCTCTATCTGCACATCACTCCATCATTTCCCTCCCTCCCCATCTTTCATTTACACCATACAATCTGCTGACTGTTAACAATCCGGCCCGGTGGTCCCTGTTTAAATGAACTGTCCGAGTGTGTGTGTGTGTGTGTGTGTGGGTGTGTGAATTTACATGTTGGTTAGAGGGAAAGTGAGACGGAGAAAGAAACAGAAGGAGACAACTATATGCAAAAGCACATCTTTGTATGCACAAACAAACACACGTGCGCATGTTCACATGCACAAACAAAATACAGACACACTCAGTTATAAAGAAAAACACACGCACATTTCCTCAGACAGACAACAGACCGGGGGGCCCATAACTAGTACCTCCCCCCAACTCCCTGAACTCCCCAGCCCTGCTCTGCACCATCTGGCTCCCCTCCTGGCCCGTGTAGGATGCCACTGCTGGGGGGCGGGGGTCCTAGGCAGCACACTAAACTCTCCTTCTCACTCACTCCCTTTTTTTTTGCCATCAGTGGGATTCCCCAGAACAAACAGAGAGTTAAATCTAGGACAAGCCCATCAGATGCGAACACTTGGAACTACAGTAATCTTACTAGAGATGCTCATTTCCACTGATGCAGCATTTCCAGCTCCACCTTTCAACCAACTGAAGCATACTTCCTATGCATTTCTTCACTGTCATCCCATACTCTGCCAGCTGAAGCTGGACGTGGGTGGAAGGAAATCAATCTCCCATGGAGCCACTGGGGGCCTCCACGGTCAGAGTGGGTGAGCGCTGCAGTTTTCTTCCATGTACTGAGTTCAGACAGAGACTCGTCTTCCCTCCCTCCTCATCTCTGCTGCCTTCTACCAGTTCTCATAAAATATGGAGCTGGCGAGCTTGTCCTTGCACAACCCATGGGTAATTGGACATTTTTGCCTCACAGTTCACATAAATTCACAATTTATCAGCCTTTGATAGGGTACTACAGGAAACCTACAATCCTGTAGCGGCCATGGATGATCTATTTTCATCTGGAGATATTATTCATTATTTGCAATTGTCTGTAAATTGTGGTCAATGTGACAGATACACAAGAGCACAGATGGTGTGAAACTGCCAGGTCCTTTGGTGGCAAATGTCTGCATAATTTGTTGAAACATCAGAAAGCTAATGATCTGAACATATCGGATCAAATTTGTCTCGGAGGGATTAGCAGACAGAAATATCCCTCCAGACCAAAGCCAATGATGCTGATAGAGTCGGAATCGCCTGGAGCAAATGAAAAGAAGAAATGGGAATCTGTCAACACAGATCTGAAAATAGTGTTCGACACCGATGATAGAGAAGAAGAATAACGGCATTATTTCTGGCTGTGACGTAAAGTGGTTGGTAGTATGAAAAGGGAGAAGGCAGGAATAAACCCAAGTTAGCCCTGCAAGGTCTGGTGAGGCAAATCATTTGTCATGTTGTGCAGGAAGAAGAACAGATGCAAAGTGGAGGAACAGATGAAAAGTGTTGTTTATATAACACAAATAAACTCAAGAATCATCTGATAACATTCAGGAAAGACGAGGTTCTGCAGCTTTTAAAGTTTTATGGTCTGCAAATTTCTCCTTTCACTCCCCAGCTAGGAAGTGGATGTCTGAAAACATTAAAGCAGGAGCTCGAAAATGACCTCAAAGAAATGCTCATTGATGCAGAAGGGTGCAGGGATTTTGTGCTTCCCCCAGATAGCCCGCCAAATGAAGAGCCAGTGCACCAAAAGGATATGAGTTAAGTGAATGGAGGTGGAAAATCCAGCAATGTTGATGGCCTCGGGGTCTTAAGAAGCCCGTAGCCCATTATACAACACAAAGGTTCATCAGATGCCCCACTGATTTTTATGCTGGCTTATGCAAAAAGCAAACAATGACAAGGAATTAGCCCACAGCTAAACAAGCTCTGGTTTTCTGTAGTGATTCAAAGGGGAGGAGGAATTTAGTGTTTAGCCTTAGGAAGGTTATTACAGTACAGACATAAACAGTCACCACAATGGGAATGGAGACAAGTTCGGGCCTACTGGAATTTAACTTTTACCTCTAACTTTCAACAGCAAACATTTTTCAGAACAGGGTAGATTTAAAATAACACATCGCCTAGCATTGCAAAGTAGGATGCAATTCTATTATGATCCTTAAGATTAAAAGGACATATGTACTGTGTTGGTGTTTTTGTCTAGTAAAGATGGCTGAATTCTTACAGATTTCTCACTGGCCGAGTCTTCAAACATGCGCTCCAGTGGCTTTCTCACCGGCTCCATCCCGTCAACGAAGACCTGCAGCCACACAGAGGACAGTATTTTGCAAATGCATCCAAATATATCATACACAACAACTACAAGACACTGCTTAGAAACATCCCAACACTTTATCCAGCCTGCAAACCTGCATTATGTTTTGTTAAGCATTTAATTTTCATGTTAAACCCAACATGTATGGAAAATATTGTTTGGGTGCTAACTTGGAGCATCACCAAAGTTTAATTTCACTAACTAATTCTTAAGTCAGATTTCCAAAAATTCAATACATAACCTCTTTCAATCTGTGGCTCCACACTATGACTATTTTGCAGTGTTACCTACTTTGGCTCATTGGCTGCCTATTTCAGATGGTATCATGTGTGTACCTATGTTTTACTGTTTTCAAAATCCCCATCCCTACCTAAAACTAGATTCTCATAGCCATACCTATTGTCACACTTTCATTTAGCACTGTGTGACACAACAACAACCTCAGAGCTAGTAATCTCCATGTTAAAACGTTTTTTTAAATTTTATGTGTAGTTTTCTTTCGCAGAGATTTTGCCATTTTAGTGCCAGTGCTCGCCTTTCCACCAAAACAAGTTCCCTCCAAACCCTATTTTTAAGGACACCATCACTGCACCCTGGGCTTAGTGTCACCCAAGATGACTGGGATTGGTTTAAAGGAACACAAAATCCCTTAGTGTGGAATTATGCTGGGTTCAGAGGAAGATAGGTCTAGCTATTAAAGACTAGTTTTACCATTACAAATACCGAAAACCTGTAAAATCAAAAGCTTGTAGTATGAATCACTATAATAACCTGGTTAATTGAAGGATGTCCCTTGGTCTTCCTCTTCGAGGTGGTGTCCAGCCCCCAGAGCGAGGAGAAACGGCTGCGACGTTTACTGAAGGTGCGAGGCATGGCCTGGTTCCGCCTCCTGATGCTGCTCTCTGTACGAGCTGACACCTGTGATGGTGATAATTACAGAAAACATGAATCCAGTAGAAACGGTACTTGAACCTTAATTATAGATTTGTATGGCAGTACATTCACATTGTTAAGTTACATTAAAAGACAAAGATTTTACTTGGACCTTCATGTATTTCCTTTGTAGATAATAATTCATTTTTTCCAATTATAATAATCAACTTACAATAAACTTATCTGTATCTGTTACCAAGCTTAACATCTAAATGACCTGCTTTCTATAACAGGTTTGGAGTCCAGCGTGGGATTGCCTGCACAGCTTGAAAAATCTAGTGAATATTAAGCACTGAAGGGACATTAATGCAATAAAGGTTTTGTGTTCAGTATATATGGTATGCATATATGTATATGCAGTATGTGTAATTTCTCACAGTTTCTGAATTATTCCAGAAAGCATTTTGTATAACTGATCAATTGCAATTAATGTGATAACTGTATTTCATATCATACATCTTCTTTGCTTTTATTTAATTGTTGAGCTGCAGTTCAAATGAATGGACTAAGAGAAAAAAAAGGGAACTGGGAGACTACGTATGTATCCTGTACACTGACAGCAGTGGTTGTCAGTGTTTGCTCTATAAGCCACTTCTTGCACTCATATATACTGTATAAATGCACGTAAAAAGGCATGTAAACACACATAAAAACACATACATACAGCTGCACAGTATACACTAATGGAAAACTGTGAACACACTCAACCTCTCATCTCCCTCAGTGACCCACAACATGTTCAAAGAGAAACCACTCTTGGCATTTCTGGGTTAATTCACATTGAACTACTGGGCTATATGAGCAGCTCTGACTCACTATATGGTACACAAATGCATACTTTGATGCATATGTATGTACTGTATGCGCACACAAGCACATACTGTACTCGTGGGGGCGTGTGCTCATCGGTCTCCTCGCCAGTCTCTGCTCATGAGACACACACACTTCAAACATAATAGGTCAAACTGTCTTTAAGACTCTTCTTATGTAAGCTGTGCGCAAGAGGCCTTTTTACTGTCTATTTTATTACGGCGTCCCTTTTGGCTGCAGATGATAACAGCCCTGATGAGTAAAAGGAATTACTGAAGAAAGTAAAAAAAGAAAAATAATAATGGAGATGTTCCTTTTCTGGCTGAGGAAAAACGGCTAAGAGTTGAGAGAGAGGACAGTTATCTTTTGCTGGAGGCAAAGTGAATTGGTTCTTCTTAATGTTTTTGTATTTCATTAATTAATTACCAAGGTCTATTCTTTATTCTGTTAATGCATCTAATTTCCCTTTAGTTCATTTATATAGCAAAGCATACAGTGCCCATTTATAGCAGTATTAGACTAATAGAATAGTGAAATTTTAAATTTGGAAGAACAAGGGAAAGAACTGGAAGGGAAAGAAGATAGAGAAAAATAAAGATGGAGTGAGACAAAAAGGAAGAAAAGGTGAAGAAAATAAGGCAGACAAGAAAAAGGAGAGACTAAGAGGGATAGGGTAGGAAACAGAGACAGGGAGACAAAGGAAGTGAGGGTGTAGGCAGTAAAGGGAAGGGGGGGGTCAGTAGAGCAGAGAGTGTTAAGCCTGTTTGTGGGAAAGTGCCTCAGGGATGGCAGCTTACTAACAGAGTTCGTATTGATTCACCAGTCACAAAAAAACACCATCAACCTCTGATGTTGTAAGTGTGTGTGTGTGTGCGTGTGTGTGTGTTTGACTGGTGTATCCGATGGCCTGCTTGTATGAAACTGGCCTATAGAGATATTGTTTCCACCTCTTTCTCTCTGCTCTGCTCTGCTCTTTGTTTCCTGGATGATATTTGGCAGAGCACACAGCCGCGTGATACACAGCTGCATATAGATCATAACATCTATGTTGGTGTTTCATTCTGTACATTCTTGGAGCGCTCGAGGTGACAACGAGAGCACAGTTCAGAGCTCTGAGCTAGTGACTTGGCCTTTAGCCACCGGCTAGAGCAGTAAGCATCAGGACAATATGTGAAGAAAATGATCTGAATGTGCGAGGTGAAGACAGCGTGTGCAGGTATGTACATGCCAATCCTGGAACCCATCAGGTAATGTCTGATGACGATAAGCCTCTGGGGGTGAGATCAAGTACTTTGGGCTGATATAGTGTAGCCAGTGAATATCCGGGCCGTGACTTTCTCTTCTGTGCACCATTTTAACTAATCTCTACAAACACATATCTGCATGTGAAGGCAGATAAATGTTTTAAAAAAGCTAATATAAAGCTAATTTATTGTTGGATGATAACTGATGTGTTTCAATATTACATTCTACCAATGCATTCTGCATCTCCACATGCACTGTTTACCTGCCGTTAAAACATAATTGGTCGGACTTGGACTACAAATGGAAGCCAGAACACTTCCATTCCCAAATCTTGTCCTTTCCTCTACAGATTCTGTATACATATGCAGATAAATGCAACCTTGCATCTAGTTTCCTGCATCCTTACAGGCAACAAAATATCCATAAAAGTATATAAAAAAAAGTGCACTTGCCTAAAGACAATTTTGTTTGAGTCTTATTTTGTTAAAAGGCCAGTTTAGATTTGTTGAACTTGAGTTCTAGGTTGAAATTAGATTTAAAATTTGAGTGACCATAACACTGATTTTCAATTTCATTTCCAAACTCTGTACTTACAGCTACAAAATTTCTTTAGGGATAAACATGGCAATTAATTACTCAAAATGTTAACAATAAATTATTTTAACTTTAGAATATTTCCTCCTGCTACTGCTCAGGTAGCCAGCTACAGTCTGAATCAGCACACTTGTGTTCTGGCTTTGCAGAAACACTTTTGGCTGCAACATTTGGGTAGTTTTAGAACCACTCTGAAGCACTTTAAATCTCTAGACTTTCAAAAAACGTCTAAGATAGCAGCTACTGTGCAACTACTAAGGAGATATTCATCATTTAGCTTTCCCCTTCATGCTTGCTCCTAATTAACTGTGGTTACGTTGTAGTCTGTTTTAACCTCAGGCTACATGAAATGTCTGTTAGTTTGCAGATTTGTCAGGCGAGCAGAGATTCTTTCAGTGGGCGTATGCGACAAGATGCTCACTCTAACAGCCAGATAAACACACCCACTCTCCAAGCTGGTATTGAGGGTCAGCAGTTGGGAACCTTTAACGCAATGCTTACTGGAACACGTAGAGACACATGGGACAGAATCTGAGTTTTGGATTAAGGAGCTCTGATTAAGTTTAAGAGTGATATTACAGTAAGCGAGGGAGACAGTTGGAAAGACCAGTCACACGAGTGTTAAAAAACGTGTTTGTGAGCTAGTGCATGAGCATTTTTCATACCAGTGCATGGAAAGAAGAGACAGAGAAGATGCCCAGTCGTCCCATGGCCAGCTTGGTGGGACGTGAAGCGAAGCCCAGCAGGCGTTTGGGGTTGGGGGGTTCACCGCCCTGTAGACTGGCCAGGTAGCACCGACAGCGGAACAGATCCATGTGAAACCGCTCCAAGTTCTGCTCCCACAGGAAGATCTACCAAAAAGTGAGAGGGATGGATTTGTGATTATGCAAGATAAGCAAACTTTGCAGATTAGATCCAGATAGCTTTATGGAACGGCTCCAGATTTGGCCACTGATGGAAAACACAGCAGTGACAAAGACAAAACAAAGGGATAAAATATGCATAAAAGATCACTCTTTGTTACATGGTTATTTGGTCATTTCAGCAGGAGTGAGATGTGGGAGTGCTGAAGCCCCTGTGGAGAGGTATTACTCACCAACACAACCCCCACCAGTCTCTGACCTGCTGTGCTATGTGCAATGTATCACAGGGTGGGCCGTGGGAGGTGGAATACAGGGACAGACACACACACACAAACACACACGCAATGAAACACAATCTAGACTTAATTTGCACTGGTTACTGCCTTCACCTATTTGTTCCAGGACTTAAAGGGACAGTTCAAATATATTTGAGAGAAGACAGACATCTCCAACACTCTGGAATTCACACCAGAAAAATCTAGATTAATAAATAACACCACATGTAAAAGGAAAACTATGTATTTTTTGATTTAGGGTAAACTGTCCGTTTCTAAAAATGCTTTGAGTCTTTATTTCAGTGTAGATCCCAGACCTGCCAATTTATGTAAACTCGTTTTGTAGATTAATATTGCTCCAGATATCTTGAAAAAAAAGTCAGACAATGATATAATCCACAGCTCAGGTTGAGGGTTTTTTTCTTTCTTAATCCCACATTTTTAGTTAATATGCCCTTTTAGTAGTGAAGCCAATGGGTTCCGGTGTTTTCTCAGAAATGTGATGCATTCTGCGTGGTTGAGATTAACCACTTCCTGGTGCCTTTTATTATGTAATATTGTTTTCATTCATCGACTGTCACCCACATGCCACACACATACAAAGACACAGAGGCTTGGCCCCACAAGGAGCTCCATTGTTTGAGGGCACATTCTTAAGCTGTCTTGCAATGTTTACATGCACTGCTGCTTTAACCTTGAGCAGCAACTCCAGACATGCATGCATGGAGTAAGACTAAAGCTACACGCGATGTTCCACTGAAAGTGAAAAGAATCTGATCTTAAAAGAGCTTTGATATTCCAGCTGTGACTCGTTTCAAAACAGCTATTGAATATGGAGGAATTAGCGAGAGATTTCAGGCTCACCTGCCGGCTAATAGTATGCACTGCATGTGTTTAAACATGTGTTATGAATATTCTGCATTCTGCTGCACTTGAATGTGTTCATAAATGAACACCAGTCCGAATATTTAAACACATCTGCCGATGCAAGTGCTTCCTTAAGAACATTTTGTCTTGATGACGCTATGCAGTAAAGATGATTTAGTACTGAGATTTCAGTGTGTGAGAGCATCAGTGCAGTTTGAAGGTACAAAGATGTGCATCTGTAAAGCCCCTTAGGTGTTTTCACTCAACTCAACTGGAGGTTAAAGGCGCCCAGTAGGGTGCTCAACACATGAGATCACAAACCTGGCTCAGATCACCATCACACTGACATAAAGTATGACTAATTTAGAGCATGATAATCTGAAAAGGCTTTTTCACAGAGACTGATTCCTCTGTTTTTGAACATGCGTGTTATTACTGTACAAACAGCAGCTTTAATCTGTTTGAGTACTTCCAGAGTTCCTGACTCATAACTCCCTCTTGCCTCCTTCCGTCCTTGCTCCGTACCTGCTCGAGTATAGTCTTTCTCTTCTTGGCGTCGGTTACAGTAGACAGCTGCATGTCTCCCATCTTCTTCATCTTCTCGTCCATGTCGATCTTCTGCTCCAGCTTACGGATCTCTGTTCGCAGCAGACGCACTGTATCCTCCCTGTGATGCTGCCGAGCCAGAGCAGCGGCGCACGCAGAGTGGATCGCTGTAATCCAGTTCTCCAGTTCCGTCTGGCCAGAAGTCTGACAGGAGAAGGGAAAAGGGAGAATTTACTGATTGCATCTCTGAAGAATAAGGGGGGGAGGGGATCAAGAAATTGACAGCTAAAAGAAGTGAAGTATGAGTCCCATTATTAGCCTCGGCGTGAGGGTGGTCACTACAATCTCATCATCATTTTATTACTTATCTTCCCATTCACTGATTGAATGTCACTGTGGACAGCTGCCATGCATATAAATAGACACATGTTAATATTACACAATGGTCACTGTGGTGGATCACTGTCACAGTATGACAGTGTGGCCTTTAAACATGTCAAACATAAAACAAACACATGGACGACGGACTGGCTTATCTCCCACACTCGGCTAAATGTCATGTACTTGTGTGCCACACACACACACACACACAAACACCCCAGGGAAATTAGATCCACTCTCATTCCCATCCATCTCTGTCTCTTTTGGTGATCTACTGACTTCATTTAGTCCCAAAAACAATGAATTAACATTTCTGACTTTGAAATACAGCTGCTGTTTCAGTGTTAGTTGTATGGCTGAGTAAAATATTTACCTTCTCCTTCGTCTTGTAAGAAAGGCATCTCGTATATCTTTTTAAATACCCATGTCTCTCTCACCTGGAAAAGGAAAGCATCTCCCACTGAGTTGCTGAGGCAGAAGACAAAGTCTTTCTTGGGGTGTTCAGGTACGGCCTGTACAATGCTGTTCTCCACCCACAATGCATGCTTGGGGACGCTGTTGTGGTCGATCCCAGAGCGACCATCTGACTCATACAGGAAAAGAGTGCAGCCTTGAGAAGCAGAAAAGAAAGACAGAGAGAAAGAGAGAGACAGAAAAGGGATTTTTCTTACTGATGTCACATTAAGTACTGTATTTGCCATTGCAATTCATTTTATTAAAACCAATTATCAAAACAAGGCTTTCAAGCACCTCATTGCAATATACAAAGTGTATTCAACTGTAGAACTTCCCCAAGCAAACTAATAAATTAAAAGAATAAAATGATGGGCCTACATTATTAGCTGTTGGTGCTAACATATAACATGAGGTCACGAGGAATACTACGAGACAGTCTGATCTATTTATTATTAGGGGGATAGATATGAGGTCAGCAGGCAGGCAGGCAGGAATGCAGCTGCTGTATCTTTTGCATTTCTAAAGGACTAGATTGGATTCGACATGGATGCCGCCGTAAAATTAAATTGTGATGAGGCTGAGGAGAGAGGATGTAAGGCCACACAGAAGTGTGTAAGAGGGAGCAGCAGAGGTGACAACCAAGGACATGGACTGTGTTAAGACTGATGTGATTACAGTCCAACAGGAGACGGAGTGAGAGATTAAACGGGTTGGGGTTGGGTTAAGATGTTTATCTGAGTGTGACACTGGGGCTGCATGCTTTAGTTTAAAATTAAAGACAGGTAGTAATCCTAAACATTAAAGTATGAAAGTCTGTGCCCTAAACTATGCTCACCTTTCAGAGAGACCCAGTAATGTTTCCACTTGCGCCTTGTTGCAGGTTCCACCTTCTTGTTTTTCTTATGAACTAAGAAGTTCTTCACAGCCAGGGCCCCTGCTTTCCTGACTGTGCCTTGTGCACAACCAATCAGAGCGTCCGATGGATACGCACTGCTGAGTGTGCCGCTGCTCTGCTCGTCACTCACGGCGGAGCCAGCCTCCTCCGTGCAGTCCCGACCCTGATGTGTCTGACGAGAGAATGTTGGAAGCATTGAGAAATAAAAACATGTTGGATCTATCATTTATACCGGTGTTTGAAAAAGGAATAGAAGAAACACACACAAAGTAACTAACCCAGGCTTGATTGTCCAGCTCCTTCCGGAAATTCTCATACACTCCTCCCCTGCCTCCCTCGCCGCCTCGTCCTTCTCCTCCACCTGCGCTGCTGCTCCCGCTGTCGCTCCCGTTAAAAACGCTGCTCTCGGTAGCCGAGTATACCGAGAAAGAGGCCGACATGGCCTTACAGCGCCGTGACACCAACTCTCCGTCTCCATCTATCTCTGTGGTGACACCATCAATGCCACTGTCGCCATACTCACTTCCCTCACCCAAAACACCCGAGATGTCCTGTGAGCCAGAAAAACAGAGAAGAAACAGAACTGATTTATTTATGGATTATTAATTTATATACAGAAATATTTATAGATATTTTTGGATAGCCAAAATATGCACAAACACAAAGAGAACACACACGGCTTAGGCTACACAAAGGGTCTCTGGGTTTATATTTTTGTGTTTATATGTATGTGGGTGGGTGCTCATGTTTTTCCATGCATTTCTGCTAAAAGAATTTTTTCACTTTGAGCGAGAGGTTCTCTGTGCTTTCACACTTTTCTTTCACCAAAGCGAGTCTCCCTCTGTTCTATTTCTCTTTGTTTTGCTGTGTTGTCGGTCTATTTATATCCGGTCTAACAACCCCCTCAGCCCGGCTAGATGAATTTATAATAAGCACTTAGGGTGCTCTGCTATCCAAGGGTGCTTGGGGGTTCTGGGAATGAGTTGAAAGAAAAGCCTGGTTTGCTATTTTAGTACTTCTCTCTTATTTGGCAACTTTTTTTTATCAATGACACATGAAAATCACAAAAAGCACATGAACAGTAGTTTTGTTTTGTCCAATGAATCTCTTATTAATTGGCTACTTGGTGATGCATTACAGTGACTTTGCTTCCTCTTTTATCCTCTGGGTGAATCTGCTTTTGTAACATTGTACGAAAAGCTTTTAAATTATGTTCAAAATGTCTTTGTGTGCCTGTTTATGCGAATTAGGACAGTGTGTGTGCTGTTAGTGAATGGGGCATGAAAGATATTATGCTTTAATGCTTTAATTTCTGGAGGGGGAATGGAGAAACCAGGCCAACGTTGGACAAGTAGCCCTACAGCGTCTTTCTATCTGACTCCCTGTACTCCCTTATCCCACTACACAAATATACACACATAGTTGGATCCACATACATAAAACATGTACACACAACTGAACAGCATGAGCACACACAGGAAATGTCTCTGGTTGTCAGCAAAATTTTAATTGCTGTCCTCTGTCATGTCTGTGAACTTGCTGAACTTCCTGGACGACTACTGATAAACAAAGTCCTCTATCATTCTACGTTTAGGGGTCTGTATCTTAGAAAGGAGAGACAGAAGAAACAAAATAATACCACAAAAAAAAAGAGGAAGAAGACTCCTAATAATATTCCTAAAAGATGATCTAACCTGAGTAGTTTGTGCACGCCGTCCCTGGAAAGCAGGGCACGGTGCAGCAGGGATGCCGAGCCCTGCCAGGCCCTCTGACAAGCAGTGGGAGCGTCGGCAGGGGAGCGTAAATGCTCCATACCCGCCACCATCCTCCTCGGTTGGAGACATCAACCCCTCCTCCCCTTCTCCGTCTCCATCGCACTGTGCTTCTCTCCGGTTTTTAGCATAGCGGCTCCTCTGCCCCCTGAGGCCAGGACTCTGCTGGCTGCACAGATGGTCCAGAGAAGATGCCCTTTCAGCTGAGCCTGGAACATACACAGGTGGTTATTGCAGGGCAGTGTGTGCATCTGTGCATGTGTGGGTGCGTGTGTGTGTGTGTGTGAGCAGGGAGAGGTTAGCGTATCCTGATTACTGTCAGTTACTTTCAGATTACTTTGCCACATTTGATGTGTAAATTAACCTTCCCCATGTCCTTCTGTGAATCTGTATGATATTTGTGAGTGAGCGTGTGTATGTGTGTGTGTGGCAAGCCTATCCATTATTCTGAGCTAGCTGACCACATGGGGCACCGTTTAGACCTTCAGCAGTCAAGTTACCAGATACCGCCTGCTGTCGCGCTGATCTCCAGCGGCTCTTGCACAGCGCCAGTTAAGCTAACAACCCTGTGATCAACTGAACTGCTGCAACTGATGGATGGCAGCTAACCTTCAATCAGCAGATTTTCTCAAATCATTTTTCCCCACTCTGTGAGTGTCTCTGTGCAATTTTTCCCACCTTCCTCCCCCTCATCACCTCTGAAGCGAATCAAATCCAGCTAACACCCCTGCACACATGCACAGATATACATTTTTATGAACATTTTGGCAACCATCAGCAACCATTCTTCTGAAAGCTGAGTAAAAATTCTAGATTAAAGACCTCTGGTAGTCTTTGTAACTATGAAAGATATGCTACATATGTATATGAATATACTCTGTAGGATAACCTTGTTCTTGTGTGTGTGTTTACCATCCTTACCTGCGCTGCCTCTGGGGTGTGTGAACTGCTCCTCCTCCTCTTCTTCTCCCCCATCTACCATCTCTTCAGTGCTGGTCAGATGCTCTTGGCTCAGGTCAGACAGAGAAAATTCCAGGCTGTCGTCTCTCCACATGTCCGCTGACTTGGACCGCTTCTTTTTAAAACTCCCTCCCTCCCGTGGGCCCTCAGTCATCCGCTGGAGGTACCTCTCCTCACCAAGAACGTCTCCGTCCCCCTCCCCCTCGGAATCCTCTCCCCCATCCTGAGCGACAGTGTCTGCCTCGGAGGTTTCGGGAGTTGGTGTGGCCAAGGGGTCATCGTCATGTTGAAAGGACTCTGGTCTCATTGTCATAGCAACGCGCTGCGTCCAGTGAGGATTGATGCCAAACTCTCCAAACTCATCTGTTGCGTTGAAAGGTTCCAGTCCGTTCTCTGCTAAGGATTGTGGGATGCTCGGGGTGCTGGAGGAGCGAGTTGAGGCATCAGAGTTTCTGTGTTCCTGTTTCACTGAAGAAGAGTGCCGGGAACGGCGGGTGATTGGCTGCTTGCTGGAGAGACGGAGTGACCGGGACGTGTGCTTGCGGGACAGATGTCCCATTGCATCGCCGTAGAAACCACTGTCCCCATTCTGACTCTCCACGTTTCCCATGATTCAACTATGGATAAAGATGAAACATAGACAGTATATTTCAGAAAAGTTTCCAATATTCCTTTGCTTAAGCTATGAATAATTCTCTTTAAAAAGTACTGATGTGGTTGTCTTATTGGTCTGTGCCACATCTGTGATTCTTGTCTAACATCTGTATTTATTAAGTGGTCATTAATACCAGATTGAGTGCTATCTATGTGCTTGTTTACTGAGATCATCAACTGCAAACCAAGGCCTGGATACAACTTGAGTGGGCGGGTGTGCTACATTCATCGTATGTTTAAACTGGAGAGAGGAATAATAAATGTACTAGCATCTACATTCAATGATTAAATTAACTTTTTTTGACGTCCAGTGGCTTTCAGAAGGTCAAGCAAACCAACAGAATCACACACAGCAGCTTCAAAGTGTGACCAAAAGAACCAAGTTCATATCTTCCAAAGAAATATTATCGTCTTAGCTAAGGGAGCTATCAGACCTCACTACTTCTTGAGTGATAGGAAATTGTGTCTGTGGCAGCAACTATTGAAATCTGCCAAATACTGGAAGTTGGCACCAGATGGTCGGTGAGATTCTCAGCCTTTGATCAGATATTTAGTATGTAAATGTAGTGGGTTTTGTTAAAAGAGAAAAAAGGTTTGTGCCAAATTTTGTCACACTCAGCAAAATAAAGCATAAAAAAGTGCTGTTTTAATATTTGTGCCAAAATGTAAGATATTATATTGGCACTGTCATCAAAAACATTCAAAACCCAGCCCGAGCTTTTCTGTAAGTAATGCGTTTAGAGCGAGAAGTCTTTTGTCACAACTCCCCACTGAGCTGAGCAAGAGTGCTGCTTTGCTTGTTATTAAGTTTGGGTTTGTTTAAGTTTGTTTACAGATCTGAATTTTTTAAAGGTCCAGTGTGGAGGATTTAGTAGCAGCAGTGAGGTTGCAGACTGTAACCACCTAAAACTTCTCACATGTGCCAAGCGTGCAAAGAGAACTACAGCGGTCGATGCAAGTTTTTGGTTTGTCCATTCTGGGCTACTGTAGAAACAACATAGCAGTCTCCGTGGAAGATGACCTTCTACATATGCAGATATAAACAGCTCATTCTAAGCTAATGAAAACACAATTATTCTTAGTTTCTGGTGATTGTAAACTAACAAAATCATATGTTATATTCTGGGAATATATCCCCCTAAATCCTACACACTGGACCCTTAACTGCTGAGAGATATACATTCATTACCACATTGCAGGCCTTGTCCTCAAATGGCATTGACATGTTTACACTCACACATTTATCGCTTAAACCAGGTCAATCTATGCACTGGATGAGTGAGTAACATTTGATGGCCCATTTACTAACAGCAGTAAATCAAAGGTATCCAGGAGCTCTTTGAATGCCGTGATGAGTTGTGCTGTGAGGCAGATGAGATCAGGGATCAGGTATCCACAGCTAAGATGGAAGTTCCCCTGCCAGTTTTGGGTTACATTAATGATGCTTTCCATTTATTTTAAAAGAGGAAGGTCAGAGCTGGAAATGACGTCACACCCAGGTCGATTGCGTTCCAGTACAAGTTGGAAAACCAAGGTGTTGTTTGCAATACTAGCCAGGTCAGCCATTGTTAGTGCCAGTTTTGCACATACAAACACTGTAGTGACATGTCAACAGATACACGTTGGACAGTACTGTGGGTTTTAATGAGACGCAAATAAGACAGAAGCACATTACTACAGCTTTCACTATGCAGAACAGCCATCTTAGATTTTGATGTTAGGGTTGGTGAGGTTCCTTTGACTTTCGGAGTCAGAAATCCAACGTCAGGGGTCGTTCCAGTTGATATTTCCGACTGGGAAATGGGAAATCCCGACTTCCCAGTGCAAATAAAAAGCACCATAACTGACCTTAATGTTTGGTAATTTGCCTTGGACAACACACTCAAATAGGGTAGCACAGGGACAATAGAGTTAATTAAAAATTGATTTAGAGCATAAACACAGCTTCCTAAGGGTTTTCTGGTGTTGTCCCATTTAAGTATTCAGAATGCATCAAAATCTCATTCATTTTTTCCAGCAAGTACAAAGACATCTAAAATTTAAGATACCAAAACATCTTTCATTTTAATTTAAGTCATGCAAATTTAAATTTTGATGAATTGGAGTCCGCGCAGTGCACTGCAGCAGCAATGACGTCTGCTGGCCTGCTTGATACAAGGATGGATCGTCTAATCCTTTCTGCAGCACTTCTCTCCGTCAGTGGTGTTAAAATTATTCATTAAGCATATTCCCAGAACAGTTAAAACGATCAAAGAAATCTGTTTTTAACTGCGTTCTGCTGATCATAAAGTTATCTGAGCATCCTGCATCGCCTCATGCTCTCTGTTATATAAGCACACGGAGCTGCTGAGTCAACTGCTGTCAGATCAGTTGGTCCTCTGTGAGTCACACATCATCAAACCCACACCATCAGGTTCTCAGTGTGGGCTCAAACTGCAAAAATCGCTTCATACAACTTCTGTTTTTTACAAATCTTTTAGAATCAGAGCCTCTAAGATTCATTCTTTACTGGTAAGTACATAAAAAAAGTAGCAAAGTAAAAACATTCATATAAACTGGCAGGATTTTACAATTCAGTGCAGAATCAAATAAATGTTTTTGCATTCTTGCAGTGTTGTGAGACTAAGGTGTACAGACTGTGGTTACCTGTGGTTAAGCAGCCGCATCACCAGCTTCTCCACATCAGTGTGGTGTCATCTCTCACCGACCACATGATCCTCCACACATCCTCAAACGGCAGTGTCAGTTTGCCCTGAGAGGAACAAGAAGAGAGAGAAGCGTTTCAGTGGAGCTCTCACAACTTCAAAGTGACCTGATGTGTCAAACGCACACGGAGGAGGAGGAGGGAGAAGACGAGAAGGGGAAGGTAGTTCTCAAACTACTGCAGAGGATCTGCCAGGTATGTCACATAAAGCAGGTGAAGTAAAGTTGAAAGGAAAGCTGTGAAGCACGCTAGAGAGGGAGTCTATAGAATACAAGACGGCATGCTGGATGAAAGAGAATAAAGGACCTTGTGGTCAGTAAAGCCCGGAGTTAAATAATGCAGTGAAGCAAGAAGAACCAGACAAGAAACACACATTTAAATACACACATATACAAACTCACAGATCATCAGAAACAAAGCGCAGAGGTATTGTCTGAGCCTGAGGGGGTGAAGCAAACTCACAAACAAGCACGGTTTCTTTGAACTGCACCCTGAAACTCATTGCCAACCTGAAACCATACGGGCATGTGCAGGCATGTGCACAAATCATTTTGGGATAACACCCCTTGTTTCCCTGCAGACAAAGAGACATGCACGCACACACACATGCGCACACACTCTCCGGTCTCACGCACACTGTTGGTAGAATGACAGAAGATGAAAGCAGCTATGGAGAATGATTTTCTGCTTAAGACTCAATTAAATGATGCTTGCCAACACGACCTAATTTTCCTTAATACCAGCCCTGAGCTGCTTAGGGTAGACCAAGATTTCCATAATGTGCTATGTATAGTGTGAAGGTATGCAAGTACAAGCATGCTTGTGTGTGTGTGTGTTAAATCTTGCACATATTTTCAGTTCAAAAAAGATTTTAAAAAATAGTTGGTACATAAAATGAGGCAGATATAACCCATGATCCTTCTCAGTCAGCTGGTATAAGCAGTCAGATGCCCCCTCGCAGCATAGCTGGGAGACTGACTACTGCCCTAAATGCTGCAAACACTATTGTCAGATTTGTTTGTGTACCGATAAGCCTATAAGCAGGAAAAAAAATTCACATCTAAAAAAAGAGAGAAAAAAAGAGAAATACAGCCTTTATCAATTGCAAAGCAGATGCCAATCAGTGGAGGGTCTGTTTAGATCCTTCACATCTGGTGAGTAATTTCAGCTAGCCATTTTTTTCCCATAAAGCAAACAAAGCATTCGTTCCCTCCGGTCTACAATGCTGGCATGAGCGTACATGTTACTTTCAGTAACTTTTGCCTACAGCTGCTGCTTTTATTATTGCTAATCAGATAATGAACTGTCAATTTGTTTATTCTCTGGGGCAGAAATACAATAAGTCAACCGTGTTACAGTTCTGGGAAAATTAAGACACAGAAATGAGAGTTCAGAAAAGGAGAAGTAGCAAACGACAATAGGAGAAGTGAAGGCCACTGCTGAGCAAGTGCACCGAAACCGTGCACAGGGTTTTACTCCATTTCTGACATTGCACCATCCCAGTGTGTGTGTTCATGTATTAAAAACTTGCAGCACATTTCTCTCCAGCTGTGGGAAACGGTTACATAAGCCAAACTTCACCCTGATTCTTCTCCTCCTCTTCCTCTCCCTCCACCCTTTATTTCTCATCCGTCCTCCATCCCATCCGGCCTGAAGAGACTTATCCCAACCCACACGCTGGCCACACACCCCCCCCCAAAACAAATAGAATCACACAGTATAATTCACACACAATGCTTGACAGGTGTTGGATATTTATTTTGGAGCTAGTCCTGCTTTCCTTTTAAATCTGGCATCAGTGTAGACAGTAAGTGCAAACACGGGACTTAATAACGAAAATGTTTTATAGATAGTGCATACGGACATAGTGGGGGAGTAGACAGCAAGATACCAACTTAAAAAAAATGTCTGTCAACGTACACACTTACAAGCAAAAACACAGCGAGAACTCTTTGTTACATTGACCTTACACTGATGTTGCCATACAGTTCATCTATACATCTATTTGTCTGAGTTCAGTGTAGCGGAGGTGAAAAACACACAGACAGGCCAAACAAACAAAACAATCCTGTCTGACACAACGCAGGGGAAATCAAACCGCTGCTTTTCCTCTGGCGGTGTACAGTCTAAAATGTTTAGTCTCTTCGGTTTTCCTCTCCCCGTGCCCTGCAGCGAAGCACGGAAGAGGGAGAGGGGTAACGGGGAGAGAGAGAAGGGGGGTGGGGGCTCTCTGCTAAACCCACGTAGAGCTGAGAGGTGAGGCAAGGCTGGAGGCGAAACGTATGAGGAGGAAGGGCGCTGAGGTTGGTGCAGACACAGAAGGGAAAGGAGAGAAAAAACATATTGGGGGTCCTGCGCTATGAATAGAAGTTTGATATGGAAAAGTGTGAAAACAGGGGGAGGAAGAAATGAAGACCGAGGACGAGAGAGAAAGAGGGAAAGATAGATAGAGACAAATTGGGGGGTCCTATTGTTGCTGAGCTTTAAGTGGATAAGTAGACATGTGCTCTGGCTGCCTCTCTTCGGGCTTAATTGAGGGAGCCGAGACAAAAGGGGAAACATAATTATTCGCTCTCGTTCTCTCAGTCTCTCGTTCTCGCTCTCATTCTCGCAGTATATTAACACATTGAGAGAGTGTATTAATACAACGGCCTGTGCAACAGCAGCCAAAGCATCATTACCATGCAGACACTCACAGATGAGCATACACACACACACAGAGAGAGAAGGGATAAAGAGCAATGTTGATGAAAATAAAATTGCATACTGGTTTAGTGCCTTAGTGAAAACACAGCTCTAAAAAAATCTCATGTCCCTTTGCTTCATTTTAACTTCTATATTTGAATTTTATTTACTAAATTTATCACAACATGTTTGAATCTGCTGTTTCTCCATGCTCAGCAGAGAGTGGAAAGCTCTTCTGAGTGAGTATAATGGACACAAAATCAGAGCGAGACAGAGACGGCTGAACATCGTACTGGGACTGGATGTGCCACTTATCTACACTGTCAGATACAACTCAACGCTGGAACTGTCAAACTCATATTGCCACATCGCCACGGTTGCATTAGAAAGATGCTCCACACCTATAGGCTCTCACGTCTATCACCCAACGCATGAACACATGCACATACGCGAGCAGGTAGTTCTCTGCTGCGTACAATGGAGTGTAATACAACAAAGGCAGACATGCTTCCAGTCACACACACCTGCACAATCCCTGGAGAAATGTGAGCAGGTTTTCCGACTCACACACACATGCTCTCACACTCTTTGGAAAAATACCAAAGGCCTGTCAGAACAGCCACGGAGAAGGCACACCCTGCTTCCCTCCGCCAATCTTTTCATCTCTGCACCTGTCTCACAGCTCCGCCCTACATGACACACAGCTCAGCTCTCCGGATTCAAACCACACATGACGTGGATGTGTACTACTGTACTGCACTATACGGTGATTGAAGCCAAACAAAACATGTCTCATTGCTTTTATAAGCCTGTCATAGTCTAGACCGCATGCTGAAGTGGCTGCTGAAATCAGACACTTCAAATTGTGACATCAGCGAGCACCTTTATTGCATGCCCTTCATCCCCAAAAGACGACAGCGCATCATAAATGCACTCATTTTTACAACAGCTGGTCTTAGATTTTGCACAGGAGCATAGTGATGACGATGGTTGTGTGATAATGTATAACTTCATTTAAAAACTGTTGTCTTTAACAACAATTAATTACCTGTTGCACACAAATTTCTCTAATATTTGAACAGGATCTCGAGGTGATACTTGAGCGTACAGTACATTTTACTGTGAAATGAACTGTTTTAGTCTTAAAGTTGTGCTATCAAAAACCATTTGTCGTTATTCTTAGCTATTAGCTACAAAGATTTAGGAGTTTAAGGTTTCACTTTGTTATCAGGACATCAACTGTTTCCCATAAACACATATGAATACAAAAATACCAAGCAACATTTAACCAAACAACAAAACGATATTATAAACGCTACAAGTCACATCAGACATTACAAAAAGTGGATGCAGTGCAACAAATAAATCACTCCTATTACATTCAGTGTTCAGCCCAGGTACATTGAGGCTACTTAGAAGCAAAGAGTTCCTCAACCTGTTAAAATGGAGCATGTGGGACTTTAATCTTCTGTCTGATGGCGAAAGCTGATAATCTTCAAGTTAAGTGTAAGAGAGATCGGACTTAATGTTACCTGCCAGAGACAATATTCTCTTAGTATACACACTTTGAAAACACAGCTTGACATTGAGCAGATCAGTAGTAGTCTAGCCAGTCTAGCTTTATGCTTGTGTACAGTACGAAGCACTGATTCCATACTGCATAACATACTATCAGATTGGAAAAATACAATCTGTTTATTTGCCTCAAATGACCACACTCTCCTCAGAGAGTAAATGCATTGTTGTACCTTACTATAAATCCAATCTCCTATATATGTGCACTCCAGGATAAAGCAGCATCCACTTGTTCCACCTGTAAACCTACAACTCACAGTGTATGACACAACATGAGCAATGACTAATGACTTGTGGGAAAATGTATTACACTTACAAGAGTCCCACACTAGTGAGAGACTGGATGACTATCATGTCTGATTTTAGATTAACAACTGTTGAAGCCAGGATGCAAAGTCCTAAAGACAAGACATTTCTGGGGACCTGGAAATCCTGGATTAAACCCTTTGGTGTGTGGTTAATCCAAGGATTAAATAATGGTGATTTAAGAGGTTACTGGTGCCTCAATTGTTCAAACCTGACATTTTTAAAAGACAATAGTAATTTACGTTGTCTAATAATTATGACTTAACACTTCTGTCATCCCTGACTACCTAATAAATGACCCAAAGAAAGTAGCCCAACCCTAAAAGAGACATAAAAGGCAGTAACAGTCAGTGACCCGTCTAGACACTGCTGTAACCAGAGATGCCTTCAGCTTGACTGATCTCTCTGACCTTACTCTGCACCCTTGACCACCCCCCATTGAGCATTAAAACACATGACGCAGTCGCTGGTCTCGCCCTTCCCTTGGGCCTTTTCCCGCACCTTTCACATTCCTCAAATGGTTACCGTACCCCCTACCACAGGGCAGAGAATGAAGTCGCTGAGGTTAACACTCTCTCTGGGGGGTAAACAAAGGAATTTCTGGATGAGGCAAACTTCATTCCAAGCAAGTCAAAATAGAATACCATGGGAATCTGGGAGACGGTGTTATCAGAGCCTCTGCATGCTCCCTGATTTTGCATACACACCTGCACACCCCTACAGAAATACACACACCTGCAAACATGCATGCTTATACACCAGGGCATCCTTGTTGTTGTTTACGCTGAGCAAACCTGCTTTGAAAGATAACAACTGCACTGCGAATAACATGTGAATCAGGACTAGGTGCGGGCTCAATGGGCCAAACAAATCAGGATCGGGGACTTAGGCGTGTGTGAATTGTTCGCATTGGAGGAGGAACTATATCTATCCAATGTCGAGATAACAGTCAGATATGCTCTGAAAACATCCCATTGTGGAGATGGGAGCGCACACTCCACTGCACTCCCACAGCCCCTCTGAGACGGGACTGTCTCAGACATCACTGGTAGAATTCCCTGGAATAGGGAGATTAGCTTCTTATTCATCCTTTCGGGATCTGACAAGACACGCGCCACAACCCAACCCCCCCAACTCTCAGCTTAAACACATGCATGCACATAGACAAACAGCGTGCCTGCAAGCATTGAGTCGCGGCTGCTGCTTAAATCAAACATTCATTTCTTTTAACTGGTGAGAGACAAATTATAATTCCTTCCTGAAGAGCGCTTTCATTTTGAGGCCACAGAGGAGGGCAAAGCATAAAAATGACAGAACAAAGTGGAGAGGGAGGAAATTAGACGTTTGTTATTCATTTACTGTGGTCTCCTCTATTTGTCATCTCCTTACAGACAAGTGGAGTAAGAGAGGAGACGAGATTTAGGATTGTGATGATCGTGGTAGCAAAGCAAATTCACTGCCAATTCATGTTAAAAAGCATGTGACAAACCAAATAAAAAATAAAGATAACTGTTTAAAAACAGGGGGAGAAGATATTTATGTAGTGCAGCCTATCATCTGCAAAATGACACATATAATAGATTTTAGATTTTGGGTCAGTGTCTGTGTGGCATCTGAGGATCAAGGGAAAAAGATAAAGGGCAGTGGGATTCAGTGTCAGCCAATTCACTCCACTTTACTCCTCAAGTGTCACTAACTTCATTAAATACGCTCCTCCGTCTTTCTAGGAGCTTACACTGTACGCTCCTTAACTCAGATTTCAACTGACTGTCTCTGCAGCGCGGTGCAGTCAGGGATTACCATATTTTAAAGAAAATCCTTCTACCACAACTCCTCCATTGAGTGAGAGGCCCGAGAGAGTCAATGAGTGTGTGTCGCTTTTGACGCTCTGCTCTGTAGCTGCTGCTGCTGCTGCTGAGTGCAAACTCAGCGATCAGTGAGTTCCTGTATGAATTCAAAGACAGGAAACCCCACAGATTTAATCCTGCCATTAGGATCTTTCAAGATGTATATTTTAATGTGAGGCTTTTTTACACTGAATGATCAGAGCACTCCACTTGTTCTGAGATGAAGGAGGAGATCAAGGTGTGTAAGCCTTAATTAAATCCATCCTGGACTTCTGTTGTCGGTTACCATGCCACTTCAGATCCTCTTGTTTATAGAGTACACCCATCAGCAAGCAGCAGGTTGCACGACAAATGGCAAGCTATCATTTGCTTTTTGATAAATGTTAATAAATCATCCCTTCCTTTTTTAGCCATCCCTCAATCAGGGCTCCCTGATGAAATAGTGATTGCGCAGACAATCGCCTCGCCGTCATCAAAACCAATCAACTGAATATTCATGTGGTGATTTGCTGCTCCAAATATGCAAGAGGCAGTACAAGAAGTGTTGTTTAATTATCCAGGAGGAGTGGGACGAGACATTGACTGTGCTCCAGATTTCAGCTGGTAACCGTAGAAACCCTGCGGGGCAAGATGCAGCCTGGGGGAGGAGCGGTTGGGAGTGTGGCAATGAGATAGAGAAATACGTTACAAAAGAGGAAGAGTAATGTGTGGACGTGGAAGGGTATTTAAATTTCTTTAAATGACCTGTGGGCAATGGCATGCCTCTACAAACATGATGGAAAAAGAAACTCAAGCACACTGGCATATTTCCAGACTAAACTGGGGTTTTATTAAATAGCAAACAGCTATATATGTTAGAGTTTCCCTCTATATTTTATTAATACGAAACCACATCTAACATATTACTAACTTATTGAAGGGTAACTTTGGTATCTTTCAGCCTGGACCCCATGTTTTTGTGTCCAAGTGACTAAAGGAGACAACAGTTTTTAAAATTAATTCATGACTGAGTGAGACCACTGCAGCTGGCAGCACTGAAACAGGCTGCAATGTCATGGTAATGGGCAATTGTGCATCATCACTTTACGTTTTTTCCACTGACAGGCTCAGATTGTTATTCTGAGTTTGCTGACAATGTTATGGGAGAGATCTCTACAGTAACAAACCTTTTTTAGAACCTTTATGTTTAACCAGAAACAGACCTGAAATCACAATCTCTAAACCACCAGACTCTATTTAAATAAACGTAATTTTATAACTGTAAAACACACTTTCATGGAGGTCAACAGAAACAAAATAAAACTCACAAAAACCATCTTTTCACCGTTCCAACAATCACCAACTCTGGTTTTGTTGAAATAAACCCTTCATTCATCCAATTAGATGTGAAAATATGCTGGCTTTGTGCATGCTAAAATCACTATTTTTTTAAATGGAGTATGGTGGATTTAGCAATATTGATTTCAAAGCTGTTTCTGGTTAAAAAAAAAAAAAAAAGGATCTTACTGTTTAATAAAAGGGTCTATCTCTGTAGGAATCCTTTCCAAAATGTCGCCAGACATTTAGAATAAAAGTCAGAGTCTGCCAGTGGCAAAAACAAGGACTTTTGGTGGACATAAATTGGCGGTGCACAAGTCCTGAGTGGTTACATTGCAGCCTAGTTTGCTGCTGGTGGCTGCAGCCCTCTCAGTACTGCAGTAGTAGTCTCTATTATTCACTTAGACACAATTATAAGGGAAAATAGGGTCCACGATGAAAAATACAGAAGTTACCCTTTAATTAATTCAACACTTTTCTGACTCTCAATCAATCTGCTGTGTTTCTATAATCTGCTTTATCACTGTTGCACTTTGGCACACATTGAGATCCTGTGCTGTTTGTGTTCCTGATTTTTTTTTGCTGTGATTGTATTGTGATGTGTACAAGCCATCCTGTTTGTCTGCTTTATCTGAGTCACACTGACACAAATTCCTCTCAACTTGGTTGACATGGCAATAAAGTAATGAATTGGGATAAGACACACTTCAGTGAAAAGCTGTTAAGCCTGAAATAATTGAGTAGTTCTATAGCTTGTTGTTTCATCTTGAAAAGGGGATTCCTTCCCCATTATCTCCCCCCTTTTTCCCTTAACTGAGCTGTTGCAGGATTTCTTTCTCTTTTATATTAAAAGTCTGATGATCTGAGTGTTATTAAAACTGGTATTATTTCTTAATGTGGAAAGTGTATTGTTGAAAATTTGATTCAGTGTTTCCATTCCATCCTGCAAAGAAGTACGCCAAATGCATTTATTTGTGGCAAAAAATTGCCAAGTTTAAATTCAAACATACTCAGTTTTGGCAGCAAATATTGCCAGACACTGACATGTATAGACATCCACAGACAAACACAGACAGGTGTGAACTGAGCCAAATTGGCGGGTAATACTTCCTATTCCTCTCTGTGCAGGCTGAAGGGACGGGGAAATAACAGGGTGGGCTAGTGAGCCAGAGAGAGGGATAAGAGGGTTTTAGGCAAAGGTAGACTGATTGAGGTGGGAGGTTGAGACTGGGGGGATGAGATGAGAGAGGCAAGAGGGTCTGAAAAAAAAATGATGGTGTTGAAAGGAGGATGAGAGGCTGTTAGCTGGTGGAATCGAGTGTTGGGCCACAGGTTAGAAAGATGAATGATGTGTGCTGAGGTGGAAGGAGACATGAGAGGTAAAGAGGTGGAGTGGTGCTGATAGGTCCTGAGGGGCTGATAGAGATAGATGTTGTGTCAGTTCAAAGTAGGGCAGATGTGAACAGGCCCGATTTGTTGTCAGTAACGATATGGCTGGGGTAAGACTATCTGGAGAGGGTTATTGAGGAGGTTATTGTCCGTGTCAGTGTGTGCTTATGTGTGTAGGTGTGACCTGTGAGAACACGAATATCGCGTGATTACCGTTTAAATATTGCAATAATGCAATATGCAGGCATTAGCTTACTCTGGTTTTAATCAAATTGAGTAATGCAAACACACTGTTATCACTTAACTAATTAAGATTTCTGCTGAGGCTCTGCAAATCCTTTGTAGCACTACCCTAATCATTACCAGGGAGCAAGGGAGAGCTTCGGCATGACCACACAAGGACAGGTAGGCAGGGAAGAAAACGTGGAAAGGGGACCATGAGGGAAAAAAAAAGAAACAGGAAATGAAAGAGTAAGGGTGGAGAAGGAGCAGGGGAGACACCATGACAGTATAAGAGGTGAGTAAGCAAGTAGTACAAAGGAAAAAGTTATGGGCAGAGAAATGGGCAACAACAGAGGTGCACTGCAGAGAGAGGGGGGAGGAGGACAGCGGGAGGTGGAAGGGGAAGTTATCTTCCCCCCATCCCTCCACCTGAGTCAACAGCAGTGCTTGCAAACAAAGCACCCCCTTGAAGAGGAGACAGGAGACAATGCACTGCAGTGAGGGGATGGAGGTAAGAAATGTTCAGCAAGAATGTGACCACAAACAGCAGCACACTGTGTTGTGTCTCCGTCTCTCATGTCAACAGAGGACACAGACCTCAAAAACAATACAGTATGGCTACACTGCTGGGAGGTTAAAATAAGGTTGGATTAATGTCAAGCTTAAAGAATGCTAAAGAAAAAAAAGACCTACAACAGCTGTTTACGAGTGTAGCCAATGTCTTCACACTTACAATGAGTTTACACTCCATATCACATTGCATATATGCAGAATGTACAAATTTGCATACTGTACTTTTCACATGATCATATCTTTTTTTGTCCGCTATATACCGAGAAAAACAACCCTCCCTCTTGCTACCTACTTCTTCATTTGTGTATAACACACACCCATAAACATCCTTGCAAACAGTAAGGTGTGACAGATTCTGAGAATAATAGTGGACCCACACCCAGAGAGTTGCATCAATGTTCCTCAAATTTCAACGACCACAAACCGCTTCAGTAATCTCAGCACACAATAGGTCAATTTTCCCACACAGAGGTTAAGCTTAGGGCTAGACAAAAACAAATGTCAGCTGTCATTAGGAAACTGAAGACTATTTTAATTATTTTTAACTGATCGATCATTTAGTCCACTAAGTGCCAGAAAATCCTGAAAAATCACAATTTACCGGAGCCCAGTGTCATATCTTTAAGTTGCTTGTTTTGTCCAAAGCCTCTGCACTGGTGGGGACATGCACATGTATCCTTTAGATCTAGATGTAATCCTTTTCAGGAAACCAAGCCCCATACAGTATGTATATATGGACACATTTAAACATCATAATGACTTTAACTCAAAATGAAAAATGCCTTTCTAACCCTTTAGATCGCACCCTCAGTCATACTGTGCACCTATTTAACAATACATGCCAAAAACATACAAAAAAATCAATTTCTTCGTATTCTTATATCAAAATCCAATCATATTTCTTTCCTTAAAAACAAAATATGTGAGTTTACAAGCGAGTACCAACCACTTTCAACCAATAATGTGACATCCACCCATCAATAAATGCGCACCTTTTGGCTATACATATACACAGATCTAAGACTCGTAAGTTAGCTAGATAGAAACACATGGTACATCAGTGTGTCTTCAGGTGTTTGCCACCTCAAATCCCCCCAGTGTTATATCCTGACATGTTTTCACTGGGAAAAATGTCATGATACTGAGGCTAGATACTCTCAGAATGCCATTTCATCTGGACTAACATACAGCACAGTATAGCTTTAATAAAGCACGACCATAGTGACACAACATAATGTTGTAAAGCCAAAGAGTAGATCAAGATTTGGAAACAAGTTACATCCTGTGATGTAGTGTCACAGGTTAACAACATCAGATTATTTCCAAGAAGAAAGCCTTACTTTCCGTTCTTGTTACAAAGTAGTATTATTCTGACACTTGCATTTTCTGCCACTTATCAGAATTATTAACTTTGCATCATAAAAACATAAGTCAATGTGGGTTATCTCTAGTCGTTATGAAGGTTTTAAAAGATGGTAAACCATAATTAATTCCCTCAATACATCAAGTAAGAGTCCCCTCAGATTTCAGCCAATGTAAAATGATGTCTTGTGGCAATAACAAAACAATCTCTGAGTCAAGGATGTCAACAACATGTCAGCAGTGTAGCGTCTCCTCAGGATCTAGGTCAATGGGTCCATTTCCTGGGAGTTTGGCTCCTGAGCGGACTCGAGCTGGGGGTTATTGTTTGGGCTCTGACGGTGAATAGAGCCTCCTCTCAGTGCATTAGTGACCTGTATAAGCTCCACACGACTCACTGACATCTGAGTGCAGGCCTGAGGGGAGAGGACAAAGGCAATCTGACCACACATGCGCATGCATTCACGTGCCTAAAAGCTAACGCACCAAAGGACAATAACAAAAACACACAGTCTAATAGAAACCTTATACGGCACTCACCACAGGGTTTTTATCCCCAAAGAAACTCAGTCCAAAGAACAAAAAAATCCATGCAGCTCTGCCCGTAAGCCTTCATCCTTTCCTTGCTGTTGTCAACCCCCCTCTCCGCACACACACACTCTCAGACATATTCACATACATATTTGCACATGCACACACTTACAAATGCTCACACAGGCTTCTGAGACCGCCTTGTACAATCCCACTGCATCACTTCCAGGTCAACAGGCAACGTGAAGTGTGACTATGTGATGAGCACTGAGTCGCTGGTCAGCATTCTCCTTACGAAACTAACGTAGCGTGGGGGTTGAAGGAAAGCAGGAGAGGTGCTGTAATTTACAGTCACATGGACGTAAACCTTAGACTGAAAAACACTCACACAAATTAGGGGGTGTAAAGATTTCCAAGCAGATATAAAAAAAAAGGAAATCCCAGGAAGGCCAAATCTCCCCAGCACAAACAAAGCATAAAGACAATCTTTGAAGACACTCTTTGCACTACCACAGTAATTCCTCCCTTAAATCCCTACTCAGCACTTCACACACAAATGTGTTTCCACTCTCTCATTCTGAAGTCTTTTACAGCAGCTTCCTGTTCAGGTAATACTGTCTCAAAGCTTCCTTTTCCACTAAACCACACTTGCACATTAACTCAGCTTATACCAGTTTTTCAAATTGTACTTCTTTAGCATGACAAACATCAGCGTGTGTGCACTGCAAACATCCTTTGTTTGCTCATCACTGAGTAAACAAAATTACACACATTCACATTCCTGCGCTTTTTCCTTCTGTTATTCTTATGAATTGAGAGCACCCTAAAAAAAACATGAAGATCTAACCTTCTGTATTTCAAATAAGATGTAGATGCATGCACACACACACACACACACATTTACACATCATCAGTTGGCAGCCAGAGCAAATGTGTGGGCTGGAACGCAACACTGATCAGAGATAATGGGCAGACATGACAGCGATGGCAATGCTGTCACACCAAGAGAGGAAGGAAGGAGAGATGGTGGAGCAAGAGACAGAGGGAAAGAGGGAGACAAAGAGAAAAAAGAGAGCAAAAAAAGAAACAGTGAGAAAGGGAGGGAGGGAAGGAAGGAAGGAAGAAACTCCCAATTCATCAGCAGACACAGAACAGACAAAAGATAGGAAATGAGTGAACATGCCAGCTCATGTCAGCTCTGAGACTCCCCTCCCCCTGTCTGGACCCCTTCGCAAATTAGAGGCATCCCCTTCTGCTTCTCCCACTCCTTTTGCATCTTCTTCTTCTTCTCATCGGGGGGTTGATGTTGTGGAGTCTGGCACCGAAAACAATGTTTTTCACCTGATGTTTCGCGCTCCCCCCTTAACAACTCTTGTAGTCCTGCTCAACCAGACGAGTGACATTATTAACGGATGCACAACAGCAAACACGTCAGTGCGACATGTTCACACTGACTCATTCAGCCTCTCTTGCCTCGCATAATTCTCATATTTTCAAAAGGTCATGCAGGATCAGGGAATACAGATACAAACACATGCATGCATATCTATGTAATATTACAGTGGTTTCACACCTGTTTGACTAAATGTTGTCTACTTGTGACCCACCATGATCGGTAGCAGAGTTCATGACCTGGTCAAGCAAGGACTTTTTGTTCTCCTTTTATCTCTCCTGTTCTGTAAATCATCTCATTGCAAAGGGATTCCCCCTACTATTGACTACAACCATGACAGAACCGGCACCTTAATTAGACACACTCAGTGAAACCAAAGACGAGAAAAAACATTTCAGTGTCTCTCCACCCTCAGCTGTCAGTTTTGTCTTGGTTTTCCCAAAACAGACTTCAACAATATCTGTCTGGTACTGGGCTGCAAGTGACAGCCGCAGTGAATTGGGAGACACACACACAAGAGAGAGACACACAGAGAACCCACAGGCACACAGTCAAACATTTAAACAGCTTGATTGCGGGTGGGGAGAAGGACAACTGGGGGCTGCATAAGCCCCATATTTGCTTAACAGCAGAAATGAGAGGACCACTGAGGAAGAGGGATGAAGCGTTTTCTAACAACGGTTCGAAGACGAGAGAGAAAGACGGACAAAGATGAGAGAGAGAAAGAGAGATCATCCCTTTCATGTTAATTGCATCATCCCTTTATCATGCCCGCCACATGCTCATCAAACTAGATCTTATGTACTGTATCTGTAATCATAAAGAGAGGGCGTGCGTCCGTCTGCTCTGCCACAAGGTCAGAGGAGTCATGTTCACTGTGGAGGATCAAGATGTGAGAGTATCTGTGCCCAGCTTTAGCTCCATGTTGTCGATGACGATGGCGATGACGACAGTGATGATTGTCTTCATCACTTCCATTTGTATAATGTATTATGTGATGCATAGAGCGCTTTATGAGCTGAGATGAGTTTGACTTAAATATTTCTATTTATAGTATGGATTATAGTAAGGCTGCAGAATATTACACTGTAACTGTGTGTGTGAGATCGTGCCTATCACACAAATGTGGTTGCTACAAGGTAAATCATCAAACTTTAAGTTAAGACTTGGTATTTGATTAAGGTGAAGGTAAGTTAAGTGACAGTACTGATGCAGTTATGGTCTCAGTCAGGCTGTTTACTTGAGGCTGGATGCTTGTAAAAGAGCACACGCCCACCTATATCGGCCCTACAGGTGAGCTGCCTTAGCCTAAGAGCACTGAATCAATCTGGGTCAGTATATACACCTACACACACATATATACACACACACACAATACAAACATGCTCACACACCCACAGGGCTCACTTAGCGGAGCCCCATCCCCCCTTTCACGCTCACACACTATATTAGCTTACTGTACACGGACAGAGCACATGGTTGTGTGGATGCACACATATTTGTTCCGAGCACACACATGCGCACATTAGTAAATGGACACACACATACACATAAACCTGGATGAGCGGTGTGTAACTGTGTATGAGATAATGGCTTTCCCCCCTTTTCACAGCCCCAGGCTTTCACAAAGTCTTTGTCAATTCTAAAGTGCGTGCACGGACATCCACACAAAGACACACACACACACACACACGAGGCACACCAGTTTTTATCTGCCACTATAAATCCTTTCACGGATCACTTCCTCAAAACACCCAGCCAATATTCAACTTCCTCATGGCGGCAACTGAAGCAGTGAATTGTAGCAAGAAAGATAACATGAAGAAAAGATAACAAGAAAGAGAAAGACAGAGAGAGACTGAGTGACAGAGTGAGACAGACCACTCGTTGAGAATTCCTATTCTTTCTTAAATCAAAACAAACACCAGTAGAGAAGTTTAATAATGGATTAAGCAGCATTTTAAATGTTAGTGAGCGGTAGCTTTTATGAGTTACCACAAAATGCTTACACTGTTTTACACTCAAAAATGTGTTGAGTTCTTCTGATCTTAGTTTAAACTGCGACAGATCAGAGTGCAAATATTCTTAAAGGGCCACTGTGTAGGATTTATGGGCATTTCATTTGTTTATGATCACCTGAAAGTACTAATCTTTGTGTTTTTGTTACCTTAGAATGAGCCGTTTCTACTTATATACAAAGTGGGTCCTCTTTCATGTGTTTCTTCTGCCATCTACAGTAGCCCAGAACAGACAAATCTAACACTGGTTCTAGACAGACCCATTCACGTTTTCATGTTTTTGCATCAGCCATTGTAGTTCTCCTACACACTTGGCACACAGGATAAGTTTCAGCTCTGAAACCTCACGGCTAGATGCCACTATATCCCACACACCGGACCTTTAAATAAATCAATTTTTAAGTGTTCAATTAAAGTTGAAATAGGTTAGTTAATTACGAAATAAGTACTACTGACTTAATAAGACACAGAACCCCAAACTGCCCCCAAGCCCAACCAGTCCCTTGCATTGTAAAGCCCTTTGGATAAAAGCCAAAACATTTACCAATTTACAGTTATTTCATTTCTTGTAATGTGTTATCATCTCGTCAAAAACATGCCACAGCAACACTGAGCCAGTAAACACTACGATCGGTGGCAAATATCTTGTTGATAATAAGGTCCCAAAACTGAATCCAGGGATGAATAATCAAATCACACACAAACTTATTTATTTCTCACATCAAAAACCCCACATTCTCTTATTTTTTATTATATTTCATGTGAACTGTGCTGAATTCTCTTAACCAAACCACATACCCAAACAGACAACAGTGTTTTTTTCTTCTCCAGAGAAGAAGCATGAAAGTGAGGAGGAAGAAGAAAGGACAGCAGAGACTCTCAGCCCTTTGACCCCTCTTAGTTCTTTGGCTGTCTGGATGCCTAAAGACGACCCTCTGCACAGCTGAGACTTGACACCTCCACAAACCCACACGCATTTAAGTGACAGATGCACATTTGAAGTATTCAGGAGGAGGTAAAAGTACACATTTGCAGACTCTCCTCCTTTGTTTCAGTATCTCCTTTAATTTGAAACTTGTCCTTTATCCGCTCTCCCTCTTACTCTCTCTCCCTTGTTCTTTCTTGTTTGTCGCTGTCGCTCTCTGCCAAGTCTTCAGTACCACGCTGCCTTTAACTGCTGTTCCCAAGACTTTCAGTAGCTCTTGCGTCTCCCTCTTTGTCTGTCTAGTCCTTCTCTATTCTGCTCTTCAGCTCTTTCTCCTCTCCTATCCTCTTAATATTTCCACACAACACTGTGCGCACGCACACACCCAGACACACACAAAGTAGGCTAATGTCTTTATCAGATCCAAATCCGTTAGTGTATGATCCCTCTCTCTTCATTTGGCATTGTGAGGCTTTGATGGCATAACCAGAAATCTTGAGGACTGACCTGCGCTTTTTTTTTTTTTTATTTCTCCAGAGCGCTTCATCTCTGTAACAAGCTTTTGACAAGTCATAATTACTGTAAGTGCCGCTTGAGTTTTTTTAATATCTCACTTTATCTCAAGTAATAATTTTATCTCTTCTGTACCTCTTACGTAAAAGCACACAGTCAAATATACACATGCTAAAGCATGCATTACTTTGTTTGCCCTTTGAGCTGTGCAGTTTGGTCAATGGCGGGGAAATGTCAGGTGGTGCCAGTCAGGAGGGGCTGTTAAGGTATTTTGTTATCACTGAATTACCTCAGGTAGGAAACCAGGCAATGTCCCAGTGAGAACATTAATGATTTATAAAGTCCTTTTATCCACACACACACGCTGGCCCATGCTGGATGGCTATTTAAACAAAGTACTTGAAAGGCTTTATTCTTGCAGTTCTCCTGTATTTATATAAATAGATATCTTTGTGTGTGTGTGTGTGTGTGTGTGTGTGTGTGTGTGTGTGTGTGTGTGTGTGTGTGTGTGTGTGTGTGGGAGGGATAGAGCGGGAGAGCCCCATCAAGAGAAAAGAGCCATCACCAAACACTACTATAGTGTACTAGCAAAGGAGAGAAGTCACACAGACAAACAGAGTCACATTGTGTAAAAAAGCATACAGAAAGTATACACACATTACCACACACACACATATATGGACCACACACAGCAAAAAGCTTGTACTCTCAGAAGTCAGACATGAAAATTTGGACTCCTCACTGTAACTTCACCTCCTTTTGTCTTTCTCACACAAACAAACACTACCATTCACCCAAATGGTAACAAATCATCTGAACACACTAAACATGAAGCCGGGTACGTTAGACATCCAAGCAACTCCATCTCAGTCACTCACAAAGCTCCCAAAACATCCTCAAAACAAGAACAGCATCTCGTTACCTTTACTTAATCTCCCAGTGTTTCCTCTGTGAGTAACAGTTAATTCCCTGTGGTGGTTCAAACACAGTCAGCACGTGTCCTCTCTGAGAGCAAACAGGGGAATCCTTGCATCAGAGTCTCCCGGACTCCAGTGCAGCGCTCGACTCTCTACACACACACTCATACACACACACATTACAGCACATACTCACACATGCTGCCTCTTGCACGCCTAGACCAGACTGAAGGCTGAGGAGAGGGTGTGTGTGTGCTGGCTGAGTCTGAGCCCGCCCTCTTCTCTCTGGTTCTCCCCTTCTCTCCCACACGCACTCACCCTGCCCTCCTCCTCTCATCTCCCCTCTCTCTTTCTCTCGCTCCCTCTCTCTCTCCAATTTCACCTCCCCCGGCTTGCCAATTGACTGCCAGCATGTGTGCTGGGTCTGTGCCTCTAAGCCTTTAGATGTCCCAGTCCTCTTTTTAATTGCTGGCTCTCTGGCCTCAAGTTCTACACAAAAAAAACAAAACAAAGACACACAGATACAGTGGACAAGCACAGGCACGCACAAACAAATAAGGATACAGACACAAACATATTCACCTACGAGTAAAACACATGGCCTGACAGTAAATATGAGTATTTTTTTGGGAAAAATATCACAGATAATACAAACCTACACTCTGTAAAGTAGGTGGGAAGTTTCATCTTGAAATGAGTAACTTGTAAAATTCAGTGTGCCAGAATAGAGACGTAGTTGGAGGAGAAAGGTGAGAAAGGTGCACACAGTGAGGTGCAGTAAATTCATCTCATTCTTTGGAAGCCTTCCATCAGAGCAGCTGTAGCTTGTGTAATGCTGCTGCTTTCACTCTTGGCTTTTTTTTTGCCCATCTATCTTTTCTTTTACTACCTTACAACCCACCAGGCTTTTTGTAACAGAGCTTCAAATAAAAAAGAATAAGACCTCAAGTGGTAGTTTCTGCTATTTTGTGTTTTTGGATATCAATAAATCAACACCTGTAGGCTTGAAACATGGCTCTGAAGAGTGTGTAGCCTGCTCCTTCACTGAGAGTTGTAGTCGGCTTGGATTCACAACAGTTACAACGGATTTCAACAGTGACCCAGTTTTATGACAAAGTATCAAGACGTCCATAAAAACTACTCAACCCACTCCTGCAGCACAATCCACTACTCCACTGTCCATTTCTATCTGTGCTCGGTAAGACATGGGCACAAAATATGGGTAAATTCAAGGCTTCATATTCACACTTAAGATGTATACTAACATTATACAATTATTCAGAATATGACAATATTCTGAATTTGATGTAGGTCTTGTAAACAGCATATTTCATTTACATATTCTGAATCAGGCCTGTTTCTGAATTTAGTTTTTTCCGATTAAGACATGTGGGATATGCCGTCATTAGTCGGCTTTTAACGGCATTCTCTGGGCATGTGTACAATGCATTCGGGATACACGTCTCAATTGGGAATTCTTTCCGCAGTTTGCGACACATAGCCTCTTGTCTGTTTACAGTCGTCTCTGTGCATCGTCATAGATATATTGTACACAAACCAACTCGCCAACGGATTGCAAGACTAGTATAGAAATGCATGCCTAAAAAAATAGGCCCACATTTCTGGTCAGAGGAAGAAACAGGTTTTTGGATATGTGCAAATATCGCAACACCGACTTTTCAATAAGGGGGCTGAAGTAATGAAAGAGGAAGGCTGTGTTTCCACAGTCCAACAAGTTTGCCACCGCCATTTGTCGATATTTTGATGAGATAAATGACATGTAAAGGCATGTTAATATGCATGGCTGCATGTTAATGGGAGTATTAGTGGAAATATTTATTTTCATTAGCTATGTAAAGAGGTTAGTAGGAACATTGTCTTTTGGGAATAAGGGGAAAAACCGGAATATTTTGCGCATGTACACACAGTCACTTGCCACGTGTGTGGTTTGCTATTTGCTTTTGTCATTAACACAAGCAAACACAGGTGCATGTGACAAAGGTAAATACAAACAGTGTAAAGGTTGACACAGTTTGAAAGGGTCTTTGTACTAAAAGTACTACAGCCTTGCTACACTGAAATGTGCTCAACAATGTTTGGTAGAAATGGTTGTAGTGATGAGAATAGTCTCTTTCGCTACCCAGGATTGAACCTTAGAGACTTTTCTCTGGTGAATGAATCCTACAGGTATTTCCTGTTTTGTTATTGATGAAAACTCAGTCGAGAAATCACAAAGAATGTATTCAGGCCGCTGATAGCACCGTGAATTGCACATCACTTGCAACCGCTATCTGCCTCGTCTCAAGGTCCACTACACAAAAGACATTGTACTAATGATCTGCCATGTATGTGCTGACCACAGTCTGGAAGCTGGAGCAGGAACGCTACCTTGCTCTATTACTGTAAGACCAACATTTGAGGCTGTGGGCATGTTCATAAATGTCATGGGATGCAGCCTAGGTCTGGTCTGTTGGACAAAGAAACAATAATGACACAATGACACTTTAGATGAGTAATAATCTAATACATTTAACATGAACATCTAATATTGGCTAAGCTGTTTTTCAAGAAACTATCTTTTTAAGCTCAAGTATTACAACTCTCTGTATGATTGTGTGTGTTTTCCTGTGAATGCGAATGCATAGTTGAGGGGCCATGAAAGAGGTTAGGTCCGTGTACGATCTGCCACACTTGACGATTGAAATAATTGACATCTCACCTATCGCGTCAAACCCAAGCTGTCCATCACAGCGTTACTTCTGATGCATGTCATCGTTTCTTTGTGTCGATCATGAAGGCTGCAGCCTAGCACCTGATGCCTGCTTATTCCTCAGTTTGAGGGTCTGTCAGTCACATCTATCGTCACTATTAATGAGCGCAGTTGTGTCTTTCTATATACCTGTCCAATTTATTTTCCTGTCTGGAGCGCGCCCATCTGTCTGCATGTGTGCATGATTTGACACATGATTTTGTGTGCATACCACCATGCATGCGTATATATAGTTTTGTCCCATGCTAATGGAAAATGCAATAGCGTTAGACAGGGATTAGCTGATATGACCCAAAGCAACCGGTAGCTACTGTGACTCTGAGAGAAAGGTAGCAGGCCAGAAGGGATGTACTATTGTGGCCCAGCATTACATACATTATTCATCAGCTCTACTCGCTTGGCTGGTGATAATGATTTTATCAAATCTGGCAAGGTGGGTGGTTGGTTGGGGGAAATGGGCATTCTGACTGTGTTTATGTGCATATCTTTTTTTTGTCCCTTTTCCAATACAGTATGTTCATGAATTTCAGTATGATACGTTTAGCAACAGATATGGCAGGAGGCATGAAATAGGAAACCAATCTGTGTCTCGTCCCTTTAGCCCCTAACTGATATTGCCACCCCCACCCTCACATACACACTGCGATAATGCCTGATAAGGATTGAAAGGTGGAGTCTATTGTGCTGAAAGGCCAGCTCAGGTGTGCAGGAGACAGGAGAACAAAACCGGCTTCTCTTTCAGCGCTGCTACCCAGCAGTCTGTTTATTCAACAGAAAGCGCGACCGGTGAATGGGCTTTGATATTCATTTACTCATCGCTGTTCTCACTGCACAGCTGAGAACAAACAATGAGCGTGTTCACATTATGAAAGCAGCATGCCAAACGATGAGTGCAGACAGAGCAAAACAAGCAAACAAAAAGAAATCCCGCCATCCTGATGTTTCTCCAGCCCTCCTCTCAGCTTACATAACATCCTCCACCTGCTGTTGTTACTATTACCTCCTCTGTGCTCTGCTTGTGCCAACATGCCATCACATCCTTTGCTCTGAAACTACTGAAACTACTAACCAATTCCACCCCGCTTCTTGGATAATTGCATTACAGCCCAATAACGCTATGTTTGGGTAGGAGAGTATGGGAACTGGTTGTCTGAGTCGCTGTTCATCCTACTGAATTGGTTATTTCCTGTTTCAGCCGTCTCCTGGCAGGACACGACCTTCTCCAGTTAATTTGTTAGATAACAGAGAGAAACAAACAGGGGGACAGAAAGGAGGGGGACAGACTGGGAAGAGAATTAGGTCTGATGGGTAGACAGGTGCTAGGAGACAGACAGCATATGTGCACATACATACACACATGCCGTACACAAAAGAATCGTAATGCAGAGGCATTGTCTGAGTTAGGTGCCGAAATGTCATCATGTGCCTGGGGGTAAAAAGCTGTGGGTGTGTGTGTGTTGTCCGTGCACCAGTGCACACTTAGTGTTAGTGACTTTGTGCTTGTGACTGTCTCCCCTCTCTCCCCTGTGGAGGCTGTGTCAGGTCCTTTTGTTGGGTAGATCTGTTACCTTCCCTGCCCTTTGTCCCGACATGTTTGCCTCTATAAATGTTAAATACTCCCAAACAGCAGTTATTTTAAGAGCCACACAGTGCAGCATACAGAGACAATGGGGGATCATCAGTCCGTTATGCAATCGCCCCTGTTTTTCTCATAAAATCCCTTGTCCTCAAGCCAAACATTTTGGTAAATGATTTGATGATCCTGGGAACTTCTTTGTCAGAGGATACAAATCAAGTTATCTCCAGGGGAAAGAAAAGTTATTTATTACTGAAGTGAATTACACTTAATTATTGGGTATGATTTGTAGACGTACACTAATGAACTGAAACACATTGTGTGACATCCTCAACTGACCCATCAACAAAAAAAAAAAAGGCCTGAAGGATATGTCTTCATTTCTTGGATCCCAAAGTTTTCCAGTGAATTGAGGCCTTTTTTTGGAAGCCCATATTTTTCCACATTTCCTGTCTTTGATCTAGACATTAATACAAGTTATACAGGGCTTTTGTGAACTTATTATATTAAATCATGTGTGATACAGTAAACCCTACATTTTGTGTGTTATAATATACTGACCAGCACTGACAGACTGGACGGTTTGTCTCTGTCACGTTTAAATTCCTTGTCTGATGTTTTGTGAAATGCACCTCGTCAGTCAGGACCTGTAGCCCATGGTGCATATTTTTCAGTTTTCTTCTTCTCTGCACCATTTTTCTGCCTGCTTGGTGCAAAACTAACATTTATATTTTACTACATGGATAGTTGCAATCATACACAAAAGGGCAAATTGCATTAAGCTGCAAAACTTTCTGGGCATGTTTATGCTGTAATAGAGGGCAGATTTTGTTTTGCCTCCAGGGCTGAAGTTGATGCTAGCATTGGTGATCTGCAGCGTTTAATCATACACAAGCTGAAACCTACACTGTACATTTACTCACACTTGTCAACTTCACTATTAATTTTTTTTCTCTGCTTCGATCGCCAACACCTGACTGATCTGAGCACATCCACCGTTACTCTCTATCTCTCACTCAGCTGCCTCCACTGTTTGCCTGTATGCAAGAGGAGAGGGAGATGAGACCCTGTGGTGTTGGCAGAAGAGCCATAGACTGCAATTACTCTGATTAGCATGCATGGAAATTATTATTATATATTTGGATATAGTCCTTGTTTTTTCCCCTTATTTTCTGAATAGGTTGCTGTATTTTTTGCTGGTTGCTTTTTTAGAAATAAAGTCATTAAGAGGGTCTGAGAAGTTGCTAAATCTAACAAGAAATGCGCCAAGGACACACCCACACAACACTGCTTTCATAACATATGCATCTGTTAACTGTTAACCCTGTTTGAAACACAAGAAGAGGTAAATATAAATGTATACAGACAAAAAAGTGGCAATAAAAAATACATATTTTCTCAAATGAGGCTTTCTTGGCTGAGCTTTGGAGGCAGAGTGCCAAACGTGTTGCGCAACAACATCAACTGGGTATATATTGAGAAATTAGATCACATGATTCATCGCAGATGCAATGATGCTACCAGCGGACACACTGTGTCACCCCTATCTGTTATGAGAGGGCAGTGACCAATGGTGTAACTTCATCGCTCACTCGATGACTCAGTGACAGACTGTTGCCTTTACAGAGCTGGTTTGTTGCGGTCCAGCCAAAAACCAAGCAAGTCAAGAGTCTAGTTATTGTTATCAGTTGTTAATGAGGCAGTACTTTCTTGTCTTTAGATCGCAAGGTCATGGAGTACACATCTGTGTAACATTAGCCCAAAGCTATGACTCTAATTAATATTCAAGTGGGGGAAGTTGGCTCATTACAAACAGAAACATTGTTTATTGTTTACCCAGGTCAGTCTTGCATTGCTGCTCCTAAACCACTGCTACACTGGTGTCCTTTAATATGCTCTAACAGCACAGAGAAACTCAGCCTTCAGCCCCTCGCATGTTATAATCAGAGTTGGTCATTTGCATCATTTATATCTCTGATTCTGAGCTTTGATGTCTGATTACCACACACTGTCTCAGAGATGTGAAATCAGATGGGTGCAGTGGAGAGATCTGTGAGCGTCTGAGTCTTAGAGGTGGACGTGACAAATCTAGTCCCGACAAAGCTGAGAAAATGCACATGTAATTTAACCAGGAAGTCTTACAAACTATTATGTTTTGAATTAATTTGTCGTTGATTTGTTAAGTTTAAAGATTTACTGTGCAGGATTTTCCTAAAAACCAATGTGTAGACTCATGCAGGAGTAATCTCCCTCAGTCAGCATTTATGTCCCACTAGAAATGTGTTGCAATGTATTTATGTGCAGAGACTGCCCGTATTTACTTATTTTGTCCTTATTTTCTGTGTTCCGGACATATATGGGTGTGTACTCCCACAGCGCTCAATCAAGGTCAGGGGTTTATGAAAAGGTAGTGACCAAATTCCAGACCGTAAGCAGCAGGCATCCAAGAGGCAAGGCGCCGAAAAAATGCAAATATAGGGGAGGCAAGGCGGAACACCAAACCAGAGTGAATCTGGGGTTGGCTTTTACTTTCACTTTCACTGGGGAGCGTGTTTACAAATGGAAACCAACAATCCCACATAGTATACCAATGATTCAACCTGTAATCACTTCATGAAAGCTTTCACATTTGTTGTGTCACACATTTACTGTTCAACAGTTGCCTCCAAAAAACCACGTGAAACGCAAGTAGTGATGCTTTATTTTGATTAGAATTACCAGCAATAGACACCACAGCTGAGACGCTCCCACAAACTCTGTTTACACTGTAACACCAGGCCCATTGTTGTTAATCTCAAGATAAGGCAAAGGGCCTGACTGGCAGATGTTCCATTTTTTCTGTTACAGGCACGCCCACACGGGTGTTTTCAGTGATTCCTTCTGATTAGACCTCGGCTCAGGTTGAAGGTGAGCAGAGCTATGCTGAGAATGACAAGAGGTCACTTGACTCTATGTTCTGATAAGAGTGATAAAGGTAGTTTGCCCTGCCCTAACAGATGCAACAAGGTTTACTTTACTTTACCTACTTTTGCTTAGCACAAGAAAACACAGGGAAGGAGCTAACCTGGCTCGGTCCAATGTAGGGCTGGGCGATAACATTATAATGATAATTAACTTGATATCATTTTACTTGATAGAGATACAATAAAGGTTCACTAAATCCTTTATTTAATTAAACAGCACATATGTCCATAGAGGTGGGCGGTAATGCACCTCAAACGCTAGCTGCCGACCCAACATGCAGAAGAAGAAGAAGAAGTAGTAGTAAAAGAAGAGGTTATTTATATTGTGCATGTTTTGACCACTTATAACGGCGCAATGCTACCCAACAATTGACTTCACCACATAACATTAGCTACAGTAGCTGTATGGTCGACTCATCTAATGCTAATGGTAAGTTAGCAAGTTAATGTGACTGACTAAAAGGCTGTTTCATTAGAAAGACTAAAGTTAACGTCAACAAAACTTACATACATCACCTCATCCACAATCACTGATTTCTTCCTCAGTCACGTCACATAGATTTTCATCAGCAAAGAATAACCCCACATTACTTTAAAACGTTATCAAAGTCTATCTTTTGTTATTGTTTTGATCGAGAAATGACAGAAATTAATACTGCGGGTGTAAAACTGACTACAGTTGAGATTTTGGTTTTGTCTTCTTCTTCTTCTTTTTACATTTTCAGCTAAAACACTTAGATAATGTTTTAAATCATCTGCACAAAGAGTATGCCATGCTCCTGACGAAAATTAAGATTTATTTGTCTATTTATTGTTAAATTTATTGACATTATTCTGATTATATTGTACTGAATCTACCTCAGACTTGTGAAGTGTCCTGCTGTTTGGCAAGTGTAGTCGTGTTCTGACAATTAATTATAGTTTAAACTACAGTTAACCATGGTTAATTGCGTCACCCAGGAGCAAAAATCTGCAATTAAACTTAAAAAAATCACAACTTGACTTTTTGTTATCATGATAATAATCAGTATCGACCCAATCAGTTTTTTTGTTGGTAACATTTTAGCCACATCACCCAGCCCTAGTCCAGCAGTAAATAAAAACCATCTAGCATCTCCAAAGCTCACTAATCAACACATGAAACTGAAGTGTAAAAACAACAAATTACTGTTGTATTATAACATTTCTTGTCTCTTCAGTTGTTCCCCCATAAGATCAAATTGTGTGTATCAGTGTTTCAAGAAGCTATTTTCAGCTGTAGTACATTCTGGAAATGATTTCATTATAAATTCAAGACAAACACACAAATACAAACACACAGCATCAATGGTGGTGAATTGGTTGGTGTGAATGTTAGAATCAGTATGTAAATCCCTCATTCCCTTAGTAAATTAATGAGCACATTACAGTCAGCTACACTTATCCCTAAACCTGATGGACTGATGCTCACACAGCTACTTCAGTCCATACTAATAAGGCACTCACTGAGACACATCACAAAGGAAACGCACATTAGCAACAATGTTTAGCCAATAATCAGAAAACACACTGAAGTTGCAGCTGGTCCCTCACACACCACACAAACATTTCCCCTGGAGACACTACACAGAACTCACGTATACAGTATATATCTTTTTCTAGCTTATGCTGAGATAAACACAAAGATGAATAAGCCAAGAAGCAGTGCCACAGTCAGCATTACTTTATTTCAGGATCAGCTCAGTTTAAGATAGAGTCCAATGTGGGTTGAGATTAAGACAAAAATAGGCAGTACACAACGCACGTGTATTTCCAAAGGCAGAAAATAACACTTAAAACATAGTGCAAGAGTCAGCAGAGATGTAGATATATCTGGTGAAGCTTTGCGCTAAACCCTTCAACGAGCAACTACCAAGGATTTTGACTAATTACTGCAGAGACGTCGATTGTATCCACGTGGTAATCTCTTAAAATGTCTGTAGCTCTGGGAAGAAAATAATTACATGTAGCAAAGGTGATGACAAATATGTCTTTAAAATTGTTAAGACTGGATAAACCTCAGTCAACACCCAATCATGGCATGTCAGACATGTCAGAGTGACAACACACACACACACACACACACACACACACACACACACAGTTTAACCCTGAGAATGGCACAAAGTTATTATTGGCGCTCTGCATGTTTGGCAAGCATAACCAGTGTCACAGAAAATCCCATATAATCAGCAAGACAATGTATCAGATATAAAGACTTATCTGTCCTCCATACATGCTGGTAATCTCCAGATCAGTGGAGTAAAAGTACTGTAACATACTCACCAATCATAATCCCCATCAATGTAAACAGGGAGCAGCATTAATGAGGGTGCTGCATTCAAAGATGATTATCTGGGATACAAGCACATGGGAGGGGTGGGAACCGTGTATATGTCTCTTTTGTTATCATGCCGGCTTACCTCGTCTCTCTTACTCTTTTGACTCTCATTAGTAAAGAAATTACCAAGAAATGGCGACAAAGGAGTACAATGTGTGTGAGGGGAGGCCGGGGTTAGGATGTGAGGGAGGAAGAGTACGAGACAGATAAGGCTGTAGCAGTGCTCAGACGGCTGCACATGCACACCACACAACATCCTGACCTTGTCGCAAACTCATGAGCGCAAACTGCACAGCCCATTTCATTACTCACTCAGCCCAGTAACCCGGACTCTCTGGAGATACAGAGGCGCATGCACATACACACACACACACAAACACTATTTTGCTCTTTCGTTATTAAAGCACACTCAAACCCTTACAAGGCTGCAGCCACACACATCAAAAGATTTCACTGCTCATCAGAGACTCTTGGACAAGGATGAAAATGGATTCTGACATGGCATCCTGGAAAAAGCGCTGGCCTTAAGCTCTGATATCATGCGTAAGAAGTCGAACACAAAGATACCAAGCCTTCGCTCTGCAGCGATGAAGGAAATTTGGTTTTCTGGGGTACACAAATACAGACTCTATGGCAATGCCACTACCATTTCCATATTTCCAAACAAAGCTTAAATTTAAGTTGTTAAGATGTTTGACTCATAAACACACATGTGACACTCATGGTGGTGCTAGAGGAAGAGTCAGGGGGTCATCAAAGTCAGTCAAGCTGCTAGCATGGCTGTAGGCTCGTCTATGGATTAGAAATGTTCTTTTTCTCACCCTCTAACTCCCTCCACTTCATACACACAAACACACACATGTATTTTCACACACTTCCTGTTAATTTAATAAATCTTTGCATGGGCTGTTTCCAGGTCAAGCAGCAGAGACAGAATTAGACCTTTTCTTATCCGCCAGTTGTGCTTGTCTCATTACATCATTTACTGTCTGTAACACAAAGCCATCTCAAATTTATGTCATCTGACCCCATTCAGTAGCCCTCGGGTTTCCACATGTAGAATTAGACTCAATAAAAGATAGTATAAAAGGCATAAATGATTAGAGTGACAACAAAAGTAAATAATGGAGTCTTATTGATTCATGTTATAATGAAGTTCATTTTCTATTTACATGTAGAATAGTGTAATAGCATGTATCCTGCTTCACATTGTGTGACACCCACTGTGATAAACAATGGATGCTATAAAAAAAATCTTTCTTTAGCTGTTTATCATCAGTTTAAAATTACCTGTGTAACAAAAGGCTGACAGATTCTTCCCATAAGAATATATATCGGCAACACTGTGGTATTGAACTTGTCAGACGGAGCTGTAACATCACAGCTTTTAACACAACCGCTGCTGAATCTACTGAGTTTCAGCCACTTCAGCTAAAAGTTGACAGCGCCAGCAAAAAGGGAAGGAGGGAGGGAGGGAGGAGAAAACGGGAGATGAGGTTAAGAGGTTGAGTGTGGGAAAAGGAGGGGAGGAGAGGGAAGAAGGGATTAAAGCATCAGAAGGTATAGTGTTCCTCTGAAAGATGACGGGCTGATGGCTGCTCCCACAGGACTGACTGGACGAGTAATCCCACCAAATGGAAGAGTTTAACAGTTACCACCCACTGAGAGAGATGCGCAGGAACAGAGACGTGACGCATACAAACACAAGCTCATACATACACAAACAGGCATTTACACAAACATTCACAAAATATTAAAATGTGATGAATATATAAATTAACTATACAAATTTAGTACTACAGGTGAAAATACCAAACAGAAAATGCACCAGCTAAAAAATTTCTGCAGGAAAATATTTCATTTTACTTGAAATTCTTCAACACAAAAGACTGTCGACTGCACTGAAACACAAAAAAATGTCCACATTTATACACAGCATGGTAAAATCCTTCAGACTGCAGAAGTGGAAGATATTGTGCAGTGGAGTATCAGGTGAGGACACCCGACACCCCACTGCACCCTCCGTCTCTGAAGCTTTCTGTGTACATCAGCAAAACCAAGGACCATAGCGCCTGCTATAAAAATAAACAGGACAGAGTGTTTTGCTGTTCTCCCATGTCTGTGGCAGACTTGGACTGGTGCGACCCTGCTAACACATCAGTGCTTTGATGGGTTTATGCTGTGTTAGCTGGCAAGCTCAAATAATTAGAAGCACAAACAGCCAGAAAGAGGCAGACAACAGGAGGCAGGGAAGGATTTTAGTGAGGCTGTGTGAGATGCTGCCAAGCTAGTGAAGGGTTTTAGTTCAGTGAACCCCACAAAGCCTCAGGACAACTTGTACTTCATCTGGCTAGTGGACATAAAAAATTAAATAATTTTGACAAAAATGTCTCACACTGTCTACCTTATTACTGAAAAATACTCAGATCCCAAACATGTTCTAATGATTGTAGGATTATCTTGAAGCAAAACAGTTATCACACAATCATTGTGTAAATCTCACAACAAAAACTGTATTAGTTTACTAATACTCTTTTAGATTAATTAATTTGTTGATTGCTTTGTTAATGACATGTTTAAATTACTGTCTCATTATGTGCCGCCACCATTATTGGCCTACATTGTAGGTTTTCGTGAGATAAATGATCAGTATTGTTTGCATTTGTCAAATTAGCTTTTTCTCTAATTACCCTGGCATTTGAACAGTCTATCCGGTATTGAATTAGTGGATTAGTGAATTGATTTTTAGTTAGTGGATTAAAAAGGAGAACACATTAGTCATATGTCTCAATTAAGCACCATTATAAAGAGAGGATCTGCACACACACACACACACACACACAGGTATCCACAGCTTTGGGTCATATGAGGAGAACAGACGTGACCTTTAGGTGGGTGAGGTGAAGCAGAAGAAAGCTCTTCCCCATCTCATTAAGCACAAACTGTTTGTTTCTCTTGATACAATAGTACAGAGTGGCAAACTGCCCTCCTGACGACCTCTTCGCTTATTTCTGTTTTTGACTGATTAATGGAGTAAAGATTCGAACCACAACTGAGGCATGAAACCGGCTTCATGGTCACAGTTAATGAGCAGCTATTGATCCTGGTAAAGGGCGTCAATATGCAATAGAGGGTTCAAAACTAATTAAAAACCACATGCAAGCACCAGTGAGCTCACTATCCACAGATTTAAGTTAAACCTTTACCCTAATATTATCCTAATCCAAATCCAATATTTCAATTTTAACCAAAGACTTGCCAATAAAATGGTTCTTATAAGTGAGCACTAGAGAAATGTCCTCACTTTGGATGGTATTTTTTGGGAGGGAAGTCACAGAACAATGATATATGATACACAGGAGTTCAACCAAAAGTGCTGCAGTCAGAAGGAAATTTGAATCACATATAGACTGGCTGTCAAATTAGTCGTATTGTACTTCATGCCAGGAAGAAACATAATATTTCCACTGAAAGATCAACATTAAAGGGGAACTACTGACCATTTTCAAAAATTTCTACATGTGATTTTTGTGGTGTAAGACAGTTCAAAAATATAAGTAGACATGAAAACTCCTAAATCTAGAATCACCATGCATGAAGTCTGGAGCTGCTACATAGACAATGAATTGGGAAAGATGTTATAGATGACACTGAGAGCACCCAGGGAAATGTTCTGAGCATCTGGGTACATTTTCTGTTTCACAGCTGAGAGCACTACAATAGAATAAAACTCATTTTTGTTTCAAATACAAATTGAACATTCTGTGGACCCACAAAATCAGGCTCCCATTCATCATCTATGGAGCAGCTCCAGACTTTATACTTGATGACATTACAAGTTTGAGAGACAGAGAGTAGCTCACATTAACTAATACTGATTGAACTTTTCTAAGGCCATGGAAATAACATATTGGAACTCTTGATTTAGGTGGTGTTTCCTTTAAGTCCAATTGGAAGTGCAGCATAATCTTGTAAACATACACAATCCATAAGAGTTAAGGCACAAAGACTAGAATATATAACACTTAGCCTGACAGTAATTCAATAACTAGCCACTGAGAATGTTGTATCAGCAACACCTTAGCTCCAGACAGCCAGTATATTGGCTAGCTTGGTTAGAAAAACAAAATTCTAAATTATATATTTATATTCACATTCATTCATTCATTCATTCATCCTCATTTTTTGCAACCGCTTAGCCTGTTAGGGGTCGTGGAGGGGCTGGAGCCTTTCCCAGCTGTCATTGGGCAAAAGGTGGGGTACACCCTGAACAGGTTGCCAGACTATCACAGGGCTAACACATAGAGACAGACAACCATTCACGCCTACGGCCAATTAAGAGTCACCAATTAACCCAGCCTGCATGTCTTTTGACTGTGGGAGCCACCCAGAGAACATGCAAACTCCGCACAGGAGGCCCCTTACCCCAGGATTCAAACCCCCCCACCCCAGGTTTGAATCAGGAATCAGGAACCACCATGCCACCCTTAATAGTCACACAACAGCTTTAATAACAAGACCACCTTAGGTCAACGCTCCAACAAGGAAATATACATCAATAACCCACAACATTAAAACCACTGACAGGTTAAGTGAATAGCACTGATCATCCTGTTACAAAGCAATGTTCAGCTGGGAAACTTGGGTCCACTCAACATGCACCACCCACCCAATCACAGACCAAGTCTCCCAGGTTAATATTGTGGCTAACTAGTGTATATATTTGCTTAGTCACAGATCTAACATGCAACATAGTCAGTAAACTGTAAATGCTGCAGAACAGTGTCAGTAGAAATTAAAACTAGCAACAACTGAAACCAGCTGCTGGTGGCCTATTAATCGCTCTCACTTTAACCTCCTCTCTGTAATTGCAGGTGTTGGTGTCCCAGCTCCTGCAGCAACAGCACTCTAATTAAAACAGGTTAATTGCTGTCCGCGACTAACAAGACTGAGGGCACCACAAGTAATTAATATGATAACTTTAAACACCAGTAAGAGCAAATTTTCACCCCCACACACACGACCAACTGTGAATAATGGTCACCAACATATATGGGAGAATAAAGAGTTGGCTTTAGAGGAAGCAAATAGAGCAGTCACTGTGTTCAGTCAATTTAGATAGTAAAGATAATTACACAATTTTAGTATTGTGGTTTATGCTTTAATTAATTGATGTAAGAAGGACACATGCAACTACTTGTTGTGTTGCCTTTGGCTAATGCAAGGCAGTGTACATCAGTTGTCCTTGGATTGACCATCATCAGCACATAGATGATCAGGTTACCTTTCAGGTTCAGAGATGGAGAGGAAAGGAAACATGGAAAGATCAAATAGATGCTGCAAAACAGCAACCTGCCAATTTTCTAAACTAAAGGTAGCTTTAACTGTTGGTTCTTTGAACTGTTGCTTAGACAGATAACAAAATTTAAACAACTTGTGTTCCAGGACATCGCGACAGGCTTTTAAAAACTATTTTATGAGATTTTATAAACCAAACAATTCATTGAGAAAATAGTCTGCAGATGCAGCCCTAGTCTTCTTCTTACAGTTCAAATTACTTTAGAAAATCTTTTCACAAGTGGATGAATAATTAAGCAAAATGTGGGGTGAAGTGTATAATTTTAGGATGGGTTATTCAAAAAAATGCAAAATATGCGCATATTAGCACAGTAATTTCCTCCTTCATCTCAGAGAACGCCAGGGTCACAGCCCACACTCTCTCCATTATCTGTAATGGACAGAAAGGAGAACGAAAGGAGAGCAAAAGAAAAGGGGAAAAAAAAATCAGAGAAGTGGACTAACGAGTGAAACAGAGAGGACAGTCTGTGAGAAAAGACTCCTGCTAGTGTGGCCATGGACGATGTAGAATTTCTACTGTCTGTGAGATGAGAAAGAGCATCAATGACCCTCTCTCCCTCTTTCATTCCCTCCTTCCCTCTGTTCTACTGTTTTCCTCCCTTCCCCCCTGCGTTCCCTCCCTCCGTGACATTCATTCTGCTGGGAACCGCAGAACACTTCACACCTGAGCAGCACATGTCACACATACATATGAGAGTCTTAAATTGAAAACTCGCAAACATATACACATGGACATAAGTGCACTGGATCAGCTCTCAGGAAAAAAATAATCACAAAAGCATGAAAACCTGCAGTGTGCGCCTATACACAGAGGTCACCTTGCAGACAAAAATATGAGCAAATATACTTGCTGCAGGTTAGAGTGAGTAAAGACTGATCCATTCTTCTGGTTCAATGATGAGACCTCTGAACAGAATGTACAGTATCTATGGACTAGGACACACCCTTTCCCTTCTCGCTGTCCTCCCTCACGATTTACGCTGACGACGCTTGGCAAACGTTTTTCTTCTTTTCATCTTGTTCACGACTTCCTCCTTCTGTAACTCCCTAACTATTTGCTTTGATAACATTTGGATGGGGAGTGAATTTACATAACGGAATCCAGAGTCTGTCTGCAGGGGAAAATCTGCATGAACGGACTCTGGGGAACAAAGAGGTGGAGGAGAGGAGAGAGGGGGGAAATTCAAAGCACAGATCATTTTCTGATCTTGTTGTTTCTGTAAACACTTTAAGAATCATATATATCTTGTAAAACGTGTAGAGAGATAGATTAACGCTAATATATGTGTATTATTTCTAACATGATTATGGACACTTCCATGCCAATATGTTGAACACTGAGGTTTATATGTTTGGAATATTGTGGGGAGGTTGTATTTCCACTATTTTAGTTCATTTTCAGTAACTCTTGTACTTATCTTAATTATATGTTACTCTATTAGGCCCCGGTTTATGCTTTTGCTCTTTAAATACTTAATAACTTGTATACTTTGAACATTTTGACTCACATTTTACACTCAGTTGTTTTAAAAACTGGGGCCAGTGAGTGACCCTTGTTACTGGATTGTGAACATTGATTGTTGTTACTGTATTTTGTGTTACTGTAATTGAAGCATCTCTGGCACCATAATTTCCTTCATGATAAATAAAGTTCTGTTGAATTGAGCTGAACTGAACAATTACCTTTATTGTCCATGAAAGTGTAGATTATTTAGCGTCCTGGCACTCAGCATGACAATGTCAGTCCACCACTTATGTCATGCGAAAAATATTTCAACAGGTATTAAATGTATTGCTATGAAATTTTGTTATGGACATTCATGGCCCCTAGAAGATAAATACCTACCGACTCTGGTGATCCCTGAACTTTTCCGCAAATTCCATTAGCAGGTCAAAGTTTTCACTTATGCAGTGAACTATTTTAAAGTCTATAAAATGGATTGGCACAAAAATGTACTGACATTCCTGTTTCCCAAGGATGAATCCAATTACCTAATTTTTTTCTATAACACCAAATTTTTCGATTTGACTTTTTTTGTGCTAATTATCAAATGTTAGCACAGTAGAGATTGTAAATATGGTAAATATTACACCTGCTCAACATAAGCATGTAAGCACTGTCATTGTGATTGTGTTAGCATGCTGAAGCTAGCATTTAGCTCAAGTACAGCCTCCTAGAGCAACTAGAGTGGCTGTCTTTACAAAGCTTATAACAAGAATAATATTGTGCAAAATCTGTATAAAAATAGTCATAAAAAGACAAAATACAAAAATAAAGCAAAGTACATAAACTGTACATTTTTAAACATGTGATAGTTTTTTCTTCAGATGTGACACTATCCTGTCACTTGTTTGTGATTAACATATGTGATATTCCTGCCACTGCCCATTCAGGAGCTAGACACTGAGGCTTTTCTGGAATGTCACACAAGGTCAGCGTCTGGCAAGCTACTCAGTTGCCAAGTATCCAATCATGTCTGTCTTCCTGCCCTCCTTCATGCAGCAATACTTAACAGTGTTGAAAATCCTATAGTCAATCATTCTCAAAAGAATAATAAGCACTGTCTTGAGTAAAAGTGAGAGTTATGGTCACACAGGGTGAGCAGGTCACTGAGATCAGAGGTCAGACCCCTAGACTGCTGTTTGACCATGGATGAGAGGGGGTTGTAATGTGTTAAATTGGCCTTTGAATCCCTCTGGAGTTTTCTCTGCATAGCCTGCACACAGTGTAGCGTCATCCTACAGCCTGCTGAGGACTCTGGACCATTTTCATAGATATAATACCGTATCAAAACTTTCTAACATTTATTCTTTCCCATTTTTTTAAGTTGCTGCGTGTTGGAGATATCGGCCATAAAGACGTCTGCCTTGTCTTGAACACAATGGGACTAGATGGCACTCAGCTTGTGGTGCTCAAAATGCCAAAAAAATGCATATGAAAAACTCAACAGCAATGTCTCTTTCCAGAAATCATGACCTGGTTACTCAAGATAATCCACAGACCTTTTTGTGAGCAGTTTTATGTAGGAACTATTCTCTTTCTACCAAAGTACACCTGTCAACTGTATCACCGCGCAGAAAGAAGTGTGCATCTACTACTAGCTCACCTAGCAACGAAGAGCTAGCTAAAGTTACAGCTCAGCTGAGGAGGATTACATTAATGCTTACATCTCGCGTTGTCACAAGCACAAGCCTCTCGTTCATTAGTAGATGTACGCTTCCTTCTGCTTGATGATACACATGTGATAGAAAGAAAATAGCTCCTATATGAAAATCCTTGCAACAAGGTCTGTGGATTATCTTAAGTAACCAGGCCATTATTTCTGAAGGGACATTGCTGTTGAGTTTTTCAATGTATTTTTTGGTGCTTTGAGCACCACAAGCTGAGTGCCATCTAGTTCCATTATATTTGAGAGAAGGCAGACATCTCCACAGCCCATATCTCAAGCACTCGGCAACTCACATTAAAGCAATCTAGACTGATAAATAGCACTACAGGTAAGAGGAAAATCATGTATTTTTGATTTTGGGGTGAACTGCAGAGTGTAAAATGATGTTAGCAGTAAAAATGTCACAGAGGATAAAATGAGGAGCAGGACAGAGGAATTATCTGTCAAATTCAGAAGCAAGAGGGTGTTCAGGGGCTCCACTCTTGTGATCACATGACACGGAGCTCAGGGGTCAGAGGTTAGGTCACGGGGGCCTTGTAATTAGTCTGTCTACCAACCAACCATGTCTCATAGGACGGGCACCATTTATGGCATCTCACCCCTGACCTATGGCTCCTAGTCTCTAAAGTATCCCTACAATGTCAGTGGTAGACGGTGTACCGGAAGGTGAACTCTCACCCCAGAGAATAGAGGAGGGTAGCAGGGGAGTGAGCACCAATACCTCAATAGGATCATTCACTTGAGAGCACAGAATAGGTTCCTGTGTTTGTTTCAAAACATTGATGTATCTGTGTGCATGCAGTTACCAATATGTAAACTGTCTCTCAAGAGAGCAACAATTGTACTCTAAACCTGTGCTATACACTTACAGCTGAAACAACTGGTCGATTAATTAATTAGTTGATCAGCAGCAATTTAACCAGCAACTATTTTTATAATTGATTCATCATTTTTAAGGTTTACTCTAGAAATTTAGAATTGTATTTTCATGAAGTAGGGAGACTCAACAGACACATTTTGGTGGCTCAAATGTGTGCAGTCCTGAATTTAGCTCCTAGTATGGGTCAAGCTCCAAAAACACTGATCCTACATTTCCCATAGTGCATCTTGATAGCATCATTCAAAAGACCCTTCCTACCAGGTAAAAGCCCACATCTTCCAAAGTCAACACCCCTGTTTCGTTAAGCAAACTTTGACATCGTGCATTGTTTTTCTCAAATTTTGGGGTGCTCCCTCCAAAGCAAAAGAGGACATATACAACAAATTACGTGTTATGCTACAGACTGAGAAGTACTCCTAATAATGAGTGAATAAGATGTGTAAAAAGTGATTTGAAAAGGTCATTTTGGGCTTTGGGATTTACAACAACCCATTCTCACTCCGAACTTGTCACATACTTTGTCCATGATTTTGGCATCCTTAATACCTTTCGCGGAGGTATGATACACACAGGGCGGCAGCTATTTCTGACACTGCCAGCCACAAATAAACTTGTCAAATACCGCCGCCTTGTCAGTGGATGTTGAGGTCAGACACCAACACACCAAGGGACTTGTCGCAGCTGTATGATATGCACTGGACAGTGGCTATTTCTGACACAACTGGCACCTACCATAGCATAGTGTGTGAGGGCAGGTGGGAGGGGAGGTGGATGGGTCAAACAAACACCGGACTGTCACCCAGGAGCCCACTGTTCATTTCCTGTGTGAAACCAAAAGTCATTGGAGTTATTTTGATAAAAACATAGTGTGCTAGTATATGTAGCATGCTACACTAGCAACGTATGTCACATGGCGTGTGCCATGCAATGTGACATTACAGATTTCAGATTCAGATTTCAGCTGCAACCTCCTGGCCTGTAAAATAAAGCCAACATGCCAAAAACTGCAGTTCCCCGAGGGGCCACTTAAGGCTGGCTCCAAAAGAGAGTCAGTCCTTATAAACCCCCAACTACAGCAGAAATAAACATGTTTACAGCCTGGTACAAAAAAACAGTTTTGGTCTCTATGGCTAATCTCATCATTTATGACATTTCCAATACGGCAACAGCCGAAATGCCAAAGGATTAAAAACAGGAGTTCACGAACCAATGGTAATTGGCTACATCCATTACGTCCATTATTTGTTATAGAGTCTATGGCTGAGACCATGAGACAGTTTAATTCCACACCTAAATTGCCTGCCATTTTGCTTCAGTCACATCTGTTAGGAGGCCACGCACCCAAATAAGCTTTTCATTTCCCAACTGATTGATACCAAGTAAAATGGAAAAATATTCCACCTCAGACAAATCAACATTACAGGTTCAAGGCATGTGGGAACATGGCATGTATAGCATGCTGCTGTAAAACAAGTGAAAGCCTGTCCAGAGTGTTAAGCCAGAGTGCTGGGCCATACATCACTGTTGCAGCCCGGGGGAACGTAAGAAAGCCATCTCCAGAAATGTGACCACACTTGTTCTTGTCAGCAGTGCTTCAGAGCGCAAAGCTGGACGTGTATAGAAAAACAAGAACACAACACTGGAAATGTTCATATACAAAGTACAACTATTAACAGAGGAACACAGACACAGGAAAGTACACAGACACATGCTGGTAAAGTGCACTTCTCTCCACTTATATAACTTGGTTGAAAAGAAGAACCTTCACCTCTGAGTCATCTTTCAGTGAACACCAGAGGGACAGTCGCCACCTCCGAGTGTGACTGTGTACATGTGGGTGTTGGATATCAGTTAATACAGGACATTTTCCCCCCTTTCTTTTTAATATGGTGCACACTGACGCACACATACACTCACCGGGAGTAGGTAAGCAACAAAAGGACTGGACCCTGAAAGACTGGTTCACAGCTGCTTTTGGAAGGAACAGGCGCTGCTACTGTGCCGTGTAAAACCCTGAAGCAATGGCTATTAAAGGAAGAATACACCTTAAGCATTACCTTTCACCTGAAAGCTTGTTGTTAAGATGCAGTGACAGTTATGCTCCAAGCCTTACATAAGTGTGGCTTGTCTGTTTTGTGTTGGTTCATTCGAGGGTTTAACTGAATCTGAAGGCATGCTGTGAAGGTGAAGGCTGGTGCTGACGTTTTTGCTGGTATGCTTGTTTTCAACACTATAAAGTGTCCTCTAAGAAACACCACTTAAACATGAGGCATTAATACCAGAGGCTGTGCTTGAACCTATGATTCTCTGTACTGTGGATCCGGTATAAATCAAAAATCTAATCTGACAAAGTCCAACATATTTGAGGCAGAAAATACGGATATGCTGATCATCCATAAAAGTCTGTTATTAAATTAAAATGTGAACTTTCACATGATCTTCTTTTAACAGCAGCTGGCTAGATAATACTCATTGTCTTTCTCATTCTATTTTTTTTCTATGCTTTTATACTAAGCTTTGTTGGACTCTCCTGCTGTCACAGCCTCTCTCCCTCACTGTCAGCAGCATTGGTAAGTCTCTATTATTCATCACCTCCACTCCCAGGCTATTTATACCAGCTTTTACAGTCAGTCTGTCTTTCCGCTCTGCTGGCTGCATCTGTCTACACTAATACAGCTATTTCACCTTGTATATGCAGTTTTGGGCTGGCAATGAGTTCTTGGCCTGAAACACCACTACAGGTACCCAAGCACAGTGGAAAGACTTATGCGTACACTGACATCCATGCATAACGGCCAATTCATCCTGCTACATAAAAAAAAAAGAAAGGCTACTTTTTTCTCTTTAAAAATTGAGTAAAATTATACTGCAATCACTGTTTTTTTTTTTTTTTTTTTACCAAACAACACCTGCAGATGTTCAATTTACTGGTAAAAGTGCTGAAGGTTCCTTGATTCTTATTTAGCATTGCCACCATCTGCCGCCTGACTGCCTTCAAATCTAAACTTTAACAGAAGTAGATTATTTATAGAGCAGAAGCCGAGGAGGGGACACATCGCATATGCTAATGGATTTCCCCATGTTGTGCTATGTATATGATTATTCCACTGCACATTTTCAGAGCTAAACATTTCATGTGTGAATTTAAACCACACACACTCTGAAGCTTGCCTCTGGATCGCTCCCTGAAGTATTAACTCCACTGAAGGCCCTCCAGTATCTCATTTCCCCGGAGAGATGAGCAGAGAGTGCCAAGTCACTTCCCATGGGAGCATCCACCATCGCCATGAAAAGAAAAAGGCTTTAAGAGCATGCAATTTTTACATGCCATGTGTTGGCTATATGTAGGGTATGTGTATACTGTATATGAGAGTGCCCATGTGTGTTACTGTGTGTGTGTGTATTTGTGTGTGTGTGTGCGTGTTGGCCCGTGCAGGGCACAGCTGTTCAGTTTAATATCATGGATGAAGACCAAGATTCCAATTTCAACCCAAAATGCCTGATCACAAATTGTTATTTATATTTTAGTAGGGTGTCTCCCGATGGGCTGTCTGAGATGAGATTTAATGTTTCGATGTGCAACAGTGATCGATATTTTAAAGGGAATAATTGTCTCCAGTGCAGAATAATAAGGCTTGTGTGTGCTGTGATGATGAAAAAAATATTAACAGCATTAACTTTTGGACATTTTCGACCACTAGCTACACCACTACAATGTAAAAATATGCAAATACCCCAGTTAACTTTTTTATTTGTGATGAGGAGGACAACATATGATCTGAATACCTGTACTTGTGATAATTTACATTATGAAGAGTAGCAATGCCCTCTAGAGGATGAAGCTGCTTAATACACAGTCCAAATAAAAGCTGATCAAAGCTTTTGCTGTTAGGAAAAGAGAGACAGAGAGAGATGCACGGCAAACAGTAATGACAATAACTACAAGACCATTAATTTTAGTAATGATAAGGCTTTCAAACAAAACCAGGAAGCACAAAAACATCACACCAGTTGGGCCTTTTTGCATTGGCTTCCTGTTTGCTTTAGGATTGACATTAAAATCGTATTAATTACCTTTAAAGCTCTTCATGTCCTGGCTCCAGAGTAAATTTCAGACCTGTTAGTCCCTTGTGAACCTCTGCGTAGTTTGAGTTCCTCGATAGAGTTCTTCTGCTTGTTCCAGAGTCTAGGCTGAAGACTAAAGGGGGGGATGGATATAAGGCTGTCTGATTCACTGGCTTCGTTTAAGTCTCTCCTAAAAACGTACTTCTATCGGAAAACATATCCTGACTTTGTCGAAGCTGTCTGTCTATTTTTAATTTCAATTTTAAGACGAACACTCCAGCAACACCTCTCAAATCTAGTGTATTACGAAGCAGTACACCTTATTCACCACAGGGTCGCAGACATGAGACCACAACTACAATTACGGACTACAACTCCCGGCATCCTGCTGAGTTTACGGAGGCATCTTTTTATAGGCTGTCAATATTGGCTGGAAAAAAATTAAATGAAGGTATTGTGGGATTAAACTGCTCAAATAATTAAAGGGACAGTTCACCACAAAATCAAAAATACATATTTTTCACCACTAGTGCCATCTAGTACCATCACATTGGAGAAAGGGCAATATCTAGCTGTCTATTATATACTGTATGTTGTCTGCTACAGATGCCTAATTGATCAAGCCCTATTAAAAATATTCCTTGAGAGAATACTTCACCCACAAAATGACCATTTGTACATCAGTAACTCACCACATTACCTTGAATTTGAAGAAATTATCATTATCATTATCATATCAATTTTGCAGGTGAAGCATTCTTATACCATACATTTCCTAGTTCTAATGTAGCAGACTAATATTTAGACAATAAAATGTACTTATTTTTCCTAATTGAACAACAGTAGTAATTCAGTAGCATGTGTGCTGTGAATGTCACACACAAATTGCCATAACTTTCTGTCTCACCTGTGTTGTGTCTGTAGGATATTGATGTGGTGGTGAGGAAGGAAATTGAAGATGCTGCCCAGTTTGCCACCACAGATCCTGAACCCCTGCTGGAGGATTTGTGCAACCACATATTTTACAACGATCCACCCCATCCCCTCTGCGCAACTGGATATCATTTTAATGAACCATAAATTAGGTGAGGCCAGCAGAGAATATGAGTAAAGGTAGATGGCACTGCCGTTCAAAATTTAAAAATATCTGAACTTTCGTAGCCGTCCACAAAGGAATTTTCAACTGGATGTTGTGTTCCTTCTTCACAGAAGGTGAAAATATCTATTTTATCTAATCTATTGCCTGTAACAATGGTGAATGTAAACATGATGGCTTTTAGTCAGGATGCATTCAGCGGGTAAGCTTCGCTATTCAAGTTAAGTTTCCAAATCAAAGTTTGGTCAAGTATTGCTGGTTTAGTAGCTTCATGTGCTACTTGTGTAGTTGCATATGTCTCGCTGAGAAAGTCCTGTGGATCAGATCGGATCCAAGACAGGGACATTTTGAGTTTCAGTCTGTTTTTTTTTTCTTCTCAAGTACTGTTGTGAAAAAATGTCTGCACTGATACCTCAGGTAGCAAAATAAAAGCAACTGCATATCAGCTGCCATGTTAACTTTTAGTCACACAGTGTAACAACGGCTGTAACCCTTTAAAGGGCACCAGAAGGAAAGGGTCTCTTGTATGTGATGTGAAAAGTGTTAAATCAAAACTTTAAAATGTCAATACCTGTCTTAACACATCTGAAAATACATACAGTGTGAGTATTTGTTGTCGTAAACTGTTACATTGAGGTTGGCAGATGACGCAGGGAAACACTCCGTGGAAAGATTGGTTTTATGTGTGTGCCACTGTAATAAAAAGACAGTAAGATAATGTGTTTGTGTACTTCTCTTTATTTTTCTGTATGTGTGGTAAATTGTCCTGAACTTTGACGTTACTTTTTCAGCAAAATAATTATTGGTTTATTAAGGCAATAGGGCATGGCTTTCACCTTGATACTTTTCAGGACTGGTGCCAGTAGAGGTATGTTGAAAAGCCACAAAATTAGTTCCCGTAAGTGTTAACACCACAGAGTACTACTACAACCTCTGTTAATGTACAGTAGATAAAGTTAGAGTATAGCTCATTTTGTTAAGTATGAAACATCTGTCAGAATGTGCTACCATCTCTATAACTGTGGTTAAAAGTACAGACATGTCCTCTGAAATGAAGTTTAGTTTAGTTTATTTGCACATGTACGTAAGACATTAAAATAACAAAGAAATTGAAATATTGTGCAGGAGAGGTTGGAAGCCAAAAAGGCTTATGAAGAATACCTCCCCTATATAGCTAACAATGAACAAACTAGAAAGTTTCAAGACTACATAGCAATATAAAACTGATATATAGAAATGAATATATACAAGGTGCAATTCATACAATTAGGTCCAGAAAAAAAACAAGATTAGAGATGACATACTGAGGGATTTACAGATGGATCAGTTGAAGAGAAAGTGGAAATTAAGGTAAAAGAGCTGAAAATGTGCAGAAGTGAGGCTGAGCTGGATCAGGATTGTTCCTGTCCTTCAACTTGAACCTTGTTTTTGAGATAAAATACAGTATACATAATGCTAATCTAATATTTATATTGCATATATGTAAATTAGACACACACACCACACACACACACACCCACACACACATACACACACACACATGCGCACACACGCACACACAAGGATGGAATAGAACAGAATGGAATGGAATACGGAATGGAGTCTTTAAATACAAGTGCCCGGCACCTGTCAGCCTCACACTGATCTCACTGAGAGAAGAGTACACACACACAGTTTCGACTTGTGCACAATTTTGTTGGTTTTTTCGAAAGTGATGGATAATCACACCATATCAAGCATCTTCCGCTCATTATGGAGGTGGACCCACAAGAACAACCAAGATGGTGGTGTAAGTAATCTACTTTTTTTTTTTTTTTTGCACACAAAAACTAAAATATTCTCCCAGTTTTGAAAACTTGAAGCTAATGTGTCAACAAGACTTCAGTGCTAAACTCTAATTGTTTTCAAATTAAAATTCTAAACCACATTTCTTTGCACTCTGAGCAGAAATTGCATCATTTAGCAACTTTCCTCACCTGAAAAAACACCTGCCTTTAAAATGCTACACCCTAATTACCAAATGATCTCACTCACATCTCATCTGTTTGAACTGAATTGGCAAAACACGCTCTGATCTGTCAGAGCATATAAAAGGCCTGAAGTGATCTAACTATCATGCTGGCAGAAAAATTAGCATAGAGAACAGAGAGGAAGGCCCAGGAAAAACATTTCTTATGCAGTCAGTTCAGTCAGCTGAACATTTTACTGTATTACAGTAACAAAAACTAATATTTGCTTTGTTGCCTTTTTGTATTTGTGTACTGATTTCATCATTATATACCCAGAAAGACTGAATATTTTACAGTACCGTGCTGTTTCTCATGTTACTTACAGCATCAGTTCAGTTATTGTGAGTTTTGTGTTTAGAGTTTTGAGAAGTCGAGCTATAGTTTCAGGAAATGTGCTGAAATAACTGGGAAAAACTGTCATCTCTGACCTTCCTTCTGTTCATAACTGAGTCAAAGTGGATCAACTCCACTGTAATGATTACCAAGTTACTCAGTAATGTTGTACTTTATTTCCACAGCAAACTGGGAGCCACAGTGGACATCAAAATCCTGATAGCTCCACCAGTGAGTCCAGGATCGTGGACTTCCAGAGGGCAGAGAGGGCTACATTAGTTCGCCAGGCACAAAACCTGTGTACTGTGACAAAAGCCCGAAATGACGCCGTTCTGGGGAGACTGGGCCTCTCCGTTCAGGACGTCACCCTGCCTTCACCTCAACCACTGCCGTTCCCAAAAAGAAGCGCCAGATTCCTTCGACGAGGAAGGAAGGTCGCCCCTCTTCCAGATGTTCCTCGTTTCAATACTGAGGACGTCGACAGACTCCAGAGTCCTGGAAGTCTGGATGAGGAGGACGACTCCTTCTGGGAGAAGGTGCTTCTTGGCAGCCAGATGGCTGTCCTCACATGCAAGGAGGCACAACTGGCAGACCGAGACAGGAGCCCAACCTCCACCCTCAGCTCTGTTGATTGTCAAACGCCCAGTGAGCTGAGGGCCATCCCTCTGATTGAGGACCCGAGGTCTCCTCCTCCTCGAACAGTCCCACTGTTCAGAAGAAGAACGTCTCGTCTGCCTGTGTATTCTGCCAAACACAGTGGAGCAGAGAAAGAGGTAGCCGATGGATGTTGGCTACAATCGGCTAAAGGGAAATTCAAGGCTTTTGCGGAGAGACTTAAAGGCCTCAGGCTCGCCTCCATCCCTTTACCTCGACCTCCAGCAGCTCCAAAGATAACCCCTGCAGCGGCACCCAACAGGATCCCTGCACCGCCTCCCATGAGGCGCCCTGAACCTGCTCACACAGCAACCCCTGTGGAGACGCCTTTGGCACCCACCCCTCCAAAAGTTCCCAAGGCCCAGAAACGAGGAACTAGACCTGGGGTGGCCCTGCGTCCTGCGAAAGCTGTCAGTGTGGCAGGTAAGTTCTAATATCCTGAATAATTGTAGTCAAAACTGTGAACTGTACTCACGGGTTTCTTATAGTTTTCTGTAAAGAATTATAATAGCTACTGTGAGTACAGTGCTGTGAATGAAAAGACAGATGACTAAAGAGTGTTTTGCTTTGTACCAGGCGTGAAGACAGCCAGTGACTACAGCCTCTACAACATTGCAGAGTCTAAAAAGGTCAAGAAGACGGAGCTGCAGCCGTTGACCAACCCTGTAGAGAGCCTGTCTACTTGTTTCAAGCTGCTCTCCTCAGACGACTGGTAAGACAACAAATGTTTCATATTAAGGCAGTCATGTTGCAACTAGTTTGACATGACGCCTGTCAGTGTCACATCAATACAGAGCCATTAAATGTTGTTAACAGTAACTTTTATGAGGCTAATTATACTTTACATTTAAACTTACAGGGAGAAGAAAATCAACGGCTTGAAAATCGTCCAGGCTCTCGTACAGCACCACCCAGACACACTGAAAACAAAACTTCACGAAGTGTGTCTGGTTCTCATCGAGGAGGTATGTACACACTTTCCTCTTTGTTTCTATATTTCCCCCTTTTTGTTTCATGCATTTTCATTTGCAGACATGTGTCTATGACTGTCCACACTACAGCTTTGACTGATGATGTTTATTCTCATTGTACAGGTGAACAACTTACGTTCAGCCGTTGCTTGTGAAGCAGTGAACACTTTGGCAGAGCTGCACATTCACCTTGAGAAGGCCATGGACCCGGAGGCAGAAGGAACAGGACGCGCCTTGCTGCTGAAACTGGCACAGACAACAAATGCCTTTATTCACCAGCAGGCTAATCTTGCTCTGGACGCCCTGGTAGAGAACTGCAGCCATGGTCGCATTGTGAGCGCTCTTTTGAGCGCAGGCCTGAGGTAAGAGGAGGGAAGAGGTTGTGTTTATTTTATCAGCAAAAACGTTGAAACAAAGTGTCTCATATATCCCTGTCTTTGTCCCTCTTCAGCCACCGTTGTGCTGCAGTCAGAGGCAGCATGGCCCAACATCTGCACCAGTTGGCTGACAGTCTGGGAGCAGCTCGCATCTTGACAGCAGGAAGGACATTCACAGAGCGCTTCCTTCTTGCTGTCTCCAAGATGTGTGTGGATGGTGCACCAGAAGTGAGGTGGGTTATCAAGTTCTCTAGATTTAGTTTAGTAACATTTTGCACAATCTTGTGATGTTGCAGTTCCTGTTTCTTCATTCAGTGTATCCACAGTCATCATTTAATTTTTCTGAACACTGAGCTAACTGAGAAATGTATTCCTCCACAGGCACCACGCACAAATAGTCCTCTTAAAACTGGCCGACCACAAGGACTTTCTTAAGCTGTGGATGAAGATCGTTCCAGACAACGAAAGAAGATCACTGGACAAGATCTTAAAAAAGGCCAAGAAATAGAGGACATCTGAAATATCAGTTATTTATTGATCTATCTATTTATTTTTCTTATTTATTTATTTACAGATTTATTTATCTATTTATTTACTTATTTATTTATTTACTTACTTATTTATTTACAGATTTATTTATCTATTTATTTACTTATTTATTTATCTATTTATTTACTTATTTATTTACTTATCTATTTATTATATTGTTGCTGTACAAAATACAGCTTCATATATATGTATATGTAAATGTAAATATGTATTGTTATATTTTTTTATATTGTTGTAATCATGTTCAAAATACAGATTCATATTAATTTACAATGGCTCTACTATTTTGTCATCCCGATTGTCCATACTGTGACTTTACTTGTTGGGCTGTCCTGTTCACATGGACATTTATTGCCTGTCTGTCCATCCTGGGAAAGGGATCCCTCCTCAGTGGAGATTTTCCTTATCCAAACCTAGTGTCTTAGGACAGAGGGTGTCATATGCTGTTCAGATTGTAAAGCCTCTTGAGACTAATTTGTTTTACAATTGCTAATATGAGATACTATTTCATAATTACGAGATAACGTCAGGCTCTCACTGCTTGCATTTGTAAATAATGCGTTCCTTCCAACATAAATGACATCTGACTCAACTGCACAGCCTTATCAATCAAGCTCAGGACAGTCTCTTTGGTGGTTCCCCCACCTTTTTTGGTGCGTACCTGCACAAATGTCCCTTCTCTGAAATGCATCCATCCCATCTCAATTTTTCTCTTATTCTTCTGAGCATTCTTTGGAGGGGTTCGATGCTCTTTCTCAGGCACATCATCTGCTTTTTTGCTTTTTTCTCTGAGTCTCTAAAAAACCTTGGACTTACGACTGCTGGTTTCTTTTTCTTTTTGTCTGCGGTATCCAAAAAGAGTGCGGCAGACCCTCTGCATGAACTTGGAAACAGAGTGAAAGTGGATAGGGAGATGGTGTAGGGGGTAGTTTGGGAAAGGCCCTGTGTTTGGTGTGTCTGTTTCAGGGATACTGTAGAACATGGCACACTCTGTGGGATATAAACAGCTCATTCTTAGGTTAATTAGGTCTGACACTTGTTAAAATGTGGCAGCTATAAATACTAAAATGTCACAATTTTTAGCAATTTTCAAAACACAGTTTATGTGGCCATGTAAAAAAACATAATGCAGTGGAAGCAGCTATGTGACTCGCCCACCTTAACCTACGCATCAGCCTACCATCAGCCCCTGGAAGTGGAAGCCCTAATGAACATGCCAAGTTGGCATTTAGCTAGCTTTGAAGTATTAGGTTAAGACAGGTGGTTAAGGTTAGAGTAACAGGAAAGGTAGCACCTCGTCTCTCACAAAGTTACAGTGAAATGTTGTAGCAGGGTTCACTGTCACAATAGTGGGTTTTGCCTTGTATTAGTGGCGAGCTTACTTTGTCAGAGTGTGTCGTGTACGCTACCAGCGGAATGTGTCTGTAGCTATACATGTCTCCAAAATGTCCACTGTGGGACTTATTATTCAAACTGAAATACTAGACTTATTCAGCTTAAATCCCTGGGCTATTTCAGGTTTCTGTTTTGCCTGTTAACCATCCACACACACACACACACACACACACACACACACACAGACACACACACACACAGACACAGACACAGACACAGACACAGACACAGACACACACACACACACACACACACACACACACACACACAGAATCACCACACATGGTTCAGATAGACAATTTATTTGTTAGCTTTGTGAATTGTATACATCTGCTTATTACTTGTGCGTTACCAATTCTTTGGGACCAAAACTACTTAGCAGACATATAACCCCAAACAAACAAATGTCATGAGGAACTGACAGGGTAAAGCATGGCTCATCTACTCTGTAAATAAAAAGTGCACTGAAAAGGACAAAATGTCTCATTAAGTAGCTGTATTGGTCTTATTAAGTGCAGTGGGGAAGAGTTGTTTCCAGTGCTTCGTGTTGATCTTTTACTGGGCGATGCCAATGACACCACACGCTAGACGTCCACCAGCGTTGCCCGTCTTTAGACTCTCCTCATTTCCTCCTCTTCCCAGGTCATCAGCCTTCTCATGGATCTACACACAGGACAGACAGCAGAGTTAGAAAGGTTTCCATTATCAACAGTTCACAGCCTTGATGCTCAACTCCAGGTGCAATAAGGCTTTTTTCCCTTACCACCATGGTTCTGCCAATGATGGAGTATGGGCCATTGAGGGAGATCATCTTGTCGGTGATGTCTATCTTGGCAACATTATCGCCTCCTGCAGTCACATTTCCCAAGTCTCCAACATGCCTATTTACATTAACAAAAAACAAACAAACCCATTAAATTGGCTAAGACCAATTTTACAATAACCATAACTGAAGTGGGCACACGGTGGTGCAGTGGTTAGCAGTGTCACTTCACAACAAGGGGGTTCTTGGTTTGATTCAGTAGAGCCCTTCTGTGCAGAGTTTGCATGTTCTCCCTGTGTCTCTCTGGCTAGGTTAATTGGTGAATCTAAACTGGATGTAGGTGTGAATGTAAGTGTGAATGGTTGTCTGTCTCTATGTGTCAGCCCTGAGATAGTCTGGCAACATGTCGAGGGTGCATCCAGCCTCTCGCCCCCCCACGACCCCTAACAGGATAAGTGGTTACAGAAAATGAATTAAAACTGAAGTCAAAAAATTCAGCAAAAAGAGAGAAAAAAATATCCATGTCTTTGCATTTTTAATACCTTTGAAAAATTTATTTGAAGGCCTTACTTTTAGACTAATATATTCGATGCCTTTTAAGTCTTTACGGACTGCGGAAAACCCTGAAAGCTACTTTTGCTCCCCTGAATAGAACAAAAACCACATACGTGCACTAACAGAAAGCAAATCAATGCTGTCAAGTTCTCTGTGACTTGACAGCATTTGTTATCAGACACATCATCAAACTACAAACAGACCGTATGTAAAACTATGCAAACTATGCTGAGTTGCTGTTAAACCAGAGTGATTAAGCCTTATCTTCTCAATCAGACATCTATCATTGTCCCTTCCAGTTGAAAGTTTTACAGAGTCATGATTTAGTCATGAATTTCTCATGCGAGGAAGCTTCAAATGTACTGCTGAATCAGAGTCTATGGATTCTGACAAACGTTAACCATTTGCACCATCTGTTGAACATTGTAATGACTCATAAGAAGTCTTCCCTCAGACTGGACTCACCTCTCTGCATCATTAGGACCGGCGTGATTCTTGTTGTGGGGATTGAAGTGAGGGCCTGCGCTGATGCACCCTGAGAAAAACCAAGAGAGAGACGCAGAGAAATAATCTCTATCATGAAACACTTCAGATTCTGCCTGAGAGTAGGTTATCTAAAACCAGACAACGCACTGATATTACTGTTCAAGCCCTGCAATTTAAGAGGCCTGTTAGATCAACACACAACTGTTGTCGAGTGCTCACCGTTTGTATTGTCTCCAAAAGCATGGACGTGGAAACCATGCTCACCAGGGGTAAGGCCTTTGATTTCTCCTGTCAGCTTCACAGGGGCTGAATCACTCTGAGAGATCAGGGTAACACGATTTGTCAGGAGAATACAAGAGACACAAAAGAGCCGTCAAAGCCAGGTGGCTAAAAGAGATGAAGCTAAAGTAAACAAAGCAATGATTATTTTAGTGTCATTTGCCTTCTCCAGGCAGTCACAACATAAAATGAAAATGTAAAGGAAAATTGTACAACAAAAAAATTGTTATATCTAAAACAAAAAGGCCTGGAAATGCCCACAGTAATATACTGTAAAAATAGTACATTTCTCATTCGATTTATGGTTCTTAATATTTTGACTTTTTTAAAAAACTCTTTTTGTATTCGTACTTCATGCATTTATTTTCCTGTTTTTTTTTGGCGTACGTTTGTAAGTGCATAAGCTTTAAGTGTACATGCACACATATATTTATGTATTTGTATATGCTCTTTAATCTCTGAAAGGCCACTTTTGTTGCCCAGAGTCTTGTGCTGTGTAGCAGGCTGCTGTCTTCCTCAATTTGACAGTCTGCTTATGACAGGAAACTGACGTCGCTGCTTAAATGCAAGATTTGATTGGCTACATCAACATAATGATGAAGGCAGACTCCATTGACTTAATGTTAAACCAGGGTGTGCCATCATTAAACATAATTTTGTGTTGTTTTTTTCTAAGTAGAACACAGGTCAAGTGATTTACAGAGTAAATGAGTATGCAGCAATTTATTTTCTAGTTGTACTTTTTATGGGAAGCACAAGGTGTTTCATTATTCTGTCTAAACCTTCCTAAGACTGACATATCACTGTATTTACATGCATTTGCATCAAGACAAGATAGCCAGTTAAACTCCATGAGCAATTTAAATAGACAAAATTTAGCCCAGTATGGGACATTCAACGCCCACCTTTAATTTTTGGGTTGTCAAACTCAACTGGCACCCTCGACATCACAACCTTTTCACACATGAACTGCAGCCGTGCTTATCTATACACCACCGGCCTCGCTCCAACGTTAGCCTTATCGACAGAGGCAACCATGCGAGGTAAAAGCAACAAGGGCAGGCAATGACTCAGCAAAAACAGTGGACTCGCGTTTGCTCTTGCGTGTAAGGTTTCCATTGATGGAGCAGCTTTGGACTCCAACGTGGTTTTCAGCAAAACTACCACAAGCAGAAGTGCTCCCCAACTTAGTGTGGCTCAGCAAACACTACACACATCCAACTGGCAACTGTAGCGTAGAAACAAACATTACAAACATTGGACTTAAGCAACAGGCGTTTTCCACACACGCGCTGTTGATAATTAACAAAACACAGGCCTTCAACGTTCAAAGGTTATCGTTTTAATAGCAGCCATTATTTTATGGCTGTCATTATTACTTAGATATGTACGGCGTTCACATGAGCAGCCTGCATTGAATAAAAAGTGTCAAGTGACGCTACGCGTCAGTGACTACATGCGCACTTAGCACTCATTGGTGTATTTACACCGTGCAGGCTAACATTAATTTGCATTGAATAAGCGTGCACGGTTAGATAACCTAACGTAATGCAAACACAGCAGTGATTTAATGTATGACCCCTTGTCATTCAAATGTGACATGTCGCTAGCTAGCTGGGTCTCATGAAAACCGATCCAACCGGCTTGAAGATGGAGAACTTAGCTAGCTTAGCATTCGCGCGCTAACGCTCCCATGAGGATGCATGTCAAATCTCCGTGTAGTTTTAATAAAACGGCCAACTAGACATTTCTTCCTGTGAAAACAACAACACGCCTTACCTCCTGCTCAAAATAAACGGTCCCGGTGGTCTCTCCAGCTCCTTTCAGCACACACACAGCTTTCAAAACCATCTTCGCAGCAGTTTCAGTTGATGCCCCAAGTTTCTGGTGCGCTTGCTAGAGAGACAACCAACTATGATCAAGGGCTTGGTGGGCGGGCGCATAATACAGACAGCCAATAAGAGACAAGCAGAATCAAAAAGGCGAATTTTGATTGGTCATTGGTGGGGAGCTGCCCATTACGCAGGTGAGCAAATCCTCAACTTTGCTCACATTTAATAACAGTCATCGGGCCACATGACAATTTTTATTTAGCAATGTCATATATAATAATTGAAAGATGACACTGTAGTTATTACTAAATGTATTACTGCCTGCTTAATTTCTAAAAGTATTGTCAATGAAAGGTCAAATATTTGCATAACTTTTTCCAATACTTTTGGGCTACTTTGCTGGTAGTTATGCCATAAACCAACTTTAGATGTTCCCACACAAACCACGATTTATTCCATGTTCATTCGTGTTGCATATAAAGTGACTAAGCTGCAGGGCAAAGATCTTAATAGGCCTATTTAAGTGATATAAAGTCACGTTGCCCCTGTCACAAGGAGCAAGACTAAACAATATGGGGGTCAGTACAGTGCTAGTACTAAAGCTTACCTGTTTTTCTCTTCATCCTGGATGGTAAAGGGTCAGCCTGTACGCTTCAGAATAATTCCAAAATTACAGTAAATATCAGGCTTCTGGCATTAAAAGAGACCATTATGTGTGTCAACAGCTGAGCATGGAATATAATTCGAACAAGCAAAATGATTTGGTACAAAAATAGTTTTATTAAAAACAATTTCCCCTGGCTGAAATATTGAAGATTTCATGTCCATGTCTTTTGAGTTTTTAACAAATCATAGAAACATCTGTCATCTTTTAAACCATTAGGAGTTAAAAAACGTTAAAGCAAGAGGCCTCTGTTGTTCCTTCCAAGTCAATTTGCTTCTCTCGGATAAACTAATCACAGATCATAAACAACAATTACCATTACACCTTTGAATCGTCAGTGAAACAAGCATATTTACAGCAAGGCGCCCCAAGCAACACTCTTCATTTCGTCACTTTAGTTTTGTCCTTGGTGCCTCTGTGTTGAAATTATTCAAGTACAGGGCTGGGCTTGCAGGATCTGGGCTTTTAAATGTTAACAGCTTAATATCAGATGCAGTTTGTCTGCAGTGAAACAGACACTAAGTTTGAAAGCTGTGTCAAAGTCAAAACAGAATTCAGCTACAGGGTTACATTTTGTATTTTCTTATGGCCAAAACCAACTTATATCTGTGTTTGACTGACGTACAGTACATGAGACAAATCAAAAAGCTCATCTTCCTTCTCCACACAGGAAAAAGAAAAGATCACCATAAAAATAAAACTTATCAAGTCTGCCTGCTAAGTTGTGTATAAACAACGTTCAAAAATCCAAGCCGGCACCTGAATTTTTGCATATTTTTGTGGATTGCACTACTTTTGTGTTGGATCTACAAAAAGTTCTACTTTATCCTTAACTGCAAAGTAAAAATATACACATTTAGTTAATTTTAGACAACAGAAAAAATGGATTATACCTATAATTTTACTTCTTTGATGTAGATGTTAGTTTTGGAAAAAAAAATAACAAAACATTTAAAAGAAACCAGGTTAAGAATCCATTTAACCTGAAAAAAGTCTTTTTTTTTCCAGCAGTTTTGAACAGTTCTATTTCTTTGCAAATGAATGTTCCATTATCTCTGTTTAGATCACTCAAACTTCTGAAACAAAGCCCACTTATATACCATCAATTTCTTTACTTCCTACATAGTCCAAGGGAGATATGCCACGATACACCCGGACGTGCCTTTTCTTTTGTTCTAAATTTTTCTGTATGCTATGTTGAAATGTCTTATTTGAAATGCCTCTTAGCCCATCAGTCACAACGTCTGTAACGAAAAAATTAATTGGATTATGCCACAGTTAAAGTTTAAGTCCTTGGTTTTGAGTCCCCTACAATAGTTTTTGTCCAATATATTAGTAACCAAACAAAATGATTATATGCACACATAAAAGACTTACATTAATGTCAGAGAATGTGAAGCATTCTTGACTTCCTAAATAATGTAATGAATGACTTAAGTGTTACTTTTTTTCACAAGGAATTGGGTGTAATTCCTCTTATCAGTAAAATATGACTACCAAGTCTGATTCACAGACCTTCTGAGAATTAGCTCAGTTTCTAATCTGTCCTATGTTTGTAAGAGTCCCAGTGCTAGTGGAATACATAAAAACCTAAATATAAACCATGTACTGAGAGTGGATTTTTTTTAAGATTAGACAATACTCTGGTTTATTCTGTCTGAAATAAAGTGTGGTTCAAGGGGAGAAAAGTGGGGAGCTCAACAATTTGTGTGAGCAATGTACCAGGTCTAATTCTCAGTCTATTTTATCAACACATCTTCCACAGTTTGTTTTTTTTCCCCTCCTCCATTCAAACACCTACAAATAACTTGAGCAGATTTTAAGGCCACCATAGTCGTATCAAAACTGTACCTTACTGCCTGGGATCTCGCAAAGAGGAGCGGACATGAAACACAAGACGAGATGACAACAGAGAAAAATCAATGGTGCCTATATTATCAGTTGTTTGAGAAGGTATTCAGTGTTTGACATGACATTTTGGCAGATTTAAAAAAAAATAAAAAATGAACATATTCATCATGTTGGGGAGTGCCTGCTATCACACAGATAAGGCAATGACGTAAAAGGAAATTTGTCACAGGAGTAATTTCTTTCCTCCGCAAACCAACTTGAGTAAAAACATAAAAGCTAAAATCAAATTAACCTCAAACGGACAGAGCTAAGTTAACACGCAAGCACTCCGATAATTCTTATGACTTACAGGAAAAACAGTTAACAGCCAATATTTAATGACAGCAATTTTACCATACTGATTCTCATGTGGTCGTGTGTTACGAGAAACAGATGCAAAGCCAAATTTGACCATAAGCCGAAATGTCAGCAAACAACCATTTTTACATGTTTAACAACACGTGTGGGAGACGTTTGTTGTTGCGATGCGTTACTGCCCAGAAACTGTCAATTACCAACTGACAAACTGTGACGAGCTAGAATTCATATGCCAGGAGTTGAGGCTGACTCATAGTGAAAAAAAAAAAAAAAACACCTTTTTTTTAATCTTTGAGTGGTTCACAGCAGTCTCTGGCTGAAAGAGCAGTGAGCCAGTCTATGATTCTGCTTCCTGTTTAGTTTCTGTGGGCTCACTTTGAGCTGAAGGTGAGGGCTCAGAGGGCTTTGGCTCTCCTGCAGCAGTAGTAACCCCTGGGGACGGAGATAAAAGTTCAGATTCTGCCTTCTTTTCAGAAGCCTCCACACTTGGTTCTTCACTGCTTTCTGTGGTGGCCACAGGAGTCACTCGAGGTTGCTCTGTGCTGTTCGAGGTCCGAAATCTGTCCATTTTTTCCAGTTCGGCCAATCGATCATCCCTGTCCCACCGCGTGGTCCTCTCTCGCCGTTCTGACCGCCTTGGCCTGTCCCCTTCTTTCCCTTCAGCTCCTCTCCCTCTTTCTCTACTCCCTCCTTCTCCCCTTCCTCTTCCTCCTCCCTCTCCCCTCCCTCGCTCTCTCTCCCCATCATCGCCCCTCCCTCGCTCCCTGTCGCTATCCAGGCTGTTTCGCCTTTCCCTCCAGTCCCGTCTGTCTCGGTCACGGTCTCGATCGCGGTCTCTATCCCGATCTCTGTCTCTCTCCCATCCTCCTCCTCGGTGATCTCCTCCGTCTTCCTGCCAGCCACCGAGCCTGTCCCTCCCATCCATCCTGTCACCACCTCCACCCCTCCCTCCATCACCAAATGGACGCCTTCCACCTCCAAAACCTCGGTCCCTCTCTCTATCCCTGTCTCGATCCCGATCCCAGTCCCTGTCCCTCTCTGGCTCTCGGTCCCTGAATCCAGGCCTGTCTCCCCTGAATGGTCTGCTATCCATTTCTTCTGGCCCATCCAGGCCACGTGGTACCCCTGGTCTGATAAAAGGAGGAGGAGGACCTTGAGGAGGAGGGCCATGCCCATGTGGAGGGAAAGGAGCCCTGATACCGTGGGGAGGGAGCAGCCCAAAGCCTCCTTTAGGTGGAGGAGGGTCATGGTGCATCATTTGAGGGTGTGGCCCTCTGGGTATCATCTGTGGGGGCATAGGTGGCATGTTGGGGTGAGGGGGCCGTGGCCCGTGAGGTGGAGGGAAACGCTGCATGTGTGGTGGTGGGGGGAACTGGTGGACGCTGGAGTGGGATTATACCTGGCCGTGCGCCAAGCAGACCACCAGAAGGGGGTTGGATGTTTCCTGGAGGACCACCTGGGAGAGAACCTGGAGGGGCACCTGGAGGTACACCTAACTGGTTACCTGATGGAGAAACACATACAATTTAATTTTAACTCAACTTAGACAACTACCTAAAAGCAAAAGAGCAGGACTGAGAAACAATAGGTCACTTTGGATAAAGTTCAGAGAGGAAGACAGACTGACCCATAGGTCCCATCTGGTTATTGAAAATGTTGGGACCCTCCGGGACCTCGTCATTTTTCCTGTGGCCCAGACCCGCTGGGTCCAGAGGCGGGTCTTCAATTCCACCTTTGGAGGGAGGTGGGGGGCCGAGAGGCATGGCACCTGGGGGAGGAAAACCTGGGAGAAGAAGGGTGAAAAGAGTCAGGTTTCAGTTTTTTTTTGGACTTGTGTGTTTGTGTGCGCAATAGCAAAATGGACTGACAACAGGACTTTATGAGACTGAACATAAGTTCAAATAGTGGTGTTTTTTGTGTTTGTGTTATTGCCCTCCTTAATGTTAGGGTTCAAGACAAGATTTTGTCCCATTTCAACTTCTCTGTTATTACTTATGATGACTCTCCTGAGCCAGATAGCGTACGTAAACACACAAGGAGACACAAAATACTACATCTTGCTTTCAGTCCTGGTAATCATTCAAGAATGTGCACTGTGTAAGTAAGAGAGAGAAACTGAATGAAAGCTGTGAGAAATGCTTTGATGTCAGCTAAGGGAGACGCTACCTGGAGGCATTTGCATGGGGTTGAAGCCAGGTCTGATGAAGGGAGGAGGGGGGACGCCTGGAGGGAAAGAAGGCGGAGGCATGCCTATGGGACCAGGAAATACAGGAGGCTGGAGAGAACCCACACCAACCATTGGCTGCTGCATTGGAGGAACCTGGGAAAATTTACATGAATTTATTGCAGATGTCAAGTGAGAAAGGTGCTTTACTTTTCAGTGACACTGAAGAAACACAGGAGCTAAATAACCTTGAACAACAACTAAAATCATCTTATCTGAGCTAACTTATCTATTCTATTGTAGGTCTGGACCAGCTGTCACACCAGCTAGCCAAAGTATTTCAAATGTTACCTTTATCTATCAGATGCATAGATTGTTAAATAACAGCAGACACATACTCTTAATGACAGCAAGTTTTATCTCTAATTCAAAGAATTGATACTGGTAACATGTTGCAGCTGTTGTTCACCTGTGCAGGAGGAGGAGCTGCGGCAGCCACAGGTAATACTTGTGGTTCCTCAGGCTGCTGTGGCTCCGTGCGGCCGTTGTGGGTGAGCTCCTCCTGCAGGCCGAGAGTCTTCCTCACACCAATCCACTCTGGAAAAACACAGAAACAATTCATACTTGACTTGTCCAATGCAGACTGGTCAAAAAAATGCATTTTTTGCTCTGAAAGACCTTATTTACTGTGAACTGTGTGACTAACTGATAGGACGTACACTGTTTTGTTGGTCGACAGGCTCTTGTCTGACCAAATTCTCATGTGTTTTATTCCCCGCTAAAAACGCCATAAGTTCTTTTGAAAACGCCCAGCTGGGATCACTAGAGCACATTCAAAGTGCTGCATTTTTTCACCTGACACACTTTGGTCGCGCCTGGCTGTCATGATATTGAATATCCGCAGAAGTAAACACATCAGCACAAGGTAGAGTACTTGCTCCAGCCCTTGCTCTGAATAAAGGGGAGGCTGAAGCACGTAGGCAGAGAGGACAGCCAGCAGTATTTGTCCTTCATTGTTGTTGTTGTTCAGCACTCGGTATATGTCCCACCCTTCCTCCACTGAGGTTAGACGGCAAGGCAAAATGTAACACTGACGAGTTTTCAACTGTTGGCAACTGTAAAAACACCAAACATGCAGCATTCAGGGCAGAAAAGACACCCAGTGCCTTGTTTGTAGCATAGAGTAAATATGTGGAACTCCTGCTGCAAAGAATTCATAAGACACGCTGGTCTCAGGAAGAATACACAACGCTACCAGGTAGAGCGCACTCGATTTAGTTCATCTCAAAAAGAACTAAAAGAATTTTCCCCCATTTACCAATCAATTCAGTTGAAGAGTACAAAGAAATTTAGTCGACAAAGATTTTCTATGGTTGACTACAGCCCTACTAAGTGGACTTCCCGTATGAAATACTTGTGGTGGGATCATATACCTTAACTTGTTTGTATGATGTGCTTGTGTGTTTATGCCTGTCAGAGCTTTTACCCGGTGATAAGGTGTCTGCATCCAGTATTCCTCCTTCTTTTAGCTCCTCCAACTGAGACTCTTTGATTTTAGACCATGGTATGTAGGTGACACCCATCTCCACATCCCAGTACTGCTTAAATTCAGACTTAATGCCCTTGTTCAAAGCCCAAGCAATCTGTCAAGAAATAAACAAATACAATTCTTGATTCAATAAAACAATTCTCAGTTTTCTCTTTGATTTGCTGTACTAAGCAGCAGTCTGTGTTGCTCACTCACCTTGATGGCTTTCTGGTTCACTTTGTGAGTTCCCCGACTGAGCTTCTGCAGAGCCCTGAAGGCATCTTGCCTATGTATCATGACAATATAGGCACAGCCACGTGGAGGGATCATCTTAAGAGGAGGAGGAAGACAAGCAGATATGTAAGGGAAAAAATATGTACTTTTTATTTTTGGATGAGAAAATACAAATGTCACTGTTACAAACACACGACATGGCCACAGGTGGATCGATGTGTCTGATCAATATAGGTCCACTTACATTGATGGACTCTATCTGGCCAAACTCCTCCAGTAAACAGGCAACATCTTGCTGTTGCGTTCTCTTGTCCAACTGGCCCACCCAGAGGGTTGTACTGCAAACTGCAAAGGAAGACAGAAAACATAGACAAGAACTTAGAAATGCTCAAATATATGCCATACTTGGAATAAAATTTATTGCAAGCAAATTTATTTGAGAAACTACTCAAAAACACACTGCGCACACCTAACAGATGATTTCAGGTCCATGTCTACCTACGAGAACGAATATGACCATAAATAGATTGTGACTCACTGCTTAGTGTCTCGCTTTTGGGTGGTGGGAGGCCTTTCTGCCGTCGCTCTCTCTCCTTCTCTCTCTCCCGGCGCTCCTGCGAGCGAGAGCGTGGAGAGTGGTGACGGCGGTCTCTAGAGCGTGAGCGCGATCGCCTGTGTCTGGATCGTCGTGTACGGGAATTAGACCGTGACCTCCTCCGCTTTGGAGACCTGAAGACAAAAAAAAGAAGACATTAAAATTCACGATATGTTCACAACAAACATGCACTGTGCTACTTTTCTACATAAAACAAAATTACTGGTAGAGGATTAACCACAGTGATGTGACGGAAACTTAGTTTCACACATAGCATCTCAGATGTTTACCTGGAGCCTGAGTTTGAGCGTCGACCATGTCTGCCATCCCTCATTGCTGAACGGTCTGCATCCATCGACAAATCCTGATATGATATGGAAAAGACATGATTATGATTTCGTGCAAGTTAAATTTTTAAATTATCGTAAAAGAGATCATTAGGCCCAGATCATACAGAAAGCGTTTTACAGGCTGCAAAACGCGAGCTGCGTTGCACTGCCTTTTTTTTAAATTAAATGCTACTAGTGAAAAAACAAACAAACAAACAAACAAAAAAAAGCTGCACATTTGTATTGTTGCCAGGCAACAACAGACTCACCTCCTTATTCTAACCTTCCTGTGTAATAAATCAACTGTTTATTTATTTGACAGAGATTAGTATCTAGTCCCTAAAATGGACAGATAGAGGGTACTTGCTGTAGTTCTGGTTGAGGGTGAGAAGCTGTCAGCAAATAGTTTGTTGGGCACAGGGAAATGGAGATCTGTGTGGGACCATGAGACCCTATAAACGAGGGTGGATCACAGGGTGTACCACCAGCTGGTCCAGGAGCTTCGCCTTTACTGATGGTCGTTCCTGGGCCTATTTCAGGATGACTCAGAGGCAATTTGACAACATGCTATCTATCTCGGGCTGTTCAGCCCTGGGTATCTGCCAAACACTATCACCAGTTTCTCCTCCATTGTTTACCAACTGTAAACTTGTTGTCATGACTACCACAGAAGACCCGCCACCTCTCAAATCCAATTGGACAATGGGAAAAAACATGATGAAAAAAAGGAGACGTGGGGCGTTTTTCCGCTTTGGGTTGAAGTTTTTACATCTCGAGGTGGTCAGAGCGCTCCTGCAAAAACGCCAGGCACTTAGAGCACAGAAATGCAAGGCACGTCACAATGCAAAAAAATGCGGGCAAAAAGCTTCTTCTTCTACAAAACGTGCCTTCAGCTGTTGAAATGCTTTCTTTACCTAAAAACAACTAGTTAGATGTTACATATCCTGTGTATTATGATCATTAAGTCTACCTGTTGTTGCTGGGCGGTACTGTGGGGAGGGAATACTCCTGGGAAGCCTGGAGGCCCAGTAGAACCAGGGAGGGTCTGTCCTGGCACAGCATGCCCCATGGGAGGCATCATAACTGGGAAGCTTTGTCCTGGAGGTAAACCATAGCCCTGGAGCTGGCCATTGGGAGGGAGAGGAGCCTAAAAAGACGAGTGGAATTAATGTTGAGCGTGTACCTCAGGGTTTTCCAAATGTAAATGTAAAACATAAAATCAATTTGACAGACAAAAATGTGTCCCTACCTACAAAACATACAGAGACTCTGTTATTGTAACATAATGTACAATAGCTATAGTGATAAGAAACTTAAATTTGATAGCATGTTATAAAGTAAAAATAATAAGAGTGAAAAGAAAACGGATCAAAGAATTCAATGGCTGGATTTGTCAGGAAGGATCAGTTATTTTATAATAGGAAATTATAACACTTCTTACCTGTTGTGAGAGGTCTTGCAACATGTTAATCATCGGTGGTTTAAAGTGCTCCATGTGCTGTGGGAAGGCTGGAGGCTGCTGCATACTGTGATGATAAAAATATCCCCATTAGCTTCACAGCTTTTAGTTCATTTTGAAAAAATCCATCAGAGCTTCCCACTTCTTGGCAGTGCAGAGCTGCTGTATTATATGTAATAAATCAGGGGCTTACAAGGAGGCTTGTGATGACATTTCATCCTTCTTTGTTTCTTCTCCAACTTCTGGTTCATCATCGTAGTCAAACCGGTCCAGCAATTTCTAAAAGACAGAGAGAGGTAATGTAAAATGTGCACAAATTATGTTTTTTTTTTTTTTACATGTTTTACTGCCATTTAACATAGCTATTGATATCATATGAAAAAAAACACACAGCCACCTTGTCAAAGGCTGTCTTCTGCTGGGTGGCTTGGGCAGGCAGAGGTGGTTGTGGGGCGACCATGCCCATGCCAGTAGTGACGTTCGGGGCCTGTGTTTGAACGGAAGGTACAGGAGGCTGAGTGTTGGTGTCAGGCTTCACTGGCTGCTGCTGAAAGTTCTGCAGCATTTGTTGAAGCTAAAAATCCAAGAGACGAAGAGTGAAAGAAGAGTTATTAGTGAGGATCTTAGAGATGTGCAAGCAAAGATAATAAAAGCAAAATGACTGAGGTCAAAGCCAATGCCAGTCTGCACTGCTACACAACACACCTGCTGACCCTGTGTGGTCTGGAAGAGCTGTGCCACAGCAGCAAAGGCATCAGAGTTTTGCAGCTGGGCAGTGGATGTCATGGTGGAGTTTGCCGTTACCGCAGTAACTGGCTCTTTGGCTGGAGGTGGGGATGAACCTGAGGGAAGAGACACAGCATAAACACGTGTGTGAAGAGCACACAGACACCTTCAAATGCAAGATTCACTCACTGATATTTAAAATGGACATTTACAATTTCTCCACTAAGCAAACATAGATTATTTTCACTAGTGAATTCAACAGCAGGAACTTGTGCTGACGAAGTTGGTAGGAAACAAAAGAACAACATTTAAAAACAATACTTATAGTAACTACTACTGCATTGTATCCAAACACACAAATTACCTGGGTCATCTGAGCCTGTGTAGGGTGCAGCAGCACTGCTAGAGCCAGCTGCCATGTCCAAGAGGGGCTGAATAACTTCAATCTTAAACACCCCATTCTTCTGCCACAGGTTCAACACCCGCACGATCTTACTCTACAGCAAAGAAACAAGTGAAGGAGAAAGAATGACAGGAAGCTGATATAAGTGAGGGCATTTGTCATTAGAGGAGGGGAAATCTTCCAACCCCAATATGATAGTATCTGTGACTACAATGCTTCAGTCAGCAGTATTCATCACATTGATTTTTTCAACAACCCTTCCTTTTCTTACCCTGTCCTCTACTGGGCAAAGGCAAAGGTTCTCGAAGGTTCCTGTTATGTTTTTGGTGAATCTTGGCCCAAACACGTCCTTGTCTGATCCAAACTGGTGTCTGGACTGCCTGACAATGGAATCCACCACATACAGGCCCGCTACCTTGTACTCAGGCTTACACTGGGGACAGCAGAGGGAGAAAGCAGACTTAGGATTATTCATGTTTGGTGAGCTAAAAATGGTTGGCAACTGAATCAAGACAGGCTTGTCTCACCTTTTTGATAAACTTTTCCACAATCTGGACAACATGTTTGTAGAGCTAATAAAGAGAGAGGCAAGTGAGCATGTTATAGTCTAGATAAAGGCTCAAAAAACAAGGGATGTAATACAAAGAATATCTTCACATAAACAGAATTAACTCTCAAACTGAAGGAATCCAACACTCATTCTTACTTTCATAGCTTTGATGGCCGACTTGGTGATGGAGATCATCTTTGCCCGTGAGATTGGGGGCTTGGAGTCCATCAACGAGAATAACTATAGAGTAGATAACAGAGGAGTGAGATGGGAGAAGAAATAAAATAACAGAAAGGGAAGTGCTTGGGGAGTTTCAGAGGTGATGCCAATCATTTCTACTGCAATGCTTTTGATATCCAAAATGAAACATGATACTATACCTGATATAATAAGCTTTACTCAGTGAATATCTCAGTCTTAACAGGCTTAACATAATTTAATATTGGTAAATGATACAATTTGATAATTAATTGAATTACCGATCTTTTATTTTGCCACAAAAGCTGATCTGAAAGCTGAGACTGTGACTGGTTAAGTGGACTATGAACTTTTTCACTGTCTCTGTATCCTGAGTGACTGTTGTATGGTTGATTACTCTTTAATGGAGGCATGGGGGTGAAAGCTTTGCATTTTGCTTCACAAAAACAGTGACTGCATGAAATATTTCCTTGTTTCTATTGTTTCACACTTTCATTTTCCACCTGCTACACAGCCTTTGACACATGCAGACACTCGAAACTCTCATGTGGTTTTGTAAAACAGAATTTCCTTCTCAGGACTGAGGGGACAATGATGTAAAGCTGCAACAATTCATCAGTTAGTTGTTAACCATTAGATAATCAGCAAGCTAATTTGACCAACTGACCAATTGATCAGTTTGAGTATGTTTTTTTAAAAAAGAAAGTCAAAGTTCTCAGAGTCCAGCTTCTTGAATGTGAATATTTTCTGGTTTCTTTACTCCTCTATGACAGTAAACTGATTAGTTTTGGGTTGTAGACAAAACTAGACATTTGAAGATACCATCTTGGGCTTTGAGACACAAACATTTTACAGTATTTCCTTGCATTATATAGACGAATCAAGTAGTAGTCACTTAATAGAGAAAAGACTGACATATTGTTTGACAATGAAAATTATCTTTAGTTGCAACCCTGCAATGACACATTTTGACTGTTTTGAAATGAGGATCACAAAGGTCAACACAAGATGCAGTCTACACAACGCAAAGAATTCGGATAATAACTGTACACAGTTAATGGGTGTCTGCTTTTTAGGATGCTAAGGCATTTTAATGGCTGTGTGGTTCATGGGACTTTGCTTTACCTATTCTGAGATAAATGAAATAGTTTGGTGTCTAAGAGAAATGTATTTAGACATCACTGATGTGCATTTTTGCTTATTTAACAGGTGTGTGAAGTATACAGTGATATATATGTCATGTTTACATAATGTATTATCTCTGTTTTTGTGCCAGACAGAAACTGCAATACAGTTTACAAGAACTACCAGAAACTGCTCGTAGCCATAGGATTACAATGCTAATGATTTGGTGCAACACACAAGTGGCAGGACAATCTAGTTATGGTAGGATTATAGGTTTATGTTTGACACTTGGTCTCAGTGGGCCCAGCCTCTGTAAATGTTGCATTCAAAGGGTAAAAAGATCGTTCTCAGCAGAAACACAAACAGATAACCTGACCTGCCTTGAGATTTAGCATCAACCATCAGTCCTCAGGCCTTACTGTGACTGAGCCTGACATCTTGTGATCAAACACAGGCTGAGTATATCACTGAAGCGGTTATGATTGTAAGCTTGCAGCGTGACAACAAGAGGATAGTGTGTTTGCCAGTAGCATTGTTAACAACACCTATGTTAGTAACCATGCTCCCACAAGCTAACGTAAACGTTAGTCTTACGAACTTTGTGCAAGGTTACTGCAACCAAAGTGGACTGGCTACCGTTGTATTAGCTTGCTAATTTAGTTAGCAGAAAGCCCTAACATTTGTTTTAGCTCCAACATTGGTTGCGCTGCAGGTGTAGCTACAACACAAACGCTAACTCAGTTAGCCCTAAGCCAGGTAAGACGGACATGTCCAGCTAGCCGCCGAGAAGGCCCACTGGTCAGTCCTGCTTGGCTAGCTCCACAGCAACACAGCACCATGACCAGCACCGCCAGACTCGGTGACTTCAGGGTCTCAGCGAGCCCTGAGAGCAGCTTACCTCGTGGTTAAAGGCGTTGACGGCGTCCATGATTGCCCAACGCTCCGAGCCTTTCCCTAAACTCCCGATTCCCCGCTTGCAGCGATGTTTATTCAAGGAAGGGTCGGTACAACATGTCCGCTCCCGGTAGCTAACGACAGTTAGCCTAGCATCGGTAGCTCTCAGGTCGGCGGGCACGGCAAAGCATGATGGGATTCGATTTTGTTGTTCTAGGTTTTGTCCACAAGGTGGCGGAGAAGTGCTGCAGGGACTGAAAACACGTGGACAGGCGATGGGACAGGGTTGTCCATGGAGTGTCCTTACAGATGTGGCCGATTTAATTCACTAGGGCCCCAGTGAACAAAGATTAGCTTTGAGCTGCTCCTTGCTACTTCCGTGCTTTTTGCACTGTCGCCATGGTAACGCCCCAAGTCGCCTTCAGGTGCCCCTCAGGTAGCTACAGTGCACACACAACAGAGTGCACATGCAATATTAGCCTATATCTACTATATTAACTCTCAAATACCAATCAATATTATTATGCTTGAGTACTATATGACGGATAAAACCGTGGAAACAAGATGGAGATTGAAATACTACTACTACTATTAATATTAGTATTAGTATTACTATTAGTACTGTGGTACACAAACAAAAGTGGGAATTCCTGCTCTTGCCATCACCTGGTGTTTCTGAAATGAAGACTGAGCAATATATATCAACCTTTAAAGCAAACTCATTTTGGTTCATGTGCCACATACAACCCAATCTGATCTCAAGTGGGCCAGACCTGTAAACGCACTACATGATAACATATGACTAACAACACTTTCAAATGTTCCCTCTCTTTTAATGTAAATAAGTACATTCTGAAAATGTTCCTTTCCAAAACAGATGATGAACAGCCTGAGATTTCTTAAGAAAAACAAGTGCAGTCTCCACAGTACATCTCAGTGTGTCCACATCCAGTCAGTTCACTAATCACTGCCATTACATGTGCATTTTTCCATACATTTCCACTCCTGTGTAATAATGCTGGTGTCACCACACCAATCTAAAGTGGGAGCAACTGAGGAATCAGGTGAAGTTATCCACAACTTACAAACCTTTTACAAATCTAAAGTTTTTATTTATGGAAAAAGGACAGTGTGCATTGATCAACATTTTAACAAATGTAAATCCACCTGAATTAGCTGAAAGGCTAGTTTTCATTAGCAGTCCCTTCACCAGTTGTCAAAAGGTATCCTAGGAAAATTAAAACAACAATAAAATACAGCATGTAAAACAGGTCAAAAGCATATTTCATTATAGAAAAAAAACACATCACATATAATGCAGTCACAAACAAAATCCACTATCACATATTGCAGTCAAATATTACGTGTATCAGTGTTCACATCTTTGAGTGAAAACAAGCAATTTCTTGGCATTGTGGCAGTGCCTTAGTAAGAGGGTTCCACCAATATTGTTTTAATACACAAGTCTGATACAGATTATTTTGCACTGATGCTGCCCATTGTCTTTTTTTTTTTGTTTAATATTTAATATCTTTAAATATGACTACATTAAGGATTCATGCAGAGAGCTGTATTCTGGTGTGGGTAGAAAAGTCTCTTACGCAGCACGTAATATGAAGTAGAATACTCACTTTTTAACAACCTGCTCCTGAAACCTGACACATTTTGGACTTTTAAAGTGCATATGAGGTGCGCAAAGTCATCCAGTGGGCCAGATTGGACCCTATGGTGGGCTTGTTTTGGCCCAGGGGGCCCTGCTTTACAGTATTCCAAAGCTCACAAAGGTAAGGCGTAATACTGGAATTTAATGGTGTGATGCCTCTCAAAGATTATAAATCATTATGAATCATATGAACAAAATTACCATTTATCTCCAAATCATTAAATAACTCTTCTTTTCCCCCTTCATGAATGATTCCAGTTTCAAAATATCTTTATTTTACAGGTTAAACTCCAAGGGCTACTTGCTTTAAGTCATATTTTACAAAAGCATGAATGAAAATGAAAACTGAAAAAGTTCAGCACCTCTGCCGGCTCAGGTCTTTTAAGTACAAGGTCTGCCTGTATGTTCTTGTTGTACAGAATGACTCCACTAGATGGTGGTATACTGACACTTTTGGTTCCATGTCTGGGTGTCTGGTTTAGTGTCTAGAAAGCATGGTCCACCAGGCAAGTCAAACTGTATGTGCAGCTGTATTCTTCTCTCTCCTTCTAGGAATCCATATATGGTGTGATAGAGTAGAGCACACCTGTATAGGGCTCAAGAATGAAATCTGATGCGGAAACACCACGAACTGCAGAAAGGGTTGAACAATCACCTCTCTGACACAGATTAAAAAACAAAATGAAACATAAGCACCACATTGGTAGTAGTCATTGCAGGGCTGTTCTATTGGTTTTAATTACATTGTTGGGTGTTTCAGTCATTTTGTTTGGTTCTCTGTATAGGGAAATAGATATTTGATCATACTTGTTTAGATTAACCTGTGCAGCAGCCAAATACACAGAGAAAAACATGTCTCAAACTGTTGCCCCTCCCTGCAGGTGTTCTCCTGTGAGTGATAAACACCATGTTAATTAGGCCAGTAAACACGTCAATGAGCGAGGAGGAAGATGCGCCTTTGTCTGCCATACAACTTTACACTGGCACAACTCCAAGTTCAGCAACAATCAGTAACAGAATGAAAACAGAGTATGGCATAGTGCATCTCACATAAAACTGTTGATAATTTATTGCCACAATATGTACACCCCTCTGCCAGTGTGACTGTACGGCTGCGTGGTGCCACAGCACATGGTATCAAGATTTGGATCCTTTACGCACAGCGCTGCCCAAATAAACATGACAATACAATTACGACGCAGACGGTCAGCAATCATGTTGCAGGAATTATAAAAAAAAATATCTAAATATTGATAGTGACAGTGTTGCTGTCTCTCTCTTCCGGCTACAAATGTACTCTTTGTTCATAGCCGTGTACAGTCAGAGCGCACCATGCGAAACGGTGGGGCAGCGGTACCGGGTGGAGTTGTACCCCTTGTTCTCACATGTGCTCCGCCCGCCTGCGCTGATTGGATTGAATATTACCCCGGCTACCACCACCGTGTGAGGGTCTGTGTTTTTTTTTCCACCCTCACACTAAGAAACGCCCACCCATATGACCGGTAAAGTCAGTTCAAACTGAATAACACGCTGCCTTCACGCAGACTATTCAGGAGACGTTCATGTGCGGAGCAGGGACGCTGATTAAGAGCCTACCTCTGAATGAGCGACAGATTTTTTTAAACCCTCACAAGTATTAAGCCAGGTTGCGTCAGTTAATAACTTTCCATGATCGAGTCTGACATATTTTTTTACTGTGTCATTTCAGTCTAAGCTGATACACTAATCAAGACTTGTGTCGGAACCTGCTGAGTGCGCTCACTGGATGCTTTGGGCGAACAGGTGGCGCAAGCTCCGGTTCCCTTAATTCGTTATTAGGGGCAAGACGCAGGCAGACCGGAGTTAACGCACCTTACCGGACGTTAAGCATTTAATACCCGCCTTGAAGGTGGGTGAGGGGACGAGCTGCGTAATTTTTCTCCCTTGTTTAAAAGGGGACATTTGACAAGGGAGCTGTGATGCCAGTTGCAGACAGCGACATGGTAGTAGACAACAGCCACGGGTTATATGAGGGTAAAACCCCAAGTAGTGCCGGGAATGACAGCATCCTCCCGGCCTCATGCAGTCCTGCAGCGGACATCCTAAAGAACTTTTACCACACCAAGCGGGTCGGGAACTATCTGATTGGGAGGAAGCTGGGAGAAGGATCCTTCGCCAAAGTTAGAGAGGGTCTCCATGCGTTGACTGGGGAGAAGGTGAGTGGCAATGCAACAGGGTTTTTGGTTAAACTGTGTGCAATATATTTTGTATTCCCTGACTTTACTTAAATGCATCTTTTAATCCTATTACATAATTAATTTAGTGATTTAAAATTTAAGTTAATTTAGTTTTTTGCGTGCGTAATTTTTGCGTAAAAACAACTTTTCAGGATATAAAACTTTTTTTTTCTTTTGGAAAACTTGTCATGATTGTAATAGACTGTTTTAACATTTAAGATCATGAGTGGCATGCAGCATGGTGATGTGGTTTAAAATTTCATTTCAGTGGACAGTGTCAGCTGTCACTTGGCTCATGCCTGCACCAAGAAAAGCTCCTCACTCGTTTATAATGACAGTTTAGCGAGGCATTCTGAATTTGCAACATGTCTATCTAGTAAGTTCTTAGCTTCCTCAGAGAAAGTGATCAGCCCTGTTTGCAATGCGAAGCTTTGTTAATGAGCTCATGCGGCACCACCAGCTGTTAGACTCAGCAGGGCTTGTTTTCTAGCCAAGCTCCACTGACAATATTTACTTTTTGTGTGTGTGTGAGATAGAGACAGAGCTGCTTTTTTTCCTAACATGTGTTGGATAGTTGTGCGCTCTGTGCCTTTTTCCTGAACCTCTTCTTTGTCTGCTGGTGGTGGTGATCTCACCGCTGTGGGCGCGCAATCTTGTGATAGGGACAGAGAGGAAAATTGGCCGGCCTATGAGAGAGCAGAGCTGCTACTTGCATATGAAATCATGTCGTTGATAAATGGGCTCCAGCCTCATTATGATTCCGCCAGCGCAGGGCTTTGATATGGGCCACCATTGGCCACTGGTTGCCTTTGTCTCTCCAGGCTGTTTTGAGGGGTAGCCAGTATATTTGCATACTGGAAAACAAGAACCTTCTTTTCCTTATGTGTCCTTACATGTACACCCATGTCTTGTTTGTGTATGTGTACAACAAAATATGTGAAACCCATATTTAGCATATTAATGCATATTAAATATTAGCTCATCCTGTGTCCCCCCCCCTCCCATTCTGTTGCTGTGAGGAGAAAGAAAGCGCTCCTCTCCTCTTCCCTTCACTCTCTTTGTTGAGGATGATGCAAACGCTGGCAATCACACAACCAAGCACAGCACATGCTCTCCCTCTCTTTACACTCCCTCTCTCATTCAGGGTCCAACAGGCGCTGGGAGGGAGCGGAGGGCAGTGAGTTTATTCAAGCAAAAGGGTATACAGGGGGAAAGGAAATACAGTACAGGAGGACTCCCACATCCTTTTTTTAGCATCACTAGAAAGTCAGTGGATGCAGGGATGAGGGTGTGTGTGTTTACAGGCAGGGGGTCTGAAAGTGAGGAGAGGTGAGAGATGGTGCTGTCATGGTCAGGGGGCTGGGGAGGTCATATGCATGTGTTTTTGATGTCTGTAACCCACTTTCCCCTCCATACTTCCCCCCACCTCCCCCCTTTTCTGTCTGAGGGGTGCCTGATAAACAACTGAATCCCCCAGAAGCCCCCTGGCTGGGCACACCCCTCCTCCTCTATATCCACCCCACCCCACCCCCCCCTCTCCACATATAGACCAGCCTACTGTAAATACAGTCCCCCATCCCCCCCATACATACCCTGCACCCCCCTCTCTTATCCACGCTGCTTGGCGTAAACATGGGCCATGTATTACTGTATTGTGACAGCCCTACACACACACACACACTCACACACTTTCAGCCAGGTTTAATTAGCAGCTGTAAAAAGGTTTTCAGAGGTGAATCAATTATCAGAGATGAAAGGACGAAAGTAAAAAAGAAAGACAAGCTGAAGGACAGAAGAAAGAGAAGACGCACACACAACCACTTTGGCCCTCACCATTTCATTAAATGGATATGGTGATTAGTTTCGCCGGTCATGCCTTTCCATGTCTGTGGACTCTCCTTGAGATGATTTGCTGCGTATGGTAGCCATGCTCTTGAACTCAGTCTAGACGGGATACAAGGAGACGCGGGCAAAGGATGAAATAAAGTAGATGGGTACGCCATTGAATGTAATTAGCTACGAGGGGAGTGTTTGTCGTAAAAGGCATGTTCTGTGGCTTTTATGAGGAGGCTGCTGGTTTCTTCTCCAATGAGACACAAGGGCAGAGAAACGTAGAAAGACGTTGCTGGGATGAGTAATTAAAGAAAAAAACTCTTCAGTCTGTTAAATCTACACCAAATTGAGCCCTATTTTATCCTCTCCTTTCTACATTTGTCGCCGCCCTTCACGTGAGCTGCAACTTAACTGTGGCAAATGGGGGAATATCAGCTGTCCATTTGGCTTTGGCGCCTTCTCCTCAGATAGGGTAACATTTGCTTTTCACCCAGTTTATGATGGTTCAGTAACCTCTCCAACACACACACACACACATGCCTCCCCCTCCTGCAGCCTCAGGGCCCTATAGCGCCTGGGTTGCCCCACATTGGGAGCAGCTGTGAGGGAGAGGTCAGTGTCGAGTTATACCCTGCAATGGAGACCGAGAGGCTTGTCACCTGTTACACTACAACTCTCTGAAAACCTCTCTCCAAGACACGGCAAACGTAAGCGGCCAAGTTGATGCATAGTGCCTCACCTCTTATCTTTATCTCCCTCCTGTCTCAATTTCTCCAGGTTGCGGTGAAGGTGATCGACAAGCGGAAGGCCAAGAAGGACTCATATGTGACCAAGAATCTGCGGAGGGAGGGCCACATCCAGCAGATGATCCGCCATCCCAACATCACGCAGCTGCTGGATATCCTGGAGACAGAGAACAGCTACTACCTGGTGATGGAGCTGTGTCCAGGGGGGAACCTCATGAACCGCATCTACGACAAGAAACGCCTAGACGAGCGGGAGACTCAGAAGTACATCAGACAGTTGGTGCTGGCCGTCGAGCACCTGCACAGGGCGGGTGTGGTGCACAGGTAAAAAGAAATATTGCACACAAATGCAGGGAGGGAAAGACAAAAAAACACAGAGAGAACATACACACATATTGCTCTCCAGTGTTGGAGCACAATTTGAATAAATGCTTCAAAAAATATTGACAGTTTGCCATCCGTAGCTCAAAGAGCTTTGCACTGTTTATGGGTTAAACGACTTGAAGATCTCTGAGTCAGACATGATCCTCTTTCTCCAAGTGTGGGTTAAGTCCATATTGTGCACATTACTGTTAATCCACAAATAACCATATTTTCCATGCTTTAAGAGGTTTCCAAGAGAGCTGCTGCAAATTTCTTAAAAGAGAAATACGATTTAAAAAAAAAAAAGATTTATACAACAGCTGCATTTCAATGCATCCTATAAATACGGTTGCATTGCCTGATAAAATGTGTGATTTGATTTAGGGATAAAAAACACATAAAGTCCATCTAAATCAAATTTCAGATATAAATTTCACAAAGCTCTTCCCGGGAAAATTCAATTCTTTGTCGCTCAGAGCCTGGGAACTAAATTCCTATCATGGTGAGATGGCCTATGTAGATAACTGTATAACAGGATTTCTAGGACTGAGGAGGGATCTGGATGCACACAATAGACCCTGAAAATCAGCCAGCGTGACCCACATTGGGGGGGTGGGGGGGCTGACCTCTCCTGCTTGTGCATTGTATGATGATGCGTGGCTTAGATAAGCAATCTAATGTAAACAATCACTCTTTGTCTTACAGGGATCTCAAGATAGAAAACCTCCTGTTGGATGAGCAGGACAACATAAAGCTCATAGGTAACGTAAGAGCTCTTACATTTACAAAATCCCACACTTCTTTTCCGTGTTCGGTGCAGCGCTGATTCTTTTTAATTTCCTGTGTGAAATGTGGAAATTCCATAAATTCATTTGCAAACACAAAATTTCTCACAGCAGAGAACAAGAAGAATGTTCAAGCAGTTAATAAAAGGAGGCCTTTGATGCCAGTTACTTTACAGTAATGAAAAGATTTTTCTCAGTTGGAGTGGGACATGCAGAGTGTCAGTGTCCCACATGTGGTGAGGAGCTAAGAGCAATTAAATATCTTGTTAAAACCTTTACAAGCTCTCACCATAGTGCTAATCTGCTTCTGTTTGTGTGTGTAACGCTGTGATGGGGGCGACTCGTTTGACGAGTGAGCTGAAAAGACAGTAATAAACCTAGAAACAGCACTCAGCCCCACCTCTTCTGTCCCTCAGATTTTGGCCTCAGTAACTGCGCAGGCATCTTGGGATACTCAGACCCTTTCAGCACCCAGTGTGGAAGTCCAGCTTACGCCGCCCCGGAGTTGCTCTCCAGGAAGAAGTATGGGCCGAAGGTGGATGTCTGGTCCATGTGAGTGTATTCTCCTTGTAATAAGCTGTTGCCAAATATCAGCTTATTTTAATACACTTGTTTATTTCACGAGTGCACCCCGAGCTGAAGTGTGTGTTTTTGATCTTCCAGTGGTGTGAACATGTACGCGATGTTGACTGGGACTCTGCCGTTCACCGTGGAGCCCTTCAGTCTCCGAGCCCTGCACCAGAAGATGGTGGACAAGGAGATGAACCCTCTACCTCCCTCACTCTCCACAGGTAAATACTGAATGCACTAAGGCACGCCTGTGTGATAGATCATAGCTGACAGGCTGTTCCTCTACGGCAAAGAAAAGACAAATCCATAACTCTTCCATAGATACAGGCACTTCCATGCCCACTCAAAAACTCACAAAAAACTGTAATCACCTCTTAGGATAAAACTGACATAAGTGTAGAGTCTAAATATATACTGCATGTAAACAAGATAATTCCAGGTTATGATTGCTTGCGAAAGAAAGAATGTTGAAATTCTGGTGAGGGCACAAAGCAGATAGAAGCAAGAAACACCAATGAAAATTTATAGATAATAAACTGCTCAAACTGTCAGTAGCTTTCTCTGTGTAGCTTTAATAAATAAACTGTCTGACAGTCTGCTTAATGAAGCTTTTTTCTAAATGTCACAAACTTAAAAAGACTAAATGAGAAGCAAATGACTAAAGAACCTGGCAAAATGATAAGAGTACTATGCAAACAAGGAATCAGATGCATTGTTGTGATTGAGACTCCATGATCTTTATCACTGCTCTTTTTAAAAGATCTTAACAGACACACAGTCTTCGGACACCCTGCTTACTTAGAATCGAGCCAACGCTTCAGTGAAAGACAGAAATTAAACAGGTGATGCATGTGCATACATGCCACAAACAGAAAGCACTGATCGGTCGATGACAAGCATTTCTCAGGAACTCAGCTGCTCTGGCTTTGATACGATCCTATCAGTCAACACCATGATCACCTGCGTGATATTCAGTGTATGCCCGAGTGCAAGCAAGCAAGGGCATTAACCCAACTCCTATTGTGTTTGTTCAACAGTAGCAACATATTTTATCTAACCTTTCCTGTTAAGTTGCTAGCACTGCCGAGAAAAGATTAATGGAACAATAAAAATAATGCTGTGTGCCTCAGATTACTTGTTAATTGCTTAGCGTGTTGTGTGACACAACATGAGCAAATATGGGGAAATAATTTGCCCGGGAACACAGGTGTGTGTATAAGCTTTGCTGTAAGTGGCGTCGCTCATACCACAGTCGCTACACCTGTCACAACAGCGTCACTCTAATGCCAGTACACAGCGGCTTAGCCTAGTTATGTAAGTAACTATTAACTGAGCTAATGAAATATATGTGTCATCTCATCTGTCTTATGCAACAACAAAAACACAACCGGATGAGGAGGATAAAGGCCAAGTTTGTTGTCAGTGGCTAAGTGCACTGTGACAAAGGGGTTGTGAAACTTGTACCTCTGATCCAACTTAGTCATCGGAAACAGTTGAGGGGTGTGCTGGGAGGTAGAGAAATTAGGCAATAATAATGTTTATTCCCATAGCTGTCAACTGCAAAAGCAAGTCACATTTCTTAAGAGAAACACGCAATGTAAAAACATGTTTCAGTTTTGGAAAACTTTCATGGTTATGCAGCGAGTTGAGTGTTAGTGGCAGCTTATGAATATTTATTCTCCCTCTCTTTGCCTCAGCTGCCATCTGTCTTCTGAAGAAGCTTCTTGAGCCAGATCCCAACAAACGTCCCAATATCCATCAGGTGATGGCTGATTCCTGGCTACAGCTGGCCAACAAGAACACAGGGGCACCGTACCTTAACAGGTAGACTCACACACATATTTTGCAGCAATATGTCATTTATTTCAGCTTATTGTCGGCTATTTGTTTTCTGATCTTTTTTATTACAAACAGAAATATTTTCACATTCAGTATAAAGCATGCTCTGCGTTCCCTTTCTGTGTTTAGGATCCACATCGAGGAAATAAACCACACGGTGTTGCTGCATATGACGGAGAAGATGAGCTACAAGCACAGCGAGGTGCTGAGCGCCGTCCTCACCAACCGCGCCTGCCACACTCTGGCTGTCTACTTCCTCCTCAACAAAAAAATGAAGAGACTCTCTAAAGAGTACAGGGTAAGGGGATCCTTGCTGTCATACCTGTCCCATTCTGGTTGCATAAAAGAGCGTAAAGGAAACAATGTGAACATACTGCACCTAAAATTCCAAAGAGTTTTTCAGTGACATCTTAATCCAATTTCTTGGCTGAAACAGTGTCACAAGAGAGTTATAATTATGGGATAATAAATCTGGTTACATAACAACAGGTTTGTCAAACGCTTCGGGTTTATGTAACGCGCGATTTGTGCTTTTCGTTTAGGAGATGCAGTTCCAAGAAAAAAAGAAAGGAGAAAAGCAGAAGAGCGAATACTTTCAGACACAGTGGAGGAAGCACGTCGACAAGCTCACCATCCCACCCAAGCAGACCCCCGTCTACCTTGCTGTTGCCAAGGGACCCAGCAAGGAGAAGAAACACAGAACAGGTGAGGGATCGGTGCAGCGCAAAAACATTTGGGCAGATTTATATAACAAAAGACAACAAGAATATTTGTTTTTAAACGTACCGTTTTATTTATTCTATTTTATTTACCTTTATTCATACAGGGTAGGTTGACTGAGCATGCATGTTCTTCACACATACGTAGTTACCCAGTCATCTGTCCATCCATCCATCCACTCCTTCCATCCATCCATCCATTGTTTGTCTGTCCATCCGTTCAACTACCCACCCATCCATCCATCTGAGAGGAAACACCTGGGACAAGTTGTCAGTCAATCGTAGGGCGATCACACCAACACTTATTGCATTAAATTTACCTGTTGGCTGTCAGATGAAATAATCAAGAAAGTATACCGCAGAAGTAAATATATTTAGAATCAAACTGAAATGTAACTCAATAGTTCACACAGGCTCTGGGATTTTTAACAAAGTAGTGATAGGTGGTTGGAGTCTGTGAGATCACACTCCTTTAAGAGGAGCTTACAAGTGATAGACAAGGGCCTGGGGCGGAGCTTGTGCTTACACAGCTTGTAAGTATTATATAGAAAGCCTATAGGCTGTTCCAGATCCAGCATGTCAGGATGGGCTGGTCTCGGTAACAGAATGTTCTCGTTTCTTTACACCAGCTTGTTAAATGCTGTCAGATAATTATGTCTGTGAGAGGAACAGTACGTCTTCACTGACATGACATATAGAATCTCAGGGCAGTCAGCCAGGAGTATTCAGAGAAGCTGCTGTTCTTTCTTCAGTCGGACTTGCAGCGAGTTTAGCAAGAACTAATATTACAGTTTTTTGGGCAGTATTTCAGGAATTTAACTTTGCTTCTCATTTCCTCCCCAGGTCTATTGCGTGCCATAACTGGTGGCCATCGTAACTCACCCCTGGCACCACCCGGCACCGTTGCCTCTTCCTCCATGGAATACCTGGAGATCCAGCCTCTCTTTTCCAACACCCCGCAGCAACGGAGACGCTTGGCCACTCTCCCGCAAGTCAACACGAGCCCAGAACACAACATACCTGCCCCACCGGCACCTTCACCGATCGGCATGCATTCCTTTGGCTCCCTCTCCAAAGCCGAGCAAATTGAGGACACCCCGGCCTCACCCTGGTACAAGCTAACCAACGGGACTCTTTCCCCACCCCGCCACGTCTCTGCCTTCCAGCCCGACTCCTCTTACTTGAAGAAGGCCACAATCCCCAGTCCTCCTGTCCTCATCGTCAACCCGCAGCCCAAGAAAAGCATCTCATCGGATTGGGGCGGTTCTTCTGACACGAGCGGCAGCCCCCCGAGCACTGTAGGTAGCCCCCCAGGTAGCTCAGCTTTTAGCCCCCCGAAGTCCGCCTTCAGTCCCCTCAACCCCACCTCAGCATTCAGTCCTCCCTCTAACAGCGGCAGCAGCGATCCCGACAGCCCGACGCACCGCAGCAAGTTCCCCTCTATGGGAATAGGACAGATCCTAAAGAAGAAGGTCCAGCTGCAGCCGTTCTCCTTTCGGCCAGAACAGGTCGTCGAGGAAGTGGTGTCCCCGCCTCCCTACCCCATGCAGACTCTCCTCTGCGCTTCAGGTGCACTCAAGACCCTCTGCTGAGGGGTACACGACAAAAGAAAATGAAAGAAAGACAGACTGAACTCAAGGCCCCTCTCAACATTTTGTTTAAGTTGGAGAGGTCTTCCAGAGCGGCCTTCTGAACTGTGAACTGTCCCTTTATTGCGACTGAGCCACTTTTCACAACATGACTTAAAAAAGAAAAAAAAAGAAACAAAAGATTTGGGTGATAAAACATTGTATCTCCTGTTACCGCCCTCATTATGTAATAAGAGGTGGTGACGCTGAGAGGATGAGATTTGAGCAATGACTAAACCTTGCCGTGGCCTAGATACAGAGTGGACGTAGGACATCATGTAACAGACACACACACACATGCACACACATTAACACTGTATTATACACTGAGTTAAGAGATACTCTCTTATGTAATATTGCTGTAACTGGTTACTAATTGAGCCGCAGACTGATTCACACCAGCTAACAGACCCCAACTCTTACCCTAACCCTAATTACATGTATAAATGTTTTGTCTCTGTGAAAACACTCTCGAAAGATACCCACTGACTTCCAGCCAGCTGGCACTGTATCCTCACTGCTGACTGGATGAAGAAGCTCACTGCACTATTCTTAAAAACCAAAACCTGTAGTAACAACGGTGTTTACCATCTCTTACCTCACTGCATTATTCATACATAAATGTTTATAACAGCAGTCGATTGTGACATGCTTGTGTGGATTTTGCCACAGTGTTGCAGTGTCTGAGCGTTAGTGCCATTAGAATCAACGCACCGAAATAGAAGTAGGTACAAAGAGCAGAGTCACTTTTTATAGCGTTCTCATAAACTATCACTCAACACTGATAATAATTCACAGCTATAACTTTTTATATACAAGTGTTACATCACCTCTACAACCCACAGGGAACCTGTCAAAGTCTCAGTTACGACTTTCTCACTGCCTGTTCATAGTCGGTTTTGAAGAAAAAAAAAAAAAAGTTAAAAAATAGAGCATCAAAAGCCTTATGAAACTTATGAACCTCGCCGAAGGCTGAGGGTATGAAGGTGGGAGGATCACGTAACACCCATGAAAATAATTCACTTCCTTTTGTCTTAATGCTGTAGTTTGTGCAATAGTCTTAAGTGTTAAACCGCAATGACGAGTATTTGCCAAGAGCTCTTTTGAGAGTAATGTGAAAATTGTGCTTGTAAATAACAGTACGACTCCCGTGTTCCCGTGTCACTTAGGCCGTTCTGTACGGAGGGATTGTAAAATGTTTGACATTTTTTCAAGTCTTAGTCGCTTTATAAAACGATTTGACAAAAACTTCCGCAGGCACACGAGGCTCCTCACTGTTAAGATACTGTAGAATCTCTTCCTGTCCAAATGAAAAAGTTGCATGCAATGTTTCACGAGTCGAACTGTACTGTCACCATTTGAAATTAACGTCTTTGTACCTTTTTTCTGGTTGATACTGAGATTGATACAGACTCGAGGGAGGGAGCGGGTGGGGGTCTTTTGTAAGATTTTGTAATGGATGGTTTTGTTTGAGTGTCAAGAGATTTCTATGCTGTATAAAGTATTTTAAATATTTATACTGAATCCATTATGTGTCTGTCTGGTCTTTCAAATGCACCTGCTTACTGTCTGGCTTCATATGCGACATGTGCAGACATGCCAATGTACAACTTTTGATTAGCTGAAAAAATACAGAATTAATACACTTAAATTACTATAATTAAGCAAGTAATTCCACAGAATCCAACAGACTAGTTAATTTATGTATAATTCACACAGAGCCTGCGGCATATACTTTATTCCTAAAGCTCTCAGCTGCGGGAGCACTTCATGAAATTTGGCCTCTCCGCTACGAGAGGGTCTACGCTGCTTTACAACCTCAACGTGCCACTTGTCTCACATACCATATACATTTCCCACGGGACACCTGTGGTGGGTTAAAAAAGAAAAACACCCTTGGAACAGCTGAAGGATCCTTAGGACTCATACACACACACACACATACTCCAACCCCTCCCTCTTCACACACACTCACATACTGTAGACACTAATCTACTCAGCTGTGGCCCCCCATCATAAACCTCTTTGGGTGACACTGGCCTGACGAGACAAAGAAGGGGGATCACCAGAGCTCTGAGACAAACACACACACGAACAGGACGACACAAACAGGGCTGTCCGATTAAAGCAGCGTGGCTAAGCTGATAAAAGCCACGGGGCAAGAGTGGCTCAAAAATGCATTAGAGCCGGAGCCTTTTGTTTATCAAAAACAGGCGGACGGTTAGTCAAAACCCCTGGGCGGTCCGCTGAGACAAACCATGCTATACTATGGCTTAACCACAGCGCTGAGCGAAAGGATAGATACACCGTGGGGCATTTACAGGAAATACCTGTAGTGCTCAGTGCTGCTCTGGTGACACCTGTAGTAGGTGTGTACGCATACACACATGCACAAACAAAATACTGACTACTGACAAGAGTAGAGCTCTCAGAAAACCACCTCTTGTTATAAATCCCTCTACACATGATTAAGTTGTAAGAAACATATCCATATCTGTAACATATCCAGGAGGCATAGTGACGGGGAATACAATATTTGGTAAATATTTCACGAGACTGATGTGAAGCAAGGTTGTTATAGTTAACTAAAACTAAACTAAAAACTAAAACTAGGTGAGAAAAAACATTTTAGTTAACTGAAATAAAATAAAATCTATATTTTAAAGAGCAAGGAAAACTAAATGAAATGATATTGTACTTACAAACTAATAAAAATAAAAGAAAAATATATGGAAAATGTCTTTAGTTTTAGTCTTTGTCAGTGCAACAGGCATGAGGACGCAATGGCGCATATGCTTATTGAGACGGGGATTTCAGTGTGAGCCAACCGTATCTTGCCCCTGACAAATATAATAATAATAAAAAACAAATAAAACCAACACTGAAAAAAAAAAAAAAAAAAAACATTAAAAAAACTAAACTAAAATAAAAACTAAACTGAAAGGAGCAAACCCACTCTGGAAACTAACTGAATCTAAACTAAATTGAAAATAAATAAATACAATAAAATTTTAAATTAAAATAAAAACTACTTAAAATAAAATAAAACATCTTAACTCTTAGACTGAGCATAAAATCAATCAATAAAAAAATTATAAACAGTTGTTTTAGTAATTTATTAAGCAAAAATGCAAAACAATAATTTCTCAGATATATCAATATGAATGTGAAAAAAAAAGATTATGTCACTATGAATCTCATATATTTGGGTTTTGTACAAAAAAAGGAAAAAAGAAATATGTTGAGAAGTCTGACCGTGGACATTTTCACTAGTTTTAAATTATTATTTGAAAATGTAACAGACAAATTACAAAATAATGAAAATGTGAAAAAAAAGTTAGTTGCAGTATTAGGATTCTGGATTGTAGAGGTAAGACGTTCTAGCTAACGGCATAATCTCTGGCAGCATTCATGACAGAAATCCATACTGATGAGATAAAGACAAAAACACAATTTTCCTTGACACAGATTATTTCAATGTTAATCTGTGTATAAACAGGTCAGGTTACACTGACGAGTCTGTGATAAACAAACACCCCCGCGTCTATCGTCCCAGCAGGGGTGGGAAGCATTTGATATTTTTCATTGTGATCATATTAAGGGGAATTTTAATATTGTGACTCATAACCACTATGTTGTTTAGAACAATACAAAGCAGTTAGTGCGTCAGATTTCTCCAGGAATTATATCTGAAATATTTGGGGTGCCGGATGAACATGTATGATGGATATTTTCTGTGCCTAATCAAAGGATTTTGATACTTTATATAACAATTACAGGTCTTGTGGTCATTATTATTGTCTTTTGTCCATGTTCCCAAGCCGTGTATCTTGACAAACTTTAAACTGAGATAAACAACAAGAGAGCAGCCATATATAGGGATGAGAGAATAAACTTTTTCATTGCTGATCATGATAAAAAAAATATTTTGATCCTGATAAATTTCCATTATGGGGATAAATGTGAATATCTTGTTCCGCAGCACCCAAGGAGACGGCTGGGAAACCAACAATAAAAGAGCCTCTGCAGAGACAGGCTGCGTATGCCGCAACCTCAAACAATGCAGAAGATCTTAATCAAGCAATGGCACATTTAATATCTAAAGATATGCTGCCATTTCGTCTGGCTGAAAAGCCTGGCATTTTTACGACTGTTTATTTTTCACTAAAAAATATTTGCAATTCACCAAATGTCAAGTGATTCGAGTGTGTTTAGTGCCAATTTAAATTGAAGGCATTTTTTTCTCACTTAAGTTTTTACTGAGTTTTCATAGAGACGTTCACTGAACAGCACAACAACTTCAAGACAAAAAAAAAAAAAATACAGTAACATACAAAAACCAAATGAAAAATACAACATAACAACAGTTGGTTTCATGGATGTGTTTCAGCATTTATACATTTGTTTAGTTGTTGTCACGTTTTATAAATGTTCAATTTTTCCAGTTCTTTTTTAACATATTCTCTTTGACTCTCAAAACATAAGCCGACGTTTTCTGAAGTAAAATGTCTTGGACAATTTCCAGCCTGTGTTGCTGTCTTGGAGCGTTTACATTAACCCAATGTATGGTAACGGCTTTTTTACTGCCTTCATCAATCAGATATCTTGTCTCATCACAACACCTTTAAGTTCCCGAGATACATCACAGGGCAGGTGTTCAGGGTTTTATATCCCAAAATATCTTTCTAAAACTGTCTTAACATTTTCCCAGTATAGCCTGATCTTTGTACAGTTCCAGAAATTATGTGAGTGGTCAGCCTCCGTGCTCCCACACAGCCTCCAACGATGTTGCTGTGCACCAAGCTGCCTGCTTTTTATTTTGAGTGTTGTGAAAAAGCGGGTGAGTCTTTCCGCAGAATTTCCTCCATACAGTTGTGTGTGGATGTACATTGTCTCTCACATATTTGTTGCCAGTCTCCCTCTATTATTTGAGTCTTAAACTCTGCTTCCCCCCAAAACTTGGTAGGAAGCAGAGATGGCACAAGACCCCTTCTGTTTGTGTGCATCCACAATCACCCCAGTCACATTATTTGAAGTTCACGACCTTTCTCAATAGTGAAGTACTCTCTTAACTGCTTATATCTAAAAATAAAGTTTGTTTACAAGACTATCCTTTACCTTTAACTCTTGGAAGCTCATAATATTGCCATCATCTGAAACTGCGCACATCAACGTTACGCTTTTTTGGGCCCATTCTTTAAATATTGAATCATGTACTCATGGCTTAAACTTGGAATCATATGCAAACCACCTTAGTTTTAAGCATATTTAAATGCTTATCCTAATAATATCGTGAATCACATTTTGGCCAGAATAATCATTACATGAAATTTTCATCCCATCACATGCCTTGACATATGCCACACCCTGGAGAAATGCAGGCTTTCATTACCAAAGTTTGAAAGAAAATGTCACGCCAGTTGCCTTGTTTTATTCACGAACTGATACCCTGAGTGGCGGCATTCATAAACGTTCATCAGACACTGTTCATTTCCTGTCCTTGACCACACAAATATGTTTTATTTTTAAATCGCTTTTAATGACCAGCCAAACTGACCACTTACTGTACAACAGGACTTTATTTCTGCCAATCTGTTCAGGCTTAGATCCTGATGACACTAATCCTGTTTTCAGCCCCCTTCTCGCCACATATACACACACACACTCACACCAGGGTGTCAGTGGCAACAGGACGAGCCTTTGTGTCTGAGAAAAACAGACGATTAACCTGGCTGCTACACAGTGATGAACACCAGGGATGTGCATCTCCACTACACACACACAGACAACCTGAGCACCCCTGGTTCAACCTTGCAGACCAGTACTGCCTCCCTCAGCAGCTCTCACACACGCAGAGGGCGAGGAGGAGAGAGTGAGAGACTTCCTGGCAGACGCCGGCGTACACAAAGATGTGTGGGGAAATAAACAAGCAGATGTTTCTAATGAAGTAGGAAGCTTTGAGCACTCAGAGGGGATTTGGGTTATTCCGTCAGACGAGACTCTGACTGGCCGGCTATCCTGTTTCGATCACAGACACAGATGAAGGTGATTAATGGAACGAGAAGGCGGTGGCTTATCGGAGATTTTACGCTTTCGCCCTAGAGGTGCTGTTAGTAAAACCAAACTGGGCTAAGTTTCCCAAATGCTCCTGACAGCAAAATCATCTTACGCCCACAGATTCCTGAGATTAATCTGGGAAATTTAACCTCCCAGACGAAGGGGTTCACTAATTGACCTGCCGTCTAGTCTGTGCAACGCAAAGACAAAGATGAGACCAGATTGTGTTAATAATAACTTAAGATCTAAAAATATTCTGGTGAAGCGTGGCAAGCAAGTTCAGTTAAAATTTCAACCACATACAGGTCATTTTTAAACAAGTTTTTTGGTCATATTTTTAAACAGAAACAAAGAGAATTCATTTTCACCTAAACAAAATCTATAATGGCACCATGTAAATAAATTTCTATTAACAAAATAATATCTCACCTAACTGTTGCTTAATGTCACATGCACAGCACAAATAAAATAACCATGTAAGACTGTGATGGACCTGAGGTTTGGACTGTGCTGTGGAGAGTAAAGAGTTAAACCAGGAAATGGTCATAAACCAGTGATGAGCAACTGGTGGGGTGTGGTTCTTTTGTCAGGGGAAAACCAAATATGATGGGAGGGTAGAAAATTGCAATTAAATGACAGGAACAACTAATGATTCAAACTGTCATTATGGAAATGAGGCTGTTTTTCTAGACACATACTCCTCAGGATGTAGAGCCACAAAAAAGGAATTCCTTTCCTCACTGCTCATTTATTACAGCACCAAAAAATGTCTCTGAATTTAGGGCTCTTAAAGCCTAAAACAGAAACATTTTCCCTCTCACAAAGTAATCCTTTTCATTTTGTGGAAAAAAAAACAAACATATTTTGTAAGTTGGCACACAGGTGGCACTCCTTGAGATATTTTTTCTCTCAAAAACAAGATCAGAAATTCAATCAAAGAGCAGAGCTCAGCCAATAGGATCTCAGGTGTCTGTGGCAACAGCAGCATCAGTTCGAGCTGCCATTGGTCTCATGTTTCACACAGGGAAGGCTGTAATTGGCTGATAGCGTGCCGAGGCTTCATTGCCTCCATGGCAACATTGCTTCCTTATTGCTTGGGGAAGGTGAAAAGGAGGGAAAGAGGGGAGGCGACTTTCACTCAGACACTACCTCTGCATTATTCATCCTTTGTCCCCGAGTGCTTGTAGAATGTGTGCAGATGTACTGACTGATGCATGTGTGTGTTTGTGTGTGTGCTTCTACGCTGGTCTTGGTTTGGGGGGTAATGATTGGTTGAGACTTAAGGGGTGAATGGGGTGAAACCGGTGCAATAATTGCACTCAGCAGTGCAATGCATCCAGCAACACTATGTCTATATATAAAACAGCCAAATGAGTTCAGAGGCCACTCTGTGAGCCATTCATGGTGACGCTGACTTCAAACACAGCTACAAGCCTCTAAGCTGTATTACTCTGAATGGATAACAAACAAACACGGAGATATTCTCCAAAATGAGTCTGTTACAGGGCGTAACGGCACACATCTGGACAGACGACTGGCCGGCCGGCTTGCATCATCCACTCTCTTTGCAGGATGCATGCAGGCATCTCATCCCTAAGCAAGGACTGGATAGAGACAACAACAACACCCACCACCAACACCATCAGAAACAACAACAACCACGCCGGCTTGTTTGTTGTTGTTTTGACTTTTTTTCCCAGCAGTTGAGGGAGGGGAGAATTAGAGGGAGGGGGAGGGAGAAAGATGGGCAAGGGTGGGGTTAGCGGAGAGAAAAACATCACACAGAGATTAGAGCGTGGGGGGGTTCATTCAGGACTCCTCCCCCGTGTATGTGTCTGACTATGAGCGGGGGATAACGTCTGTTGACAGGCGTGCCGGCCAGCGAGCTGGCTGGCTGTTCCTCCGGCAGTGAACACGATGACGAGATGGCAACAGGCACTCAGCATAGCACGTGCTCTCAGTTGCCATCGCAACCTGCCCTTGGATACAGCGTGCTGGTTGGCCGTTTCTAACTGTTGTTGTTCTGTGAGGCTGATGAAACCTCGTGGGTGAGGGAGGGCAAGCGGTACAGCATGTAGCTGCTTTCCCGCCTTAGTAGAAAGTGTTGCTAGGCACATTAGAGGTCAGTTGGTAAACAAACATTCAGCCTTTAATATGTAATCACCGCCCTCCTTGACCCCAAAGACCTTAAACTTGCTGTTTAACTCTTAAATCCATGAAATACTTCTAATTAAAGACAAAGCAGGATGAGCCTCTGATCCCCAGAAATCTTACTGCACAAAGTCGAAGAAAAAGAAACATTTAAAAAGATTATCCTGGTAGTTTAAAGTTGTCTTATTGGGTTTAATCCTCATGTAAAACTGACAGTACTGAAATCATTTTTAAATAACGTCTTCATTTTTGGAAACAGTTGAATACTTTATTACACAAAAATACTTAAAACAAAACAAGCTTGTACAAACAAATGAAAATAAAACAAACCTTTACTGAGTCAATGTAATGATAACAGTGGATGCAAACTGCTTTTCATATTGGAGAAATGTCTGGCAATATTTTTTAAAAAGACAGAAAAGTCTTTATATAATTCCTGTGTGGGGAAAAATACCCAGCAATGTGCCTTAGTGAGACGCAGCCAGTATTAAAGACAGTCTTTTTTAAAACAAATTCATCAAATGTTGTTCACTTCTGGCCACAACAAGGTGATGAAAAGCAAATAAACAGCAACCCTTTAAGGCTCCAGGCTTGAGAAACAGAACAAAGAGAAAGTGTGTGTGTGTGGCCTCGAGTGGCCAGATCAATACGGCGTTGTGCTGAGTGTGCAGACTGCCTGATGAAATCCTGCACAAATAAACATTCTGCTCACAGCGTACATTCAGTCTGCACTGAGACTCACAGAGAAGATGGTGCCATGAGCCACGGGAGCCGAGCTGACAACATGATTGATTACATGTGCAGGCAGTCTTTGTTTCACCACCGGTAATCAGGACAAAACGGAGTGGAAGCTGTGTGTGTGTGTGTGTACAAGGTGAGGCTAGTACAAAACCTGTAACTGAGGGAATGTGGCTGAGATGAAGCTTAGGAGAAGATGCATTAATGTAAAGGTAGGGGCGAGTAGTCACACCTGGACAATGCACCCATCCCAGAAAAGTTGATGTTCATCACTGTCACGCCACATCGCTCTCATCCTGAGGGCCAACGTCGATCTCTTCCAGCCTCTGTGCCATAGACATGACCAGCATTTTCATCTGTGAAGGATGAGTGTCAGACAGGAGAGATGGATATGGTTTTAAAAGGTTCAGGGTTCAGGATGTGAAGATGAACAGCAAGGCCAGAATGGAAGATATATGAGTAAAGGATGGACAGGGTGGGCATGAAGGAGTAAGGACAGGGAAGAAACGAAGGAGAAAATGGACAGGTGGGAAATGAAGGGAGCAGCAGGAAGCAGTGAGGAAGAAAGAGGGGTGGAGTAAAGATAATTGGAAAAGGGGGACAGCGTTGGAGAATGACGAAACCCAGAGGGGGAAGTGGTCAGGGATGGATGGGTATCAAGGGGAGGAGAGAGAGTGGGAGGGGTGGGGGAGACAGGTCAGTGAGTGTACAAGATGAAAAACCCAAACAAGTGTCTACAAGTCAGACAGACAGACAGAATACATTAACTATGGCGGCTGGGTTGATGGGCACCTTCAACACATACATTATAGCTGAGGACAAAGAGTGTGGGGCTGGGCATGGTTTCATATTTTAATACTGGTGCATTGGATGGTAACTACTGGAAAGCAAACAACTTTTTACTTTGGGAAATTATTTTTTTAATGCAAAACCCTTTATTTAATTTAACAAAATACGTAAGGCTGATTATTTTCATCTTATCCTCTCATAAAGACAAAGCACATTAAAGCAGAGGGGAAAACAATTCATTGTTCTCCACTGAATTTGCATTGCGCGAAGGTGCGTCCTTGTCACTGCTAGCAAAGAACAGAAAAATTCTTAAAAGCCACTGTGTGGTGGGATGCACTAGTAACAAGGTAAAGAATTAAGAACTACATTTTTATAAGTTGCTGAACCGGAAAACTGAGACTTTTAAGCAACAAGACGCCTTTATATGAGCATAGGAAATCTCTGCTTGTCGCTAGGCTAATTTATACAATGTAAAATGCCATAGGCTTGTGCTAATAATGTTACCTGTACCTGTATTATCAGCATGTTGGCTGATTCCGTTATTCTATTTTAAAGCCAATATCACCCAATACTAATGACGTGCTGATATTATCGTGCATCCCTTAGCTGCAGGCATTTTGTTATCATTTCATTTCAATTTCATATCATTATATTTTTGTTGAGGTGACGGGTGACTCTATTAATCAGTTAGCATTAAAAAGAAGCTGAAAGTCTCAAATGTTGAATATAAGTATGTGAAATTGTCTAAACACATGACAAACTACAAGATCTTTATCTAAATAAAGTACAGTGAAAATGGCAAAACGCTTATATAAATCAGAAACTGATCATCACTAGTTGCTACAGAAAGATTTAAGTGGGCACCCAAAAGTATTAGGTGCTGCAGGGATGGCGTTTTTTGTAGGCAACCCAGAAGTTGGTGACGCCTTAGATTTCTCATAAAAAGCCAATGGGATTTTTTCATTACATTTTGGATAATTGCAGACAGTAAGTTCTGAGGTAAACAAAAGTTTATGATACTTTGATGCTTTGCCCAGCAAGATAGTCTTCCCAAAGTAAAACCACTTTATGATTTTTTCGATCATAAATGCGATCACCAGAAGTAAAATGCTAACATTAAGCCATAAACCAACAACATCACAGTCGCATGACTCCAACACTGCCAACACAACAAGGCTGTAAAGCTGTGTTTGGCGTAATGACATTATGTAATCTCATTTAGTTACTTTTTAGCAGCCACCCACCTTCTTAAAGACACGTAGACGCTTAAAAATGTACAAGGGGGTATATACTGAGGTATTTTATGCCATAGAGCAAAATGTGACCCAAAAAGCAGAGATAAGGGCGTAACTGCTTATCCTGTAAGGGGTCGCGGGGCTGCTGGAGCCTATCCCAGGTGACTTTGGGTGAGAGGACAGGGTACACCCTGAACAGGTTGCCAGGCTATCACATGACTGACACAGAGAGACAGGACAACCATTCACACTCACATTCTCACCTATAGACAATAGCCCCTTTTCCACAGACATTCCCAGGAACTTTTATTACCAGGAACTTATTTACCTGGGTAAAAGAGTTCCTGGTAATCTGTGTGGTTTGCGTTTCCACCGCACCTCAAAGTTCCAGAGAATATATAAATCAGGCTGATGACGTAGATGACTCAGCGTGTGCCCTCTGCCAGCTTGTTGGCTGGTAACATAACATTAGTGCTGATAGAGAGAGGGAGTGTGTTTGTCTCCGCCAGCAGCTAAGTTTAAAAGTATTTTAAGATGAGAGTCAAACTACGTTAGTCGACATGCAGACAGCTGTCATTTGAGCTTATTAGTTACAATGCGCTGTTAGCCGAACTAGTGTGCTGTCTAAATCAGCGTGTAAGACACGTTGGTGTCGGTGGATGAGAGACTGTGGGCGGAGCATATTGAGTATTGCTGTCTACATGTTGCTGAACACATGTATTGATAAACTATTTGCTTCTTTCTCGCTAAGGTTTAATTCCACTTGTGTGTGTGTGTGTGTGTGTGTGTGTGTGTGTGTGTTCAGCGCCGGCACAGAGCGCAGAGGAGAGGCTGCAGGATGATAATGAATTAAACCAAAATGTGTAAAAGTGCCGTGAAAAGAACCGATATACCGCTTATCGACACTGCGGTAGAAATGTTTATTTGTAGAAAGTTTGCAGCCACACTGACACAGAAGTGCGGAATGCTGCGTGTGTTCCACCAATCAGCGTTCTTCAGCACACAGCCCCGCCCCTCAAAGTTCCAGGTAGTCTGAAAAGTCCTACCCCGCTGCTAGGTACTTTTTTCAGGGGAATTTGGGGGTAAGGGGGAAATTTTTTTCCCTGGGTACTTTCGGAGGAAATGCTCGGAGGCTTTTCAATTACCCGGGTAAATGAAAAAAAGTTCCTGCGGTGGAAAAGGGGCTAACTTAGACCAATTACCAATTAACCTGCATGTCTTTGGACTGTGGGAGGAAGCCGGAGTACCCAGAGAAAACCCACGCTGACACAGAAAGAACATGCAAACTCCGCAAAGAAGGGCTCCCCCACCCTGGTTTCGAACCAGGAACCCTCTTGCTGTGATGTGACAGTGCTAACCACTGCACCACCATGCCGCCGAGAGCTCCATTAAGTCCCAGTTATTAGCACATCCATGACTGACAACTCGAGTTGGCTCAAAACTTCTAATGGATTTGAGTTACCTTGAAACGTCTTGTAAATGTGAGCTAGCAAGAAATGTCACTTGTGAATGTGCTAACAAACTGCACTTACAGCGTGCAGTCTTCACATGTGAATGTCTCTTCAGCTTGTGTTACCACAGACTTTATTTCAGGCATCTAACAAAAAACCCATTCAAAAAAACCCACTGACTTCAGAACACAGGAACCAGAGGTGCAAAAATGCTAACTCATTTCCATGTTCAAGGACTCATTCCTGCAGCACTCTGTTATTTTAATACCTACATGAGTGGACAGTGGACAGACAAGCTGTTACATACCACGTATAGTGGAACTGTTACTTTAAATTTTGTCGAGAAAATTGACTATGTTCGTTGGGAGCTTTGGGCCACAATTCAAACGCAATGCCAACAGAAAGAAATTAAAGCAGAACTTGTCAGTGAAAATGAAGCCATAATGATTCATGCCGTCGGACATGTGATGAGAGAGAGCACTGATTTTAATTATTGACCTCGTCAAAGGCCTTTATAATCTTGTCACAATGAGCCAATGGCTAACGATGAATGATGGCTATGAAACCACCTAAAATTAATACAATCCGCATGTAATCAAAGCCAGATTAATCTTCAGCCTACTCACACAGGGACTAAACACAGTCAATGACAAGGTGGATTGAGGGGGTAACCTACATATTAACCAAAGAGAATATGAGGTAAGCCTGTTCATTTCATTAAACGGCGCGGGCGCACCCCCTTGTTTGACTGACACACAGTGTAGCAACATTATTACATCAGTGACATGGGACTGATTGCGTGAGATGAACTAAGGAGTTGATTTATTTTAATATGCATTTGTCTGGGAGGTTTCACAAAAAGGGAGCAGAAGAGAAAAGATAATTACACATGCAAACGATCAGTCACAGACAGAATGATGACATAATAATGGTACTTGGTTTGATAATACACAGACGTGATGCCTCCATAAGGACACAAAAGCATGTCTTATGTTCTGTTACTCTTTTTTTCCTTCTTGTCTATAACCAGTGTTGTCACATAGATAACATCTCACAACACAATGGATCAATTGTCACCTGCAGCCAAGAAGTTTAGGGACCACTGCCAAGTAAAACAAAATACCATGCATACATCCAGCTATAGTGACAAAGACACTTCATGATCAAAACATGTTTTTCCTCTAACAAAGATTCCTCAACATGCTCCCCATCACATCTATTGTCCTTGGTGCAAGAGTGTGGGAGGGCTGGCAGGTACTCCTGCACACTATCGCCACCTACTGGCCAATCTGGGGTTTGTGGATATTTTTAAACAAAGGGTGATTTAGATAACTTTGGGAACCCCTACACTATTCTGGTGAAAAATGTAAGTACCTTTCTAAATTTTCATATTAATAATGTGACAAAAATAAAGGAATTAAAAGTTAAAACACAAAGTGAATTATAAACAAAATGGATTTGGATGTTAAAACTGAAATTACAGTAAATATACTTCTTTATTTTAATCAAATCTAAACTGGCACGAAATTGAATCACTTTGCAGGCGGTGACATAGTTAGATGAGGTAATGTCTGATATAAGCGTCTGCCCGTCACAGGAGAAAGGGCTTCCCAGAACGAAGCTGATGTCATCATTAGTACAACCTGTGCATTGATAATCAATGAGAGAGAGCTGCTTTGAAGCAAAGTGAGAGCACCGTCAGAAGGGCAATGCAACACAGAGAACAATGACTCATAACTGGCAGTGTGCAGGTCACTGTAGTTTTTCATTATTTTTACACAACAATTTAATTTTAAAGGCCCAAACTTCACCTGTGATGGGAGAAAAAGTCATAGTGACACAGTGCAATGAGCTTTAGAGCAAATACTCTGCTCAGAGTGTGAAACATTTCATTTCACAGCGTTACAATATCAGAGAAAACAGACAAAGAAAAGCAGCAACAGTAATTTACCTCTGTCAGCTGTTGTTCAACAATGCCTCTGTACTCCAGTGTGACTGGCTGCTCTTTGGGGCCCTCTGCTGCCAACATCTGGCTTGCAGAGCCGAGCACATAGCTGGAAAACATTCACAGTATAGTATCAGGGTGCTAACTGAAGGTACAGGGGGATGCACACCATTAACATCTGGACAACTAGTAAAATTCAATACAATAACCAGACTATAAACGTGACCTGTGTAAAGCATATCACATTCAGTTTTTGTGGATGCCATATTTATATATAAACACAACCAGCAGTAAATTCACGTACAATATAGCAGCAAAATTAATCTCAAGATATGATATCTTCCATATCAAAGTAGGGTTTTCATGTCTCCATTATTCTGCTTGATTGTGAGAATATGCGGTATCACTAAAAGAATACATCACCTCCAAAATGAAAATTTGTATATTTATTGGTCATGCTGTGGTACCTTGAATTCATAAGAAAACTTTGCATGCCTCCACTGAAAGAAGCCAAAATACTGACTGATTGGGGACCACATTTACTGGAACATTCACGTACTCATCACTGCATTCTTTATGATTTGGTGGGTTGAACATCACTGACCACTCGCAGACAACAGCGTTGGAATATTTTCATCTATAAAGCAATATCGGGAAAACTTCCAGCCTACCTCTGCACTGTTCTGTGTGTCAGCTCTGGTAGTTACCAGCTACACTCCTCCAAATGGTTGCTTTTTAAAGTACCCCGTGTTTTAACAAATCCAGGGAAAACTGCAATTTCCTACTCTGCACCATGGACATGGAACAATCTGCAAAAAGATTTAAATTCGAAGCACTTATATCTATTGATGAATTTAAGGGCATCGTAAAGAATGTGGCGACAGAGACATGTGCTTGTTTTTCTTGAGAGGCCACTGTGTTTGAATAGTTGTTGTTTTACTGTGGATTTTTGTATTACATGTTGTGTTTGTTGCAGTTTAAATGTGTTCTGATTGGCTGCTACCTCGGCCAGGTCTCTCTTGTAAAAGAGATTTTCAATCTCAATGCGACTTCCTGGTTTAATAAAGGTTAAATAAATAAAAATAAACATAACAACAGCAAAACCATGGCAAAACATCAGTTTAGAAACTCATGCGGTATAATCCAAGTTTCCTTTATCCAGTCATATGCTCAGTGCTTCCCAAACACATGGATATTCACCAAAAATTCTTGGAGTCTGGCTTTGAATAGAGCGTAAATAAGTTTCACTTTCACCTCAGTTGTGAAGAGTAAGGATTCCTAGCAAAGATGCATATGTTTTGAAAGCACTGAGCATATGACTGGATAAATGAGACTCGGGTTACTGTGCACAAGTTTGTAAACAGATGTTTTGATATAGTTCTGCTGTTGTTGAACGTGATTCCAATCAATCAATAAATCAAAATTTTCACCATTTTCCATGGAGGCAAACATGACTAACAAAGTTATTCTTTACGAATTCAAGGTAACGCGGCACAATCAATCAATACACACATGTCATTTTGTGGGTTAAGTATTCCTTTAAGATTAAGTGTGTTAATACCACCTTATGAATGAGGGTCTGTGTTTTCAAGTTTCAGGACAAAATAGATACTCATATAATACTGTATTAACGCCTGTATATATTACCAGACTGAACCTGAAATTCAAACACTCTCGTGTTAGCTTTGTGTCAAAATGCATTAGAGTTTTCTATTGTGATGTGAGCCAAATAAACAAGTTAAACAAGTGAGATGTGAGTATTTTGTCCTCTTGGACTCTGAAATTTGGGATGTGCTACCTTCTCACATGCTCATTGGATTATGGGTCTAGTATTCCACAGAGAATCCCATTGTTGAAGCACAACCTCTTTTCCAATAGATACTCGTAGTCACATCTCTACAGTAAGGCAACAGTTTCAGTGGAGACTACCTTCATAGAGAGTGTACATCTTGTGAAATAACTTCACAGGTGTACAACATTTTTCACAGCACACAGTTATGTTTTGATCATCACACCTTCTTCGAAAATTGATCAAAATCATATTAACCAAATGTAGACTGAAACACTCCCACTAATAACCCTAAACATACCTGTCAATGTCCGCTACATTGAAATAGAATGCAAATCTCTTGTGGTCCATGTTCTTAGGTGTGGATGTGTAAACCATGCCAAGCACAGAGTGGCAGCCTTGACAGAACAGATCCACGATCAGACTGTGGAGGGTAAAAAAAGAAATGGGACAGATTTAATCTACCAAGTACTCATACATAAATCACAAAAAAACCTGTAGGTTGTTTGTCAGTGCACTCAAAAACAACACATATGCTAATTTTCCTATCCATCTACTACCCCTATAATAAAAGGATGGGTAGGTTTAGACAACTAAAACTGCTTTGAGAGTACTGTAGATGAGGAAAGGTCACAGTGATTTTTATTATCCTCAAAAAACTTTGGCACAGGGTGTACCTATAGAACATTTTAATTCACTTAAGCAAATGACCACTGCCATTGTTTTTTTTTAACTTTTAATGGGTGTAAAACAAATATAAGGGTGGCAAATGTAGTGTTATGTGCTGGTTACCTGAAGATCAGGTTTATGGGACAGGACCAGTGGTGGAATATGACTGAGTAAATTTATTTAAGTGCTGTACGCAAATACAACTTAGGGGTACTTTATTCACCTGCAGTGATCTGACCACTACAGTCAATAGTTACTTTGCAGATTAAGATTTCCCGTACAAAACATAAAATCGTCTTGGGCTTTGGGATATGGAGAATATCAAATATCACCATGTATTTGACCAAATACCTCAATATTAATTTTGCGATATTGTATTGTATTGTATTATTATATTATTTTGATAAACAATCATTAGTAATGCCAACATAATGTCTGAATGTGTAAGCTAAAAACAGTCTGTTAAGTTCAGAAAATGACATCACATTACTGTAATGCAGCCTTTAAAACAAGGAAAGCGCTTATAATATTACTTCCAAATCGAAGACGATATCCAGTATCTAATCATGACATTGACAAAATATCGATATACTGCCCAATCCTATGATCATCTTACAAAATATGATGCATTATTATAGACACAACTGCCCAGCAATGTATGAAGCATTTAAAATTAGACCTTTCTACACATTACCAGAAAATGTTGCTTACCAGATAAACCATCACACATAACAATCCAATAATATAATAGTATAGTCCTTACTCTGACAGGAGCAATTGCGTGTTTCCTAAATTATTCTATTGGTATATTTACCTGAGTAAAAGGATCTGAGTCTTTATTTAATACTGGGTAGGACCTTCTTACCAGAAAGATCGTTTGCTCGCTTCATGCAGACGGGTGTCTTCTCCAACCACGACGTTGTCAGTGACCCCTGAGACCAAAACATCACAAACATGTCAGCAGCGTAGTGCAGCATTGTATCAGGTATCATACTGTACATTCCCAACCTCTACAGCTGCATTTGAATGCATCACTTGATAGCAAGCTAACTTTCCAATGACACATAAAAGAATACTAAATAGACAGAGCTGTATTTTGATGGAGGTAGTTTGATGAGCAGCCCAACTGACGTATGTACATACATGCAAATTTATTCTTTGGGGCATGACAAGAAAAAAGACAAGCAAGCCAAACCCACGCTTCAGTCTTATTTGGTTCTGCCCGTCTTCACTCCCATCCCAGGACATTGAATCCCCCACAGGCAGCTTGCACTTCCCGCAGATGAAGACCACAGGTCCATCGTCACCATCCTCGTCCTCATCCTCCACTGCGTGGCCGAATAACTTTTCTTCGACAGGCAGTGGAGTCTATACTGGACTCAAACGTCGCATTTACAACCCTCTGTCGGTGTTTTAAGGACTTTTCTCTCGCCGCCATTTCTACCAGGCTCTCCAAAACAAGCTGTTTTGAACTTACGCGGGTGGTTGACAGTGAAGAGGAGAGTCATGAAGTTACATCCGACGCGAGATGATGCATTGTGTGTACTTCCGCTTTCGTCTAGTAGAGAAAAGCCTAGCAAGAGACAACCTCAGTGCCTTTGTTTTACCCTTTTTGGCTTAATATAATTAAACACCATCAGAATTGGGAGTGAATTGGTTGTATGTGCTTAAGATATTTAAATCTTATTATTTATGAGCTGGTGACTTTTATAGAGATTTTTTTTTTCAAGACTAGTTATCAAGAGTCTTTAAACCAGCATTCATAAATATTCGCCCACTCACACCTAGGGGGTGAACTAAGTCTACATCATATTTATTGAACAATGAATAACACTAGTGACTAGCAAGCCAAACATGACAGTAGACTAGCTTTTATTCCTCTGTTAAATGTCAATAAAATAGTTAATGATCTGACAAACCAATCACATCTTTCTATCTCTGCATGCATTTTCATATCTCATATAACCAGTTAGAAACATAGACTACTTTATTATGTATTCATATGATATAGATAAATTGACTAGTGGCACTGTTAGGTCCAGGTGTCTGAGGCTTCAGCCCCGTATGTTATATTAATAGCTCCAGATCCAAACCTATAGGCTATATATATATTTCAAAAATAAGAATTGGCCTAATGAGGAAAAAAACACCCCTAATCTAATAACTTGTCACTCCATTTATGCATTAAAGCTCCCGAAAGCTCTCTATATTACTTTACAGATAAAAAGAATCACTGATCAAAAATTGTTTTGGGTCTTCTCTGTCATTTAAGCAGTGCATTTTGAGTGATCGAGAGTTTAAATTCAAAGTAACTAAAGCAGACAAATACATGTAGTGGAGTAAAAAGTACAATATTTACCACATGTAGAGGAATATAAGTATAAAGTAGCATAAAAAGGAAATACTCAGGTACAAGTACCTCAAAATAATGATAGTAGTTGCAAAGTATTCTGTTTTTATTCAATACTATAACTACTCATGTTTTAAAATCACAATTTGTGATTAATCTGAGGGAGGAAAAAAAAACATCTGTAAGGGAAAATGTTTGTTCATCAAAAAACAAAACAAACAAACAAAAAATCCTGTGGGTGGCTCCTCCTGGACCCCCCTACAGAGGTCTAAGCTAAGCCCTCTTTGTCCTCAAGTACTAAAAGTGCCCCTCAATTACACAGTGTATACGACCAGTGTATTTCTATATAGAGTATATTGTTTTGTTATTGGTAATAATTGTTATGGTTAATCTCTACCCTACATTTTCCTCCTTGTGTCTTTCCTCCTTTTTTTAATAGACCTGTGAGCCATGAATTCTGATGGATATATATTTGTTAAGATACACTCATTACAGATGTTACACTAGTGCTGTACATTAATCTTGCACTGATGAGCAGATGTTTTTCGTCTTTTTTCTGCTGTGCTACATAAATAAAAATTAAAAATGATCCTCACAAAGAAATACTGACTATTCATTTAGTCATTATTGTTGCACAAGTTTCTCCTAAGTGTTTCCAAGTGTGCGAATTACCTCTGAGTTTTTCCAGTCAAGTGGGGAAAGGTTAGATGTCAGGGAAACCGACGTGAACTCTCTTGATCTGTTTTTCATCTTTGTGAGGCTGAGGACGTCAACCGGAAACACTTTGTTCATACCTTACATTTATGCAATTCGTCATTTGAGTTTCTTGTATTTATTTTGCTTTAATTTTATCTATTTTATCTGGTGACTAATTTTCGGTTTTTTTTTAGATGTAATTAAAAAATGTAAATGATTTGTTACTAAAACAAAAATAGTGCTCCGTCTTCTCATTGGCTGATAACCCGGAAGTTATTAAAATGATTTAGGGGGCGCGAAACCAGAAAGGAAATACTAAACTGTTGTTGTGTTTTTAGGACTGCTGGACCACCTAAACTTTATAACAAGCCAGTCGTTGTGGTTTCTGTTGCCTTTTCTTTCGCCATGTGTGAAAAGATAAAGAAGGTAATGTCCTTTTAACATGACTTTATAAGTTAATGCAGTGGCTGCCGTTAGCTTTTGTTTACCCTCCTGTTTCATGTCTCTCCTCAGGTGAACAGCTGGCTCAGCACGGTGTTTGGAGATCAGCCGGTGCCACACTTTGAGGTCAACACAAGGACAGTGGACATCTTGTACCAGCTGGCACAGTCCAGTGAGGCCCGGTGCAGTGACACAGCTCTCCTCACAGAAGACCTCAAACAGAAAGCAGCAGAGTATCAGGCTGAAGGTGAGGCATTGACACACAGCAAAGTCAAATGCAGTCAGATTTGGACTGTCACTGGTTTTGTTGCAAAGTGATAGTAATTTAAGCAGACTACCTGGCAGTAGGAACCAACAATAAAACTATTTTACCTCAGTTTATATCAGCTTGGTGCATATTTGAGTAGGTTTGGCCATAATGTCTCTCACTTAAGATAACATTGTACTCCCTAAAGTATTAGCTTAGATCTGGGAACACAGTTACACTTTGCATTAAAGCCTGATGGGACAAGACACTTGACTGACCAGACAGGTCGTTGACTGTTCTGAACTGTCAGTAATTTTCCTTCATTGCACGGGAAAACATACAGGTGATAGTGGAATCACTTGTCTTTCTTGTACAATGGTCTTCTTTTTAGCCACATACATCTCAGCAATTAATGTGGTGCGTACAATGTTACAGTTACAATGGCTGATGGGTAAAAAAACAAAGTTGTTACAAACCCAGGTCCAGTGCGTAGATTTTAGGGGGATATGTTGACAGAAATTGAATGAAATAATTGTGTTTTCTTAAGTGTATTATCACCTGAAAATAAGTATTGTTGTGTTTACATTACTTTAGAATAAGCTGTATATATCTACATAGGGAGCAGGCCCTCATCTACGGAGATCGCCTTGTTGCACGGCCATGATTCTACAATAGCCCAGAAGGGACAAACAAAGCAATGGCTCCAGACAGGGCCGTTCCCATTTTCTTGTCAGCCACTGTAACTAGAAATCCCTCCGTGACGAGTAACGTCGAAAAAATATAGATTTGATTTATTTATTTATTTTTACGTGACGCTGCTTTATCCAGTGTTTTTACCATTTAACTCAACAGATTAATTTTTTTAGAGAGGAGGAGACCTTTGTGGATAAATCGTCTCCCAGTGAAAACCCTTTGAATGTTTTAATCAGAAAAAAAGTAAAGACATATAGCAGGTGGGAGGCGAGCAGCCCATCTGCAGCATGCCAAATAATGAAGAAGAAACACTGATTTGTAACGTGAAACTGTTTTATTCAGCGTTTTTAATGGTTGTCATCACCTGGTTCTTTTGTTTTGGAGAGGAACAAACCTTCGCGGTAATTTGGCTTGTGGTAAAAACCTCCTGAACATTGAACACTGAAGGGATTCTAATCAGGAGAAGTTTCAGCTGGTTGCAATCTGCAATCCTCACCACTAGACACCACTAAATCTCCCTAAATCTTACACACTATATGCCTTATGTTTCTGTATGCAGCTCTGTCAGTTGTTAGACGTTCCATTCATTCGTGTTTCCTCCGTCTAGATGCTCATGTCCGTGATGTTCTCCTACAAGGTGTTGGCCTGTCCTGTGCTAGCTTGTCAAAGCCCGCTGCTGACTACTTATCTTCTTTAGTGGACACTGCCATGGTGCTTGGAGTCAGAGACACATCACTGGGCAGGTAGACTGTCATTGCGCTGTTGATGTTTCTTTTTTATTTCTATTTCTCATCAGTAGTTTCCTTGGTGGAAAGCTACCATTAAGAGATTTCACATTAACAGCTTTATTTCTTGTCTAGCTTTATGCCAGCATTAAACAACCTCACCAACGACCTTCTGGAAGCAGAGAAGTCAAACAGGAGACTTGAGAGGGAACTCAAGGCCCTCAGAAAGAGACTTGGTGCCACTCTGGTGCTGCGGAGCAACTTACAAGAGTAAGAACATGGATATTGAGGATGACTTTGGCATGCTGACCTAACCACTGTTTTGTATCATAGCTAAAGTAGTACAAGCCTCCTCTGGGCTATCCCATCCGGTGTGTTGGCATATGCCAAAATCTAACAGACATAAACCATTTAAAACATACTGTACGTGATCTCTGATCAGTGTTCTTAATTGTCTATAGGGATATCAACAAAACTGTCAAATCTCAGACAGTGGAGAGCGCTAAAGCGGAGGAGAGACTGCTGAACATGGATTTTGTGACGGCAAAGGCTAAAGAGCTCAGCAGCAGACGGGAGAGGGCAGAGGTATGCCGTGGCGTTATACCTGTATACCTGTAATAGCTGCTAGGGGTGTAACGGAACACACAGTTTACGTTTCGGTATCTACCTCAGTTTTGGGGTCACGGTTTTTGTACATTTTCGGTACAGCAGGGAAAACAAAACAATGCATTTAATTATCTTGAAAAATGTAAACAATCATAAGACTGTGACCTGTCATTACGTCCTAAATCTGGACCCTAGCTGCGGCTTGTTTACAGGGCAGGCACAACAGACTGATTAAAATGCACACATCAGGGCGTATTGTAGCGGGGCTCAACTACTTTCACCATAATATTTAACATTTTGACTGATTGGAGCACAGGGTGTACCAAACATAGGATTATACATTACGTAAGGGTCCACGCTGTAGCTGTCCTTTGAGACATAAGTTCGTAGTTTTACTTTGAACCATATGTCAACAGACCATTTTTCTCTTAACATGCAAAACATTTCACCCCTAATCTCCTGAATATCACAAAGTAACCTGTTCTGAAAATAAATGACAAGTTGTTCAAATAAAAAAAAAAAAAAAAGCTTTTCAACTCATTAGCTGAGGGATGACAGTGGGAGGTGTCCCAATTTAAAATGTTTTTAGTGAGTCTCTGGTCCGACATCATCACAAGCCGATGCATTTGACATATGCTGCATCCTGAACCAAACATCCTATATTGAACGGTTCAGGACAAATACACATACTGTTACAACCCCAGTAGCAGCATAGTTGAAGTTAAGTCGTGTGGTAAGGAACAGTATGCTGCTGTTGAAATGATAAGACAGAAAATGCCCAGAAATGTAAGAATGGTCCTTTTTCATTTCACCCTGTTTTATATTATGTATTCATATCTTAGCAGGAGGTTTGCTCTGGGTGAGAAAATTAAGAAAAACTGTACTAATGACAACTTGTTATGCAGCCTGTAGATGCATTAATTATTGGTGTCCTCGGCCGCCAGTATGACAAACTGCAAATCAGCACGAGCCAGAAAAATCAAACAACCAATGGCATAAAAATACAAAATTAGAAGAGTGAAAGATGGAGAGGATGAGGAGAGTCTTCTCTGCCAGTATGAAGAAAGAAGACAAACCTTAGGGTGTGATAGCTAAGATGCTATGCAGATATATTCATTCATAGGTCAGTTATGTTGCAGAAAAAAACATGCCAAAGGTGCTGAAATTGCTCTCCGAAAAATAGGAAATGACCTCCTGGCGTGGCACAGCTCTTTCCTCTGTGGAGTTAACACTTTTATTTAGTTAAGAAAGACAGAGTGTAGTTTGACCCAGGTATAATGTGGGTGTCAAGTTACTGACTCTGGTTTAGAGCAGAGGGATGATGCTGCGGACATGTCCAACAGTTAACGCCCTTGGTATCATTGTCAGGAGGGACCAGATGTTCTAAATATCACAGTCACGCAGCAGTAGCAGCCATGACGCAGCTCTGTCATGGAGCTCGGTTTGCTGTTTTATTCTCTTCTATCAATCCTGCAGGCTCAACTTGTATCCAGGAACTTGGACAAGTCTCTCACCCACCAGGCTATTGTGCAGCTCTCTGAGGTAATTTCAGCAGTCGCACATACAACATACAACATGCTGATGAAGACGTGACACTTTCTGCTTTCAGGCTTTAAAATGCATCATCCTATTTCCCTCTCTGTAGGAAGCCACTGCGCTGAAACAAGAAATAATCCCCTTGAAGAAGAAACTGGAGCCTTACATGGACTTAAGCCCAGTGAGTTTGTTTTCAGTTTGTCTTGTAACAGTCCAACAACCAAAGGTGCCTTCACATCATCCTATTTATTTTTACGATGGCTGTTTTTTTTTGTTTTTTTTTTTGAGAAATGTAATCTGTATTCAAGTGTATAAATTTGACTTAATTAAACAAACTTAAAAGAGATTTTAAAACGATTTTAGATTCCTGTATTTGACTTAACGAAATGTTTTTACCCTCTAATCCACAACAGAGCCCTTCTCTCGCTCAAGTGAAAATAGAGAAGTGAAAAGAGAATTGGTAAGTATCTTAATTTAATACAGGGTGTCTACAGGTCCTTAAGAAGTCTTGAATTAAGATTTCTTATTATAAGGCCTTAAATTGTCTTAAATTAGATTCAAAGATATTAAATATTTTTGGTCACATTACTGCAAAAATTTCTCCAGCCTGACCGACCCAACAATTATTTACAATTACTGGACAGACGAAGAATTGCAATAATAAATTACATTTGTGACGGTGATGAGATTTTGTTTTCTTTTTACATTAAACACATTAAACCTTAAACTCACCCATTTCTTGTCGTCTTTCCTTACTGGTCATTTTGAACTGGCGTCAGTGTGGTTACTTAGAGAGAGTCCTTACACATGTGTGTCACACAGACACATATATATGTGTTTCCATTGCAGGATTGGTCTTAAATTTCATTAGGGGGTATTAAAAAGGTCTTAAAAAGTCTTAAATTTAACTTTGTTATATCTGTAGACACCCTGTAGTAGTTCATTCAGTAATGGTTGAAATGTGGTTGCTTACTTTTTTATTTTAACGCCACTGTGTTTCCTCAATTACAGGCTGCGCTTGATTCCCAGTTTGAGATGAATATGGATTTCAAGTGAACATGTTTATAATGTTAATCATGTCTGTTTTGAGCTGTAAATTCTTTGTGTTTGAAAACGAATAAACTAATTGTTTCCGTGTCTTGGGGACTCTTTGTAATGTGTTGCAGCAGCCAACCCCTGTCTGCCTCTAAAGACCATCTGAGCCGTAAGGTATTAGTTTGGGGAGGTAAAGTCAAAATGGCTGCCTCTGACAATCTGTCCCTTTGTATTTTGAAGCAGTTCCTATATTTGTGTCCCCCTCAAACCAATCATATAACTGTCTGTCTTGTTTTGAATGTTTCTAAGTAAATAAAGAAACCTCCCTAGACTGGAAATGTATGTTCCCGCTGAACTGATTTCTCAGAAAGAATTATGCTTTAGCAGAAAACCTTAAATATTTTGATTTGTCAGAAAGCCGAGTCACAGTCGAGGAAAAAATGTAAATCTTTCCCTTCGTTGGAACTGTTTAGTTTATCTCCTCCTTTTCCTGTTTGTTACAAAACATCATTAACACTAATCAAATGTTTTGTCTTTTTTTTTTTAAGTCTGAAATCTAATCGAGGGGTTGTGTTCCCACTTTGAACAAGTTTCAACAACATTTCGTGAGAAATTTTCTTCGATCAGTTTTTCTTCCAGAGGCATATTGATTGTCCATCCGTCTGCCTAAACACAGAGAGGTCGTTTTATTTGGATGGCTTCAGTATGTTGGAAGTATTTTTAAGGAATTAACAGCAATTTGTTTCAGATTATCTTTATGGTAACTTTTGGTTTGTTTTTAAGTAACAAAAACTTGACATTTCCATGATCGCTACATCATTTCCACCATATTGTAAAGACTTTTATGTCATTAACTGGAATTATAGATTAACCAGCCTGACAACGGAGCCAGAATAACACAATAGTCTTAAGCCTTATTTCTACAGGTTTATATATTTTACATTTTTTGCACAGTATCTCAAGACATGAATCTAGTTATGTCCTCCTTTTTGGACCTACATGGTTGAATCTTGCCTTAAAAACAAAGTGCAGGAAACCATTTGAGTTGGACAACAAAATTCCTCAGGCTTTGGAGGGATAACAGCACATGAAAGGGGTTTCGCAGCCACTCCCTTGGTGCCTAAAGCTAATGTACAGAGAATGGAGTAGTATGCAACTTTGTATGCAAAATATCACCTCCCAGTTCCTCCCCCCTGCCAGTCTTTCCCCCCGTGGAGCCGAGCGTGGAGACCCCAACGTCTCTGTCACTCTGACTGTTGTAGGTCTGCGCTGCAGTCTGACATGTAGATTGACCGGTTACCATGGAGTGGGTCATGGATGTGGGCCGGGGAAGCAATTTACCCAGTAGGCCCCCTGCTTCATTCAAAGGCACCATGGTTAGGGCATCGACAGTTTATGAAAAGGAACAGAATCAAAATATCATTCCACTGAAGTCAACTTGGGACACACACACACACAGCTGCACAAAGCATCATTAACACCATGTTGCCTGTTTTTGGATCACTGGCATTATTTTTGCCGTGTAATTATACTTTGTTGAATATGCTGGGCCAGATTTTTTCTTTGTCTTACAAGTGTATGTTAAGTATCACTTCATCTTTTCCACTGAGTATCCCCAGATACATTGATAGAGACACAGATACAATGATAGATACATAAATAGAGACACACATACATAGATACACAGATATATGGATACATAGCGAGATAGATACATAGAGACAGATACATAGATACAGACAGATAGATATATACATAGATATATAGATATATATACAAAGCTAGATACATAGATACACAGATGCATAGATACATATATACATAGCTACACAGATATGTAGATATATACAAAGCTAGATACATAGATACACACATATATAGATACATAGATAGATACATAGATACACATATATAGATATATACAAAGCTAGATACATAGATACACACATATATAGATACATAGATAGATACATAGATACACATATATAGATATATACAAAGCTAGATACATAGATACACACATATATAGATACATAGATAGATACATAGATACACATATATATAGATATATACAAAGCTAGATACAGAGATACACACATAGATATATACATAGATAGATACATAGATACACATATATATAGATATATACAAAGCTAGATACGTAGATATATACAAAGTTAGAGACATAGATATATACAAAGTTAGATACACAGACATATAGATATATAGATAGATACATAGATACACATATATATAGATATATACAAAGTTAGATACATAGGTATATACAAAGTTAGATACATAGATATATACAAAGTTAGATACACAGACATATAGATATATAGATAGATACATAAATACACAGATATATAGATATATACAAAGTTAGATACATAGGTACACAGACATATAGATATATACATAGATACATAAATACACAGATATATAGATAAATACACAGATACACAGACATATAGATATATACAAAGTTAGATACATAGATACACAGATATATAGATAGATACATAGACACAGATACAAAAAGAAATAAATATATTGATTTGCACATATTAATATTAAACAAATGACACAGTAATAATAATGACAATGAATGTACAGAGAGGAAAAACGCCCTAAAGTGCTTATTGATGACCTCTATCCAAATAATATAAACACGGTCACACAGTTAGAAGTATATAGGTTATAACATTACATCATAAAAATGCACGGCATTCACATTTGCACCTGTCAGTTTAAAGTAGTGGGAAAGAAACACACCAACCTCACAGACTGAAAGCATTTAACCATAATCCAAAAAGTAAACATGTGCCTCATGGGGGAGAAAAAAATAAAAGGTGGTGCCAGTGCGTCATACCATTGAGTGTGTCGCCCCTCTTCCCTTTTAAAATAGTTTTATCTGCCACGCCCACACCATAATTCCCACTCAGCTGTTACTGTAAGTCGCTTTCAGTTTCCACATGCATCTATTCACAAATCTGCGGTGCTGAACTGGAGGAAAGTCGGACCACGCGTCGGATTGATCACCTCGTCTGTCAGTTTTGACCAACTTGTTGCGCAGCTGCTATTTCTAACCTCCTCTGTGGTCCATTGCTGCGGGGGGACAGGAGCTGCTCTTACTCACCAGCACACAGCCGCTGGGCTGTTGTGGGCTTCATCGCTGATATTTTCTGTCAGGAAAGACAGATGGGTTTCTCTAGGAGCTGGGCTGTAAGAAGATGAAGCTTTGATGTGGGTTTTTGTGAAGTCCTGTAGCCTGCAGTGGATTTTCGAGTGTGTTTAATATGATCTCAGAGACAGGTGATGCGAGTCATGAGCTGGACGCGTCCTTGCCACGGACTAGACTGGAGCCACAGCCTCTTCTACCTGACTTTACTCCTGTGGACCAGACGCGTGAGTGGACTGGCTGACTTTTCAAGTAAGATGATGATGATGATGGTGGTGCAGTAGGAGGAGAGGAGGGGGGTGAATCAGGATGATTTAAGATAGCAGAAAGTGCTGTTGTTACTGTAGGTTTGATCTGAGTTTCATATAAGTAAAGTGTTAATCATAGGCAGATTATGAGACAAAGGGCCCCTGGGCACAGATATGCAAAGTCAAGTCAATTTTATTTGTACAGCACATTTCATACACAGGTAAACACAATGTGATTTACAGTGAAACGTAAAAAATATAAGATAATAAGATACAGAACATATACAATACAATAACAACTAACAACCATAAGCCTGAGAGAAAAGCAGTGTTTTGAGACTGCTTTTAAAGGATGATGCACTTGTATCAGATCTCAGGTTATCAGGCAGTTTGTTCCAGAGAACAGCACCATAGTGACGAAAAGCACCTTCGCCTGATTTAGTTTTAATCCTAGGTACATTCAGGAGACACATGCTTAAAGATCTGAGGGTTCTGTTCAAGCTATAGCTAGTGAGCAGGTCAGAAATATATGTAGGAGCCAAACCAATTAAGGCCCTGTAAACAAGCATTAATACTTTGAACTTCAGTTCTGTTCTGTACCGGTTGGCAGTGGAGTGTTTGCAGCACAGGTGTAATATGTTCTGTTTTCTTAGTCCTAGTTAGCACTCTTGCTGCTGCATTCTGAATAAACTGGAGCCCACTAGGGCCCACCACCTCACCTATATAGGAGTAAGATATACAGACTTTGCGGTGGTGTTGCCTCCTTTTTGTCTGTCATTGTTCAGCATCTTTTTGTGGCTTGGTATCTCTCTGCAGTCCCTTTGCGTCTCTCTGTGGCCATTTTGTGTCTCTTTCCTGTCAGTATGTGTTCATTAGAGCAACATTTTACAAGTGAAGGCCAGGTTGGCCCCCTGACACTTTGGGCTCCTTGGCCTTTGCACGGTAGGCCGTGCAGTAATCCATCCATGGTGATAATAGCTACAGTGGGGGAGTGAAAAATATTTGTACAGTTGACGTATGGTGTAAACGATGAGGTGGTTCTAGTCTTTTTTCACACATTGACAGTGGTCCCAAAGCACGGACCATTCATCCCAAAAATCTCACTTGAGATTTAGCATGGAACTGTCTGCTTGTCTGAGAAGGGGTAATGTAATAGACACAATGTGAGGTGTAAAATATATGTCCTTTTTGTGTTTTGTTACTGTAGTTATTGTCCAAACTGAACGAGTAATTTATTTCAGTCACTTCTGAGTCTTGCAAGCATGGATGGATTCCTGAGTAGGCCTCTTAAATTAACATGAACCAACCAGAAAGAGACTCAAAATGATCACAAGGAGACATAAAGAGATGCAAATGAACTGCAACGAGACACAAAGTAACTGCAAAAAGGGCAAAACAACCACAATGAGACACAAAATTACCACAAAAAGATCTCAAAGAGACACAAACAACTACAAAGTGACACAAAACAACCACAAAGAGACACAAAATGACCAAAAAAAGACCTCAAAGAGATGCAAAACAACCACACGGACACACAAAATTACCACAGAGACACAAAACCACAAGGGATATGCGTAATGACTGCAAAGACATGCAAAACAACAAAATAAAAAGAGGCAAAACCAACACCAAGTCTGTGTGTCTTGCTCCTTTGTAGAGGAGGTCGTGGGGCCTTTTGAATATCTGTGCCCAGGGGCCCAGTCTCTCATAATCCACCCATGCTTGCAAGAGTCTTTATAAAATAATACTACTTGCGTAGACACCTCAAGACTCTGAATCAGAAGTAATTTAATCACATCTACACACCATGTAGCAACAAAGGTGGGTCATATTGGGTTGAACGCCAGTTGGCGGAGTTTGCCACATGGGAAAGAGATCTGGCAGTCAGTAGTTTGATGGGTGAATTACAAAGCAACATGAGACATTAACAGAGCTCCAAAGACGTCAGATAATAAACTGATCCGAAACCACGGATGAAAAAAAAATATTAACAAACAAAATTGTTTTTCAGTGGTATTAAGTTACCTCAAAGGTAAAATCCTTTTCAATTAAGGATATTAGTTGTTGTGTCTATTTCTACCCCTGTAAGTAAGTGGATTTAGTGGGGCCCCCTGGAAGCAAACCCTCCCTTAGAGGGTTCCTGTCGTTGTCTGTCCCTTATGTGATTAAGTGGATTTAAAGAAGCACTCCAGCGATTTTGTATTACACTTCCATAAAGTTCTCGGGCTCGTAAGACACAGATAAAAAAAAGAGGAATGGTGAAAATGGCCTGACGTTGAGTCTCTAATATGGGCCAACGGCCAAAAATATTGGAACCCACATTTCCCCTGAATGCAACTTAATAGCATCTTTCTTTCAAACCCCACACCTCCAATCTGTGACGCTGAAACTGAGCTGCTCCTCATGACTTCATGTGTAAAAATGAGTGTCCCTTTAATGCATCTGTAAGTTTCCCTGTGCACTCCAGCCTTACTACTTCCTTTTGTTTTACAGACTACCTATCCAGGATCATCACCAGTCACTCTGCTCAGGCGTGTGACGGACAGCCTCTGCGACTCCACTGTCCACGCCACTCCACCATCTCCATCCAGTCTGCGTTCTACGGGAACGGCGTGGCGCGGCTGTGCAGAGCCGACGCGGACCCTTCGCTCAGAGCTCACAACCACAGCTGTTCAGCTTTTACTGCTCTACAGGTGCATTTTATGTGTGGGATATGCAGCACTTTTCACTCTCACTGGTGCATAGGTGGGCTTTAGCTGATTTATTGGAGAAGTTTTCTCCACATATGTGTTGTCATTTTGTACACCACCATGAAGCCTGCCATTTTCTGTTTGTCAGCCAGTTACAGCTTCATTCTTATTGCAGCTAATTTGTGCTCACTGTGGACTGTAACATCACATCCTGTGTTCTGGTTAAATGCTGACTGTCCGTGGTGTTTGCTGTGCAGAAGCTGCTGTCAGAGTGTCAGAGCCACAGAGACTGCCAGCTGTCCGTCAACCACCTGCTGTTTGGGAAGGACCCCTGCCCTGGCACTACCAAATACCTCCATGTGGACTACAAGTGTAAACCAAGTGAGTCCGGTAGCTCTATTCCCACTTGTCCCTACATTTTTCCTTTGTGCGACTCAACTTAAGTTCCCTGTTTTAGCATCAGTTTCTCTCACACATTTACAGGTGGATTAGCATGACATAGCTACATAGCAACACACAAAAATCTCACCTCCTTCTCCCAATCCTTACCCCTCAGTTTCCCACTGTCGTCACTCCCTTCACCTCCTCATCCTCATTGTTTTTTTCCCCTCACTCAGCTGAACACAAAAGACATGTGGTGTGTGAGGGGGAGACGATGGTCCTGCGCTGTAAGCCCCCCAAGGTTCTGAACATCTATGCAGCTGTCTATGGGAGAAGTCTGGGCCAGACTGACACCTGCCCCTCACACCTGACGAGACCACCCCCATTTGGTGAGTCAACGGTGTATTCAGTGTTCTCACATGGTGGTAACCTAACAGAGGATTCCTCCTACAAGGCGAACAGTGAAGCCAGGACTATAACGTCTTTAGAAATTACTTTGCAAATTAAAAGAGGAAAGATTTAGGAAGAGGAAGTTTCTCAGTTTAAACGGGCAATACATAGCATTTTTATATCAATTAACATTTTTCACATTGCTTTAGAAACCTTGGTATAATTACTTGAATGAAATAAGACCATCACTATTTTAATAAGCAGCATCTATCAGCATATTTTTTGCAGCAATGATGATGTTTCAGTAAGTCAGATTATGCAGGAAATTTGCTTATGTGGTTAAGAGCAAAGAGGCTGTTTCCACTGTCACACCATAGGAAAATCACAGGTGTTACCAATAACATTAACGATGGCTCTGCTATATTCAAGTTTCCCAGTAACCCTGCTTTCATGTGGTGTCAGAATTACGATAAAAATGTAAGCAAATGCCCCCTCAGGTTGGAACAACTTGGAATGTTGGCAAACATTTTGGTAAATGACTTACAAAGCTGATGTCATATTACACAAAAACATGCTGGCTGAAAGTAAATGTTTAGTTTTAATCATTCACACATTACATATACATGCTCACATGTCATTTATCATATTGTATTAGGTTGAAACTATTAGTTGCTGTCCACATAAAGTGACTTACATTAATTAGAAAAGTCATTCATTAGCATTAACCCTAATTACAAGCCAGGTAAAGGAAATATTTTAGTGTTTTTTAGGGATGTTCTGGTGCAGAAACAAGTCTTGGACTATAAAGCTTCAAACTTTTATCAACATGTTGTTTAAAGCTCTGAGCAATAAAATGCAACACATCATTTGTATTGTTCATGTTGTTTCCACATTACCACTTAAAAGCTCGTTAACACACTGAAGTCTGAAGGGCGACTTCCCAACTCAGGAAATGGGACCATCCAGGGAGCACTTGAATGCAGCACAAGCCGTTATAGTGTGACTGTGAGTCAGCAGCAACAACACCAGGAACCTTAAAGCGAAGCAGCTAAATGGAATTTAGCCATCATTGATTTTATTAACTACAACTGTACTTTTCCTACTCTGTCATGCCAAGTTATCTTCTATTTAAAAGGCCTGTGGCAGATGGTGACATGAGTGAAAGTTATATGAAACAGCTGTTGACTAAAATTAGAAATGTGCTTTACACCATACAGAAATTGAGATTTAAGGGAAATGTGGCCTTAATTAAACAGAAACAGAAGCAAAAGACACACAGTAGATTTTTTTTTTGCAACATAGGCATGCCATTGCAGAAAAAGCACAGGTGTCGCTAATAACATCAGTAATGGCTGCATTCCATTTGGGTGTGCCCCAGCCATTCTTAAAGTTATCGAGTACACCTGTGCTTCTCCTGGTATGACAAATCTCTGCTGTGAAAAAGGCCAACAGGAACTGGTTTTCAGACAAAGGCTTGACTCCATTGTCATTACTTAGTTCTAGGAAATGGTACTGATTTTACAGTGTTTTGACATAATGATTTAAAGTAGCTCATTTATTAATGGAAGCCTTAGAACAGTGGTTCCCAACTGGTGGGTCGCGCTCCAGAAATGGGTTGTGGACCCATTCAGAATGGACCGTCAAGTGACTTGCAAACATGTAAAGTTTGTAAAAAGACGCACTTTACTTTTAAGTACAGTGAATTTCCACAGCACTGGAGTTCTTATTTTGAGTATGACGCTGAATATATTAAACTATGTGGACCTTGAACTTATGATTAAAGAGAAATCTGGACCCTGTGGCTGCAACAGTCAGGAACCACTGCTTTAGAATAAGTAAATCTATATGGAGATGACATTAAAGTAGTTTAGATGCATGAGTTAACTATTTGCTTTGCTGAAACAAATATCACATAGCTGCCAAAAAGGTGATTTCATCATAGTTAATCTACAACCAAACTGCTGCAAAACCTTGAATCAGTGATTGCTGCAAGTGTAGTACATGTCAGTGAGATTTGAGTAGGCAGTACACATACAAACAAGCCCAGTGTTTCCTATTCAGCGGCTTGCTCTCTGAGTTTCTCTTTGCTGTTCCCTCCAGAGTGTCTGAACCACGAGGCTGTACACTTGGTGTCTAAGTCCTGCTACAGCAAACAGAAGTGTGCTGTTGCTGTCAGCAACCAGACCTTTAGGGACCCCTGCTTTCCAGGAACCAGGAAGTACCTCAGTGTGGTCTATTCTTGTGGTAAGACTCTTTCTGCTTCCTCATTCACAAGATACAATTACTAGCCTGGTGATAAATGAGAGGTTTTAAAATAGGAACAGGCTCATGTGATAATATTCTATACATAGCTCACGTCAGGTCTGGTTTTGTTTTTGCCTTATTCATTATGTTTGAGTGAACCATTTGTAGTTTCCTACTGTGGATCCTTATCTGCTGATCAGCTGTTCTTATCATATCACACCCAACAACACAGTAGCGGGAAATAATAGACTGTGAGCTCAGATTTGTGGGTTGAGGCTGGCATCCTGATAAACTTCCTGCGATTGGCACAAATGCCAGTGAGGTCATACGGTAACATTGTTCATGTTGCAAAGTTTGGAGATTTGACTTCAGCCTGATGTTGAAAGAATTCTTCTGACTGGCTCTGTTGGCTCCGGCAGGCACACAACAATGAGACCAGACCAGTTATAAACACAATTGAAAAGAATTATATGTATTATATTTATAATTTTAGAGCGTCACGTCATTGTGGATCTAGTTTTTGGAAATCAGTCACTGTCACTGAGCCTGTGTCAATGTGTCAACAGTAATATAATGACTCTTCTCTGCTTCTTCCAGTAGTACCGAAAACATTACTAAGGGAAGCAGACCCATACATATTCAGCTCCACCTCATCTCCTACTGTGGACACAAAAAAAGGTAACCATATCATGCTATCTATTTCAGCTCCAGGTTTTCTGTGCCATATTATCCAACATCATAATTATAATTTTTGCATCAGCTCTGCCTGCAGATCCAGAGGAGCCTTTCCCCAAAGGGTCAAGACGACCAGACAACTCAGGAGCCATGATGAGCAACTCTCTCCTGACCTATGCCTACATTAAAGGTAGACGTTATTGTGCCACTAACAGGTTAAAATTGTTATTAAAAGTGTGTGACAGCATCATGGAAAGGATCCATACAGAGACCGGCCTTTTTGTTTAGCTAGAAACAGCCCTGAAATTGCTATCAGACTCCATTCTTAAAAAACTGTAATTTTAGTTTGTATAGGGCCAGCATATTTTCATATCTAACTTTAGTTCACTTAGGGTGAATTAAGGGTTTATTTCAACCAAACAAGAGATGGCTGATTGTTGGAACAGTGGAGAGACGAATCCAGACCGAAGACAGCACATCTAATCCATGTTTTATACACCTCCTTCCTTCATGTCCTACACAGAGCATCCAGAAATGGCAGCGCTGCTCTTCACCTCCAGCGTGTGTGTGGGTCTCCTGCTCACACTGCTGGCTGTATCAATCAGAGTGACCTGCAGAGGGTGTCGACTCAGAGATCACAGACTCACACCCAAGTCTCAAAGCCAGGCTGCCAACAGCCAGGAGGAGGATGACGATGAGGATGATGAGGATGAAGACGATGATGAAGAGGGAACAGAAAGCTCTTTAATTTCAGCCGCCGACAGGAAGGCGATACACTGCTGGGAGGAAGTGACTTATGTGAGCGAGGCAGCCGAACGGGCGGAGAGGATTGAGCGCAGGGATATGATCATACAGGAGATACGGATGAACGCCTATCTGAATGGCAGCTCGTGATAACTGAACTATGACCCTATGGATGCTGATCAGCACCTTTTGTCAGGATTCTCCGCAGCAGCTATCAACAAAACAAGAAACTTTTTTTATACACTGTAAAACAGTTTGTTGTGTGAATTGCCATTTTTGCAGATGTTTGTGAAGAATGTAATGTTTGGGTGAAACTGCAGCACTAGCCATTTTTAAAGGATCAGCAGGGTTTAATGCAGTAAAATGGGTGATCATATACATTCTGTAATTTTTTAAATGTGTATTTATTCACATTCACCACAAAATGAAGCTCGAGTTTCAGGTTGAAATACTAAAAAAAAAATGCTAAAATCACTGGTTTTGACAGGAGAGGCACAACTGTCATGTTCATTTAAGTCAAGTCAGTTTTTATTTATATAGCTCAGTATCACAAATATGCCATTTTGCAATCTGTACAGCAAACAAAACCCCTTTAATGGTAAAATGTTGAAGAAGCCTCAGGCAAAGCGACAGAGAAGGAATCCCTCTCCCAGGACGGACAGACATGCAATAGATGTTGTGTGTACAGAATAGACCAACATAGTAAAACGAAATTATGGATAATCAGAATGGCAAAGTTATACTATGAAGAATATGGATCTGGGAGGGCATCAAGCAACTTCCATCTGCTGCCGAACAGATAAGCAGATGGACCTGAGCTACATGACCTCCTCTGTACCATGGAAACCTGGAAAGAGGAGAGGCTACCCTCACACACACGAGGCAAAACTCGAGCACACCATTAACACAGGTAGAAGGGAAAGAAGGAGCATCCAGGAGACTTAAAATGGCTGATGCAGTTTTCAACAGGGCCTGTCGCTGCAGTGACAAGAGCCACAGGCAATCACTCACCAACTAAGGTTAAAGTTGATGGACCAATGAGGCGAGTGGTGAATACATCAGCACCAGCATCACCAGGACTGGCTAGTGTTGCTTTGAATTCAATAACAAAATGATCTGACATCACAGATGTGACAGGAAAGACCTTCAGAGGAACAAGGGCCAGGTGGTATGTAGAGTACGACGAGGTGGAATTATCGGTGTGTTGACCTGCAAGTCATGGACAATGGTTTTAATATAAGAGCCTCAAAATTGAATTGAAATAGACCTACAGATTGTGGAGGGGGAATATTTGATGGTTTACGCCATGTTTCACATAAACCAGTCATATCCAGACTATGCTGAAGAATCAATACACTGATGTGATATTTATAAAACCAAATTAGAGGGCCAATCTATGGAGCTGCAAGTAGATGACAATACACAATACACAATACACAATACACTTTATACTATTATTAGAAAATGTGTGGGGCCTGAACATGTGAGTGTGGAGATATATTTGTGACACCTTAAATATTTTTGTTTCAACATCTAAGGTAATTTAAGGTACTATTACTGTACTGGTTAATCCTTAAGGGGACTCATAGCAGCTGTATAAGTGTGATTGATAAACCATAAACCAAAGAACGTGTCACAGAACGTGATCTGTCTTAACACCTCCAGTTTGTCTAAACAGACCATGACACACAGAAGCTCTCATCTCCCAACCCCCTCTGGGTTTTAACTCCAGAATGAAGCCTTTTAATCGTCAACAAATCTCTGGCTTAATAAGTGTCAAGTGTTCTCTGTCCTTACAAAAATAGGCACATTACAGTGTTTTCCCAACAGTATAACTACATTAGTGGTTGTTAAAATTGCCAGCTGTTCACACCACAGACCCACGGTATGTGTTACAGTTTCACCCGTCGCTACTGTCTCTTCAAAAAGGCATCTTAATTGAATGTAAAAAAAAAAAAAAAAAAAGGTGGCGTTATTATCCTTTAAATCTACACTCATTACATCCAGGATGTTTTTTTGAATGCAGTGCTCCTTGAAAGCAGCCACTCCTCTCTGAATCACTGCATCTGCTCTGACGACAGTTCCACATATCAAATAAAACACTCTGAACTTTACAGCTTCCTCGTCCCTGCTGGGACAAGAGCTGGAACGACCTTCTACTCTGTGGCAACTTCCTGCCTCAGAGCAGCACCGACTTTCAGAGGTGTGAGTGTGTGCGTCAGTGACGGGAGACAAAGAGAGGAAAGGTGCAGCATCCTTGTCCTTGGACCCAAAAGGATGTAAAACTGTGTTCCTGTTGAATCACTACCTCTGAAACTTTGTTGAATGTTAACACATAAAACCATTCTAGTGGATTTTTTCACACACAGTAACAATGTACAATGAATTTAGATAAACTTTAATTATTTTCACAGAACCTATAAAACTTTAACTTTACAACAGGGTGAAAACAACCAGTAAACGAATACAATGATCCGATTTAAATTAAAATAAATCAGGTTTATCATGACATCAGCCTCAATGTGACATCATTACCTGTTCTTTCATACCATTGTATCCAGCTGTCTTTTTCACATTTCAGTCCAGTTACTACTCCAAGGCATATAAACACATCTGCTGTGTATGATAATTGCTGGAAGACTTCAAATAACAGACAGTAAACTGATTTCAGGATTGTGATAATAAGGCATCATAATCGGCGGCACACAGAGCTGTAAAGACCCAGGTCAGTGCAGCAGCTCCAAGGTGGGAACCTGAGCGAAAGTGGTCTTTATCTCGGTCCCCATTTGATGTTGGTGAGACCTTGAAACTGTTTTTTGAGGGCCTGTCTGTCTGACCAGTCTGAGTCCAGGTAGCTATCATCCTCTGCCTCCTCCAGTTTCTGAAAATGTAAACAGAAGGTTAGAGGTACATGCAGTACAAGCAAAAACATGGTTTTCAATGTGTGCACCTTTTTAAAGGTCAATGAGTGTTTTGTCTTTTTAGCTTTTCCTCACCTTGAGCTCCTCCTGCCTCCTGTAGTGATGCATCATCATCTGTTTCTGCTGCTCGTCAGTAATCAGAGGCTCTCTCGCTGGCGCCCCCTCTCCTCTCTGAAAGGAACGTCAACAAATGGATTCCAGTTACTTTTACAACAAAAACAAAAGAACAAATATATTCTCTTCATATTGGCTGAAATGGCTCTCACCCTTTGGATTTTGACCACAAGTTTCGTCTTTTCATTTTTCCCAACGTAGTCCTGCAGCTTTTTCCCCCTCTGCATCTCTTTGCCAGCCCACCATAGCTGGCACTCGTCCTCTGTCATCACCTGCAGAGATGCCTGAGGTACAGACAGATGGAGAGGGCAGATGCAAAGGAATGAAGTTGAAAAAAAAAAAGGATTATCAAGGAGACAGTGAAGACGGATTCATCTCCAAATGTACTACACCAAATAGTAACTATAGTAACTTGCGCCCTTGTTGTTGACTGACAACTAATTTCACGTTGCCAGCAGCCAGTAACTGCTAGAAAACTCTGATTAATTAAACAGGCTGAGCTGTTTACCTGTGTTCCTGACAGGTCTTCCTGGTCCTCAAATTCCATCCTGATAGGGTCGTGAGGAGGCAGCCCCATGGGGTACACGATCATGACCGCACCTCTTAGCGGATCCAGGGCTTCCTTCACCATCTCCATGGTGACACAAACATTAGCTTGAACTTGTTTCTGAAAGATGAAGAGAAAGATTAAATAAAAAGTACTGACCCTTAGTGAACAAGACAATCAAAGATTTAGTGTCTATACTTATACTCACTTTGGAGATCAGTGCCTTTGCTTCCTCCACTGTTTTCATCAACACCTCTTTCATTTTATCATTTGGAGCTGGTAGAAGGCAAAGAGGTGGATGGTCAGAATATCGACATCTTTTTCCTGCTTGCACAGTAATTAATTTACTTTTTTATAACACATTTCAATGCAAACATGCTTGTCAAATTAACCTCCTCACAAAGCCGTGACTGGTTCACAGAAGGGATGCACAATCAACAGGGACAAGGAAATTACATGCAATGTTTAAGATTCTTTAACTGCAGTTTACAAGTCACAAGAGGGACTTAATATCAGAGATATCAGAAGGTTAAATCTGTGACCATGTGTGTCACAGTTTGCAGGTCAAATATACAAACACATACAAAGGACCTGTCTTCCTGGCAACGTTAGACATGCATATAGAATACTTGTTAAACTACACAGGCAGGGGTAGGCAACCTGCGGCTCTTCATACCTCTCCATTGGCTCCCTCTGGCTTTGACATACATTTTATGGAAACGGAAAACGGTCATTTTTCAACATTTAGATTTCTCTTTGTCATTGTTGTAGGGCTTGTTGTAACTAGCCTGGAGTCTCTCTGGTACGGCTAGCTATAGATTCAAAATACAAAAAGGAAAGGTCTTGGAGGAAAATTGAGGATTTAACAGCGTGTGGACAGATTAATTTGCTTTCACCACTAATGCTGCAAAATTAAAGTACTAAATAATTACAAATAACCCACTCTAGAGTAGCCCCCTTGTAGTATATCATATAAATTAATGCTTATTTAGACCTATTTGTAATGTTGATGGGCTAATTTAGACTTAAAAGGCTGTTACCTTCATTCAAATATGTTTTGTGGCACCAGACAGATTTTTTTTTTAGCAGTAAAGGTTGCCGACCCCTGAACATACCCTACAGCCAAGACCTACTGTCTCACCATGTCCGTTCCTCCTCCCAATCTCATCCTTCCTAAATACTGGCCCTCCGCTGGGTACACACTTGTCTTCCCATTCATCCTTCAGTTTCAGCTCCACAATCTGATCCTCTGTCAGCCCCTGCATGTTGGGCGGCAGCGTGATGCCATGGTCTGCCAGCTCTGGGATCTCTGTGGGTTAATAAATGAGGAAGCAAATCACTGTTGACATCCTACAAGACTGAAGGATCTCATGCTGTTGAAAGGTAAATGTTCAACAGACAATCCAACTACTGTATACCAATACTTATGGTCAGGTGTTCAAAAATAAAAACACATTCTGTACACCATAATAAATGTGAATAAGGGCTACTTTATCTCTGCTTTTTATCAGTTAAACCAGGCTAATTGTAAACATCTGTCCAGTTTAAACAGTAGTAAAAGAAGTGTAAGTGCAGCCCATTCAGTGTGCACAAAAAACACTGAGTATGTCATGTTCACCTGAACATATTCTGTCCACTTTGAGTCTCCCGTTGTAAATGGCTGTAATCTGCTGGATCACCGTCTCCAGCGGCGCGTCCACAGTGGTGCTGAAAAGAAACTGGCTCTCATCTCCACGCTTCACATGCAGCTGCACCATCTCGTAAAGTGGCTCACCACCTGTTTACCTGCTAAAAGAGACGTTCAGGCTCAAAAGAGTAATGCGACTTTATAGTTGAATAACCCCACAACAAAATGACTACAGTTTGTCCGTGTGAAAGCAGTGTCCAAGGTCTGTAGGACAACAGTGTAACCATAGCAACAGTCAGGTGCTAGCCGGTGCTAGCTAGCATTGCTATTTACATCCAGTGGCTGTCACAGAGAAATTTATCTACAGCGGCTGATAATGGTGACACTTACCTATGTGGTGACACGACAGATACAAGACGATACATACAATGTTCAGACTACAGTTACACTTAGTTTTCAAGCGGTGACATTACTGACTGAAACTGCATGGCGGTTCATCGAGAATATTCAGCAGTGCAGATACTTCTTCGTGGGATGTATTTAAGGCAGGTTAGAACAATCCAGGCAGTACTACTGCCCTCTCATGGTAAATAATGGTAACACTGCTGCCAATAGGGTGCGTCTATCCCATACAGTATGAAAGTAAATGTAACAGATATTTATTTTGACAAAATTTAAGACATTGACACCACAAATTGGTGTTAAAAAAGAGTTCAGCATATTAAGAGTTTGATGCTCCTAATTTTATCTAACCCACTATTTCATGTGTTACCTCACCAATGCTGAAATGAAATCCACATGCTTCCTCTATGTTAAACTGTGCCTTGATTAAAGGCATTCCAGCAATTAATTGACTCTAGGTAATCTCATGAAACATGTTAAGTGACTGGATTGTCCTGCTACACCAGAGGACAATTTATTAATTTGCCTAAATATCTGCTTCTTTGCAAAAAATTGTCATATTAGAATACTACACTAAGTACAAATGAAATAAAGAGTATAAAAACACACAAAATAAAGAGTGGAAAACTGTCCTGTGGTCTGACGAGTCCACATTTCAAACTGTTTTTGGAAATCATGGAACTTGTGTCCTCCAGGATAAAGAGGAAAAGGACCAACGGGGGTGTTAGTGCTCATGGCATCATGGGTAACTTTCATATCTATGAAGGCAACATGAATGCTGAAAGGTTCATACAGGTATTGGAGCAACATATGCTACCATCCAAACTATGTCTTTTTCAGGGACGTCACTCCTTATTCCAGCAAGACGATGCCAAACCACACTCTGCACGTTTTACAACAGCAGGGCTTTACAGTAAGAGTGCAGGTAGAAGACTGGCCTGCCTGCAGTGTAGACCTGTCTCATATTATGAAGCACAAAATGCTGCACTGGAGACTCCGGACTGTTGAGCAACTTAAGTCGTATATTAAGCAAGAATGGGAAAGAATTTCATTTTCAAAACTTCAACAGATAGTGTCCTCAATTCCCAAACATACTGTGTGTGAGTGTTGTAAACAGAAAAGGTGATGTAACACAGGTGTAAACATGCGCCTGTCCCAACTGTTTTGGAACATGTTGCAGACATCAAATTCAGAACAAGTGTATATTTACAAAAAAAAAAGTTTTATCAGTTTGAACATGAAATATTTCGTTGAATATAGGTCAAAAAGTGTTTGCAAATAATTGCATCCTGTTTTTATTTACGTTTTACACAGCACCCCAACTTTTCTGGAATCAGGGTTATACATGTAATCTCTGTTCAACTGAATTTTGAGTAGAGGTGTGACAGACATATGATGTTTAATTCTTTATGATGTGCAATAACCTTCCAGCCTTTACACAGAGAAGACAAACAACATTCAGCGTCAACTTACATTTATTTTTGCATACATACATACAACATAAACTGCTTCATACATAAATGTGCAATCAGCTGTGCACTTGAAATATGGAACGTTGGATATTAACACGAATCGCAGCTTCATGTTTTCTCTTTAACACATACAGAATATGTTCAACAACACAGACTCGTTATTTACTATGGATTATAGCCATAAAAAGGGGACACCAACCTCACAAAAGGAGCAATTTGTTTCCTATAAAATCTCATCTTGAACATGACATGACACAAAGCGCTGGCTAGTCACCTACTGTTAATGCAGATATCTACCGCACACATTTGGATAACACAATAAATGCATTTTAGAGATGACATCGACATGTAAGCAAAGGCAACCTGATACACTTGCTTACATTAATAGCTACTGCTTTAGGCGCAGTGAACAGAGATTATTTTTTACTTATTTTACATTGTGTTTAAACAAAGCGCAGAAGCGTTAGTAAGCTGGTACTTGGGTCAGATGTTTTATCCTCCGTGAACCATCGATATTCTTTTAAGACATTTCGGCCGGTTACATAATTTCTGAAGGTTGGGGGGGGGGAAACAACATCTGATTATATTACAACAGCTGGCATGTGTCGTTTTAGGGAGGATTGTACTCTCACTGATCCTTTTGCAAAACTATTGCTCCTCATCACTGTCAACATGGACGCTGACCTGTGAAACTCAATAGCAGTGAAAGAGTGAAATAAAGAAGTACAGGAGAAAAATACTGACACGTCACCTCTGAGAACACCGCACACACCTCATGAATGGTTTACGAAATCAGCAAGGCTCGGAAACAGTTACTTTCAACTGGAGGAAACAGCTGTGGGTTAGATATCACGAGTGGACCTGCAAACGCTCGGAGGAGTTTGACACCTAAACTCAAATCGCACTACCGCCTGGAATGTGGGCCACACTGCGCCTGAGAAAGGACACAACAAACAGTCAACTGGAAATGATAATCTGGTGATGCACTTCAGCATACAGTGAGTCTGTATAGTCAGTCAAGGTGGTGAACAATTATTAGTGTTGCTACGGGGGAATTCTCACTCAGCTGGTGGGTGCTTTGTGGAAAAAAAGTCTTGTATTGTTAACATTTTCGCATACAGTGACACCACTCCACAGCCCGTGGCAGGCTGGAAGCTGAAATACAGTGACAGCCATGGGTAAATAAATACAGTGGCTGTTCGTTCAGAACCTGTAAGCAAATACACTGTGTGCACTTAAAAGAGAAGACATCCTTGGGGAAAAGCTCCGATATTCCACTCTAAACTCTGTACACGCACTCACATCCAAACACAAACACTGTCAAACACGACAACGGACGATATGCACCTCAAACACAACACGTTACTTCTCACCACAGTATCAACAATAGATTATTTAGAGTAAATGTTCTTAGAAATTAAAAGCATGACCTTTGCAATGAACAAAAGTTGAAGTAAAAAAAAGTGCCCTCTTATTATTACGCATGGCTCGTCCTTGCTGCCATGTCCACAAACCCAAATCACACCAGCTTCGTACTTAGTAAGAGAAGTATACACACGCGCGCCACATTCTCTGAATTTACAATAGTGTGGTTAAATGCTTTGGATAAATCAAGAGGGGGTGAAACACTACAGAGGTGGGTAAGGATGTCCGTTCAATCCGCAGGCTCTCATTTCTGCCACTCTGCCATCAGCAAGAATACAACCAAGAGAGCACATACAGCCTTTCAGTGCATATCAGTTATATTGTGCAAACCACTGATACGGTCATCACAAACACACGTACGCACATTTAGCGAGTAGTTCCCATGTTGAAAACATACATTTATACATAATCACTATGTATAGGTTTTGATATAGAGCTACAAAATATATCCAGCTAAGCGTAACAGCCCATAGACAAAGAATGACGGCTGAATAGAGAGAGAACAAAATGTTTTCTATCAAGTTGATTGGATGACATTACAGAGCATCAGTCCTGCGGCAGTGAACAGTTTGACTGATAATGACACTGACTCATGCTGTTGTTCACGCTGCGGTGTCAGCAAGGAGGCAATGACAAAACCCAGTGCAACGTAAAGTACATTCATGATAAAAGCAAGCGCACAATAAGACTTTTAAATGTGCACCCCTCAGAGACAAAGAAAAGAATTAAAACGTACAACAACGACTCTGTTTGTGGGGCAAATGTAAAACCTGCAGTGCATAGCCTTCTTCCACACGTGAACTGACAAGGTAGAAGATTACCCTCTAATTTGAGTACCTTGCTCTGATGTTTAGTTCAGCCAAAATACTGGATATGAACTGCTGTGTGTCAGTGAATGTAGCAAATGCCAAGGTAACACTGAACCTCGCAGGTGAATGCAGTGTGCTGCATGACCACACAAAAATGTCTTGATATTGCACAGGTGGTTAAACACGTGATTTGTGCGTATAGATGTACTTTATATAACTCTATACTGTAGACGCAGGCACATGTTTGCTGCCATGAATAAAAATAAACATCAGAATGATTCATATTAAAATAAATGTTAATATCAGGGAACAGGCAAACATCTCTGTGGTAAAGTTAGAACACACATTTAGGCTCATACACTTCTCCTGTTACTGCTCCAGATATAAATCTTTTCCTGTGATTCAGAAGGGGATTGGTCTATACTTCTTAAATACTGTCTCTTTTGTACATACACACACACATATACACATTTATCATAGATCTATACATATCTGGATATGCCCTTTACATATTATGAGTGATTCTATCTTTCTGTCGACTCCCTGGGGAAGAAGCAGTCATCGCTGGGTCCCTCTGGGAGCTTTGGGTTACTGGTTACAGTTCTAGATGGGATGGGAGGAGGCAGAGTTGGGAATACTGAAGGGGTGGAGGATAACCAGTCGGGCTCTGAGTCAAACACAGAGCGGGAGGGCTGAGTCTGGGACACTAGAGAACTGGAAGGGAAGACGGGGGCCTGTGGTGTTTTGGTTGGAGGTTTAAAATCCACATCATCATCAAACGTGACCCACTGCTGAGTTGGTTTCCCTCCTGGGGGAGGTGGCTGGCGACGAGGTGCGAGGGAAGGTGGAAGGGAGGAAGGTGGTACCAGAGGCAAGGACGGGGCAGGAGATGGGGTGAGTGGGAGCAGAGGAGCAGGTGTAGGATTTAAAGTGGATGATGGTCCAAACAGGGACGTTGTCCTTTGCAGCTGGGAGTTGTGTGTGGCAGTAGCGGCTACTGCTGGAGCAGGGGTGGGGATGAGCGGCTGTGTAAGAGCAGACATGGTCCTCTGAATGTTTGGCGTTTGGGCGGGGCGCTGGATGCTGAAGTCCGGTGTCAACGCGCGGCGCTGCTGATGCTGCTGCGCCAGTGGGCCTGTGAAGGGATTGGTGCTGCTGGGTCGGGCAGGAAGTGGGTCAGTCGGGATAGGGCCAGGGGAGGCACGCAGCGTCTCGTGGGAGCGGCTACGAGATGGTACTGGAGGAGGCGGGAGCAGGGAGGAGGCGAACGGTGACGGGGTGGAAAGTGAGGAAGAGGAAGACGAATCAAGTGCCTGCAGGTCTGACAGAGCGGAGGACTGGAAAGAGAGGGATGACGGGAGAGTGCTGGATGTCTTCGACACAGGAGCTGCGGGGGGAGCACGCAGAGAGGAGCCTCTGGTCAGGGACTGGGTAGTTTGCCAGGAGGATGAGGAGGAGGTGAGGAAATCAGAAGCAAGTGTGTCGAAAGGGTCGGGCTTCCATTGTGCTTCTCTTTGGATTCCATTCAGTCCATTAGTCTACGGAGGAACAAAACAAAGACAATGTGGTTCAGCTGTCACAACAAACGCTGTGTGCAAATATGAACCATGAGCTTATGAGTTTTACTAACTAATGGTCCATAAGTTCATTAATTATAATCTGACTTTCATCAACTCAGAACAAAGTTTAAAGATACCCATTGGAGCTTTCTTGTAAAAAAACAGTTCTATATTTGTTAGCCTTACACCAAAGGACTTTTCAAGTGATTCCACTGTTGCAGACAAACTTCCAATGTTGGAGAAAAATCATGAGCTTTACTGGCGTGTGCTCCCATGACTTTGATCATTTAGTGTAAACTGGTCATAAAACTCAGTTCAGGCCGTATTAAGTTACTCTTTTTCTCATCTCAACAATCATGTTTAATATCACTGTAAGTCTTAAGTCTTGGCTCATTCATATACTGAAGTTTAATGACTTGAACGTTGTCAGTAACCAATAGGTGCGCTCTCTATACAAGAAGGAGTAAACCAGGTAGACAGTAAGCATTTAGGGGACTCTTTAGGTGCAAGAACGTGAACAAGTCTTGGCTCTTGTGGACTATGGAAAAGGAGAAGCTGGTGGAGCTGTGGAGTGATCAAGAGTCTGTGTTCAATCTGGCATGTATCTGATCAAGAAAACCCTCAAAACACATCTGTTCAAAACTGCTCTAAATTCAAGTGTACTTAGCCTGCCCTTTCTGGACTACTTCCCTCCCTACCTCCCAATGGATTTTTTTTTTATTGCTGTTGTTGCTCTCTGTGAAGCGTCTCTGAGTATCCTGAAAAGCATTATATAAATCCGATGTATTATTATTATCATGATTTATTTTCTGATCCATCAACTAGCACTTATTTTTAGTGAGAAATCTTAATTTTTGAAATGGTTTGCCTCACATTTCCACGGTCTCCTGCCACTAAAATAGTGCAGCTAACCATCGAAGACTGGTAGCAAGTTGAGGCGACAAAATCTAAAGTGCAGTACGCAAATACAGTTTATCTTTATGAATTATATTGATGCTGAACCGACAAGAATACTGTCGACAAGTGATGCCTGTTATCTGGTGTTTCCCGAGTTAGGTTTTTATACAGGCCTGTCAGGAACTGTTAATATGTCTTTTTTAAAAGTTATGTTTCAGGCTTTTTTCGCCTTTATTACAGTACAGCTGGAAAATGACAGGAAAGAGGGAGAGAGAATAGGAATGACATGCAGCAAGAGACCACAGGTTAGACTCAAACCCTGGGCTGCTGCTGCAAAGAACTCAGCCTACAGTATATGGTGCTCACACTCCACCTGTTGAGCTAGAGGTTGCCCTTATATGTCGGAAGTTTGGTGTAATATTTGTCCACTAGTTCCAGGATGGGAAATAATCTCAAAAGAAATTCAGTTGTAGTCTTGTAAATAGTGACCCTGCAAGATTGCCAGTCTTTTCAAAATCTTTTGGTGTGTGTCTAAAAATTCGCATTGCCTTAAGATGTGAGAGGGTTCCAGACTTTAAAAGTATTTTCAAAGTACGCTACGGTACGGCAGGAATTACTTGATCCATAGCGCCACTCATATTCAAAACTCCACAGGGTACCTTTAATCTGTCAACTTAAATACACTGACTACTGCTGATGTATGTATCACAGTTCATATACAATCACTAACTCTAATACAAATGAATGACATAATAAAAATAAAACAAAATGTCAAATCAAAATATGAAGTCATTGCATATGTGCTCACGCTCAACACAAGAACAACAGTGAGCAGATATGAAAGGACTAGTGAGGGGAAAATGGCCAACAACAAAACACCACATTTTTATCTGTTTTTTTCCCACGTCATTTATGGTTTGATATGTTGACCGACAAAAAGAAGACAAAGAATGCTCCATATTTTGAGCCTAACACAAAACAATGCATGGCCTTGCAGTGGACTAAAACATCCAAGTTAAAATAACTTAGGAAGAGACAAACAAGGAGGAAGATTTATTACAAAATGAGAGAGGGGGAGGTTACTGGGTGTAATGTATGAGTGGTAATAACATCAGAGCAGAGGACTGTTGTGCTATGGAGGATGAGACAAAGAGGTGGTTTAATATTAAGTACCTGTCACCCTGAGGGCTTCTCCAGCTTGTGAAAAAGAGACAAATGTATCAGAGAGACAAAAGCAGGAAGAATGACACAGACAACTAAGCTTATCTGATGCGAGACAAAGAAGCAGAAAAAGGCTATTGTCGCAGTCTCCACCTCCACAACTTGTCATGATTTAGCATAAAGTATCTTGTCAAATGAGCACAATTTGAGCATGAATGTGTAGTACATTATTTAACGACATGTAAGCAGAAAAATCTCAGTGTACTCAATAGATAATTATGTTAGTGTTCTTTGTTCAGTGGCTGAAATTCCAGTAATGTAATGAAAAGGAAGTTGGCACAAACCTGCGCAGCTGGGGCTGTCTCAGACTTGGCAGCATCAGGTGGCAGAGCGTGAGAGGAGCGGGAACGTGGAGGGGGTTTAGGAGAGGCTAGACCCTGTGGGGGCCCAGCAGGGGCAGCAGCAGCAGCGGTGGTGGCAGGAGGGGGCCCCACTTTAGGAGCTTGCTGTGGCTGGAGAGGAGCTGGAAGTGTGGGCTGCATCGGTGGTGGGAGTTGGGACTGAGCTGGAGGTGCAGCTTGTTGGGGCTGCATGGGTGGCTGCATGGGTGAAGGAACCTGGGGTCTCCCTGCAGGGGGCTCTGTAGGAGGATGACCTGAGGGAGAGGGACCTGAGTGAGGAAAACAGGACAAAGTCAAGACTTAAAATCACTGTATCACATTAATAATGTTCTAGTTTCGATAATCTAGTATAGTGATTGTTAAGTGGAGGCCCAAGCCCCCTTGGGTACTGCCCCGGGGTATAATGTAATTATTATTGCATTAATAAAAGTAAGGAAAGATGTATTGTTTAACATTTGCCATAGTACTGTCAATGGGTTTTTAAAGACATCTTCCAAAAGGAGGACCTCTGCCATAAGCTAATGCTATTGATGTTACATAAAACTGTCAGTTTTATATAGTTACATGTCCAGTATATCCATGCTCAGGGATGCCAGATAAAAATTTGCACTGTGCTCTACCTGGTGCAATAGATATATTGTACACTGTCCTTTTAAATAAACCAATAAATGAAATTTGGGGAGGCACTGGCATAGAAAAGTTAGGGAACACTTGATCTAGTATACTGCCCTCAGTGAAAACACGTTCCCTTACCCAGTGGCAGGTCAGTTGGTTTGGCCTGGGCGCTGGGCACAGGTCGTGGGGCTCCAGGGGTGGGTGTCTGGGATGGGCCGAGGGGCCCCAGGATGTACTTCTGGGATGGGTCTGGGTGCTCCAGGGTGAGCGGGAGGTGGTGGGCGAGACTGAGGGGGCATACTGATAACTCCAGCTCGAGGAGGGATATTCTGGATGACGAAGAGGTAAAAGGAAACTAGGCAGAAATTAAATTGGGCAAAAATCAGTACATGACTGGTAAATTCTTTTTGTGAAGAATATTAAGGTTGTATACACACCGGTCTGGGAGCACCCCCAGGTCCAGGAGCTCCCACTGCTACCTGCCCTCGACCTGAAAGAGTTAAGACAGAGAAAAACAGCCACATTAGCAACAAAAAAAAAAAAAACAATCTTACTATTCCATATCTAGCATGTGGACTGCGCCCCCTAGTGAGAGATGTAAGGAACAGCGTGAGCGTTTACGGAGCTTCAAGTGACTGAACTATAACTTTTACAAGCACTGTACTAAATCACCACGAGTGCACTGCAAACCCACCCCAGCCTATGACAGACCAAATTCCCCATGGCTGACTTCATTATAAATGATGACTCAGTCATTCCAGAGCAGCAGGAGGTCTGGAGGAGAGGCAGACCTTGTTCTGTGTGCCAACTGCTTACCACACAGCTCGCAAGCACACACCTCTTCTTTCACTACTCTCTTGCTGAACCCCTCTCGGTGCCTGCGAACATGTTCCCACGCGACTTAGATGTCTGCTACTGTGTAATGCTTCACCTGTGCAGTTACCAAACGAAAGTCAACCCTGCTAATCACACTCACCCTTACTGTGACAGAGGGGTTCGACTAACCACTCACACACACACCATACAAATGGGTCAGGTGAATACAGGCCAAGTCAGTGATAGGCTAAGCAACCAAACCCTATCCTCCACCCAGGGAAAGGCTTAATTTGTGTCAAGTTATAAACACACAACACAGGATTATAGACAGGGATAACCTCAGCCCTGTATCACTCCCAGCGAGTACAAGAAAACTCCACATATAGGTGAGTGTTCATGGGAGAAATACAGCCCTACAAAACTAAATAATCCCGTGTCCTCACTAATGCTAAGTGAGGCTACTTCATGCTTTGTGGCACTCACCTGCAGCATCTGGCCGAGGAAGAGCGGGGCTTTTTGGTCCTTTGCAGCACAAAGGAAACCAAACCACATTACTGTTATACACAAAGTGGAATGCTGGTCACAGGAAGCAGGTGTTCCCGATGACAACACTTGACAAGAAGTACCAGGGATAAATAGCGTATGGTGGTATAAATGCAGCAGAGCAGTGAAGCCTGAGATGCTGTGAGTCTTAATGATTACTATTGCCAAACTGACTTTAAAACCAGTTTAAGTTTCCTTTAACTCACATTATCTTCCTAGTAATCAGAGGACTATAAACACCAAATCAATACTAATTTAGTTCACAGTGATAAAGTGCACAATTGTGTCCAGTTCCCTACTATGTGTAACCATTTCAGTCAGATGGTCTCCTGCATTCACTCCTGGTCACAATGTGATAAAAGCACCTGTGTATTGATGCATATCCTGAGCTCTTTCAGAAGGCTGAGGTATTTACTTTCAAAGTCTTATTAGGGATATTTGTAGATTGTTTAAAACCAATTAGCAGGGATGTATTACACTTATGACTATATATGAACACTAAATGACAAAGGAGAAATTTTGTCTCCTGGGTAGAAAAGTTTGAATTTGCCTACAGTGGCACAGTAATTGTGAGAGCATACAGTATTTGGTCCTGCTTATTTTGCATTTAAATAAGCTGGATATTTTGGGCTACAGTCACAGGCTACCAAACACATCTCTCTCTCACATGCACAAGACTAAGTTAGTTGGCCTACAATGATGAAGAATCGGTCAAAGAAGAACCATCAATGTCAAATAAGCATTGATGACAGGGTGTAAGACTACAGGGATCAGATGGCATTTGAGGCACACTGCCTGGCCAGTTACCTTCACTGCCTCTCCTACCAAGCAATGGGCTGGGACATTCGCCACAGTCTTGAAGTCAAAGAGGGGAAACAGTATTTCATTATGAAAATTACATATCATGACTTACCAGCTACTCCTACATGGAAAACTTAAAATCAGGGCAACAATACCCAGGACAATGTCTAGGCTAGATAATAACAACACTTATACAGTACAGATGTACCAGAGGAGGGATATGTAAAGCTAGCCTAATTTTCTCTGTAAGGATTTACATCCACCATAAATCACATAATATGGAGAGTGACTGGATGATGCACAAGGAGTTGTTCACCTAAAATCAAGCATGACTCAGCAACCTCACGGCATATTTCCACCTCAGATTTGATTATGAGATTTGGGTGGACTGTTTTGGCAACATCCTACGTTTAAACAAGCTGAAGCTAAGCCCAAGGACAGCCCAGTGGTGTGTACATCCAGTCAGGTTTAGAAGAGGGTTCTTGTGATGCTGATGGTTCACTGAATTAATACACTTTTTTGTTAAAGCATCATACAGTCATCTGCAAACTTACTTCACTCTATGGTGAACAGAAACAAGCACTGAAATGATGACAGCTTACTGAGTCAACACTAAAGCAATGTGCTTTTCTGTGCGTGGCACCAGATGGAAAATAGCAGCCACTATTTCAAATGCTTCAGCAATTTAAGCACATAAACACACAGTTGCAAATGTGTTACTTTACCTCCAGATTCCTTTCTAACAGGGAGAGGGCTCATGCCTCCTTCAGGAATGAGGCGAAGCAGTGGGATAAAGATAAAAACATTAACACCTGCCTAAAGTGTCTACCATGTTGAAAAAATAAATATCCACACATCCACCGTAGGATTTTATTTAGTTGCTCTGACTAAACTGTGTCTGATTTAAATGTCACAAAAAAAGAAATTAAATGTGTGCAAGAAGGTTAGGATGATGTTTCACCTGAAGGTGGTGGTGGGCGTTGAGGGGGTGCTGGTCTGGCTGGGGGGGCTTGAGGACGAGGGGGAGGCGGGCGTTTGGGCTCTATAGAAGTGGGGGCACCCGGCTGGAAGTCAACAGGAGGTCCTGAAGGAAGAAAAAGAGGTGCTAATGAAAACAGAGTGGTTTAACTGAGGAACAGCGTATTTGTATCCAGTAAATTTGTGACAGCTGAGCTCATTCACACAATACAGAAATGTTTTTTTTTTCTTTGACAAATCACACTGGTCAAACATGTCAAGCCGTGAGCCCTGTTTTCGAAAGTCTAATAGACAAACATCTCTCAATCTATAGAGCATTGTCTAAAGTGCATGGCCAAGTGCAGTTATGATGTGTACAACTCTGTTGTTAGTTAAACAGCGCATAATCTGGGTGCAAAGGAGGTGCAAGGGGCAAAGGGGTTGTATTTAGTTTCTTCATCAACCATAGGTTTGTTTTGGGCACAATATGAAATCAACCAATCATCATGTCATCCCCCATGCCCTTTACACAGACACACAGATGCACACAACATTACATTATATATTACATTTGCTTCTTAGACAACCTGGCCACTGGCCGTGGAAAAAATGACTGCATCGGTCTGAGACTAGCAAAGACAGCTGGGTTGTGCGGTGCACCGCTTTGCGCACAGTGTAAGACAGGGCTCTGTGCCATTCTGCAATGTGTTCTTTGTACATAGCTGTGATTCAGTGTTGACCAAAGAAAAGGAGAAGCTAACACTGCACACAATATTTAATACAGCAGCTTAAAATATGAGGCAAAAGGAAATGAGTAGTTAAGTGGAAGACACACTGCAAGCTCTCTATCTCTAAACATCACACATCAAATCACCACACGCAACATTTTACCTGGAATTTCTCTCCTCAGTAATGATGGGCTTAAATCTGTTTCGGTGTATTACAAACAAAACAGAATTACAGTTTATACTCCAGCAGGCAGAGACTGGAGCCTGAGTTGATGAGTGTACTTTTATCAACCTGATTCTAGGTGTGTGTCACGCTGCATGTTACATTTACCTTGTGATGGTCTGGCAGGTTGCGCTCCACGACTAGGCCTGCTGGGGGCAGCTGGTTCTCCGTGGGTGGGGGAGGGACAGGGGCTACTGCGGGGGGAGGGGAGAGGGGAGGATCCAGGGCCAGAGCCTGCTCCAGGCTGAAGGTGCTGAGGAAGGATCTCCTCGACCTCCTCGTCCACTTCACCTAGTAAATGAGACAAGAGGGCAGGGATTCATTTACTTGAAGCCGGTAATCCACTCATCCATCTATCATCCATTCATGTTTATGAGGATAAGGACTGGGATTGCTTGGCCGTCACTCCTCACCTTCCATATCGTAATCATCATCGCCCATGTCTGTGTCCTCAGCAAGCAGGGTGGAGCTGGCAGAGGTGGGGATGCTTCCACAGATCCTCTCCACACTCATCTCCTCTTCCAGGCTCTTGATCCAGCCTGGACTCTTCAGACGGATGTCAATTACTTTGCCAAGGACCTACAGTGTTTCCAACAGCCAAAAAAGAAGGCGGTAGGCAGCAGTTACCAGGCATACAATCAATGAAAAGAGTGTTACAGGAAAGAAATTTCTGTCTGTGTTTGAGAAACATGAGTGCAGCACAAGGATGAGATGGACACACATTCTACATTATTAATGTTAAGACTACAGCTCACAAGTAATTAATATAATCAGTGATGACTTACAGTGGAAGCGCTGAGAGACAGAGCAGCAAGAGCAGAGTAACCTTCCAGGAAAGTCACCCACATCTTCTCCTCAACAAACCTGCATAAACAAGGACATTGTCAATGCAGTCTCACTGTCTGAAGGTGACACGTCTGTCTGTGTTAGGATGTCGGGCTCACCTGATGAGGATGACCTCTCCAAAACTAGAAAACTTGTCCAGCAGCTCGTCTATGAGTGCATCGTCAAAGTAGTCGTCAGGGGCCGGAGGAGCAGAGTGACACCAGGATGGTGCCGTCTGGGGGCCCCTGCAGGGCAATGACGTCTTTGTAGACCTGGTGACGTGCCTCTGGGTCAACTTCCAGGATGTCCACGTCTATTACAGCCACCACGGGCCTAAAGAAAGACAGCAGATCCTTGAAGATAACACACTTGATAACACAACATAGATGTAACGTAAGAAGGAAATGCAGCAAATCATACTGCTGTGGTGAAACCTAAATATTATCATTAACTTCACTCTTACAGATGTGAATTACCTGTGGTCTGAGGTCTTAAGCTCAGCCCTGCCATAGTACTTCAGAGTTCCAGGGCTCCAGGGGTTGTCTGGATCATCCTCATTCTCCCCAGATGTGGAAGGTGCCCCTACTACATTCATCTCCTCAGCTGCAAAACATGTACAAATGCATATATAAGACTATTTTTTCCAGTAATATAATGTTGTCTTCAGTCAAAAGGTCTAAGGTGGAAGGGAAGGAGCTCATTCAAGTCAGAGTTAGACTTCTCTGCAGTAGCTCTGCATCTTACCTGTTCTGTTAAAGTTCCACTTCCTCCTCTTCCAGAGGATGCGGTCAGTCCAGGCTGGTGTTCGGCACTTCTCACTGGTGTCATAGTCTTCTGAGAAGAGGTCATACTTATAGGTGGGGGCAAAATCTAACTTCCCCTCGATAAAACCTCGGAACACCTGTTGAAGACACTTCCGCATTAGTACGCACTAAAAAAAGGCTCAGTGTTATGGTACACTGTTTCTATTGAGAGGAAGTGAAAGTTATTTGTGCTGTAAACATGTGCGTGTGTTGCAGATCATACCAAACCAGCATTTTTCTGGTCCAACAACTGGTCCCCAGCTGTCAGTGCATCCCAGCTCTGCTGTTTGATTAGGTCTTTCACTTCCTCATTGGGCAGGCTGATTCGATAATTAAAGTCTCCACACCAGAAGACGTAGTCATGCGAGTAGAGCAGACGACCCTGGCAAGAACACGACGGGTGCAATTATGGATATACTGTGCAACAATGTGTAAAAATGACTTGGTGATGTCATGGTTATTACCATGGGGAAGCTGAGTCTGCGTGTGATCTCATTGTAGTCGTCGTTCCTCTCCTTGACCTGTGACTGGCCAGCAGCAAAGTGGGAGCAGACAAAGCAGATGCTGGTGGTGTGGAAGAGCAGGCGGATGGCCACTCCTCCTTTATTGCCTGTAGCCCCGCCCATCCCAGTTTTTACAGTATCTACAGCAACATCCCTGAAAAAAATATTGAATGACGAGATAACAGTTGTTACCATCACAGTGATGACAGTGTAGCTGAATCAGTCTCTTGTAAAAATGTGCACAGTTCATACCTGATGAAGGGTGCATGCTGTGGGCGGATGAAAACAAACAGACACACTCCCACCAGCTGCTCTGAAGCAAGCAGCACATACTTGTGGTCCCGCGATATGTTTTTCTGTAGCTCAGCTGCCCATAGTTTCTGGTTTGTAGTGCTGAGACAAAAACAGAAAGATGTGTCATAGTGCAGAGAAAGAAAAAAATACCCAGATCAGACAAAAACATCCAAAAACATAAAGTGAGTCAGGAGGATCATTAACGTTTTATTAAGTTAAATCTTAAGATGTTATAAAATCCTCTTTGCTCTTCATCAAGAACCAAAAGAATTCACAGCTGGATAAGTCATATTAGCCTTGTCAGCTCAGGCCTAAGCAGTCCAGCTCAGCTTAATGATCTTATTATGTCAGAAGCAAATTCAGGATCTCAGAAAAAAAAATCGTGGCCACCGTTTGAAATCAACTTCTTTTCTTCAGGATGTTATATACTCTATGTTCCACACCCTTTTGGATGTGGTTAATGCATTTAAGTATTTCAGCACTTGAATTTTTGAAAGTGAAAACAGCATTAGTGTTCTCGATACTATCTAAAGAGTGGGTTGTATGGACCACAGATAAAGAAATTTAAAAAAAAACTTGTCCATTATCTGAGACTTAAATCTTGCACACTCACCTCGCACTGACAATATTGCCAGCATTCAGTTCAACCATTTCCTCAAAGCCAATGGCAAAGATATCTATGGGGTTGGCTTTGCTGTCTGTAAAGAGAAAAATACACAATGTTAAACATACCTGCTTTATCTATATCTATATCTCTAAATATATCTATATATTTTACATACTTGTTTCAAACGATACAATCTCTGTTACTAAAAAAAATCAATAGGTAATAAAGAGCTACAACTTTTCAACCCTGGGCTGCACAGATGAAACAACAGGAAATAAAATCAACTGCTATTCAACCTGAGGCTGGTATTGCATTCTCTCCAGCTGCAAACCCACCATATGACTGGAGGGGTGTGTTTGATGAGTTTCTGTACCAGCAATGTAAGCAGGTTGTAGATTTTTGTTCACCTTGGACTTTTTTTTCCTTTTGTCTTTTTATCAAATATCTTTTTTATTTTTTTTTAACTAGTACTGTCTTGAAGTTTAAAATTCTGTGTCATGAAAACCCTGTCAGCTATACTAAGATACACTGTATAGGTAAAGGTATATCAGTCACTTCCTGAAGTCGTAGGAAGCCCCTTTAAACCACAGATTAAACAAATGAGATATAACATCAAATAGTGAGCTTCAGAGGTGCTGGTAGCTGGATTTTGTTACTTTCTGACAGATCCAGGCAAGCCTTTTCCACTTTTTATGCTAAGCTAAGTTAACAAGAAGCTGCTTAATATTTAGCATACAGACAGGAGAGTGGTGTCTTTCTTTTGATCTAATTTTCAGCAAGATAGCAAACAACTGTATATTCAAAAACGCCAAACTACTCCTTTAACCTGATAAATAAGAGCAGCCCTGTTAAAGACAATGTCCAGATATGACATATACCACCGCTGTGTGCAGAAAGACAACCCCAACATACCCTGGAACTCAGGATGCCCTGCCTTCTTTGGAGCATCCAACAGCCAGTCGTTAAGTGTCTGGTTGCGGAAAGCAATGCTGCGAAACTGTTTACCCCCGTTGACATTCCAGGTGCCGACACACACCCGGATCTGCTTGGGCTTTGTGTATTTATGGAAGTTCTGACACATTCCCAGCAATACTCTTGGTGAAGCTGTGAAAGGGAGGAGAGTAGGATTAGAGTGTAAAAATGTTGAGTATGTGTGCGTCTGCAGGAAGGGCGGCATTCAGGGAATCAAAACGGGAGGGAAAAATCTAATAAAAACCAATGGGAGAACATCCAAATACAGGAAAGGAAGACTGAAACAATGTTCTAAAACATGGGGCATGGGAGAAAGGATACACACTGACTCTTATTGAAATGCAGATAGCATTCAAATAATCAGCCTTGGTAATGGTTCATTTCTGTCTGTAAGTTTCCGCTCAAAGTGATGTTAAAGTTCATTACAAAATTCAGCATCCTCTTTCTTTTAACCACTATTGCAACAGCCCAATCATACGCAACAGACAGAGGGTTAAACCGCTACCAACATTAGATAACAAATGAATGAACGATAATATGTAACAAACACAAATGATAGGACAAATATGCGATGGGATGAAAACATCCATCCACTGGGGGGAGTCTGTCAGTTACTATACCTGATTGTAAGACGGGCTCAGTGACTAAGATTGTGGGCAGGGGGAGAGAAGGGAGAGAAGGGCGGGTTAACCAGTGCTTTAATAGATAATTCTAGCAGAGCAGTTGGTCAGCATTAATCTAACTGGGACAGAGAGCTGACCTGTGGAGATTACACTTAACACGGCACAGACAAACCCCTTTATTGTGCAAAGTAACTTCTGCCTAAAAAGGCTACAACAGATACATGTCAAAACATGTCAAAATATTTGAACAATTCCTCCCCAGGGGAGCAGAAAGGGATATTTTCTTAAAATTACAAACTGTAGAAGCTGCAACATGTAATATAGAGCAAAAACATTTGTTACACTACTCATAAGTACATTTTAGGGAAGTGATCTGTTGACTTAATAAAATAATATGTCATAACTTGTAAGGAATTACCATAAAGACTGGAAGTGGTGAGCAAGGCCCGAGCTTTGTCCGCCAAATCGCTGTTGAGTGTGGAGCCCAGCCTCAGGATGTCTATAGCCTCCTGCTTGGAACTGTCAAAGAAGTTGTTCTGGATGGTTCTTGTCACAGAACGAGCGCCATCTTTTAGCTTTCCCGCCTACAAACAGACATGCGCAAAAAATTAAAAACCACCTTAACCATTAGCTCACTTGGTGTGAAAAAAGTCTGTACATCCCACTCCAACCATGGAAGAGAAGAAAAGGAGGAACACATCAGAGAGATCCAAGTAATATAGATTTTTGAACTGACCGTGAAGGATCAAACCTTCATAATTTCACTGATTGATATGCAACATGGTTTGATTTAACAGTACGTGGTGATAATTTTTATTGATTCCTCTATGTTCATCCAATCAAGACAGATGTTGCCAGATGATGTAGGCAACTTCACATGACATGCCAGGGCAATGGCTTTTTTTCTTGTTTCCTTTTTTGCTAGATTTCTGTAGATCAACAGAGATCTCTATGGGGCTTTGAGAGTTGCCAGGTCAAGACAGTATTCATCACATGGATACCTCAAGGGGAAATAAAATCAGGTTTTATTTATTTATTTTCAAATAAAGAAGCCCCACCTATCCCATCCTTCATCATCATCATCATTTAACCCACAGACACTTAAATCAATGCACCAGATACAGACCCACAGCTTAAACACAACATCGACTGGCTCGTTAACTTACCACACAGGTAGAGAGGTCCAGAGGACAGCAGAAAGAGATGGCACACAAGAGTTAAGAAACTGAAGCACACAGGTCTACACACAGAGAGGATCAACTCTGTCACTGCATGCACAACGCACGGCTAGATATCATTTTATAAAGTGCTATTTATGGCTTAAGATCAAAGTCAAAAGGTAATAATTTAGGTCCTCAGCTCTGTAAACGAACAGGGCTTTTGCCCTTATTGCATAGTGCCGGCACTGGTGTCATTTCTTCTGTGTCTTACTCATCTAATAGGCTGCTATTAACATGCTTAAACTGAGATGAATTGTTTAAGATGTGTTAGCAGAAAGTAGGCTGTAAAAGAGTAAAGTCAGCCTCTGTGATCCTCTCTCAAGTTAACAAAAGGACTAAATTTGCAATTTTTATTCAAAACTTTTAAGCAAACCTTAATTATCTTGCCTCTAGTTGGAAAAGTCTTTATTAACGTATGAAGTTTTTATTACGATTGTCTGTTCCAGAGTTGCTAATTAAATGTCCACAATTTTCAGCTTTTAAGATCAAACAACGATGAAAATATAACAAAGTGAATAATTAAGTTTTCTGAATTTGCTTCAATCAAATGCTGTCATTCACTGCTTCTTGTCCCCAGCCACTAATCAACAATTGTTAGGCTGAGCTAAAATTCATACACTCTGACCAAATCATGAAAATGCTACATATTAAATGCACCTCTGATAACTTGCTCTGCACTAAAATATTACCTCAGTGGCTCAGCTGTAAATTACTGTGAACTTGTATGCTTGTGTGTATTTAGTGTGTCCATTTTGTGTACCTTGGCCTTGCCATCCAGGGCACCGGTGCCTGCGTAGATCTTACTGACGGAGTCTCCATTGGCCGACCACATGGTCCTAAAAACCTCCTGGAACCGGGCCACCAGCTGGGGTTTCTCTGTAAGACTCATGTCCTCCAGCTGCTTTGGCAGCATCTGGTGTGGTGAGGGGCAGAGAGTTAAGACTATAAGCATCAACATTTAAGACAACAGACTCTAAAGGAAGAAAAGCAAATGCAAGTTTATAACAAAACAGGGGCATACTGTGTCAGACTCCTACCTCAAGGGCAAAGAAGGCCTGAACACTATTGGTTCTGTCCAGACAGTCCAAGCAATTGGTCCTAATGGTCCCACCCTGAGTCCTAGAAAGACATGTTATAATGTTAGAAAGCAATAACAAAAATGATATTCAATGCTACTTAATAAATGTATTAATTTCTCACTTTGCAATGCCCGTCTCTCCAGAGTAGTAGAAGAACCCACACTCTTCCAAAAACTTGCTGAGGTAGGGTTTGAGGACACTGTGGAGTTTGTCTGCTTTGCCCCCCTTCACATTTTGATGGTAGTCAAAGTTCACCATTTTCACTGCTGCTGCATGCTCTGATGCCTTCAAGTGACTCTGAGTGACAGAGACAGAGAGAGGAAGAGGACTTATTCCCACAAACAACATTAGTTTTTATTCATAAAAGCAAAACCAATAGCTTGAATTCTACGGAAACCTTTGATTGTAATCTGTAAACATGCAGGTCACAACTTAGGAACTACGGCTCAGTTAGCAGCTGGCAATACTATCGACTTTACTTCCTCCATAATAGAAAAAGTTAACATTTGAAGAACTATAACTTCAACTAAGCTACGGCTAACCAGTAAACGCTGTTCATATCAATCAATGTAATTGAATTTTAGACATTTTATACAGTAAGGTTCCTCTGTGGTTTTGTGACAGCTACAAGACCACAGAAGAAAATGTGACCTGACAGTTGAAGGTACAGTAAATGAGATAAGAAAGAATTTCTTGCTGTCAGTAGTGTGTTGGTTTCCAAAAAGGATAAAGTCAGCATCTGCTTAAATGCGTGTAATTTGCTGCCGATGTGTTTTGGACTGTCGGTTTTGTCAGTGTAAAGGGTCAGGAGAATGGTTCCACTCACCTGGAACGCTTTGCTGAGCATGTGTTCCCCCTCCTTGCTCCCAAGCAGATTGATGATCACCTGTTTACCGTACAACCTCCGCAGTGCAGTGAAGTGTCTAGACAGAACATATACTCACATAATAAGCATTGTTAAGGTCTAAAATAACATCACAAACTAATGGTGCACCTATTCTAGCATTTATCATAACCTAATTAAAGTCTTCATGCTTTGCTTAAGCTTGATAAATACACACAGTATCTCTCAGATTAATAAATCAGGGCTGCAGCAGCACAGCAACATCACATCTTAACACATGCTCCACATTTCTACTGCACAGAGGCACAATACTGACAAGCCTGTATCATGTTTTTTTAAACTGTTACTTGTACGTGTGCGGTAAAGGGACGCATCAAGGGCATGTAAATGTGGATTTATGCCTTACTTTCAGAGTCAAAAGTGAAATATTAATGTGCAATGAATTCAAAAGCTGCACGTCTTATTGCTTGTTTGTATTTCAATGCATCTTTCTCCAGCTGTGACACTTGCTCTCTAAGAAGAGAGAATACGACGACGTATATGATGGGGATTAATCCCTTGTTGAACTTACTAAGAAGATTATAGTATGTGTTTTTGCAAAGTTGTAAAAACTGGAGGGATAAAGGAGGGGACAGTACCAAGAGGAGACACTTTAATAACCTCAGGCTTCTCTATCAAATTGATTTAATATACTGTATGGCAGATAATGGATGGAGCAGCAGCACCATCCAGCAGAGAGAACAGCAGACCTAGGCTACATTCTGCTACTGTTACCATGTTTATAAAAAGATGTTCTTGTAGGCCTTGTACTATTTAAGGAATTTCAGCACGGACATACTAGGCTGTCACAGCAGAAAACTGCCAACATGAAACAGAGAGTGAGTCAAGTCCCGATCTGGACAGATACTGACAAAGACTAGCTGCACTGCCAACCACTTCTTGTGAAAAATAATAATTTGCTACAACTGGTGTACCATCTGACATACTTGTCTTGCATGTTGAAGACACTAATAAGCAAAGGAAACTTGACATAAATGCTTAGCTGTGCTCAGGCCATCCTCTTTAGTCAGGAGAAATAAAAGACCCACTGGTGGTCTTCATTGCTTATCAGCATCATGTTGCCTTAAACTGAGTGAACAGCATGTCTGCTCTGAGGCTGATAAGGGAAGTTGATAAGGATGGAGCCAGGCACGGTACTATCAAGGTGTGTCATAGTGATTAGGGTGATGATCTCTGTATTTAGGCCTGTGACAAGCCATCTGGCTTAAGTTCCCTGAACAAAGTAGCAACTCTAATGGGTGCTGCTTTGTTGCTAGCACTGCATCTGTAATGAGACTGTAGACAGGGAAAGCAAAGGACACATTTCTCTTCCAAGGCTCCAAAATTAGGATTTAATGTTTAAGGTAAAGTTACCATGATTTGGAGAATATCCCCAGTGGCTTCTTGTTCAGGATGCCAAAAAATAGGGTACATATATATAGAAATCTTTGCTAGTATCAGACTGACAGCATCATGGGCGTTTAGACATAAATGTATGTTGTGATACTTGCAAACACTGAAGTGCCCTCTCTAAAGAAACTAGACAAATGTTGTGATCCATCTTAGAAAGTGTGGGTGATTCCATTTTCGGAGGCATGTATTTCTCACTGCCCACCTGTTCTACACTATTCACTGCCAGTTAAGACAAGATGAGTAATCAAAAGCCCAATCCATTGTTGCAGTATAGCTTTTAAAATTGGGAAAGATACTACTGAGAAGCCAAAATTTGAATACAATGACAGGACAGTCTCTGGACCTGAATGTCACGCAAATGTGAAGAATATCTATACTTTTATTTGTTTAATGTTGATTCATTAAAACCCTCAATGCACATACACACACACATTTAATTAAGTCTACTTTGAAATAACTGCAGTTTCAAAGGAGACGTGCGAAAAGTCAAGGAAGGACTTTTGCAAAGAACCTGTCTGCAATAAACATAAAATACAGGTTATTCAGGTCGACGGCTGATTAAGGGTTACTAATGTGTCCTTTCTGTACCCAGCAATAAACCGGCCTCTCAGGACACACTTCAATTAACATCCTCTCCTTCAAGAGTCTAGAGAGCTTGTCTCTATTGTGGCTCAGGGCACTGACTGCAGGAGACATAGTATTATGGTGTCTCCTCTGCTCCTCGGAGGAACAGTAATCTGTTGAAGGCCAGATAAGGCAGCTGAAAACTGCTACACACACACCCGCACTTGTATACACACACTACACACACAGAACATCTTAATTACCTTTCAAATGCTGGCGCATTTGCCTCAAATCCCCTTGAGAGTTTGACACGATGAGATCCAACCTGCAGTTAAGAGAGAGCAAGAAAAGAGAAAAAGACGCGAGTCACAGTGTCCCTCTTAACTTAAAATCAATACTTTAAAGGAAAGTTGGGCAAACACACACGTTGCAGATGATCAGAAAACCTGGTGGTGATTTTGGGATGGAAATTTTGGATAACATTTTAACAGAGGAAACAAGACCTTTACCGCGGAAAAAAAAAGAATGGCACAGGACAACAGCAACACAGGGACAGCATAGAGAGATTTGTTCATAAAAGACACAAAAGAAACTCTGTTGCGGGTCATCTCTCCAACACCTTTATTGAGACTTTTGTTATATTTTTTTCTTTTGACTCTGCTTGCTTTTTGTATCACCAATTATCCTGGTGCTTACTGAATCACAGGAAACACCAAAGAGCCTTACAGATGATTAAAAGCAGACATGACCACACCTTGACAGGCTGAGCGGGACCCTTGCGCAGTAGCTGTTTCACAGGAAATCTACTCACTGTGCACTGCAGGTCCCTACTTGTTCCCTCCCTATTCCCTACTGATCTCTGCTTGTGCATTAGCTTTCTCTAGTCTTATTTTTCTTCTTTAGTTTTTAAAATACCTTATCTTCCTGTCTGTAATGGCCTGCAATCAACTTAAAAAAGAAATGAAAGTGCCATCATCCCCCTGCACCATTCAGCCTACTGTTTTCTCAATTCAGGTCACAAGCAACATACATGCATTCTGGACATACACCAGTCAATGATTATTACCACTGCACTGTTGCTGGGGACATTGTTTGCTTGAATGTCAGTTTACATGTGCCTTTTTTAGCCAGGCCTGTGTCTGGTAGGGTTAGATATTTTTGCTCCACGCTGCTGCCATTTTGTCACTCCTTCCTCTCTCTACTGTCTTGCAGGTCTATGCTATGCATATTTAATAACTTCCTGAGATAGCATCTGAAAGGACTCAGGTTACAGCTGTACACCTTAGACCAGAGCCTCTTCACATCTTACTGCAACTCAACAGATAGCAGGTAACACCTGGAGTGTAATTAGTCAAACAGGTTCTAAACTCATTTTGATTACTCTAAAGGCATTTAATGTCCACAATATATCTCAAGGTTACATACTGTATGTCGTGCCACTTAAAAGGTTTAGCCTTGACTGTCAGGTGACTATAAATCATAGACTTTACTCAACAAATTCATTAGATATTTGAACGTGGCATTGATTGATTAGTTGTTTGAATGCATCTGACTGAAAGGATTCCTTGAAAATCTGGTGCTTCTTGAGGTACAAAGCATACTGGAGAACATTATTGTGATGCCACATGTGATCATTTGCCACAAATGACTACTTCCACTAATGACTCTTTCCCCAAAACAACCATAAAAAAATGATTAACTAAGATTTTTTCATTCTCCAGAACTCTTAACAACTAATCCACTAAGAGGGGCAGCCCTCCCACTATACTGATTTGCATCTCTTCCAGCAGGGTTTTATGACACTATGCTACAAGTATGATTCCAAGACTAATTTATAACTATTTCTAATGTGAACTTACTGTAGAAAGATCAATAACTGTTCTTCTGGATGAAACTGAAACTAACCCTCCTGCTCAAGGAATGAATTGGAGAGTATGGGGAGGAGACAGTAAGCCTACAAAGCCACGATCGGTAGAGGGGACTACACTAACACAATGCTTTAAAAGCAGGAGGACTACAGTTTCGTCTGAAAACAACCCCGAGCCCACAACCCTGTGTTTTGGCCAAACCATAGACCTTGTGGACTGAACAGGTGACTAATATGGTCTTGGCTTGTCTTGGCCCTCTAATAGATTTTGCAGCTCATTCTTCCATATTATCAATTAGCACCTATCCAGCTGCCTGGGGAACATCAGCAAACTGAGTGAAAGGGATGTGGTTAGGGGATGTTTTCAGACCAGGCTCTCACCTGACCAAAGAAGTCTGGGAGCTGAGGAAAACAGAAAAACGCCCTTTACCATCCACTATATCTATCATTAACCTCCCCCACACCTGATCTCATCCACCAGTCTGTGCAATGTCAGGACAAGGGCAGGAGAATCCCAGGGATGTTATTTATGTTGTGTGTTTAATGGGTGATCCTAGTTCCTGCTTTAGATCTTCAAAATTACAGTTCCTGGACAGGTACCGTGTATGGGACCTGGATAAAAATCCACAATGAGATTGCCTTGGTTTACCCCTCGCCTTTGGCAATGCACAGAGAAATCCCTATCTGCAGTATGAAAGCGCCAACACCAGCAAGAGCCAAAAAAAAAAAAAAAAACATTATACCAGGTGGGGGTTCTCATCCATCCCATTAGGGTGCCGATTCTCATTCAGGTGCAACAAAACACCCTTAATGGACTTTTTCTGAACACAGCATGGACAAAATGTGTTAAAACTAGGATAAGGATTAGGATAAAGATATCCAGTGTTATTACAAGGACACGATTCATTCCCAACGAATGCTTTAAATGAAAATGATTTTTTTTATTTTGCAAGAGCTCCACAAAGGCGTCATTAGAGTTCAGTGTTTACACATAGCACTGTGTAATCAAGAGAGACTGTCGGAGCCTTTATCTACATCTAAAGCATTTACAAAATGGGCACAGCTTTTACACAAACGTGAGGGCTACTATATATTTTTCATATAATCTGGCTTAACATATGAAAACCTCACAATCACGATTTTAGGCTGGCTTTATAGGATAGGTTTAGCTCCCATTACCTGGATTCCTGGCTGTTCCCAGAAAAGAGGAATAGACCCACGGATCTGTATGAAGGATGAGACCTTGTCATCCAGGAAAATGACCTGTTCAGAGCAAGAGGAAAGTTTGGTTAAGCTCATTAGCAATGCAGCAAACACAGATCATAAAAATTAAAAACACATTTACAAAATATATGAGTGGATGAAAAGAAAAATTGGAAAATAATGTAGCCTTCATGAACTTTTAAGACCATAGGGAACTGACAACACTTAAATTGTTCTATGCCTGTACAATGCAGAGAGAGAAATGATGTCACTGCATTGGTATAGACAACAGCAGTGTGTGTGTCTGTGGCTGCTTTGTCAGGACACAAAGGAAACATAAAGGTGAAACCATGTAGTATGCAGAGGGGCAACATTTTTAGGGCTATACTGATGACATATTTTTGAAACCCACGTCATTAAGCAACATGACCCATAGCTGTCAACACAACAGCAGCTGGCCAAAATAAGCAGAACAACTGACAATGAAATCTTGAAAAACCTTGCAAATACCACTTCATATCTAAAGCTTCTAATGTTCATTCGTCGTTTATTCAGACTTTAACAGAAAGACAGTGAATGATCTCTGTAGTAATTTTGAGGCAGCAAATATTGGTGTAGTTGTTCTGCATTACGTTGCATTACAATCGTTGTGGTTTCTGTTTTTCAGTCCAATATATAGCTTTGTGTTTGTTTCCTGAAACAGGAACCACAAAAAGTGAAAATGCAAATCAAGTTGTTTCCCCACAATGAGGAGCTGAGAAGTAAGCTTACATATTCAAATATTCACGTCTACTGACAATGTGCTGACTCAGCAATAAAAGCAAAATACTTACTGGACTGAAGTTTACTCAATGAGGAAGTTAAACTTCAGCACAGTAAAAGGCTTCAGGCAGGAGCTTGACCAATAAATCAGCATGCTGATGTATCAACATCATCATTGCCATTCTGCTGGTTTTCCTGTTATGTTTTAATTTTACCTATGCATCTGTAAGTATTATTGTTAAACAAAAATGCAGTGACAGCACAAAATGCTGGAGGAATAGTGTTTCAATATCAGGCTGCATCAGGTTTGCTCTTCAACAGTCAATAGATAACCAGTGTTTAAACAGACTGTACTAACCAAGGTTATGTGACCATGCACAGAGCATATGGAAAATTATGCACCTACGCTATCAAACTGATTTCTAGTCGGCAGCATTTATTATACCACTTCTCAAACAAGAAGAGAGATTCAATAAAACCGTCAAGCATCTGAGTCACCTGTTCAGTCTCCACAAAGTTGGCCACCTGTCCATCATCATTTGTCCCTCTGACATTGAATCGTGTGCCGGCTCGCTCTGAGCTGAGGCGTGAGAAGATGCAGGCCTTGGCCTGTTTGTGCCCTGCATAGATGGTCCTGATCTCCACACCACCACACATCAGCCTCAACAGCCAGTCATCACAGTTCACTCCGTAGTGTTTCAGGTGCAGGTGCAGAGACTGGTTCCTATTGATTAATTGAGACAGACACACCAGCACACACACACACAAACAAATTCAGTGTGAACAGTAAATTTTCACACCTTCGTTGCAAATCACACTGCCCCCATATCACACATTCAGACGAAACTATTTCACCAGAAAGACTTTGAAGATAGCAGAACACACACTTATCGTTATACAAATCTACTACTTCAGAGAGTGTTAAAGCCAAATACCTGCCTACTAGTCTCGCCTACTGTAACCTTGGAACAGTAATCATTTCATGTGCTTACCAGAAGAAGCGGTTATCTGTAGTGTCTTCCAGGGTCCTGCGATGTGCATTGAGACTCAGATCCATGCTGACTCCAGTGGCAGACCAGGCAAAGTAAAAGTGTCCTGAGTTCAGGACCTTTCGCACCTCTGCTATGCGGTCCTCGTCTCCTGGGTCATTCTTCAGGGATATAAAGTCTGTCTGTGTGACCCTGAAAACCTCAGAATCCTGCACCTTCCCCACAGAGCTGCATCCTGTCACAACCACCAGACTGTGGAGCATGGAGTCACCTGAAAAAGCAAAAGGGATTATTGTAAAACAAAGGGATATGAGTATGAAACATTATCTATCGTGAATTGTAAAGAAGCAATCAGTATGTTGCATTGCATTAAGAAAATATACAGTAAAATATTAAGCATTAAGAGACTGGACAACAAATGGTTAATTAAATGTTGGTGCCACTCCTTTAGAGGAAATCACCAGGCAGTCAAATCTCAGCCATCTATAAGACTGGGCTTTAATCTTTTACGCAGCTTTTTCCCTTGTTGTGATAACAAGAGCCTTCAAGGTCATGTAGAGGGCGGGAGAAAGCAGCTTATAAGTAAGCAGCAACAGGACTACAAACTTAGGGCCCTCACAGTCACACAGGAACCTGGGGTCAAGATCTGGACTGAATCCAGGAAATTTTTGCAACAAGGTACAATGCATAGAGAGGATGTGTCTGTAGCTTACCCAAGTTTAGGCGGAGGACGCCCAGAATGCCATAGGCATCAACAATCTTGACATATGTGTTTTTAATGGCCTCCTTCTCGGCTGCCGCTAGAAGACAAACGAAAGCAACACGATGTAAGAAAAATACTGGTAATGCTCTCCTTTAAACCCTACGTTAATGTAGCTTGTGACTTAAATATAGCACAGAATCACATCCATCACTTGTTGTTTAAAGATGTCTCTTACAGAAGTGTTACCCTTGTAGCATCCTTATTTGGGGTGAAGAATTTAAAGTACTTAAATCAATCAAACAAGATGTCTTACACAGAACAGCAACAGCCCCAGATTCAAACATGAGGCATTCTTCCCTGGTCCTGGTTTCCACTATGACACTGTAGGGGGGTGGATCCAACTTGTGGTAAATGCGATATCCCTTGCTGAAGGCCATTGTTGATGCAAGGTGTAAAACCTACGTTAGTACCTGGAAATAAAACAGAATGAATCAGAGCAGGCCAAATAAGAGACACTCCCAGTTATACACAACATCTGCAATTAGAGAGCTGCTCCAGTGTCTGATGGTCTATTGATTGCTGGTGGAGATTTGACCCTATATTATAACCATACATCGCTTGCTGTTTAGGAAGTCTGGTTGAAGACTGAGCTACTGTAGTTATTACATTTTGTGTAGCTAATGTTGGGAGTCTGAACTAAGTGTTAGGATGTCTCTAAACTAAATATACATACGTGTACACCACTCTGATTGTGGGTGTGGTGTAAGTGGTTTTTTGAAATTTTGATTAATCTCCTACACATTGTGGAACTATATGTCATTATTAGGCGATGACATTACAAATTGCGCGATCCAGAAACTTTCATTGCGAAATCAGACGCCTGTCATACTACCAATCACGGATATAATACTAGCCAAAGGCCTAAATATATGACAAACTAATCTTTTAAACTGGATATCGCAGGTAGCTGGAGATTATGAGCAGCACTGGCTGACTGGTAGCACTGGAAAGATCACGTTAGGCCGGGAGACTGAACTATCATCCATCCTCACACGGACAGTCACGACTTTCTAATGCAACTGCAGCAGGCGAAGCTAACGCTAACGCTCACCCGCCAGTTAGCTTTAACGTCGGATTTTGTGAGGAGAAAAAACAACTAAAATATCGAGAGATATAAACTGATACAGCGAAAACAGCTTGCTGTCCTTCACCTGCCTAATGCTAGCTGGTAAAGCTAGCTAAGTTGGCTAAATTAATCACAGCGGTAGCTATGATTCGCTAGCTGACGATATTTTGATGGTGGTACTACCTGTACGTCCGGGATGATAAACTGACATGTACTATTACATAAATCTGAGCGACTAGGCTTTTATTAAACACAATGCCTGTGCATACATTTGAATTTTTGCTCTATCTTATCACTGTAGGTTTAATTTAAATTAGAAAGAGGAAGGGCTGAGGATTTCGCCTTACCGTCTGCCCCCGCCGGGTTGTTACTCCGCTGTCACAACAAAATCCTTCCCGGTGTGTTGGCAGAATGGTACATTCCGACGCAAAGCACGCCTACCTCACGTTACCGTAATACCTAGTGAAAAGGTGCCTTGCGCGTTTGTGCAGTGACGACGGAAGCATTTAGAGTTCATAAATGAAACAGTTTTATATATTAAGCAAATAAATGTTGCTTACATGCATTTAAAATACACGCTGATGTGAAATAAAGCGCTTGTTACAGGAAGTCACAGAATGTTCTCGCCCGGTTTTGCTGTTGAGTGACAGTTCAATCGAGCGAATAAACACGGCCTTGAAAGACTGTTGTCCAATCGTATACGGTAAGGGGCGGGGCATCGGTGTTTTTTAATAACACCGTACATTTTTGTATAAAAGAAGAGCTCAGGCTGACTTCGTAAACAGAGTGCCGTGCATGGGTTAATTGGTTGGTTATGACTTGATCCAGGCGTCTGTCTAAAAGGTACGTTTGTACATCATGTACTTGTTAATGTCTTATGAGAAAATAAGCTAACGGCTAAACTGTCTTCCTTTGTTTGCTATTTAAACAACGACATAGCATAGCTCATCCTTCAGCACACAGCGATACATTACATGGTTATTATCGTGTATTCCACTTTGTGTTATAAGCTGTCAGCTAATATTGGATCTATAATGTCTTTAAAATGCTCTATCGACGACCGTCAAGATGCAAAAACAAAATATTAGCTATCTGTACTTAAACGTTGAAGGTTACAACCTGCAAACAACCAAATAATGATAATCTGTATTGAGCTGTAAGAATATTTTTAACTAGTAGTAAAATGGCAGTATTTTATAAATTACACAGCCGTCACGTGTTTTAAGATCACCTCATGTCTGCCCAGACATGCAAAGTTAACTTACTTTACGCTGTTATCTGTGCTTATGTTAATTAAGGGGTCAAGCTCCAGGGCTGAAACCTAGGGTGTTTTTGTGTGACTTTATTAGTGTCATTCTTCAGAAATGTAATCATTTTCACCAATGATTGGAAGTAGTGTGTTAATGCTGTCCAGCTCATTGTGATCTACAAAAAAGTCATAATAACCATTATTATTGGACCAAACAGGTCAAAAGTTATCAAAAGCTTGCTGATATCTTATTGGGTTTGGGGGGTATTGATGAATGAACTTTGAAAGGGGCATGGCTCAGCATGTAATTAACTCCAAAGCTGTTGGACCAGTAGTCACAAGACTTGTAGGTAATGCCTACACCAGTACCTTAAACATATCCTGAAAGATTCATTCAAATGGATCACTAGGAGGCACTACAAATGTGAAACTCATGCTAAAAATCACAAAACTCGCAGAATATGTTAAACAATAATGTTGAAATGTGTGTGTGCAATATTTGAAAATAGTTCATTTTCAAACATGTTTATTTGTCTGGCCATAAATCAATGACTGTTTGTCCGTCATCAGACTTGGTGGATATTTTATAATCTCTGGTATAGCATGTCCCCAAAATGTTTTTGCAAATGACCAGTAAGGGGTCACTGCGTTGCTGCAAAAGCCTGGGACCTGGCACAGATTTGATCCTAAATGAATGAGCCTTTGTCCGATCATTATAAAACCTGTGAGTTATTATTAATGTAGGTGTCGTAAACTGTCAAAGATCTTGATCTTTCATGCTGGCTTGACCCCCAGAATTGCAGCTTGTGGCTATACTCTTACGTATTCTCTCTTCATATCTTTTCCAGGGAAAATTGCAGCCTCTCAAAATGAAGGGTCTTTACCTCGTGGAGCCTGTGGTTGCACTGTATGCTTTCTCCAGTTTCCTCATCTACCCTCTTGTGCAGCAGTATGTGTACAGGAGGCTCTGGCAGCAGCTGACAAACACCACCTATCCCATCTCTGACAACTCTTCCAGATGTGTAGGAAACGGCAGCACCCAATCCAGCGACTTTGAGGTTAGTCACTTCTCACTGGATGAAAGAGTGCGTGCATTTAATTAACTTGAGGCCAAAGGTGTGTTCTCAACCACCAAAGTCTGGAACAAGTTGTTCCTTTTTCCCTCCTACTTAAAGCACATATAAATGTACTTAATTAACCTCTCCACTGTCCACCTGTGTAACACTTTCAGTTTACTGATAGTGTGTAATGTCATCAATACTGTCAATACTATTCAATGGGGAAAAAATGCTGCTGCTTGCCCTTGTGTGTTCTGCCTCCCACTTTCTCATGCATGTGACACTGACTCGATCGCCGTTGTGTGAGGGTTTCTTTGTGTTGACTAAAAGAATTGTCATACTACCGTAAAACAAGTCAGACTTCCTCAAGTTACCTGGAGCTCAAGAAACAGTAGTACTCCAGGCATTGGCGCAGTCTAATCTGCCACATTTTTTAAACTGTGTCTGTGTTTAACTTTTACTGTCATGGCACAGCATACATTTTCCTATAACCCTCTCAGATCTGCTCTTGCAACACAGCTCGGGTAAAAAGAACTGATTCAGCTGCTGTGCCATAAGGTGATATGCAAGGGAGACCTGTGACTTAAGTTTACTCCTCTTACTCAGACAGACACTGACCGACGTGCTGTAGCAGCAGCACCACATTTTCTAAAGAGTGAACATCTTATATTTAATCACTTATCATTTAAAAGCACATAGCTGCTTATGAATTCACGGCAATTAAGTCTTCGGTAGATCAAGGTGTACGACATTGTAAGAAGGATGTACAGAAAATATTGCTCCGCAAAAAGTATTAGCAACGGTGTAATTATAGACGGAGGTTGACACACAACGGAGAAGTGAGAACAAACAGACTGATCTGGAAGAGCCTGTTACTGTCCTGAAATACCCCTTACAGCACCTGTTGCACAGTAAAAAGCTTTGTTCCTTTTGGCCATAAATAAAAAATCCTCACACGATGCTGAAGTGCTTTCATTCTGTGTTGGTTGTATGAAATTGAATTGAATTACTATCTCTGTATCACTGACTGTGGAGTGGATATACCCTGGACTCTTTGTTATTGTCCTTGGTGACTTTAACAAAGGTAATCTCACCCATGAACTCCCAAAACACAGACAGGTTATTAAATGCCCGGCCAGAGAGGAGAATGTTTTTGATCGTTGTTACAGTGGTGCCCACGTCATGGTCCACCTGATCCCTGCATACAGGCAGAAATTAAAACTCTGTAAACCTGTTGTTAGGACATCCAAGAAGTGGACCAGTAAAGTCGTGGAGGATCTCAAGCCGTATTTGGATTGTACAGACTGGGATGTTGTACGCACAGGCTGTGACATCTGATATCAGCTTATGTGAGGACAGCTGTGTTCCATTACAAATCAGGGTGAGTTATAACAATGACAAACTCTGGTTCACAGCTAAACTCAGACAGTTGAGGTTGCAAAATGAAGATGCGTTCAGGAGTGGGAACAAGGACAGGTTAAAAGAGGCTAAGTGCAGGTTTAGCAAGGCGGTGAGAGAGGCTCAAAGACTGTACTTTGAGAAACTCCAACAACAGTTCTCAGCTTATGACTCTACTAACACAGATCACCAAACTTAAAGCCCCTGACTCCATTTGCAACCTGTGCCTGGCAAACCAGCTGAATGAGTTCTGCTGTCAATTTGAAAGACAATAGGACAGTCCTGACACCATCCCCCATGATTCCAGCCCCCTGGGGCCCATCCCAGAGCCCCTCCGTCCCACTCTTCAATGATGGCTCTCTCTGTTGTGGTGAGCAACATCAACAGACTCCTCAGGAGGCAGAGTCCCTGCAACCCTGCTGTGTTTAACACCTCACTAGAGACATGCCACATTCCGGCTTGCTTCATAACCACCACCATCTTCCCTGCCCTCAAAAAACAAGGATCACGAAAATGAATGGCTACAAACCCGTTGCTCGTCGTGTGGTTGTAAAGACCTTTGAATGCCTTGTTCCCTCCCACCTGAAAACCATCATCAACCCACTCCTGGACCCCCTGCAGTTGGCCTACAGGGCCAACAGGCCCTCCAGGACATCCTCTAGCACATGGACTTCCCAGGAACCTACACCAGGAGCCTGTTTGTGGATTTCAGCTCTGCCCTCAGTACCATCATCCCGGCTCTGCTGCAGGACAAGCTCTCCCAGCTGCATGTGCCTGACTCCATCTGCAGATGGATCACAGACTTCCTGTGTGACAGGAACCAGCATCTGAAGCTGAGGAAACACGTCTCTGATTCCCGAACTATCAGCACCGGTTCCCCTCAAGGCTGTATCCTTCCGCCTTTGCTCTTCTCCCTGTATATCAACAGCTGCCCATCCAGTCATCAGTCTGTCAAGCTCCTGAAGTTAGTAGATGACACCGCCCTTATTGTGCTCATCTCTGGCGGGGATGAGTCTGCTTACAGGTGTGAGATTGACCATCTACTGACCTGGTGCAGTGAAAAGAACTTGAAGCTCACCCCACTTAAGACAGTGAAGATGATTGTGGATGTTCGGCCCTATCAACCTGTGTGACTCCCCAGTTGACGCAGCGGAGTCTTTCCGCTTCCTGGGCTCCGTCATTACCCAGGACCTCAACATCGGCTCCCACATTTGCACCACTGGGAACTTCTGCACATTGTCTGCTTGATATTTTTGCACCCCCTGTATCTTAGTAATGTCTTTATTGTAATGTTTTTATTCTATATTTATGGTCTTCAGTGTTGCAGTACTTATACTATTTTTATTCCTCATAATATGCTAAAGGTATGTTTTATGGTTGCACCAAATAAACCCAAAGCAAATTCCCTGTAAATGAAAACCTACTTGGCAATAAATCCTTTTCTGACTCTGATTCTATCTTATATCATTTGTATGATAGATGCCAACTTGAGAGTAGTTATTTTGCTTTCTGTGGCCTGCTTTTATAGTTGAATGCAGACAGTCTGTATATGAAGTTTATTTTTGACTTAACCATGCTCTCTCTTTCTGTGTTTCCAGGAGGTACAGAGACATGCATCTCTCTTCTCCCTTTACTCAGACCTCTTGTCCACAATCCCCTCTTTGATTGTCACCCTAATGCTTGTGGCTTATAGCGACCGGGGAGGACGCAAGATTACGATCATCATGCCGCTGATCGGCTCGTTAATCTACGCCTTGTCCTTCCTGACAGTGTCCTACTTCGAGCTCAACATATACCTGCTCGTCGGCTCCTCGCTTCTCAGTTCTCTGTTTGGCGGCTTGGGGACGTTCCTGGGCGGTGTTTTTGCCTACATAGCAGACTTGTGTGAGGATGATCGTCAGAAGACGCTACGGATGGCTGGAGTGGACATGATGATTGGCCTGTTGTCTGGGGTGGCTTCTATATCAACAGGCTACTTCTTGAGAGCTGCAGGCTTTAACTGGCCTTTCCTAACTGGCGCAATTTGTCAGTGTGTGATCCTGCTCTATGCAATTTTCATCCTAGAAGAGACTGTGAAGCAGGTTCCCACTGATGCCATTCTTCTAGATGGGTCTCCTCAGAGCTCAGCTATGAAACAGATGATCTATGGGGTCTACCAGATGTTTGCAGGGACCAGCTATAGGTGTAAAACTGTCCTGATCCTCCTGATGCTCATCTTCACCAGCTTCTCTTTCGCCTGGGGTGGATTTTCCTTGTTGGTACTGTATGAGCTGGACAAGCCACTGTGCTGGACTGAGATTTTGATTGGATACGGCTCAGCACTGTCCACAGCTGTGTTCTTTGTCAGCTTCGTGGGAGTGTCGGTATTCACATGCTGCGGTTTGCCACAGCTGTTCATTATCCTGCTGGGGATCCTCTCTGTTGTATCAGGCATGGTCCTGCTGCCGTTTGTGAAGACCACATTACTGATGTTTTTAGGTGAGAAAACCTTCCACAACCACTGTGTTGCTACAACTACTAATGTACAAGTTGAATCTCCTGTGAAAGGGAAAAACCACCAAGGCCTTGTCTGTCAGTTGTTGACAAGGTTTGCAAACCTGGACCTGGTTTTGTTTTTGCTTGCCCTGTTTTCAGAGAAATTTAGAAATGTTGAATAGTTTGATGAAGACAGTGGTATCCTCAACTCAGAGATGGGCAGAGACAAACACTTTCTCATCAAATGTATTAAAATAAAATAGAAAATACTGCTATGGAAACTGTATTTACGTAAAATACAAGTAATTTAAAATTTAGGAAAACTAATCTTATACTAAGATACTAATTTATACAAACTGATGTGACCACATTTAAGGCATTTAGTAGCCTTAATATGGGTCTGACATAATCGAAAAGCTGAGCTATGCTAATTTCCCACATCATATATTTGAAATGGCCAATCAGGATATTATGGAGGTCGGAGGCTGTGAATTCAGGGTGCATTCTGGGTGGTTTCTGTCAGTCAAAGCGACCACTGACTGAATGAGTGAACAGCTGACTGAAATGCAACAGGGGATCTGAACAGTTAGGCCATGTTGATAATAAGACTGGGCATTTAGCAGATGCCCTTTTCAGGAGTTAAAAATGTAAGTGTAGTGGAATACGTAAATTATCTCCAATTTTACAAGCAGCCAACTGAAAGAGTGCAAAAGACACAAAACAGCACCATTACAGCAAAGTATGATACAGTAAAAAAAGGAAATTAAAAAGTTGTATAGTGTACAATGTGTCTTATTTGAGGATGAAATGACATATTAAATAATGTATTTTCGGTATTTCAAATACACTAATACAAGCTCTGTAAGTATTTTGTTACAAATTCCATCTATTTTTTCTGTTATGCAAAATATAAATTACAAAATACTTAAAAGTAGTTAAATATGTATTTGAAATACATGTAATTTAAATACTGCCCATCTCTGCTTCTACCGTATGAAAGACAGTGAAAATTGTACTGTGATATTTTGCAAAGGATTCCTGTTAATAACTAACTAATATGTCTCTGTGTACTAACTGTCATACAAATAAGACATGATTAGTGTCTCTGTTTATGCAGCCCAGCTTCTGATATATTACATGATATGCTTTACTTAAAATAAATTCAGTGATAAAAGACAGGATATATTATATTACAAAAGACCCACTTAAACTACTGGAAAAATGGCTCACTGAAGAGTGATATAAAACAGAAAATTGCATCAATAAACATCACAAGCGTGTTGCACAGGTTACTGATTAACAGATCCTGTCTGTCCAACAGCCTTTATAAGCTGTAGAAATGTTACTAGGATACAGTATCCTGTGTATTTTATTAATTATTGCATTGTTCGCAGATAAAACAGTGTAATTATGATCTGTTATCACTGCATTGTTTATTTAAATTGGCATTTATGTAACCGCTGTGAAAAATGAATTTAATTATGATGTGTGTACTTAACAGGTTGATGAGGTTACATTATAATCCCTGCATAATGAGGTGAAATATAATCTGTCTTCTGTTATATGTTTGCCACAGTGAGGGTGCCAATGCTTCTGGCTATAATGCCCTTCCCAGTTCTGCGCTCCATGATGTCAAAGATCATCCCAAAATCTGAACAGGGTGAGTGTGCTCAAGCCTTTGTAGGAGCCACAGGACCGTGTCTGTGTGTTTGCAGAGTCAGAGTCCATGAATAGTTGCCTGTCCAGGCAACCTGAAAACAAAACACTCCTAGTTTCTGTTCCTTAGAGCAAAGGGCAATCTTAAAATGCAACTGACTTTAGGCATATCCTGTTGTCACTTTATAAAAATTTGTTTTTCTTCTCTCCTGGGTGTGTTTTTGCAGGAGCCCTGTTTGCTTTTCTGTCCTTCCTGGAGAGTTTAACTGGGAATGTATCGAGCGCTGTCTTCAACAGCGTCTATGCTGCTACAGTGGCATGGTACCCCGGCTTCGCCTTCCTGCTGTCTGCAGGACTCTGTGCCATCCCTTTGTTTTTTCTAGGGTAAGTTCATCAAGTTGCCAAAGCAGATAACAGAACATTAGAGGACTGTGCCAGCGGCTTTGCATGTTTTACTACATAGTGCAAATGCTTAACATAACTAAGGCATACAATCATATATTTCCAAATTGAAGGTGTTAAGAGAGTATTCAACCCAAAGTTATTAGGTCATCCTATGATAAAAACAGCTGGTTATGAACAGGCATTGCCAGCAGATATGCTTCAGATGCAGAGCTGCACTCTGTGGATTACATTACAAACACCTTTTTTCTGCTGAGTCACTGTCAGACAGTTTTCCTTGACTAGAAAAAGAGAAATGCTTTGCTTGATTTGGGCCCTCAGAAAACAAGAAAACTCAGTTCCTCATTCCTGCATGTCACATCTACATGCCATCACCTAACTGTTTCCTGCTTCACGTAGCAAAACAAATATCTGACATGAACATTACCTTTCCCTTTGCATTTTGATGAATACACCATCAGCACTGATGCTGTGTTATATATAGAAGTGAAGGGAATGCCATAAAGGCGTATCTATCTGTGGTACACTGTGTTCTTACATTTGTTCTGTAACACTGAGTTGGTAAAGTAGTACTGCTGAGTCAGTCTGGGAGGCGTAGCATGAAACATGAAACCCCTTGAGTAAATCCATCTCTGTCACATGTGCTGCTTCTTCTGTTAAATGCTGAGTAGTTACAGAATAACAAAGCCACTGGTTCAGCAATCTTAGTCTTACAGCCAAGAACAATAAAGGCTTCACATAAAAAAAATCCCTTTTTCCCAGGGGGTCATGTTCAGGCTGTCAAGCCTGGATACTAGTACACTCCTCTTATACCTGTTTTTTTTTTTCATGTTTCAGGGTGGTTGGTGTGATAGGAGTGGATGTTGCCGAAGAGGACAGAAAGCCAGACCTTGTCCTCCCAGTTGAGGAGGATCTCATTGAAGACGAAAGCGACAACAATCCTCTTACTAACTGAGCTACGTGGACTGCCAAAGCCTTACCAGCACATTTTTTCCTTGAAGTCATTTATTGTAGACACTTTTTCCTCCTGAGAACCTCAGGGACTCTTCTTCCAAGAGTCGCGCTAATAATGCTGTTTGCAGATTCATCTCTTATGTCTTACTGCTGTGGTTGTTTGGACTATTGAACTTGAATATTATAAAGATACAGCAGGGAATTGTAGGCAAACAGGTTCAGAAACAGGGAATCTGTTTAGTTTTTTTTACAAGAGCATTGTTTGAATAGCTACGTGTCAAGATGGTAGCATTAATAAGATATAAAGCAGGGATGGGCTGTTAACATGCATCCAATCGAATAGGTCTTCCATGAAGAATGGTAAGACTCTTCACTCATTATTTCTACCTCCAAAATGGCCTTACTGTGACATTATTAACACATTCAAAAGGATTCAGTTTGTTAAAATAAGAATAAAGCTGTCCAGCTTACTGATAACATGTAATAATTCATGGGTAACCAATTTATTTCCCCTTAAAAAGTCTTCATCATGGTATAAAATACAATGAAGACAGGTGTTAAATTAAAACTAATCAGGAGGTCATGTGACTTGGGTCATATGGCACGTTAATACTGCCCTCTTAAGGAAACCGCTTGCCAGACAAGACTGAAAATAACATAAGAAATGTAAACACGAACTGTAGCAAACCCACATATTATAGCAGAAAAGAAAAAAAAATACAGTTAATTGAAAGTAACAATGAGAACTGGAAACAAAAGCGCTAACGTGCTGAAAAAACCTCACACGTGTAACAGCAGAAAAGAACTACAAAGACATAAAAAAACAACAATAATATTAAATATTCAGAGGAAGGTTAAATTATGGTATACAGAGACAGAAAAAACTGCCCTTACATGAAATATCACAGGTCAAAACTGTATCATGTAGCATCATAATATAGTGTAGGAGCACAATGTTAAATGCTTAACCACATAGTAAAACATAATGGGACTGAGGAAGAGTTGAACTGATTTAATGTGTTTTCATACAGTTTTGGAGTTTGATATAGTTTATATTTCTTATTTTTCAGACTTTCAGTTATGTGAACTGATTTTGATCTGTCCCATGCCTCTTTTTTTGTGCAATGTTAGCTTTACAAAGAGCTCTACTGTCCCTTGTTTCCAAGACGAAATTTCATGCAACACACTAAATGTGCAATACAACACAAATCTTGTTTACTGTGTAAAATCTAAATCTACAATTTAGATGCATTTCATTCACTAAAGCCCACATTTAGTGACATGAGTAAACAAATATTAGCCTATACATTGTGATTGCATAAAAAATGTCAACTAACCCAAGGAGGTGGAAGGAGCTTTTAAAGAGAGGAGGTTTTTATGGTTGTCCTCCAATCATAATGTTTGGTTATCTAAGAGATTATAAGGAAGGAAAAGACCCACAAAATAGCATTATGATGGGAAAAGCATATTTAAACTAGTATTTAAAACAACAAAGCAGCAATTGATCAGTGGGTTCTTTGAGCCAGGATGAAGGTTGTAGTTAGATACAACGTAAAAAATGATGGTGGTTTCATCAACCATGTTGTGCCACAAAGATTAAGTCAAAACAGGATGTCATTTTAGGCATGGTTTTAGGTGGACCACCCAGGTATGACTGGAAATGCAGGGATGTAGTTAGTGTTTTTCTCTTTTTGGCTCTATTAATGTTATTTTACAAGTGCAAATAATTGAGCAAATCAAATGCCAAAGTTTTTGATATTTTGTGTGTTTCTCACCTGTGGTATCTTTTTATGTGATAATTTTCTTTTGTGTGTGTTTATGTCTTTGTGTAGGTACAATAAAGAATAAAAGAAATAAAATGGTTTTCTCTGAGTCCTAAAGAAGACTATCACTCAACAAGACTAGGTTCTGCTCTCCTCACTTGTAGTCTTGCTGTTGCTAAACCCACTACTAATGGATATTTATGTCTGTGTCTTAAAAAGCAATAACTTGCTCACATATTGGCAGAGACATTTTCTTGTAAGGAACAGGTGTTTTTGTAGGAAGCTCTTTATCTTGGTTTGAAATCCTCAGGAATCAGACAGACAGCCAATACAAATATACAGACTTTGTTATCATGTGTAATGTTGGGGTTGGAATGTAAAAACTTGGAAACAGAAAACCGTCAGCAAATTAAATTAAACCTTGAATATTAAGCATCAACTTAAATCTTAAATACTCTACACCATCTGTTTTCCCGAGCCACAGATTCACGTGTCAGCAGCAACAAAATAAAGTGCTTACAAGCAGTGAAGGAAATTCTGCTTTGCTCAGGAAGATCTGTCACTATAAACCATTTGATACCAATTCGTGCTCTTTTTCTGAGGTCATCTGTAACGTTTGGGTGTGGGCTTGAGTCATAGTACTAGTATGCACGAACAAATCTGTTCAAGGGAAATAAACTGATTTAGTGATACTACCTTTTGCCCACTAGGTGTCACCCTTGAATCAGCTTTACAGGCACATAGTTGTGCACCAACAATATCTTGAGTCAACACCATAGACATATGTGAAATACAGCATGGAAATACAGGAAGGATTTATCTTTGTTATCCTTTATGATGTCTTACAATAAATGACATTGTTAAAAACTCATAGATGTTACTGTAAATCTCCAAATATATGCTCCTTCTCATTGTGCACACTGAAGCATCCTCACTCTAGACTCCCTGTTTATTCAAAGACTACAAAGGAACTACTGATGACTGTAGGTTTAACCATAGCAAACCTGATTAGCCCATATTCTTAGCACAGCCACGGTGTGATTTAATGGTCTGACAGTTAGGACCTGTCTCCCCACAATGTCAAGGTCCCAATACAAACTGTCAATTTAGAGTATAATGCTCAAACATGTAACAGGCATTGTCTGATGCTTATTGTCTCTCTCTAGTTTAAAATCACAATTGAAATTATGGCTAAAACACAACCAATCATTTGACCATTCTTCAGAAATGTTACCTCGTAGACGCATGAAATTTTCACCAATGATTGGAAGTTGTGTGATAATGCTGTCCAGCTCATTGTGATGTATAATAATGTTGAATAATGTTGAAATGTGTGTGTGCAATATTTGAAAATAGTTAATTTTCAAACATGTTCATGTCTGGCCATAAATCAATGACTGTTTGTCTGTCATCAGACTTGGTGGATATTTTTTAATTTATGGTATAGCATGTCCCCAAAATGTTTTTGCAAATGACCAATAAGGGATCCAGTGTTTCCCCTAGGGTTACAGCTTTTTTTTGGGGGGGGTCATACACGATCCATGACAATAACTATGTCAGGTAACAAACTGCGTCGAGTTTGGGTCGGGCTCACCTGTGTGTGCGCACGTGTCTGTTTGTGTGTTTGTTTGGGGCGTTGGGGGGGCGGGGCGCCACCGTAATATAATGGTAGGGGAAACACATCACTGCATTGCTGCAAAAGCCTGGGACATGTCACAGATTTGATCCTAAATGAATGAGCCTTTGTCCGATCATTATAAAACCTGTGAGTTATTATTAATGTAGGTGTCGTAAACTGTCAAAGATCTTGATCTTTCATGCTGGCTTGACCCCCAGAATTGCAGCTTGTGGCTATATTCTTACATATTCTCTCTTCATATCTTTTCCAGGGAAAATTGCAGCCTCTCAAAATGAAGGGTCTTTACCTCGTGGAGCCTGTGGTTGCACTGTATGCTTTCTCCAGTTTCCTCATCTACCCTCTTGTGCAGCAGTATGTGTACAGGAGGCTCTGGCAGCAGCTGACAAACACCACCTATCCCATCTCTGACAACTCTTCCAGATGTGTAGGAAACGGCAGCACCCAATCCAACGACTTTGAGGTTAGTTACTTCTCACTGGATGAAAGAGTGCATGCATTTAATTAACTTGAGGCCAAATATTAGTTAGCAACGGTGTAATTATAGAAGGAGATTGACACACAGCGGAGAAGTGAGAACAAACAGACTGATCTGGAAGAGCCTGTTACTGTCCTGAAATACCCCTTATAGCACCTGTTGCACAGTAAAAAGCTTTGTTCCTTTTGGCCATAAATAAAAAATCTTCACACGATGCTGTATGGGGTGACGTTTGAAAGTTGGTAATGCTGAAAATAACAGCAACATTTTGTCACATTTAGCTAAAAATCATGTTTTAAAAAGTGGTGTGAATTTTTGAAAGTCACTTTTTAGCACATTTAACACAATATTTGTTAACTTTGAAAATGTATTAAATAATTAAATCTAAATCTAAATGTTAAAAGTTAAATCTAAATCTAAAAGTTAAATTTAAATCTAAAAGTTAAATCTAAATGTAAAAGTTAAATATTAATCTGAAAGTTAAATATAAATCTAAAAGTTAAATCTAAATGTAAAAGTTAAATATAAATCTAAAAGTTAAATCTAAATGTTACGCCTAAATGTTAAATCTAAATCTAAATCTAAATATTAAATCTAAATGTTTAGGGTGAAACTAAATATTTAGCTACTATGCAAATTCAAGATGCCGGCAACCGGAAGTACCAAAATAAAAGCTCGAGGAGGTCAAAGTCTGTTTATAGTGTCAAATAACGAATAAACAGCGATCTTTTCTGGAGATACTGACTCTTGGACATAGATTACAGTGATAATAACTACCCAAAATAACAAATCCGTTTGGAGAAACTATATTTTACGAGTACCTTGAGTTTTTAGTGTCACTTTTTTGCGGGGCTTATAACCTGTAGCCACTACAGTCAGTCACAAGGGGGCGCACTTTGACTGCTCTACCCCCGCCTGCCTTCACCCGGTGCAGTCTGATGTTGGTCATACATGCCCTGCTGGCATGGCCGCGTCGCATAGCTGTCAAGTCTCCCGTTTTGGCCGGGAAACTACCGTATTTTACCCCTCTTTCCCGCCGTCCTCCCGTATTAGTATTCTCCCGTAAATGTCCCGTATTATAATAAAAAAACAACAACATTCCTCTGCCTCTCCAAACTGCTGTCACTAGTCTCGCGAGAACTGCCACATGCAGTAGCCTTGGTGGCAGTTGTCGCGAGGTTAGTGCCGACAACGGGAACAAACCCGGAACAACAAGAGAGAGATGGATGGATGTGACGAAGGAGAAGGCATTCCTGCCAAAAAAAAACAAAAAACAAAGACGTCCTGTAAGTATAAAATGGGACAGCGAATTTACTTTCCTAAAGAGGAGCAGGATGGGGCACATTATGAACTGAAAATATGTTTAAGCAATAAGGAGGGGAGGGGCACTGACCGCCCCTCAGCCGTTGTAAAATCACTGTAACTCACGGCTTCAAGGGGCTTATTGCTTTTATAAAACTGTTACCCTACATATAGCCCATAAAATAAACACACACGGAAAAAAATAAAAAAAACAATAAAACTGAGAACTATTCATTCTTCCACCAAGCAAGATGGAGTGGACAGAATGGTTGCCAAGCAACACAGACGCTGCGGTCTACCAGTGGGTTACACTGATTTTACAACGGCATGGAACATTTAAGGATGGGAAGCACCCGTTTTATAAACCATAAATAAATGTGCTTCATATACCCTTTGTGTTTTCATTTAGGCTGTATTATAATGAAGGAATGTTCACAGCATTTCAGTGTCAACAAAGGTAGGCCTATCAGATTCTGATCACGTAACTGTAGTTAGTAAGCGGTTGACAAGTTGTTTCTAGATATCTTGTACACCTGTCTTAAAATGTAAGGGATACTGGAGCTTGGTTGGGGTGGTGGGACGGCTCGCAGCGAGCGCTGGAAAATTTCCCTTATTTTCAAATCCAAAACTTGACAGGTATGCCGAATCAGTGTTAGCCGAAAACCGTTTTGGCGGTCATTCGCACCTCCTCCAGCATTTATTTTGATACTTCCGGTTGCCGGCATCTTGAATTTGCATAGTAGCTAAATATTTAGTTTCACCCTAAACATTTAGATTTAATATTTAGATTTAGATTTAACATTTAGGCGTAACATTTAGATTTAACTTTTAGATTTAGATTTAACTTTCAGATTTATATTTAACTTTTAGATTTAACATTTAGATTTAACATTTAGATATAGATTTAATTATTTAATAAATTTTCAAAGTTAACAAATATTGTGTTAAATGTGCTAAAAAGTGACTTTCAAAAATTCACACCACTTTTTAAAACATGATTTTTAGCTAAATGTGACAAAATGTTACTGTTATTTTCAGCATGACCAACTTTACAAACGGCACCCCATAGACCTCAACATCGGCTCCCACATTTGCACCACTGGAAAATTCTGCACATTGCCTGCTTGATATTTTTGCACCCCCTGTATCTTAGTCATATCTTTACTGTAATGTTTTTATTCTATATTTATGGTCTTCAGTGTTGCAGTACTTTGCCTCATTTTTATTCCTCATAATATGTTAAAGGTATGTTTTATGGTTGCACCAAAAATACCTCAAAGCAAATTCCTTGTAAATGAAAACCTACTTGGCAATAAATCCTTTTCTGACTCTGATTCTAACTTGTATCATTTGTATGATAGTTGCCAACTTGAGAGTAGTTATTTTGCTTTCTGTGGCCTGCTTTTATAGTTGAATGCAGTCTATACATGAAGTTTATTTTTGACTTAACCATGCTCTCTCTTTCTGTGTTTCCAGGAGGTACAGAGACATACATCTCTCTTCTCCCTTTACTCAGACCTCTTGTCCACAATCCCCTCTTTGATTGTCACCCTAATGCTTGGGGCTTATAGCGACCGGGGAGGACGCAAGATTACGATCATTATGCCGCTGATTGGCTCGTTAATCTACGCCTTGTCCTTCCTGACAGTGTCCTACTTCGAGCTCAACATATACCTGCTCGTCGGCTCCTCGCTTCTCAGTTCTCTGTTTGGCAGCTTGGAGATGTTCCTGGGCGGTGTTTTTGCCTACATAGCAGACTTGTGTGAGGATGATCGTCAGAAGACGCTGCGGATGGCTGGAGTGGACATGATGATTGGCCTGTTGTCTGGGGTGGCTGCAATATCAACAGGCTACTTTTTGAGAGCTGCAGGCTTTAACTGGCCTTTCCTAACTGGCGCACTTTGTCAGTGTGTGATCCTACTCTATGCAATTTTCATCCTAGAAGAGACTGTGAAGCAGGTTCCCACTGATGCCATTCTTCTAGATGGGTCTCCTCAGAATTCAGCCATGAAACAGATGATCTATGGGGTCTACCAGATGTTTGCAGGGACCAGCCATAGGTGTAAAACTGTCCTGATCCTCCTGATGCTCATCTTCACCAGCTTCTCTTTCGCCTGGGGTGGATTTTCCTTGTTGGTACTGTATGAGCTGGACAAGCCACTGTGCTGGACTGAGATTTTGATTGGATACGACTCAGCACTGTCCACAGCTGTGTTCTTTGTCAGCTTCGTGGGAGTGTTGTTATTCACATACTGCGGTGTGCCACAGCTGTTCATTATCCTGCTGGGGATCCTCTCTGTTGTATCAGGCATGGTCCTGCTGCCGTTTGTGAAGACCACATTACTGATGTTTTTAGGTGAGAAAACCTTCCACAACAACTGTGCTGCTACAACTACTAATGTACAAGTTGAATCTCCTGTGAAAGGGAAAAATCACCAAGGCCGTGTCTGTCAGTTGTTAACAAGGTTTGCAAACCTGGACCTGGTTTTGTTTTTGCTTGCCCTGTTTTCAGAGAAATTTAGAAATGTTGAATAGTTTGATGAAGACAGTGGTATCCTCAACTCAGAGATGGGCAGAGACAAACACTTTCTCATCAAATGAATCAAAATAAAGTAGAAAATACTGCTATGGTATTGGTTTTCTTTATTTTCATGACTATTTACATTGTAGATTCTCACTGAAGGCATCAAAACTATGAATGAACACATGTGGAGTTATGTACTTAACAAAAAAAGGTGAAATAACTGAAAACATATTTTATATTCTAGTTTCTTCAAAATAGCCACCCTTTGCTCTGATTACTGCTTTGCACACTCTTGGCATTCTCTCCATGAGCTTCAAGAGGTAGTCACCTGAAATGGTTTTCCAGCAGTCTTGAAGGAGCTGCCAGAGGTGTTTAGCACTTGTTGGCCCCTTTGCCTTCACTCTGCGGTCCAGCTCACCCCAAACCATCTCGATTGGGTTCAGGTCCGGTGACTGTTGAGGCCAGGTCATCTGCCGCAGCACTCCATCACTCTCCTTCTTGGTCAAATAGCCCTTACACAGCCTGGAGGTGTGTTTGGGGTCATTGTCCTGTTGAAAAATAAATTATCGTCCAACTAAACGCAAACCGGATGGGATGGCATGTCGCTGCAGGATGCTGTGGTAGCCATGCTGGTTCAGTGTGCCTTCAATTTTGAATAAATCCCCAACAGTGTCACCAGCAAAACACCCCCATACCATCACACCTCCTCCTCCATACTTCACAGTGGGAACCAGGCATGTGGAATCCATCCGTTCACCTTTTCTGCGTCTCACAAAGACACAGCGGTTGGAACCAAAGATCTCAAATTTGGACTCATCAGACCAAAGCACAGATTTCCACTGGTCTAATGTCCATTCCTTGTGTTTCTTGGCCCAAACAAATCTCTTCTGCTTGTTGCCTCTCCTTAGCAGTGGTTTCCTAGCAGCTATTTGACCATGAAGGCCTGATTCGCGCAGCCTCCTCTTAACAGTTGTTCTAGAGATGGGTCTGCTGCTAGAACTCTGTGTGGCATTCATCTGGTCTCTGATCTGAGCTGCTGTTAACTTGCGATTTCTGAGGCTGGTGACTCGGATGAACTTATCCTCAGAAGCAGAGGTGACTCTTGTTCTTCCTTTCCTGGGTCAGTCCTCATGTGTACCAGTTTCGTTGTAGCGCTTGATGGTTTTTGCGACTCCACTTGGGGACACATTTAAAGTTTTTGCAATTTTCCGGACTGACTGACCTTCATTTCTTAAAGTAATGATGGCCACTCGTTTTTCTTTAGTTAGCTGATTGGTTCTTGCCATAATATGAATTTTAACAGTTGTCCAATAGGGCTGTCGGCTGTGTATTAACCTGACTTCTGCACAACACAACTGATGGTCCCAACTCCATTGATAAAGCAAGAAATTCCACTAATTAACCCTGATAAGGCACACCTGTGAAGTGAAAACCATTTCAGGTGACTACCTCTTGAAGCTCATGGAGAGAATGCCAAGAGTGTGCAAAGCAGTAATCAGAGCAAAGGGTGGCTATTTTGAAGAAACTAGAATATAAAACATGTTTTCAGTTAGTTCACCTTTTTTTGTTAAGTACATAACTCCACATGTGTTCATTCATAGTTTTGATGCCTTCAATGAGAATCTACAATGTAAATAGTCATGAAAATAAAGAAAACGCATTGAATGAGAAGGTGTGTCCAAACTTTTGGCCTTTTCTGTAAATTACAAAATACTTAAAAGTAGTTAAATATGTATTTGAAATACATGTAATTTAAATACTGCCCATCTCTGCTTACCGTATGAAAGATATTTGAAATTGTTTTGTGATATTTTGCAAAGGATTCCTGTTAATAACTAACTAATATGTCTCTGTGTACTCACTGAAGAGTGATATAAAACAGAAAATTGCATCAATAAACATCACAAGCGTGTTGCACAGGTTACTGATTAACAGATCCTGTCTGTCCAACAGCCTTTATAAGCTGTAGAAATGTTACTAGGGATACAGTATCCTGTGTATTTTATTAGTTATTGCATTGTTCGCAGATAAAACAGTGTAATTATGATCTGTTATCACTGCATTGTTTATTTAAATTGGCATTTATGTAACCGCTATGAAAAATGAATTTAATTATGATGTGTGTATTTAACAGGTTGATGAGGTTACATTACAGTCCCTGCATAATGAGGTGAAATATAATCTGTCTTCTGTTATATGTCTGCCACAGTGAGGGTGCCAGTGCTTCTGGCTATAATGCCTTTCCCAGTCCTGCGCTCCATGATGTCGAAGATCATCCCAAAATCTGAACAGGGTGAGTGTGTTCCAGCCTTTGTAGGAGCCACAGAACCGTGTCTGTGTGTTTGCAGAGTCAGAGTCCATGAATAGTTGCCTGTCCAGGCAACCTGAAAACAAAACACTCCTAGTTTCTGTTCCTTAGAGCAAAGGGCAATCTTAAAATGCAACTGACTTTAGGCATATCCTGTTGTCACTTTATAAAAATGTGTTTTTCTTCTCTCCTGGGTGTGTTTTTGCAGGAGCCCTGTTTGCTTTTCTGTCCTTCCTGGAGAGTTTAACTGGGAATGTATCGAGCGCTGTCTTCAACAGCGTCTATGCTGCTACAGTGGCATGGTACCCCGGCTTCGCCTTCCTGTTGTCTGCAGGACTCTGTGCCATCCCTTTGTTTTTTCTAGGGTAAGTTCATCAAGTTGCTTCACGTAGAAAAATCCCTTTTTTCAGGGGGTCATGCTCAGGCTGTCAAGCCTGGATACTAGTACACTCCTCCTTACCTGTTTTTTTCCATGTTTCAGGGTGGTTGGTGTGATAGGAGTGGATGTTGCCGAAGAGGACAGAAAGCCAGACCTTGTCCTCCCAGTTGAGGACGATCTCATTGAAGACGAAAACGACAACAATCCTCTTGCTAACTGAGCTACGTGGACTGCCAAAGCCTTACCAGCACATATTCATTTTTTCCTTGAAGTCATTTATCGTAGACACTTTTTCCTCCTGACAACCTCAGGGACTCTTCTTCCAAGAGTCACGATAATAATGCCGGTTTGCAGATTCATCTCTTATGTCTTACTGCTGTGGTTGTTTGTACTAAACTTGAATATTATAAAGATACAGCAGGGAATTGTAGGCAAACAGGTTCAGAAACAGGGAATCTGTTTAGTTTTTTTACAAGAGCATTGTTTGAATAGCTACGTGTCAAGATGGTAGCATTAATAAGATATAAAGCAGGGATGAGCTGTTAACATGCATCCAATCGAAGAGGTCTTATTAATTAACAACAATAATTTTAAATATTTAGAGGAAGGTTAAATTATGGTATACAGAGACAGAAAAAACTGCCCTTACATGAAATATCACAGGTCAAAACTGTATCATGTAGCATCATAATATAGTGTAGGAGCACAATGTTAAATGCTTAACCACATAGTAAAACATAATGGGACTGAGGAAGAGTTGAACTGATTTAATGTGTTTTCATACAGTTTTGAAGTTTGATATAGTTTATATTTCTTTTTTTTTCAGACTTTCAGTTATGTGAACTGATTTGGATCTGTCCCATGCCTCTTTTTCTGTGCAATGTTAGCTTTACAAAGAGCTCTACTGTCCCTTGTTTCCAAGACGAAATTTCATGCAACACACCAAATGTGCAATACAACACAAATCTTGTTTACTGTGTAAAATCTAAATCTACAATTTAGATGCATTTCATTCACTAAAGCCCACATTTAGTGACATGAGTAAACAAATATTAGCCTATACATTGTGATTGCATAAAAAATGTCAACTAACCCAAGGAGGTGGAAGGAGCTTTTAAAGAGAGGAGGTTTTTATGGTTGTCCTGCAATCATAATGTTTGGTTATCTAAGAGATTATAAGGAAGGAAAAGACCCACAAAATAGCATTATGATGGGAAAAGCATATTTAAACTAGTATTTAAAACAACAAAGCAGCAATTGATCAGTGGGTTCTTTGAGCCAGGATGAAGGTTGTAGTTAGATACAACCATATTGTGCCACAAACATTAAGTTAAAACAGGATGTCATTTTAGGCATGGTTTTAGGTGGACCACCCAGGTATGACTGGAAATGCAGGGATGTAGTTAGTGTTTTTCTCTTTTTGGCTCTATTAATATTATTTTACAAGTGCAAATAATTGAGAAAATCAAATGCCAAAGTTTTTGATATTTTGTGTGTTTCTCACCTGTGGTATCTTGATCATTTTCCTTTATGTGTGTGTTTATGTCTTTGTGTAGGTACAATAAAAAATAAAATAAAAGGAATAAAATGGTTTTCTCTGAGTCCTAAAGAAGACTATCACTCAACAAGACTAGGTTTTACTGTCGATGTGAGAACATGCTCTCTTCACTTGTAGTCTTGCTGTTGCTAAACCCACCACTAATGGATATTTATGTCTGTGTCTTAAAAAGCAATAACTTGCTCACATATTGGCAGGGACATTTTCTTGTAAGGAACAGGTGTTTTTGTAGGAAGCTCTTTATCTTGGTTTGAAATCCTCAGGAATCAGACAGACAGCCAATACAAATATACAAACTTTGTTATCATGTGTAATGTTGGGGTTGGAATGTAAAAACTTGGAAACAGAAAACCATCAGCAAATTAAATTAAACCTTGAATATTAAGCATCAACTTAAATCTTAAATAGTCTACACCATCTGTTTTCCCGAGCCACAGATTCACGTCAGCAGCAACAAAATAAAGTGCTTACAAGTAGTGAAGGAAATTCTGCTTTGCTCAGGAAGATCTGTCACTATAAACCATTTGATACCAATTTGTGCTCTTTTTCTGAGGTCATCTGTAACGTTTGGGTGTGGGCTTGAGTCATAGTACTAGTATGCACGAACAAATCTGTTCAGGGGAAATAAACTGATTTAGTGATACTACCTTTTGTCCACTAGGTGTCACTCTTGAATCAGCTTTACAGGCACATAGTTGTGCACCTACAATATCTTGAGTCAACACCATAGACATATGTGACATACAGCATGGAAATACAGGAAGGATTTATCTTTTTTATCCTTTATGGTGTTTTACAATAAATGACATTGTTAAAAACTCATAAATGTTACTGTAAATCTCCTCCAAATATACACTCCTTCTCACTGTGCACACTGAAGCGTACTCCGCTTTAGACTTGCTGTTTTTCAAAGGCTACAAAGGAACTACTGATGACTGTAGGTTTAACCATAGCAAACCTGATCAGCCCATATTCTTAGCACAGCCACAGGTGTAATTTAATGGTCTGATAGTTAGGAGCTGTCTCCCCACAATGTCAAGGTCCCAATACAAACTGTCAATTTAGAGTATAATGCTCAAACATGTATCGGCATTGTCTGATGCTTATTGTCTCTCTCTAATTTAAAGTCACAATTGAAATTATGGCTAAAACACAACCAGTCATGTGACCAGTAACCACAAAGTACTAAACATACAGTATTCTATTTCTCTTTTTGTATGATGTCATTTTTTAAAATAGAAAGTGCTTTTAGTTTTGTATGATGCAATGTTTATTCTCCGTATCCCTGTCTGAATTATACCATGTCACGCTACTATTCTTTTGTGGATTTCCCTGCTGATGAAATTTAGCCACTAGCTAACTATGGAACAGTCTATGGCTATCTACTGTCCCTGTTAAATAAAGAAAAAAAAGAAAGAGTGCAATTAAGATATCAAAAATCATGTTGGTGGCCAATTGCTGTTGATTACAAGGGAATAATACGGCTAATTATAAAGGGGAAAAAAAAATAGAGTCAGCCCTTTTTTTCCACCAATTTACGCTCCCAACACTTCAGTTTTTAACTCGATACGTTTCCTCATTCGTCTGACACCTTAAAGTTATTGTATTTGATTTTCCTGTACTGAATTTTCCAAAGTTCCCACCTCATGTTTTTGTCCTCTACAGAGAAGGGTCGTCATTGTGCGTACAAGCACGTGTGTAAAACCTATTTTCCTCAGACGTGCCTCGTCTCTGGGAGAGATGTGAGATTCAAGGAAAAGCATGTAAGCATGCAAACGGTGTGTGTCTTATGGATGATGAATGGACGTCAGAAGTGCTGGCAGGGATCCCATCAGATTGCATGCTTGGTTACTGCACCATTGGGTTAGTGTGGAAACAGAGAAGCATGTAAATAATATCCACAACCACAAAAGATGAATGAGATGGCGGCAATGTAATACAGTATCCTCACGTGAATCTGCATTGAATATGCTGTATATCATCAGATTAGACGTACACATGATGCATCACGGGTATGAGCTCTAGACGCTTTAAATTGGGTTTGTTGTTGGGATTTTTCGTCTGCACATTAATTCTATCTAAACTGACCTGGGAGATGTGATTTACAGAGGATGGGAAACCCCCCTGAGAATCAAAGGGCAGACACTTGCTGTGAAAAGGTTTTAAATAAAAGCAGGACAAATACAACTTGGATACGCTTGTTTAACACGAGGACGGAGCTAGTTCAGCGTGAAAACAAAATCTTGTTGCTTTTGAACCCTGTTGGAGTAGAAACATGCCAGTGAAAGTGTGTTTCCTTTTTTTAAATTCATAATTGGCACGCCAGTTTGAATTGGCTTCATTCACGGAAACCCAAATGACGTCTGATCATAATGTGCAGTTATTTGATTTCCATGCTCAAGTCTTTAGAACCGTGACTGTAGCTTGATTGTAAGGTAATGTTGACACTGAGTTTGAATTAAGCTCTCGGTGCTGGAGGTTACATGAGGGATCATCTGAGGCAGGCCTTGCTTGGCACCACACATGAGGTTTCTGGTTAAATTAGAGATGGAGGTGTGGTGAAGAGTGACGATAGTTTGCAGGCGAGGAGACGTTTTTCCCAGGGGTTAGGAGCCCGGCTGGGGGAGACAGTCTTGGTGGTGGCTTGTGTGTGTCTGGCATGCATGGGGTCGCTGAGGATTAAAGGGAACTATGGTTGAGCATGGAGGCAGGGGATCGAGGGTCTTTGGTTTCTGGTTTCCAAACTGGCTGATTCAGCAGCACGATCATCTGCACCGCACCACATCACATCACCAATAGCTCTATCTCTGATGTTGATCCAATAAGTTGCTAACAGACCCTCTCTTTATCTCAACCTTCTGCTCCCCGGGAGGAGATAATTCGCTATATAAAAACCCTTTTTTGAGGTGGTTTGCGTGACTGAAGCTAAGGGGGCAACAGAAAGACTTCCCAGGCTGGAGTGATTTGATCATTTGAGGATGATTTGATCACGCCAGGATCCACTGCATATCTATTTTCATAAAGTAAACAGGCTCAAAAGCACAGGGATAAACTACACTATAAGACTGACAGTTAATATGAATGTGGGTTGATTTTGCTGACCACGAAAACTGAACTATTTTCTTCATGTGAGTTGGTTCTTACATACAGAGAAACTGCAGCAGTAGCTTGGCCATAGGGACTTGAGCTGAAAACCAGAGGGTCGTATGTTCAATGGATGTGGACTGGTAGCTGGAGCGGTGCCAGTTCGCCTCCTGGGCACTACTGAGGTGCCTCCTTGAGCAACTGTTTGGAGTGCCTGACCATCTTTCTAGAGCAGATACAGCTAAAGTAAGACTACTTATGTTCATTTCCAGGTTCATACTTGTATTTTGGGTTTCCTCTAGAACATGTTTACATGCTTTAATGTTCAAAAAACACTTTATTTTCCTCATACTGTCTGTGCTGGACACCTGTGTCCACCCTCTGTCTTAGACACTCGTTTTAGTGCCTGTCTCTTTAAGCCCCTCCCAAAACAGTCCAGTCTGCTCAGATTGGTCAGCGTCTCCAGGTCTTCCATCTGCGCACTCTTAGCATCTCCATCAGAAAATGATTTGAAATCAGGGAGAAATTAACAACATCAACAACTTACAGTAGATTACATTCCCTGATGTTAGCATGTAGTGTAGGCTATACATAATGTAAACACTTGTAGTCATGTGCCTGGAGCGAATGACCATATGAAGAAATCTGTCACAAGCTGATGTCAGCTTGTCTTGTTGGAAACATAGTATTCAGACCACTCTGAAGCCTGAGGTTTTTGCTCATAGGACTTCAATTTTACATATGTTTACCTCATTATTTGAAACTTTGGCCAAGTTTAATTTGAATATCTGACATGGTAACATTATATATGACAGAAAATAAGGAAAATCATAACTGGTCCCCTTTAAATACTTCCCTTTAGGCATCTTGGCAGTTGAGGTAGTGCAGAGTATTATCAACACTCTTCTCAGGCAGGTTATAAACTTTATGCTTGTATGTCTTCTTCTCTGCGCTCTTAATAAGCCGAGGCTTTGCATTTTACCATATCACAACTGTACCAGCGGTTGCATTTAACTCTTTTGATGTGTTTGTGTGTGTGTGTATCATAGATCAACAAACCTGACAATACACTTTCAAGCTGTGATTTCAGTTTTAATGGATGTGTATGGTTTGATTGTGGATGTACAGTTACAGCACTGGCAGTATTAATGTATCCAGGACAGTCAGTTCGACTATTGTTATCTAAAGCATCAGCTGGAGGTCATTCATCTTTTCGTTTCTCTTCCACCCCTTCTTCCCTCTGCAAAGGTCATAGCCCTGCTGTGTTGGTTTTCTCCTGCTGGCAGGCCTGCCACGCACTGCAACGGATGATGTATGTTAGTTAAATGATGGTCTGATCATTTCATGCTCCCCACATGCTATCTGCGTGTGTGTTGTAGCTGGATGTTTGTCAGAGTCTCGGAGCTCCGTCCCTGACCCGTAATTACTGCCATTCCCTGCTGTGTTTTTTCTACGAAGGGTTATAATCACTTGTCAGCTTCATCTTCACATGGATTTTCAACTTCCCCCTCATCCCTACTGCACGGCTATCCTTTGATTCTTCTTGGATTTATCTGTTCATATCGCTGAGATCAACACATTTGCATACCTGTTTCTGTCCCATCTGGATTCCATGGCTTCATGTGGTTACCCACTCCCTCCACAGATGTCTTTCCCCCGTCTTAACCGCCAATAATGTCTATTCCCCTGTCGGTCCTTCTACCTCCCTCCTCCACATCCTCCTTATTTTCTCTCCACTACTTCACTTAAGAGTATTGCTTGGCTTTTTATGATCTGTTTCAAATATAGATCTGCCATTATTGGCACACGCCTCAACCGCAGACCCCTCTTCTCCTCTTTGCCATTTCCAATCATCCTACCAAACATGCTTTAGACTCCAGAAGTAGTTTCACAGTCAAATCTTCACCTCCCCCGCCCTGCATATCTACTGTATTTGTCTCCAGCCCCGTCCACAGACACACAAAAGCCTCAGCCAAATGTCAGCATCTTCAAGCTCCCTTTCATGGCCATAGGCGGTCATATCTATGAACATGGTGAGTTATGTTAATTATTATCATATTATCATATCCCACTTCTTAGCAGCTGAAGGTTGTTGTACGGTCGTGCCACCCCGCTGAGACCACAATGATTACAATTTAGTGTGTGAAAGCTATGAATGTCATTTGTGCAGAGCAATGTCTTTAGCCGTATCGGCTGGTGGTGAGCCAGTCTTAAAGAATGGCAACCCCCCACATCTCTAGAACAGTGGCAAAGGAAAGGTCACTGTGACAATCAATACACTGCCTCTCTCCGTTTGCCTGGTTCTGCTTCAGTGCGTCAGACTAATCAGCCTGCTGCCCGGATTGGAGGAGACGTCAGGACCTGATAATCAGAGAGGAATGGAAAGAAGAAGGCTTGACTAACAGGGATATATGGGCCACATTCAGTGTCTGTACTTTTAGGGGATTACAGTGAGCATAACTGATCCTCAAGCTGACTGACGCTGGTATTGTCATCATTGTCCTTGTCATGATCTCTTTGCAATCATCGTCACAGTTCATGACTCCAGATTCTTCTTTCTTTTGGTCTCTTTTCTCTGGTCTCAATTTTCCTTGTGAAGGTTTTATTGTCTCTTTGGGTATATTAACAGCAACATGTGTCTTAAGTGGGTTCACACTAATTGCATTTGGTCGGGGCGTGCTCTTAAACACACACAAACACAAGCACACAAACTGACAGAGAGAGGTATCTCTGGTCAAATCAGAAGCTCTCCAGTTTCACTCTGACATTACAGGAACCACAGAGCGAGTAAACCTTCTGTTTACCCACACTGGCAAACAGTAAGCCGACATGCTGTGGAGTGATGTGTGAGCACACAGTCACATCTGTATTTATCAGATTTTCTCTGACCCAACCCATGTCTCTGTTCTTTGCAATGAGCTCATTTTTACAGCCTGCATTTGGCTACGTCTGGTTTTCACTGGTCTATTAATAGGCATTTTCATTTCAGTTCACATTAGCACTGTTTCCGCAGCGCTCACAAGCATCAGGTTTCTAATTATTGGTCTTGGAGTGGAAATTTGCCCGCAAAAAAAGTTCAAAATCAGTATAAGCAGCAAATGATATGTCAAGCTATTATCTTACAGACAGGGCTGCCGCCAGAGATTTTGGACCCCGTGACAGTATACAATGTTTTGCTGCTGTAGATCACCCATGTAAGCTACATTTCTGTAGCAAACCACACCTGCAAAACCCATTTGATGACCCCAGTTTACAGATATCCAAAAGTGGAATTGCACAAGACATGTCAAATTGATGCTGTGTGTGTTGTCAAATTGGTGAAGATGTCTCTTTATTTGCTTGTGTTGTGTCTACCTGCATGTGTGGTAAGCTCTTTAAGCACATTTTAGGCTCTAAATGAATAAAATTAAAACTGTCTGGTCATATATCGAAGAACAAGTCTGGTCTTTATCTAAGACCAAAACCAACAGTGTGTTAATCTGTTTTTTTTTCAGTACTTTCTGACTTCTCAACCAACACATTATCACTCCCAACACATCAGATATGATAGCTTGTTCAGTGGCCCTACACTTCGATCTATGATGCTCTAGGTACCACTCTCGAACCTTTCAAAACAAACTGTCTTCACAAGAAAACAAGGTATCGCCAGCAAAACTACTTTAGGTTTAGGCAGCAAAACTATTTGGTTCGGCTTAAAAAAACAATGATAGTTTGGGTTAAAATAAATCGAGCATAGCGTTAGTTCAGGCAGGATACAATGTCAAGCTCAGCTCACATCCCAGCTACATCAGCTGATCTCAAACAGCCAATCAACTGATGGAGCAGCTGATCGATGGAAGAGAGTCAGCTGATAGATCACATGATTCCTTTCTATGCAACCAATTGGCAAATCTCATTCAGGGTGCCCTATTTAAACTGCTCTGGCCTGCCTACTGTTGCTGCTTCCTCTGTAAGCTGCTATGCAACCTGCCTCCACCCCAGCTCCTCCTTTTCATGCTGTATCTGACTTATCAGTGTCATTTCTGTTTGTCATTTATGCTGCTCTGTTCTGTTCCCAAGGGGTCCTTGCTGCTGCTCTCCCTGCCTTAGGCTTTCTATGTAGGCACATGGAAGGGCAGGGAGGTGTGCTCTCTCTGCCTTAGGTTTTCTACATAGGTATGTGGATAAAGCTTTCTGTATAGGCCTAGGAAGGCAGAGAGGCTCAAGAACAGAGCCACACCACCAAATATAATACTGCAAATGGAAATAAAGTTTTCTTTGACTAACATGGTCCTGACTGAACGACATTTCTTACAGCAACTTGACGAGTATGTCACTTGACGACCATGTCAAGTTTGATGATTGAACTCAGGTGAAAGTCCAGGGTGTGTTTGATCATCCATCCATCTGATCAGACTTTTTCACTCTTTCTACTACTTTTTTTTGCCACAGATGGGATTACATTGTTACACTGATTTCACTGTCTCTACACTGTATTTAGGTCCCAGCTGTAAGCCCATTGCCTCCTATGCTGAACATAGGAGTTAGTAAAAAGTTATTACAAATATTGACTTCATTTTTTTTCAAAAGGCTCAGTTATTTCCTAAAACAGACAGGCACTATCGTTTTTAGCAAATGTTACTCAAACAGGAGTAAACATTGTACTACGTTCAGTGGTGCCCTACTATGCATTTGGTTCTCTTGTGTTTATTTCCTGCAGCACACGGTGAGAGTGGGAATGACTCATAATAAACTAAAATGGTTGTGGTTTTGGTAATGAAGGAACATTCCGCCCCCTGCAACTTACGGCCTGTTGATGTGGTTGTAACATTTTGTGGACAACAATTGAGCTTTACGGTAGAGATGAATAATCTCCACCAGACAATACTTGTTGTAAGGGATCAGTTCAGTTTTCTTTTCATGTGATTTGTTGACAATAAAAAATCATATCTGTTAAGGATGATCAACTTCAGGCCCTTCTGCAATTCGTCAGAAGCAAGTTGGGAGTATTTCTATGATTGCTGTATAAACTCAGTTTTGCATCAAAAGTTCCACAACCAACAATCCCTTGCTGGAACCCGTCCTGTCACCGACTCTTTAAATATTATTGTTTTGCTTTCATTTGTCTGAATTAGCAAATCCCTCGATGTTCAACAATGGAGTCAAATGATACATCTGGACCACGTTTTAATGAAGGCAGTTATTTGAGATTGATTGTATTTTGTCTATCAAGCCAGTGTCATGAACCCAAACATGAGAGAGGAAGTCTCCATCACATTTGTAGTAGATAGTAGATGGGTGGGGGTTGGAATGAGGAGGTATTGCAGTGAATTTATAGTGAGTACACCCCAAGGACTCCTTCCTTCTCTCCTCTCTTCCTTTTCAACAATGAGAGATTCTTTTGGAAGGAAAACTTGCAGCAAGAGTGAGACTAACTGCAACGTCCTTGAGCCTTTCTTTGTTCTCACTGTCATCTCCAGTCGGGAAGGACTGGGACAGAATCCTCCTGGAGCGTAGCAGAGACATTTGCAGAAGCAGATCCTCTTCCTACCAGCAGGGAAAGTCTTAAGACACAAATAATATCCCGAGGGCTGTTTTGACCTTATCGTCTGCTCAGAGGTCTCTTCTTCCAGCTGTTTAGACTTATTTGTGTCTATTAGAACACTGCTAACATCTGTCCCATGTCTGCCAGTGATTGATGTCAGCCGTGTGAGTGATATCAGCAATCACAAACACATATGAACATGAGCACAATGCATCTGCAGTACAGAAAACACATGGGTCCATATACATGACAACCAGACATGTGCACATGATAGCTTTATTGGCTGTCACCTCCACTGTTAAAGCTCTTATTTTAGCATATTTGCAATCTCTGCAGCCAGCACTCACAGTGTGATGACTGAAATGCATCTGTCCGTGCATTTAAAGTGAGTAGATATATTCTGTCATCGTATGGACAACATAAATGAAGACAGACAAGACAAAAGGTTTTTGTCTAATACTGTATGAGCCAGGCAATGTGGGAATGTATTATAGATTTAACAATTTTTTGCTAGCTTTTTTTCCTCATTGAACCCAAAACAATAGCTAAAGCTCTCAAATTTCTAATTATTTCCAATTATTTTTCTTGTTTCACTTGCCCAAACAAAACTGTAACCTTAACTCTGACCTTAAATAAAGTTGTTCAAGTTGCCTAATCAAAATCTGCCCCAAAGTTATTTTACTTGCTGAAATGTAATCACAAGCTAACCCTTCACAACCCTTCACACACTACTGTCGTAACTATTCACTGTCTAAAATCCCATATGGGGTGCGATCATTTAATGAAATTCTATGAGAATATGTTAGAAGTTTGGTATTCATAAATGATGTTTGATGATGATGATGTTTTCTTATAATGTTAATGTCTCTTTGTATTGTTCCTGTATTGTCATATTTTTATGTAAAGCACTTTGTCCATCTTTTTTGATGTTGTAAAGTGCTATATAAATAAACTTTGATTGATTGATTGATTGATTGATGTTGATAATCTGATACACACAGTGATGTGAGGCATGCTAAAAATCCAAGTCTTTTTCTTTAAGATAGAAGTATACAAACCATAGGTGTAGATTTCAGAGAGGAGGCGCAGGACATGTCCCCCTTTAATATTAAGAACATATGTGTTTGTCCCCCTCGGTAAAAATTAAAGACATTTACACTCTAAATTGATGCAGAAAATGCACAAATTGGTGCATTAAAAATCACCAAAACAGGAAATTAAGTGTTTGATGCTCACAATTTTCTGGCTAAGGACTCCCAAACCCCTGTTTCATGTGTCCCTCCGGTGCTGAAATGAAACCTTCGCCCTTGCTACAAACTAACTTACTAACACGGACCACTAGGAAGTAAATATCACTGAGAAGGGCACGCCTATTGTACCCTGTAAAAATAAGTGTGGCAGTTTTTAAAGTTAATGAAAACCATCCTTATCCTTGGGTTGTGAGTCCTTATGGAGGTATGAAAGTGTCAGGTGAGGGTCTATCCTTCCCTGTTTAATGTTGTATTTCAAGACAATATCTAAATCTTTCTTTTCCTTCCCAGCAAGAGATAAAAAAATGGAGTTGAGGGTGCTTTTAACTTCCCTGCACCTGGAAATGTACAAACTCTGCCAAGATGTTTCCTGGATTTCAGCTGTTACATGCTAACTGCCACACTAGGGGGTGAAACCAGACGCTTTAAGCAGGGCAATTTAATCCTTTTCTTCCAATGTACTTATTGATAAAAATGGAAATGACCACTCTGGATGAAGCCAAGAGACCTTAATCATAAACTCATCTTTTCAGAAATCCTAATACATTCATGGCATCTAACTGTTTTTGGACTAAATGTCTTGTTTGAAAAGATCTTTTGGTGTTTCCTCCAATTACAGTGAAATATTTTTACTCAAAAAGGAGCTGGCTACTTGTCAGCTTCAGATGTTACATGTGTTGCCATTTTAAAAAGTGAACTTCTGTGACCCAAATTATCTGGCGGCGGACTCTGGAATCTTACCAGTACCAGATGCGGTTTTTGTGATACAGCTTGCATGGTGCTGACTGTGATTTTTAGCAGTGATGCAGAGAGGGGTAGTTAACCCTCATTTGACCTTATTGATTATGCCTTCATCAGCTTGGCCTACCTACTGCTGTGTCATAAAGCAGGAAACAGAGATGGGCACTAAAATCTGACATTTCAGCAAATCATACAGCACATTTAAGAGGGGAGGGACTCAGAAAAAAAGACTTTTGCTCTATCACGTTTCGTGTGAAACACTGACTAGCACTTTAAATCATTAGATCTCTTTATCGTGCCAAACTCTTTATAAGGGAAGGGAAGGTCAATTAATCCAGGATAGAAAAGCATTTTATGCCATTGACTTTTCCATTCCCTCTGCTTCACAATGGTTACAGTTTCCTAAAATCAACATTTCCAAGCTCGACAAAAAAACCCATGAAATCTTTGGAGCCAAGTACCTTCTCGTCTCCAAGCCAGATCTACAGAGGGACCACAGTGCTATTGTTCTCAGAGATTTATGGACAATATGTCATCGACAGCCCTGCAGAAATATTTCCTTCCACTTAGAGACTGTGTCTGGGTGACCTCTCTCACTTGGCTGAACAAATGTCAACTAATCAATGCTAAACTTCTGTAGTCAGACACTGTTTTAAGCAAATGTGTTTTAAAAAATGCCTCTGTTTATACTGTAGTTTTTCATCATGTTAATTGTTCCACATTTTGGAAAATATTGTTTCGTTGCCTAAAATTAGATGAGAAGATAGCCTACTACATGTATAGGCTACTTGTCCTTTAAATATTAAACATAACAAGTTTAGCTTAGCTTAGCATTAATGAAACAGTGCGAAACAACTAAACTAACTAAAAAAAGAGTCTTCCTAACAGAACCTCTGAAGTTCACTGATCAACATGTTGCATCTTGTATGATTGTCAGGCTCCTGTTTCCTTCATGCTAAGCTAACCTAACCCCTAATTTTATGTTAAATGGAGAGATTAAAACAAAGCGCAGCAGAGGGCGTACTTCCTGCGGCAGCTGAGGAAGGTCAACTTGCCAAAAGCGATGGTGGTGCACCTCTACCCTGCCATCACTGAGTCCATCCTCACCTCCTCCATCACCATCTGGTACCCTGCTGCCACTGCCAAGGACAAGGGCAGACTGCAGAGCATCAGTCACTCTGCTGAGAAGGTGATTGGCTCCAATCTTCTGTCCCCCCAGGAACTGCTTGCCTCCAGGACCCTGAGGTGGGCAGGAAAGATTGTGGCTGACCCCTTCCACTCTGGACACAAGCTCAAAGGAGGCATCAACAAGGCCCACTGACATGGATTCTTATCCTTCCCAAGCCCCATCCCTGGACCAGTCCTTACTAAAAACTGAACTAAACTAAAATAAACTTCACACCACTCATCTATATGCATTACAATAAAAATAAAAACAGCACTGCTCTTCATTTTTGTTTGATATATTGTAGCTCAGTTTTTGAAACATTCACTTTTATTTGATGTTTTCTTACGTTACTGTCATGCACCGATACACCAAAGCAAATCCCTTGTATGTGAAAACCTACTTGGCAATAAACAAGATTCTGATTCTGATATGACAACGCTTATCGACCAGTTCTTCAAGCAATTTCCCCTAAATTTTGAAGCTTTAACACTACCTGGGTAGTCAGTTAAAAACAATTTCCAGAGCTGTTTTGACTTAAGTTTCTCTCTTGTCATACCTGCTTAAGATGCAAAGCTCAGTCTCATGAAACATGCCTTGACTAATAGCCTATTTACAGTCTTTACCTAATTTTTCCCTGTACATTAGTTTATACTGTGTGTGTATGGATCACTGTGTATGTGTGCGTTTATAGGGGAGGTTTCGTGAGTGGACGTGACCTTTGAAATACTCCAGGGAGTAAGTTTAGCAGGCAGCAAGAGCTTTAAACAGTAGTCGAGCTTTGATGAGGTCTGCTACTGCCCTCTGTATTTTAAGAAAAAAAAAAGCATCCAACCAGCTCATGCACTGCACCAGCTCCAAGCACACATCCTAAACACAGATTTAGTAAATTACAGCCTGCGCTTAGAGCTCTTTAAAAAGCTAACACTTTCTCTGATGCAGTTTAATGGAAAGCAGACCACATGCCAGCACACATGCACACACGTACAGTATATATGTGCAGTGGACTGAGGTCTACTGAGGTCACCAGCGCTGGTATAGGATATCCTGTTGATGTCACTCCAAGGATGAGGATGGTGTTAAAGGAGGGAAGACACAGCTGGAGTCGCTAAGCGTGCCTTTGATCCTGATGTGTTTGTTAGAAACCCCGGCAACAGAAAAGTTACAGCTCACAAATGTCTCCTCAGTGTCATGTCTTAAAGGGACAGTTGACCCCTAAAATCAAAAATACTCTACCCAAGTGCTATTTATCAGTTTAGATTGTTCTGGTGTGAGTTGCTGAGTGTTGGAGATATCAGCCGTAGAGATGTCTGCGTTCTCTCAAATGACTTTTAGCTACATGGCATTCGGCTTGTGGTGCTCAAAGCGCCAAAAAAAACATTTGAAAAACTAAACAGCAATGTTTCTTTCTAGAAATCATGACATGGAACTCAAGATAATCCACAGACCTTGCTGTGAGCAGTTTCATGTAGGAACTATTTTCCTTCCACTGAACTACCCCTGCCAAACTCATCACCGTGCAGAGGGAAGTGTGCATCTACTGCTAGCTCACCCAGCACCACTGAGCTAGCGTTACAGCTCAGCTGAGGAGGACACCATTAATGTTTGCATCTAAAGCTGTCACGAGCATGAGCCGCTCATCCATAAGCACGCTTCCTTCTGCTGGGTGACACGGTTGGCAGGTGTAGTTCGCTAGAAAGAAAATAATTCCTACATTAAACTGGTCAAAGCAAGGTCTGTGGATTATTCTGAGTAACCAGGTCATGACTTCTGGAAAGAGACATAGCTGTTGAGTTTCTAAAATGTATTCTTTCAGTGCTTTGAGTACCGCCAGCTGAGTGCCATCTAGTCCAGTTAAATCTGAGAGAAGGCAGACATCTGTACGGCCGATGTCTCCAGCACACTACAACTCGCACCAAAACAATTTAGATTGATGAACGGCAAAACAGCAACGGGTCAGATGCAAAACTCTGTGAAAACCAAAAGCATAATCACAACCTGAAAAAGCGTCTTGATACTTGGCTTGAAAGTGGAGCTTTTGTTGAGAAAAGAAGTCCTTGATCCACTGACAAAGAAACCCTGACTGTCTGGCCTCACAAGGCCTCTGCTTGCTCCAATATGTTGGAAACTAGAAAACAAAAACAAAATCCTTGTGCTCTCTCTGATCATATGTGTTTAATTGTGTTATATCTATGAAGATATTTATTGGAATTGCTGGTCCTACAAACAACCCTGCTATCTCTATATTGCATCTGGACCAGGAATGTGAATCCAGATGATGAGCCTTTCCAGACCCCTTTGGTCCAGCACACAATAAGGAAATGATACAATTAAGGAGAAAGAAGAGAGGGTGAATCTGTCAACATGCAACAGTAACTACCCCATGGATCAATACACTGAAATGTTGTTATGCTAGCCAAATTTGGAACAATGCTTTTACATGTGCCAACTTTCTTGAGTTCATTTTTGAGAGACAAGCACTTCACCATGTCCCAACAAAAGGCTGTGGTTTAGCAAGCTAAACTTTATCAATGACTGAGGATGAGAGGACTCTGGAGGATTTGTCATCTTGTGTTCTGACAGTTTTGGGGCTCGGCTGCAGAACTGTGATGCTGCCTTTTATATCTCATGTTTCAGTCTGTCAGGCCTAATAGCTTGGAGAGGCTGCCTTACAGGTGACACATGCACAACTTATAAACACCAATGAATCATTGTCAACATAATTCTTTGTCTTGATTTTTGTGTAATCATTGTGAACAAAATGGGGCCATAGTCAAGATGATTTGCAGCTTCAATCCCACAGCAGTGGCCACTTATTGTACGTGTTTCTTAAAATTATGACCACATTTTCCATAAACTGCTTCTTTTTGCAAAGAGCATCTTTATTTCTTCTGGTTGGGAGGTTTCATCTTTGCTTATCTGAAGAAGATAAACACACTGGATAAACATCAAGATTTTGCTGAGGGTCTTTTAAAATCCTTCCTTCTGTCATTGTAAGAAACTATTGCTCAGTTTGCACGGGGAGAGCAGAGGCCTCGTCTTGCTTTGAATCTTGATCTGATCCAAGAGGGTGAGTGAGTTCAGATCTGAACCCACAGCAAATGACTTCTGGGGACTGGTGTTGGTTGCAAATGTCTCACCAGTGGGGCAGTCTCAAGAAATTATGAAGGCTTTCAAAGGTCCAGTGTGTAGGGTTTAGCAGGGTATGTTGGCAGACATGTAATAAAATAGTATGCTTTCTTTAGTGTATAATCACCTGGGAATAAGAATCGATGAGTTTCATAACCTTAGAAAGAGCTGTGTATATCTACAGGGAGTGGAGTCTTCATTTATATAGATCTCCGTGTTGCATTGTCATGTTTCTAAGGTGGCCTAGAGCAGACAAACCAAACACTGGCTATACATAGGGTCATCATCAGCAGCCCTTCCATGACGAGCAGCATCAGAAAAAAACAGATTTTTTAAAAAATGTGAAACTGCTTTGTTCAGTGTTTTTACCAGTTTGACTCACTGGGTTCATTTGTTTTGGAGAGGAAGAGGCTTCTGCAGATAATTCAGCTTCCAGTAAAAACCGCTTAAACATCTGGATCAGAAAACAAAATGATGAGCACACATTAGCAGGTGCTGGGCTTGTGGCCCATCTGCAATGAGCTGTACAGCGTTGGAGAAACATTGATTTGTAATGTGAAACTGCTTTTTGTTAAGTGTTTTTACCTGTGTAAATCAACTGGTTTGTTTGTTTTGCAGAGGAGAACACGGTCTCACTCTGACGTCACAAATCTGGCGCTTGGGCAGTGACTTGCGACATCAGAAACCAACGAAAAAAGGCGGCCTTTAACGTCATCATGGTACGCGGCCGGTTGCCTTTATAGTTTGATGGCGGCCGGCGGCGTCAGAGGGAAATGCGGCAAGACAAGGATGAAAGATAAGGCAGCCAATGTGTGAATGGGGCGGGTGAGAGGGGTGGTGGATGGGTCCAACAAACATTGACTTTCACCCGAGAGAGCGGAGTTCACGTTCTGTAGGATTCTACAGCCAAAACCTGTTCTTTTTTCCTAAACCTAACCACATGTTTTCGTTGCCTGAACCCCAGCCATGTGTGTTTGTTGTTGAAGGAAAAAAAAAAAAAGCCAATTTACGGTGTTGCACCGATGTAAAGCGTTTATTTTCAAAGAGAATGTATGTAAATAGTAAATTTCCTGTGAAAACGGAAGTGTATCTTGAAAGGAGACAATGCATGTAACAGGCAGAACTTGACACGGTGTCCCAGAACGTCAACAACCAACGCACCCAGGGTACCTTGCACGTCATATGTGGACATGCAAAGTCGGAGTGAGAATGTGTTGCAGAGGAAGATGCCTCTGCAGATAATACTGCTCCTAGAAAAAAAACCTCCTGAACATCTGGATCAGAAAAAAAAGGTGAGCACACATTCAGTTATCAGAGACAAAGGGTGGGCACACAAGGTGAGAGTCCTGTCTGTGATGAGCAGAACAATATCAGAGAAACACTGATTTGTAACGTGAAACAGCTTTATTCTTTTTTCCCCCCTAGATTTAATAACCTGGTCTATTTTTGGAAAGGATGAGACCTCTGTAGATAATTTGTCTCCCAGTTAAAATCTCCTGAATGTCTGGATCTTAAGTTGTCAGAGAAAAAGGATGAGCACACACACATTAGCAGATAAAGTGGCTAATCTGTGATGAGGAGAACAACATCGGAGACACAGTGATTTGTAACATGTATTTGAGTTTTTACCAGTCATAATCACCTGATCTGTTGGTTTTGGAAAGGAAGACACCTCTGTGAATAATTCGGCTCTTAGTAAAAAACCTCCTAAGGAATCTGTACTGGGAATTCATGGTAATCTCCTACATGTTTGGCACTTGGGAGAAGTTTCAGCTGGTCGTAATCTGTAATCCTCACCACTAGATGCCACTAAATCCTACACACTTTCCATTTAAAAGTTAACCTCATAATGAGTTCTTGATGTTAAAATGCTACATTTGGTGTCAATTGAGTGACAAAGCTCCTGAATGTTTTTTATTTGAAATGACTCATGACTGCCTGCTGAACAGTGCCTTCTTCTTTTAGTGCAGTGACTTAGAGACAGACGGAGGGAAAAGTCAAGAAGTGGAAAAAATTTTGGAGAGGGCAAGCGGGGACATGAGAGTTAGGTAACGAAGAAAAAGAGGGTGGGTCAGGGGTGCAGTGGCCAGACAGCTGAAGAGGACGAAGAATCTGAAGATGATAGTGTCACTAAAATGAAAACCACCTGCAAATTAAAATCTCCGAAGAAACCCGAATCTTCCCTGCAGCCTGGGACTGATCACAGTGTCCTTGGGGAGGTTATATTTGCTCTACAGAATCAGCTCCAAATGAGGCTCTCTCACACTAACAGAGATGAGAGGCTGTATCCAAATAAAACTGCCGTATATTAACATTCACACGCACATACACACAGAATGCAGGCACACAGAAAACACAAAGTACACTGTGTTTTTTTTTTTTTTGGTACACTTCTGATAAAATCCCTTAAGGTTCTCTGGACTCACTGTTCACTTGCCTCCTGTCAAGTACAATCTGAAATCTTCTTGCTTGTTTCTTCCCTGCAATCTCCCATTGCACCACCGTTAAAATCACCCTCAGAGAACCACCACATCAGAGGGCGACAGACCTTTAGCATTAGCCAGAGCAGAACAATGCTGGCGTGTTTAGCAGTGTGACAGATGGACAGAATGAAAGAAAGAACAAGAGGAGCCACAAGCCATACGAAGGGTCTCGTTAAAACCATAGCCCCCTGCCATCTTTATTGGGCCGCAATCATCACAGCGGCCGAATAAAAAAGCACGGATGCCTGGCAAATCTTCACAGGAAATCTGTAGCTCTCAGGGAAGTGTTTCATATTATTCAAACCCATGGCTATAATGCAGAGTGAAATATTATCCCATTATTCTATTAGTATAAACAAGAACTCCTATGTTCAGTGTCAAGAGATTCTTTTGTGGTTACACTGCACACCTGGCGCACACTGCGAGGTGCCCCAGCAGTCATCAAAGTAGTTTCTGTGTGCGCCTATTGCGGTGGACCTAATGGTGTACAAATGAGACGGCCTGTTAGGCTTCCTCTCACACCTTCAACCCCACATGGCGCCCATATTTCCCTTCACACACACTCATGCACACGTAGAAAGAGTGCTTAGCATAGCACAATAAGCTCATAACTATCAAAGCCGTCCATTTTTCAAACTCTTTCCTGTCTTTGTTGTCGAACCCGCCCTAGGTCTCTCTCTGATGTCCAGGAAATTAACCAGTTGGAGCGCAGGTGAGTGTGTGTGTAGCTAGCATCAGAGGCCAAGCTGGCTGCTGGGAAATGTGATAAAGCTAATGGCACCACTCAGCAATCACCCAAGGCAATAGCATGTGGTCAAAATCATGAGCACATAATTTTGACGACCGGTCTGAGAGAGATGTGAGGGGGAGGAGAAAGGAAATTTTGGGTTTAGTTTTAGCTTTCAGGTGTCCCACTTTCGATTCCAAAAGTTACTAAAAAAGAACTGAACTTTGTATTAGTTTGATTAAAAAAAAAGACAAAGAGTTTCTTTCGTGAATCCTAGTATTAGATTTTTTCCTGGAAGCTGATCAGTAACAAAAACAAACTCTGCGGATGACCTCATGAGAGCAACTTAATGCGTCGACTCTTTCAACACTGACCCAGTTGCTGCCGAGATGATTCATTGCACGGTGATGTTATTCCCTCAATAATTTACGCCACTATCATTGATAGAGCCAGAGCAGATTCTTTCTCTTTGGCATGATTTACATACCATCTGCATACAGGCTTTCTGCATTTACCAGCGCTCTGAATCCCTTGTCTCTTAAATGAGCTCTGACGTGCCTTTGTATAATTTCAGGGCAAAATAGCATACTTAATATATCCATCATGTAGAACAATTTCATCACAATTTAAGAAACATTCCACGTAAAAGTAGAAAAAGATGTGTGTCTTCTTCAATTGTTATTGTTGAAATATTGTGCTGAAGCTGTGAGGAGGGCTACGTTTTGTTGCTGTGGCGGGTAGAAAGTAATGTGGCAGCATCAAGGAATGCATGTTGAGGTTTCCAGTTCAAATCATCACTGAGCTTTATTGTTTGTGTGTATAGGCATGTTTTCACAGTCCCGATTCTCTGAAAGATGCCCCACGTGCTATCTATATATTCCTGTGGCGTGTGTATGCATATGTGGCTGGCGCATACTGTGAATGTACGCCAGTCTCTCAGCAGTCTGCCATTTGATGGGAGTCACATTTAATAAATACACGATGGAGTGTTAAAGACCCGGAGGGATTCTGACAGAGTGTTCATATTTTTATTCATTAAAGGAGCTAATTGTTGGGTCGAGCTGACTTTCATGACAGTTGTAACCGCAAACTCTGCAATGAATTCAACTTTGGGAAGACTTAGGGACAAGTTTGTGGGTCTCCAACACATATGTGTGAGCTTGACGGAGGATAAACATTTATGGCTGTGTCAGCTTGTCATTACACCCAGCTGATTAATTGTGCATGAGCAAGAAGTCATCAGTTAGACGCGCACAAATGGAGGTGATTAAGCGTGAGGATGAATTTTAAAAAGTTTTCTCAGCTTTTGAATGATCTATCCCACATAAAACCTTCTTGTTCTCCCTTTTTAAATAAACGCACACACCGGGACATCACAGCTACACACACAAACACACACTCCTCCAGCTGCCACCGCTCTCAGACCGTCACGTCTAATCTTAATCTAGCTCTGTTTATTATTCCTTACAAGCAACTTCCACCCTCTCCATGGAAACGCTCACTATCCCTGGCAATTTGCTGTCTAATCCATAGTCAGATTGCACGAAAATAGTCCTGTGTACGGTGATTACAGAGCTCAAAAATCAGTGGTCACTGTGATGTGGACAGCCGGTGGGTATCCTAAGCGGTGCAGCAGATTTTCTGGTTGCGGTCGCACACACACACACACACACACCACCTTGCTTTTCCATTTAGGGCTATCTGAGTGTGCGGAGAATGATGGGAAACACAGTGACCACTTTGTCCCCGTAAGCCCTGCGCACAACCGCCTCTATGGCATGGGCATGATGGCGTCCATGTGTATAGTGTATGTATGAAAGCTGCAGTAGTTAAATAATAACTGCCTAATGCATGGAAAATTTGGGAATAAAACAGTGGTTGCCTGGAAGAGAGACGAGCACAACCCCCTTGCCACAACCTCAATATCCCCAAATCCCTGTACCCGACACACTTCACCAACATGAAACAGACTGCCTCTCCAAAGCACGGTGATATTTCAGAAGAAAGCATTAAGTCGTGCCTCTGAGGCAAACTGAGAAAGAAAAGCAACAATTAGGTTAAGAAAGAAGGGGAGCGTCAGAGAGGGAAAAGACATTTAGAACAAAACAAAATCAAAAAAAAAAAGGAGAAGGGTGCCAGCTGGGGCCACGTGGGTTGTATAACAAATGTCAGCCCCCTCGAGCACTCAGGTTTACAGAACTCTGTGACTTTGAGTGACTTTGAAAACCAGAGAGCAGGCGAAATGAAGTCATGATGATGTCAGCCTCGTACTCTGAGGTGACAGGCAGCTCACTGTCTGCCTGATAGGCACCGTTACTGCAACACAGGGAACGGGGAAATGAAGACTGCCTCGTAAAGTTTCATGGAACGGGACTGAGAAATGGGTGGATTTCTCCCAAAGCACTGAAAATAAACAAAATGTGGTAGTGGATCACACACACACAAAGGAGGAATTATTTTACAGAGCCTGAGAGGAATGCACTTAGCCAAATTAACACGTTTTTTTCTGCATGTTGCGTGCCAACATCAGAGCAGAGCAGATGCCATTGTGCGCAGTAGTCCCTGTGCGATGTTATACTGAAGCCTCCACTAATCATACATGGTAAAACTAAGTATTTGAATGCAGTGTAGCGATATAAACAGATAGAGGTGGAACTAAAACCACTCTCCTTGTCCTACAGCACCAATCTGATCAAAAGGCATTCCTGCCAAGATGTCAGAGTCATCTTTTAAAGCAGTTTTTCACATTTGCTGAACCATGTAACCGAGTGTATTATATTCCAAGCTCATATGGAAGTAGGCATGCTGGGAAAAAAAATGAAAAATTAGCTGCCAGTGTTGGCTTCTTTAGACATTCATAGCGATCTCACTCATTTGCTGTTGTTTAAAAGAATTATTGTCAAAATAATAGCTGTTACAAATATTTGAATTACTGCAGTGCAGACCCCAATCTTATTTTTTTCCACTCCTATGGTTGTGAGGAAATATTTTGGAGCGTTTGCAAATATTTATACCCATGACTTTGTGTTGCAGCCTGCCTATTCATGCGCTTCTGGTGTGCTAAAAACCAAATGTTCAATAAAAGAGAAATACGGCTGTAAATGAGAGAATACCTCCCTGGTGGTAGGTAATCACTGGTAGCTCATACAGTGCTCTTTGTAAAGCCAGAGGCCTTATTCCAAAAAACACCTCACCGCACGGTCGTCTCCAAGCGGCCTACCTGGACCTTGAATCGTGCAAAAGTAGTGTTTATGATTTCCTCACCAGTCAAAACGGTTTACAGAGAGTATTTAACAAATGTCACACATGCATCCAAAGTTTCTCTCCGTCTGTTTTGAATCAAAGCCATCGGGACTACACAGTTGTTGGTGGAAAAATGCTCACAATTTGGACCTTGCAGTGCTCTTTTTGTCTCTGTGAAGTGAAGCATAATTGAATAAATATGTCATGTAGAAAGGGTGTTTAGATGGCAGACGAGGCACAGTAAATATTTGGGTCTTGCTGACTGCCAAGCTGCAAGGGGACGAGGGAGTTAAAACCTCCAAGGAACGACTTGCTGGTCTAAACCTTAGCACAGTGTGAACTCGGTGTAGGTCAGGCATGTTGACACAAATATGCCTACTGATTTCATAAATCAGTATTGTCTTTTACTGGCAGCTTCTATGAATTCTTACACTACAGCAGTATAAGTACAATAAAGGAATACCTCTTCCCCAAAATGACCATTTGTATATCAATTACTCATCCTGCGCTACGTTGAATTTGTGAAGAAAATGTTTTTCTTGCATGCCTCTGGTGAACAAAGAATCCAAAAATGGAGAAAATTCCCAACTGATGCCTCAATCGGTTAGTTTGTTTGTGTCATTTTGTGACTTTGGTGTTGTAAAGTCACAGCAAAGTCACACAATAACATGATCAAACCACCAATTGAGGCAGTGGTAGACCAGCAGCTTTCATGTTCAGCGAGGTAAAATTACTGTATTTGTCAATGGAGTCTGACTTTGGAGAGAGCATGGATAAGTTTCACTTTCAGTTAAGTTCATGGTCAGAAAGGAATGTCTGTGTGGGGAGCCCAGTCTCACAATCCGACGCTTGGGCAGTGACTTGCGGTGTCAGAAACCAACGAAAAAAGGCGTCCTGTCACGTCTGCATGATACACGGCCGGTTGTCATTATAGTTTATGGCACCTGGCAGCATCAGGGGGAAACACATGGGACAAGAACGAAAGTTAAGGTGGCAAAAGTCCGACTGGGATGAGCGGGAGTGGTGCGGTGTTTGCATCCAGTAAGATTTTAAAGCCAAACCCTGCTCTTTTTTCCTAAACCTCACCATGTGCTTTTGTTGCCTAAACCCAACCATGTGTGTTTGTTGTTGAAGGAAAAAAAGGTCAATTCATGGTGTTGTATGGACGTAGTACATTTATTTTGAAAGAGATTGTAGATAAACATTAAATTTCCTGTGAAAACGAAAGTGTACTTTGAAAGAAGACAATGCATGTAACAGGCAGAACTTGACACGGTGCCCTAGAACGTCAACAACCAACGCACCCAGGGTACCTTGCACGTCATATTTTGATGTGGAAAGTTCATGACTATACGTCAATAGGAGGAGTGAGAATGTGTTGGTCTGGGAAGTAGTGCATACAACTGGATAAATGAAACACACTACATGAGTCGTGTGCAGCACCATAACGCAAACACGTGAAGCCCCCTGCAGCTAACACCAAGTGGGACCCTTTCCTGCAGCACAAGGCAGGTGAATTTTAATCATATCTTTCACAGTGAGTATACTTATCATTCCAAACACACAACAAAACTGTTGTAACTGTTGGAGCTTTTTAACATTACAAACTGTCAAAACTGCTGTCAAGCTGTCAGAGTCACACTGGGCGCTCCCTCATCGGACACTGAAGCTGAGTCTGTCGGGTGTTGGGACATTGGGCTCTCCCTCACCTGATTGTAAAGCTGCGGAATACATGGTAGTCTCACTGTTATTTGATGCTAACACTACTGTGGTGTTGGCCTCATCTGTAATGTATTCTTCCTGTCGATCGCTATGTTTACAGTCAGGCCTGCCTGTCAACAACTCCCCCTTGAAGGGATGTTTTGATATACTTATGCTGTCAATACATTTATTTATAGAGTGCTTTTCATTGTGCTCAAAGACACTTATTAGTTTAAAACAATCATAAAATACACACAGCATCATTCACACATTTAAAGCTGTTTGAAAAGATGAGTTTTGATGAGTGATTTGAATCGGGAGAGGTCAATAGAGTCTCAGATGTGTTTGGGGAGAGAGTTCCAGAGGGAGGGGGCGGCTACGAGGAAGGCTCTGTCGCCCCAGGTCCGGTGCTTGGTCCTGAGTGGTGGAGTCAGGAGGTTGGCATCAGAGGAGTGGAGGCTGCAGGAAGGAATGTGGCAGTGGAGCAGGTCAGTGAGGTAGGAGGGGGCCTGGTTATGAAGGGCTTTGTAAGTGAGGGTAAGGACTTTGAATTGGATGTGTGTGGGACAGGGAGCCAGTGGAGGTTCTGAAGGATGGGGTGATGTGTTCATAAACATGAACCACTATGACTATTATTCATCAAGAATTTTCCCAGTTTTTGGATTCCTTGTTCACCATTAAGACATGTGAGAAATTCAAGATAACACAGTTTGAGTAATTGATATACAAATGGACACTTGGGGGGTGAAGTATTTGTTCAAATGAGAATTGATGTTAAGCTATGCTCATCATTATATTTCAATGCATGTGTTACTGTATACACTTTGCTTTCGTTTGTTTGCTCCTGAGTAATAATATAAAGAGCCGAGGAAGACTAACCTTTAAATTAAGTTTAGTAAGTTAGTTTTGGGAAGAAGCAGGACTGACATAAGAAACACATTTGAAAAACACACATCACATCATCAGTGGCTCCTGTCCGTCTCCTGCTCTTATCAGTCTGGAGTCTGGACTTAACCTTGTTTACCATGTTTACGATGCACTCAGGACTGTCGACTGTAAAATTATGTTCGTCTCTCTCTTCACAGACCATTTAGTTGAGAGAGACCTTGGATGATGTGGACTACACGGTCCAGGTCACATGCTGAGGGATGCACACAGGTCACATCTCTGCATTAAAAGAGAAGTACTTGATGAAGTAGAGATGAATAACCCCCTGTGCAGTGCTCAACACGCTTTGAATGCACCAAAGTAGATTTAGTAGAGACACTGCAGTGCTGAGGGGGTTTCAAAACCAGCAGTAAAGCAATCCCTGCTTGTTATTCAGACTGTTGGAACAGTCTTCTGTGGGTTTTTATTTTGTCATATTGCGCTCACGCGAGCTTTGTTAATGGCTGCAGCAGTTGAAGGAGGAGAGAGTCCTTTCTGCAGTCCAAAACAGATAAAATATGCTTTTGAACTTGCACCCAGTGATCGGTTCTCATAAAAATAGAACCTGAGCTCCTCTGGTTTGTCCTGTTGTGGCCTCAGCTTAACTTCTCGGTGCCTCTTCATCTTTCTCCAAGTCTCTGTATATTTTTGTCACTTTGCCAAACTAGCTCAAACATCCTTATGAACAAATATGAGCTTTGTTGGAGTCTTTCCATCTCCTGGCCCTAATCCCTCTAAAAGCTCACACAGCCCTCCACAATGTAAACATATTGTGACCTGTACTGTGTGTGGCACTGGATGGGAAACCACCACTACCTTATCTTGATTATTGTCCCGCAGCAAAGCAATTTATTGGAAAAGGAATCCTAAACTCTTCCAAAAAAACAAACAACCAAACAAAGTTGAAGCGGTGGGAGACGACTGCTGTGGACATAAATCACACTCGAAGAGGGATGTAGAAAATTCTCCAGCTTCTGCCCTGGCTCCAGCCACAGACAGCTGTGAGAATTACAGAGCCGATTTTGGAGTTTTTCTTGACCATTTTCCAGACTCAAAGTAGCCTTAAGTTTCTGCCTTCTGATTCCAAGAAGATAGACAAAGTTTCGAGAACACTGTATCATAAAACATTGAATATAATCTATCAACTCCTTCTGTCTGAATGTAAATTTATACCCTCAACTTTATTGAAAAAATAACAGATTTTGCTTTTGGGATAGTTTTGTGCTCTCTATGCTAACGCCAGGTTCTGCTGAGTTTCATTCAGTGGATGAGACGCATTCAAAGACCTCTTTGGATGAGATGAGCAGACTGCATAAATTCAAATAAGCTGTGCTAATTTATTACCAAATGTTTGGGGTTTAACATGATTTAACAGTTAATAAATTTGCTTCAGTGGTTGGAAAAGGGTGTTGGATTTGTTGCTAGCTGCTTTCCACAAATCAGTGTTAACCTTCAACATTCAAGTTCATCATTTTTTTCCAGCTAATTATTATCCTGCCCTCACTCAAGCAGTGTCGGGCCACAGAAAGGCGAACGCCTCTATTTTCAATCATATGCTGCACTATGCTCCACTATGACGTACAAACCGTTCAAATGTGAGTAAGGGGCAGGTCACAATGGTTACGTGATGAGGTGTGAGGAGGTACCAAACAATATGGCATCCGCCGCAGGATGTGCTTCTGTTCCGCCGGAGTCAAAGGTCACAGCCTTGTTATCTTCATGGGACAACACTTCAGTGCAACAATAAACAGGAAGCAGCTGATACAGAAGGGTAACGTGAGGGACGACTTATCTCCTCCGACGAACTTGACCCTCTCATCTTCCTCTTCCTCTGAAGTCTCTGACACACGCTTTACAGGCTGAGCCAAGGTTCAGACATCCCATAACACACGCACCACACATGCATATACATAAACAAAAGAGTAACTGTTGTCACATAAAGCTGCAAATTTTATTTTGGGGGAGCCAAGGATGACAGAACAACGGAAGGGAGTGTGTTTGTGCGTGTGTCTTGTTTGCTCTGGGCGTATGAATCTGATCCAGGACATTAACCTTCGGCACTGAAACAAATATTCAGCATGCAAAGAAAGTCTTTGTCCATATGTCACGTAATCAAATACCAATAGAACAGCCACTAGGGGAGAAGATTATGGTAACTGCAGGGCTGCACAAACTACTTTCGGTCAGTCATCTTTTTCAACTAAAGAAATATCCTACATCTTTAAAATGCCCTGCAAAAGTAAATAAAAAACACAAACTGATCTAACTGATCTAAAAACACTGAACAGGTGAAACACTGGCTAAAACAAAGCCAAACCTGTGATCACTGATCCCGGATTGTGCACTTTTAATTGCACACACACACATGGATACGTACCCATAGATAGAGAAAAAGATACACACAGATCAGCATACATACTCATAGAGACTACGATCATGGAGACACACACACCCATAAAATTATGCACATGCACGCCCGTATATTGCCATGAAATAGAAAACATACGCATGTACACACATACAAATATGCAACATATATACATTACAGTCTAACCAGGGACAGGGGACGGCTAGAAACTCTATGTGCACTACTCAATTTCATGTCATGGTAACCAGTTAGAATGTTTTTTGCTTTGTCCCTGAAAAATTAACTAATAAATAAATAAATAAAATTGGATTAGTAAAAAATGTGCAATTTAGCAAAAGAGCTTTGTGTAAAATAACACCCTTTTCATCTCTGTTTTATAGTCCCCCCAAACCCCACACACAGACTCGTTATCGATTCTGTCTAAATATGGAATCACGGTGGCACATTAACAGCACAATTTTAACAACAGTTCCACGCGGCAACACATCTGGCTTGCAACACCCACTAAATCCGTTCCCGTCTCTGCTGCTTTATGTGTGTGGTGAGTGAGTGAGGGTGGCGTGTAGAGGTGCGACTCATTCTTTCCCACGATGCTGTGCATCAGCAGGCCAGGAGCAGGGAAGGAAGCAAGGGAATGGAATGCTGAATGGCAAATACACACACACACACACACACACACACACACACACACACACACACACACACTCAGGACGCATTCAGGAACCTCCTGTGCCCATAGTGCAGAAGCTGGCCAGTAGATGGGCTTATACAGGAAGTTCTCAGCTTTGGCTACTTCCTGTTTGCTAGACGCTTGTATTAGAAGCACATTGTGGAGTAGAGAAGCCTTTCAGCAGCCATTCACCAAGTTTAATGAACCAATTCGAGAGTACTCTAGTATTCTATAGCTGCTGTAGCTGATTGTCCGCTCTCTGCACGCATAATAATTTTTAGTAACATTGACATTTCAACTTTCCCCCATTTTATTCCTATGGAACATAAATATAGCTGAAACAGCTGTCATACACACAAGGTTTATATTTTTACTTGTGTAAAATCAATCTGCACAAAAATGGTTTTGTAATTACAAAATTCTTTATTATATTTCCATTAAATTCATGTCTCATGGTCAACAAGGTTTTACAACAGCCAGTCAGCCAGCAGCTAAATAGTTTCCGCACAGCCTACACAATCTCAGTTTTAAATCGAAGCGGCTCTGATTTAGTGGATCTGCCTTCTTGGGGTATTTGCTTTGTAACAATAAAACATTCTGATAGAGGGAGGAAGGGAGGTGTCATGGAGAGATAAATTAACAGGGGGGGAAGACTGCGACAAGTGTGCAGAAGAGGCGGATGCAGTCTGCAGGTATTGTGTTGATGTGACATCCAAGTCATGCAGAGAAGGAAATTGGAGCATGATAAAAAGAGAGGAAAGGGAGGGAAGAGGAAAGTTATAAAAGGTGTCATAAAAATAAAGAGTCCCAAGTGAAGAGATGCAGTGATAGGGGCCAAAACACCAACACAACACAGCTTCCGAAATTATTTCCTGGGAGCTAGTCCCTGTGGCAAAATTAGGATTTGCATCTTGCGGCGGACTCATCAACAATAACCAGCGGGGTTACTGTACAGAAGTGTGTTAATGGCTTGTTTTATTTTTAACAAGAAACAAGATGAGTGTAGCTCCGGATAGTTACATCTATAAGAGAGATATAAGAGAGGTGAGTGCAATCATCTTCCCAACAAAGGGAGAAAACCTCAGATGGATTGCGACCCACAAATTTCCTCCATCATACAAAACCTGGAAGCTCGTCAGAGGAACTGTTTAATCTCCCTCGCTGATATCAGCCTGCATGTAAAGATACAGAAAGAGAAAGGCGGGCTACAACTGCAGTGTTAAACCTGGACTGCCGCTTTCCTGTTTTCACTCTTTACCTCGAGATCACCGCTCGATAAGAAAAAAGTTACGACCTTCATGCTTGAGCGTATAAGATAAGATTCTCAGCAAATGTTCAGCTAATGCTGGGAGGCCGTGTTCAGGTGCAGCTTGCCAAGTGGAAGCAGGCCAGCCTCTGAAGTAGAGCCTCTGAAGTTATAACGGTTCACTCAGAGAGAGACGGGTTTTAACATCTCTTTCAACTCTAAGCACATTATGGAGATGACGTAATTCAAGATAAGGCTGAAATATGAAGCTCAGAATTAGCAGAAATCTTCGCTGAGTGAAAAGAGGATTTAATGATGGATTTCGGAAAGTACAGTACTGTATATAGCAGGTACTTTAGGGGTGAACGGCTGCCATGATGATATCACAAATTCAGACATAATTTCCATTTGGCTGTGGAACACTTTGTGTGATATCATTCTGCGAAGCTCTCGGGAAGTACTCGCTCTCTGAGCTCCTAATAACAATGCCCTTTTCCTGCTCTGTCATTCCACCTTCTATTTATCCTCACAGTCTCTCCCTAAAATAGTCCAAAAGCTGCACACGCACATACAGACAACTCGCCTAAACAATGCACATGTAAAAATCCCTGAAACGGCTAAAAACGTCAGGAGGAAACCACACATAACCAACAGGAAATAGGGTGCCAACACCCAACAAAATGGAAACACAGATATTTTTTCCCTCTGCTGGCAGAACAAAAGCAATTATCCCATAGATTTTACATTCAATACATCTTATTCCTAAATGTTTAAATCCTGGTCCCCGTTCAGTGACATCTGCAGAAATGAACAATGTCGTAGCTTTGAAAGAAGAGCCAAAGTCATTGGGCCGGTGTGTGGTTGCATGGTAGGCAGGCTGGCCTCAGAGTAAAGTAAGCTATAATAATCTCCCTAAGAATACCCTGCAGGCACAGATGAAGACAAATACAACTCTATTTGTTGCCAGTGGCAAAGGAAGAGAAAAAAGAAAAAAGCTAGTGACAGAGCCCAAAGTGTTACAGTGTGCTGAGAAGACATGAAGCTTGCACAATATTTTAATGTAGTTTTGAAAATGTCCAGGATTTTATAAATGTGACATGCTCCTCTCTAGTGTGAAGATGAAACTGTTGAAAAAAAAAAAATGTTGTCATTTTATATTTTTCTTATGTCAGTAAATCCCATGAAAGACCCAAACCAAAAACACAGTACTCTATCTGTCAATACTTTCTGACTGTCCAACCTGATTTCATCCCTACTTGTCATATTTTGCCCTGGGTGTTACTGAAATGATGGGGGGGACAGCCTTTCGCTTTCTATCTTAACGCAGAAGGGGTCGGTGGTTAGTTTTAGGCAACAAAGCTACTTAGTTATGGTTAGGAAAAGATTGTGGATGTTGCCAAAAAACACCCGCCTTTGAATGCCACGAACGTGGCCAGAGAGGCAGTGGCATGTCACTGAGAAACAACCGTGCCACAAACCCTGCAACCAGTGTTGTTGTTGTTTATTGGTCTCAAACACCGCCCACTGGGACAAAGACTGGTGTTTGTTGGACCCACTTACCTCCCTTCCCACTAACCATGAGCGGAGTTTCCAGCTCATTAAACTATGTCCGTTGCTCTGAGGGTGTTTTCAGACCTAGAGTTCGCTTGCTTTGGTTCGTGTTCTCACGGCAGCATTTACAAGCTGACCAGACCAAATGCCTTGCGTGAGAAAGCTGCTCTTGATTGGTTAGAATTTCCAGGAAGTAAACAAAATGTTGAGGAAGAGTACACTTGCAGGATAAATGTGACACTAATGTCACAATGGAGGGACAACTACGCAGGTTGATTTTAGCGCTGGTCATCGTGGACTATATTGCTATCATTGTTCATTTTAGGCAAACCATACAGTTTGAAAACGAGGCGCGGCTCCAACCAGAAAACAATGTTTTGATGCATTGGATGTGCTGAATGTGCATATTAAGGCAGTACAGGAGGAGGCGCACATTAATAATCCTCCAGGACTGTAACATGCTCATGTTTAACCCAAACAATGTGTCATGTGACTGCAGTTGGTTCAGATCAAGGTTGGGACATGTTCTCACCATGAACAAACCGCAGTTCTTTGTTACCAGACCAAGACCACCTCTTCAAGACGGTCTCAGTCCGTTGTTTTGTTGTGCACCTGAGTGCAATTGCTGTGTTCTCACCTGCCCAAATGAACCGCACTTAGGGGGAAAACTAACTTGAGTTCGACTGGACTGAACCAAACAGGGCAGGTCTGAAAGCACCCTGAATATCTAATAATGATGCAGGTGGGTTTAGCTTGTAGCCAGTGGAAAGCGTGGTGCATCTTTCACAGACGTTAAAGGGTGCCAGACACCACCCAAGTGGCATATTTTGATGCTGACCAGGCCTGAACTTTCTTTTTAAAAATATTATAATTATTTCCCAAAAAGGCTAAGCACTGTAGTTTATAGCAAATGTTATGGAATAAAAAGTGTATTAGTTTGGGACTATTTTCAGATGCGTAGTGATACATACTTATGTTTGTGAGTATTTTCAGCACCAGAACAGCTCATGCTGAGTCGACTCAAAATGAATTACAGTGCCCTTGTTCATTATACTGATTGAACATGTTGCCCAGTACAAAGGTTTATGGGCTTTAATCATTTTTGGACGACAGTGGAGGTCTGAGCCACAGAGGAATAAACTGTATCAGGCACTGGTTGCACAGGCAACACCTCAATCAAACAAGGATCAGTTTATTGTTTATTTTGGTCTGTTCATGGGATTTGTTGACAATAAGAAAAAAATCAGACTGTTGCCGGACTTAGACTTTAAAACACTAAACTGTGGATAACATGATCTCTTCGCTCACAAGAGTTACAGAACTCTTTTTGAATGAAACCTTTATGAAGGCCAGACAGTGATATTTTGGCCATGGGAAAGGAAGGTCTGATTAAGCCACCACTCTTTCCTCTCTTGGCACAGAGTCACTGAGTGAAGCTGTGACCTCATCCCATCCTGCCGCACAGGAAAGGTGGATCAGATAGCCGGGGCCGACACCTGCACGGACACAGGGTCACGCGTATGGTCGAGGGAGAAAGAGACAGAATCAAGTGACAAAAATAAGAAAGTTAATGTATGTGCAGGACGGTAGATATAAACTTGTGTCTCAGGAAAGGGACTGAATCCAGGGAGATGAAGTGATAACAGTTGAACGAAATAAGACATGGTGGAAAGAGACACATTAAGCCCTTTTTGGGGTAGAGCTGCCAGGATATACAGAGCCGGGATATTATGTTGCTCGCCTGTCAAGGAATTATTTTAGACATATTTTCCAAAAGGATTTTACTCAGAGGAAGAATACTTGTTATGTTACAATACTCACCAGCTTTTTTTAAGTGATGAAATCTAAAAATTAGTCTCAGTCCACTGCACATTAAAACATGCCAATTTGGCTAATTTGCTGCTTTGATTCCCATCACAGTTCTGCGGTCAACTGTGTGTGTTTGTATAGGAGCGAGAGAGGGACCTGGCCAACAAGCCCAATCATACAGCCAATATAGACAGGCCCCTCCATTAGCTCCTAACGATGCATTTCCAATTGACCTCACAGCTTCTAGCTAACCACCATGTCACACTTATTTCTATGTTATGTTTACAGTAACCATACTGTAGGTCCAAGATAATTAAAATCTGTATAGAATATCAGATGATGCTCAAAAGGCCAGATTAAGTCATTTGTAACGGGTCTCTGGGAATTTGTGGCCGCTGTTTTAATCAGTTCCGTTATGAATGCATGGAGTTGGGATACATACAAGGCTTATCTAAGACTTGGCAGGCTATAAATCTTGGAGGTGTGCTAAAGATTTGAAATGTGGACCGGGGTGATCATGGTCAGGCTTTGGTTTTTGAGGTTAGAGGGAGGAACTGACAAACAGGATAGACATGGGAGCCAAAGAAATCCTTTGACAGCACTCCATGTTCATGATCTATATCTGTATGTGTACATGTGAGCGCATGTGTGTGTATACGTGTGTGTTTGTATTCGACAGAGAGGCGGTGAGAGATTTAACATTTATGAATGTGTGCGGCAACGCTATAAATCTCGCGCCGGTCTCCTCCATCGTGGGGAGCCCCACCAAAAGTGTCACTCCTCAGCCATCTGCTAATGGTTAAAGCAGTGTAATTGCAACTCTGTGGCAAGTGTTCACACAACAAGATCGATGCTGAATAAATTCACTAACGCACACACAAATTCACAGACAGCACAGATGCACACACGCAAAGACACAAGGACAGACTCTGGAATGACAAGGACCGATGTGAGATGTCAGAAACAGGAATATTAGGTCTGAGTTGGGAGCTTGTTTCACCAGGAAGAGGTGTATTTATTTATTCTGGTAACAAGTATGTAGTCGTTCATTTTGGAATTGACTGACATGTGTCTTTAAAAATGCGCTTACTATTAAGACTTTCAACCACTCAGGTCTTTTCAGCCAACCACACCTTTTCACACATGCAGCAAATATTTCTAGAAGTCATGAACAGTCCTCGTAACTCACAGCTAACAGGGGTAGTAAGACACAATCAACTAGTGGATCGTTTTCTTCTATAAACTGCATCTATCATGTTAACCCTTTGGTATGTTTTCTTAGAAATGCAAACCCATCTGGGGGCTGGGCCGGGGTTCAGTCAGGAGGTGAGAATCAAAGGGTGAGAATAGGAGTTGGATTACACATTGTATCCGCTGGTAATCTTACCCAACACATGCCATCATCCTAAAAAAATAAAGTTGAACTGGCTGAGATAACACCAAAGGCCGGTTAAGAAGGGCAAGTACTTTACTGATGATCAGAACATTGAAAGAAAAACACAGATAATGGTGTATTTAGAGCTTTAAATAGTCAAGCAAATGGAACAGTGCAGACAGTCGGTTGTTTTAGGCGGAAAAATGGAGATGTACAAATAAAGCGCACGACAAACAAACTCAGATTGCTGTTCTCTACTCCAATTGTCACCGTGAATGACTCCACAGTTGCCTGATTTCTGACTAAGCCAAGCATATTTTGTACCCCGTAATGAAAAGGATTTTAATTTTGGTGAAGTAATGTTGCACAGCCTCCACAAAAAATCTACTCAATCACTGGAATAGCATAGGATTTCATTATTTAGTTTTGGGTAACCCATTTAATTTTAAGAAACTGCACTTTAAACCGGCCTGTAGCTCCTCTGGGATTTGATTTTATACTTTGTTCATTTTAAGAGGTACCACATGACACTAATGCTGCCATGACTGATGGTTCAATCCCCAAGTGACCACTGTCACAATGTGGGGAAGCGGGGACTATATTTATTTGTCTTCCATAGATCATTGCTTTTTGCATTCACCACTAACCAAACAGTGTTTGATGTAAAGCAGGTCTCCTGCTGAGTTAAATGAGCCTGAATCCACGGCGTCTGGCCATCATGTCATGATCAATGTATGTAAATGCAGACACTTGGTGGTAACAGTGTAAATGTACCATCCGCCTCCACTGACTGCAACATACACACTCATAGGGCATGTGGTCCCCCAGAGCAAGTGAGGATGGATTGATTGCTGTCCTTGGCCACCGCCTGCAACACTCCACAGACCCCTCCCCATGTTCACACCTCCCACCTCCACACTGTCTCTCCCTCTTCCACACCACCTCTCTTGTTCTGCTTCAGGGATGCAGGTGGAGGTTTGACCTAAAATCCGGGGGTGATGAATGACTCCCATCTTGCTGATGCTAGCAGTCGAAAGGGTGTGTGTGTCTGAACCTCAGCACAGCCTGCTCTGCTGCTTCCCCTCTCAGGTTATAGTCTTAAAGGGACAGTTCACAGCGAAATCAAAAATACATATTTTTCCTCTTACTTGTAGTGCTATTTATCAGTCTAGATTGTTTTGGTGTGAGTTGGGGTGAGTGTTGGAGATATGGACTATAGAGATGTCTGCCTTCTCTCCAATATAATGGAACTAGACGGCACTTGGCTTCTGATGTTCTAAGCGCCAAAAAAAAATACATCTAAAAAACTCAAAAGCAGTGTCTCTCTCCAGAAATCATGACCCGGTCACTCAAGATAATCCACAGACCTTGTTGTGAGCGGTTTCATGCAGGAACTATTTGCTTTGTAGAGGGTTCACAGAGGGAAGCGTGAGATGGATGAGAGGCTCGTGCTCATGACAGAGTGAGATGTGAGCATTAATGGTGTCCTCCTCCGCGGACCTGTAATGTTAGCTTGCTCAGTGATGCTATGTGAGCTAACAGTGGATGCATGCTTCCTTCCGCTAGCAGTGATACGGTTGGCAGGTCTAGTTCTTTAGAGAGAAAATAGTTCCTAAATGAAACTGCTCACAACAAGGTCTGTATATTATCTTAAGTAACCAGGGGCCTCATTTAAAAAACAGTGCGTAGGATCCATATTAGTACATACAGACAAAAGCCAAAAATGGTGTGCGCCAAAAAATATTCGACAGTTTCTACAATCAGGCTTCCACCTCACCATCTGTGTCGCCAAGTTCCTGTCTCCAAAAGTTTCTCCTATCAAGTCTACTTTTATGGATCACAGCTTTTGCATGGGAAATGTTGTGCGCCACTTTCAGGCCTCAGTTTGTGCATATGCAGTGTTTAGAAAGGGGGCCCCTGGTCATGATTTCTGGAAGGGGGCATTGCTTTTGAGTTTGTAAAATGTATGTTATTTGATATATTTATTTTATTTTTGGCACTTTGAGTGCCACAAGCTCTTCTAGTTCTGTTATATAAGAAGGCGGACATCTCTGTGGCCAATATCTCCAACAGTCTGTAACAGGTAGGAGCAAAAATATGTGTATTTGATTTTGAGGTGAACTGTCCCTTTAGGCTTTTATATCCAGATATTTAATCTTTATTAAAATTGAATCGCTTGAATCCAACTTAAGCAATAAGACCACTTTAAATAACTCTAATATGTTTACATTTTAAAGTATTAAATCCCATATGAAAAATAATCATACAGGCCTGTGTTATAAAATGTGAGGTTGACAAACATTTTGGATAAATAGTGCTGGCCATTTTCATACAAATTTCACAAAACATTACACCATTTGCTTTGTTATTAGTACCACAAACTTAAATTTGGAATCTAAATGATTTACAACACACTATAACTGAAAGAGTAAAAGCACCAGTATAACCCTCATATCCCAAATATATCATTATTGTCATTATGATTCTTCAGTTAATATAAAATCATGAGACATAATATGGTTTTGTGAAACTACTGTGGTGCCCTTCTAAATCATATCATGCTAATAAGTCCCCACGAAGAAGGGAAATAGAAATGATGCTGTTAATAATGACTCATTTCCATGCATAATGTGCCACGCTGAGCTAAAACCCCTCTTTTGATGGCGCATGGTGCGCTCCTTTGTCTCAAAGACTACTTCCACCAAACGGAGCTGGGGGGCACCAAAGTCTGCTCTCCGATCTCCTCTCTTCTCTCACTCCCCACTGTATTCCACAGCCTCCCTCTCCCCTGTCCCCCCTTTTGTGTAGCTACCCGAATAAATTAGCAACCCAAGTCGGTGTTAGGAGGAGGAGGAGGAGGAGGAGGAGAGTAGGGGGGCTGGGCCTTGTGGCGGAGGAGTCGGCTTTCAGTCGGTGAGGTGCACGGTGCCCTGAAGCGGCTCTGTCTCAGCGCATACACACACACGCACACACACACGCCGTGTCTGAGTGACTGGATGCTGAGAGGGAGAAAAAGAGGAGAGAAACGTTTAACATCAGCGAGAGACCGGGCAGAGCACTGCAGGGCCACAGACGACTCCTTTCTTCTGCAGACTGCAAAGAAACCGTAGAGCTTTCCAGCTGATCCAAACGCGCTCACCTGACTCGGGAACCGACACGCAATAAGACCCTTCACTGGAGGAGTAAACCAACCTACCGGTCTGCCGGATTAGAAAAATCTGTGGAATTGGCTCAATTGTCATTTTTGTGGATATTATGTGAAAACAAAAAAAGCCCAGTCCAGCTGGCCAGCACGGCTCCATTCAAGATTCTGTCCTGGTGGATTGTCTGTCGTTGAGGGGGAATTGGAAACCCGTTTGCATACTAATCAGTTTTGGAGGGGGTATCCAGAGCGCACATCCAGAGCTGCGGAGTGGGTCAGATGAATGTAAGTGACAGTTCCTTTTATTCCCATCCTCTGCGTTCACTGATGCGTCTGATCAGGAAGGGATGAAGGGAGAGAAATTACCTCTGGCTTCTGGTTTTCCATATAGATGGGTGCACCCTGCGTCTGCACCTTGCATGCAAGAGCTGGTAGCTGGTCAGGCTAACTGAAATGTGGGGAGACCATACTAGAGGGACTAGGCTACAATAGTATTACAAGATCAATGTATTTTGATGATGCAGCATAGCCTCATATTGATTATTGATTACCATTCACAGCCAACCCAGCTACACAGCCAGGGTGGAAAAAGAGAGAAGAGTGGAGCAGGCACCCTTTAAAATATGCTGAACATGAAAGGGAGGTTAGTTTAGTAGGCCAGCATATAGGCTCATTGTGTCTTATGGAACTGTTTGATGACAGTAAGTCAGTGGTTTCCTTCTCAGGGTTTCCTACACTTTGTTTTGGAGGGCGGACAGAACCACTTAAAGGGAAACACCATGAAGCGCAAAGCGGTCTAGAATACTTTGGGCTATTTCCTGGCAAGACCTACTGATGTGACAATGTAGGAATATGAGAAGACTGTGAGGCGACACTAGTGAAGAGAATCTGAAGTGCTTTTGTGCGCCTTTGAGCAAGGCACTTAAATCATTAGCTGCAGCAGGGTCTGCTCTGCTGATGATGGTGTATAGATTTCCACCTTTCTGTATGATTAGGAAAACAGAAGCAGAGGGACTACCTCAGTCGACACTAAAGACTGTATAACATATTAAACATAAAAATAAGAACCCCAAGCAGATTTTAAGTAGTTTTAAGATCCAGCAAATACATTCTGACACAATTGTATTTTTTTAAACATAAAGTGTATTTATAGCAGCCGCTTTTGTCTATATGTGTTTACATGGCCAGAAGCTAAAAATGGGAACCCAGGGGCATATTTAAGCACCTAACCACAATAGTTATTCCAGTCATATCTGGTGTCTGCTGGCATCCACAGCTCCTGGTTTTCTGCTGTTAGGAGGGATACGGATCTTTGCATTATTACACTATCCACTTACATGGTCTCATGTGCTCCAGCTCTGCAGCACACTAGCCTCAGCCTCAGCCTCTGGTCTGCATACAACCAGTAAGAGTTTGGTTTCTTGTGGAGTGATGAGGCGTGCAGCAAGACATTTTCTAACAGGAACCATATGGATATCTGTTGGTGCGGCTGCACCCGAGCAGAGCTGATGTTTGTACAAACAACTTATAATTACTCACGTCAGCTGCTTATAACAGCTCATATACAGGAGCAGGACTGCACCAAACTCTGGATACTTGTCACAAGAGTTTAGTTTGGTTTGATTTTTGAGGTCATAATGAAGATTTTAGAAGATGTGGTTATGAAAAGAGGCATTCTTTGTTTAAGCCTAGACAACCATTTAATGATGATGTGGCAGCTGAGGTGTCCACCTTGACCCCTGACCTCCCTGTGAAAGATTCTTTCTCATTTAATAACCAAGAAGAGCTGCTCATTCATGTTATTCCCATCACTACCTGAGTTTCTAACACTCTTTATGGCAAGCATGTCAAGGCAGAGGGGTCTATTCATTCAGTTCAGTGTCAAGTCTTTTTGTAGAGCTTATCAACAAAGCAAACACTCAGCTGTTTACCTTGCACTTCATGTGAAGCTGAATGGATGAGCATGATACTGACTTTGTCAGGGTCAGGCACTGGCTTGATTCTCATAATGGCTGTGTTAAAATACGTTTACTCCCTAGACAACTGCATCTGCTGAAAGACTTTATTGCATTTTTTGGGGAGGTGACTGAATAGTACCCACTACCTTCCAACCCCCATTCCCTTTATTGTACACTGGATTAGTTGGGATGCATGTTGGCAGCAATGTGGCATCAAACCTGGCTTGGTTTCTGCATCTTATTCTTCTACTTGTATTTTGAAAATGCTACATCTGGTATGCAGGCAAATATCGTCAAATCTCTGCTTTAAGCTTTAATCAATTTTGCCTTTTTCAAGATGAAATATAATACCACCATCCACAGTCTTTAAGGATCTTTTTTGTTTACTCTAATGGTATTACTTTAGGGAATGTCCAAGTTGAGGCTTTATTCTTCTGCAAATCTCAAGCAATCTTGAGAGTTTACTTTAAACTGCGGAGATATACAGTGTAATCAAATTGCGCATTCGCCACCCACATTGACACTGAAATCCTGCTTGTACTGTATACACCGTTGTTCTCTTTGTGGTTCCCACAGAACCCACATTAGACGAAGATTTGGTATTTTTCCGCCAAGTTTCATGATGTGCATGATTTTATTTCATCCTTTCTCACAAAGTCGAATGTCTGAATTGTTAATTAAGAATACAAAGACACCACACGTACGTGCAATATTGCAGAGAAAACTGTAGAGAATGACAGATGTGGTGTAATATCTGCTTCTGCTCATCAACCCAAATCATGGAGTGCTGCCAACAGAGAAAGAGAGTGAGGGGAAAAACAGAAAGCATCTTCCCACCCAAATGTTGCAGCTCAAACAAGAATCTGTCTAATTGTATCCCAGAATTGTTTTTTTTCCTGGGTTTTGTTTTTTGTGCATGGGAAGTCAGCGTCTGAGTACAAATATCGGAAAGTGACTCAGAGACTCCCTCTCTCTCTCTCTCTCGCACACACACACACACACACACACACACACACAATATGCCGTCATCCACAAGACTAAGCTTACCCCACTCGACGATATTACTACATTCCCTGCACCCCAACCCTCACCCTTAACACCAAGTGCCTTAAATGCTGAATTAGCACCTTAAAATAAGGAGAGGCAATACAACCATTTGTTCTCACAACTATAGAAACACAACACACACTCACTACAGTGTTGAATCAGTAGCAGATGACAGCCAACCAAAAAAACTGTAGATTATTTTCTCCCTCCCTGGCTCCACAAGTAGCTGGTGGAATTATTTACCCTCCATCTTTCACTCATTGCACGCTGCTGATGCCTGGGGTTTGTGTTGGTGTCTTTATTTACCTCTCAGACCTCCGCCTTAGACACGACATAAACCAGAGACTCAATATTGAGGGGATTTCTTGTAATTTCTGTTTATTAGGCAGCATGTGAACTATAACCAGCGTTAAGCTGCAGCGTTGCATGATGGAGTTGCTTCGATTTCCTGGAAAGCCACTTCTGTTTGCATCATCCATCCACAGGAGGGCCAGGCAGTTATTAATAGCTTGAGTAGTGGAGTCAGAAAATAAGATTTCCATTGATAAGGAATCCCCCTTTGCTGATTGCTCCACATTTCATTAACTGCACCCTCAGGGCCCCTTGGTTGCCATGGCAGCTACAATCGCAAGTCTGCCATCTTGCTGTGATTATAATCGTGAAATTTAATTACATCAGTGTAAAATTTGAGCTGTGTGTGTGTGCTTACATGCGGAGAAAGTGGTTCCCAAAGTCACATGTGAGTTAAAATATGGCTGTGTCAGGTTGGTTCCAATGACCTTTCCTTTAAGTGTATCAATGCGTTGGTTGGGTTTCTACACCAAGTATCAAAAACTAAACAAAGATAAAAGCATCAGGCTGTCATTTTACAGTTTTATTTTGGCTGGCCACCTTCTAAAACGTGTTTAAAGTTTCTCAGCATTTACCATCCTTGCTTGTTTCATTCTTCATAGAGATAATGTTTGAATAATGAGGAACAAGTTCATACTTTGCAATGTGTGGTCGTGGAAACGTGTTTATATTAAATAAACTCTGGCAAAATGAATCAAACCCTGATACATAATCGTCCCGAGTCATACCTCATCTTTTAGCTCAGACTGAGGCTTATTTTCTGACAGTGTACTGTAGTCCTTTCCCTGGGGAAATACAGATCTTACCTTCCTGCTTACAGTATGAAGACCCATCTATCTGCTGCTCTGGAGAAGATATTACTGTATGACCGCCTCAACCAATCAAAGGAAATGACCGGACTCTCCTGTCAGACTCAGAGTGATTGACTAGCTGGAGTTTTCAGATGGTGAATTCAATTTTTGTTTGTTCTGAGGCCCAGTTTTGAAGTAACCGCCCTCGTCGTTATTCATGGTCTTTGTCCAGGCAGTAGGGATCCTGTTAGTGTAATGATCAGGTCAGCTGAATGGGAAAGACTACAGACACTGGCTAAATTGAAAAAGAAAAAAAGCCCTCTTCACAGTGCGGGACAGTAGGTGCTGCTTTTGGAATAGATCCACTGCGCTCCAAAAATAACACGTTTCAAACGTCTTGACTTGCTACAGTGCAATCATCAAATTTGACTAAAGACGTTGATCCAAACTGGCCGACGTAACCGGGCCAGGCCTGTAAATTTGGATCTGGGATAATGACTACTGGAAATGGGCTGTTATATTCCTGGAGGAAGCTGCAGATGGAAGTCCTCTAAAGCCTGGTGTTGTCTCGAGTTTCCCCATCCTGTGCTTCTCCAACGTGGGTTGGACCTGTGACACTGGCTCCCGAGTGCCAAAGTGTGGCTAGCTCGTCGGAACTCTGGGTTTCTCGTTGTTGCTGTAGACGGATGGAAGAAGTGAGTTTGCTTCTGTGCATGCAAGTACGCATGCGAGCAAGTGTGTGGCCTTTGGATATGCTTGTGTAATTGATGGAGATGTCTCATCAGGGGAGGGCAGCTAATGACGATTTCCATCAGCAGTTAATCTCTCAATTATTTTGTTATCTAACTGTTTAGTCTATAAAATGACAAAAACCAGCAGGTGTTTGGCATTTTTGCTTGATAAATGTCCTAATTGTTGATTATTCTCTGTCTATCCACTAATCAATTAATCGACAAGTCTTAGTTTGATCTTTCAGATGCCAGCAGAGACATTTCTGCTCCGATCTCTTTATCGATTCTCTCCCGCTGAGGGAGGAACTGGTACAGGCATGTGTTCAGTATATGCACACATGTTTCTGAATGAAGTGATGTATTAATTTCATTAGTCACAGGAGGAGATAGATGTGGGAATGGCTCTGAGCGCAGATGAATGAAACGTGGTAACTTCTGCCCATCTGGGTGCATGATGGATGAGAAGCGTCTAAGCTCTGAGGCAAGCGGGCCGAGCGGAGAGAGGAAGAGAGAGCCTGTCTGTGTAGAGTCTCATGTGTTTTTAATGAAGTAAGTGAGATGATCTGAGCTTCTGGTAACTTCAAACACTTGCACCGAGCTGAGAGCTGCATGTAGGGCGCCGCAGCTCAGGTAGTGCAACGTGTTATGCAAGTTAAGGGATTCAGAGGCTGGATGTGTGTGGGTGGTGTGAGACGAAAGGAGGGAAAAGAAAAAGTTGGCTCGGGAAAAAGTTTTTTTTTGTTTCTTGACAACTTAGAGATTGAAAGCAGTGGCCTTTAGGAAGATCAAATATGTTATTCTGTGTTGTTTGCCATTGATATTTCTGTCAGAGAATCAAAGTGCTATTGATCAGCTCCAAAGTTAATTTTTCATTTGGAGCCTCAAACCCATCTCTGCCATTTTATCATGATATCATTCCATCATTATTAACTGACGACTATTGATGTCTGTTTAACTCTGTAAAGCAAATTAAAACAAAGACAGACAGAGTTAATTCCCAGGCTTACCACAAGAAATATAATGGAGTAACATGATACAAAGGCATTCTCTTGGAGAACAGCTGTCGGCGCGCCACTAACCCGAGAGTTGATGGAGAGTTTAATAACTAATAAGCTAAGTCTCTGTCCCATATTCTGAGCTAGAGATGAGTAATTACAGATTTTTGATAATTTCCCAGATCTGTTAAACAAAGGAGAATCACAATGTCAGTCGCTCCCAGTGAAATCAAGCTCTTCTCTTTGGAAAGATACTGAGTGACCTCTTTTCACCCCCCAGTTAGCTGGCAAACTTTTGAACAAAACATCTTATCACTTTGATTAATGTTTATGTGTTTTCTGATACAATAGCATGACCTAATATGACTTTCTGCCTGGTTTGCTGATTATTTCATTTGGTGGAACGTGGAAAAAGATAAAGTGTGTGTGAGTGTGTGTGTGTGTCTTTAACTTACAAGATGGCTCTTTGGTTTTCCTTCTCCTGATCCTGTTTTGGCTATCAGCTGAGTGTTATGTCTTTAAGCCTTTCCTCTTTTCGTTCATTAACAAACGCTGTGATTTTCCTGATATCATACTGTGTGTGTGTGTGTGTGTGTGTATGTGGTAATGTATTAATTACACTGTGGAGACTTGTTGTTATTGCCACATGTGGGCACTTATCTCCCACGTGTCCACACAGCAGTCGCCACAAACTTAAACATTCATTTTAGAGTTTTAGGTTTTGAATTATGACTGGGTTAAGGTTAGGCTAAAGTTTGGGGTTAAACAATCAAGGTTAGGATAACCCCACAGGAAATTAATGTAAGCCAGTACACTGTCTGTGTGTAAGTATACTATACAACAATGCAAAGAAATCAAACAGGTCATTAAATAAATATTGCAGTCGAAATTTCAAATGAACTCTACAGTGATTATTTGCATAGTGTTCACTAAGGATGTCCCGATCAAGCTCTTCCCCCAATCCCGACCCGAGTCAGTCCTGTTCTTATACTTCTATTTTTTTTCTTTGTTTGTTCTTATAAAATAATGAAGTCAGCTATAGAATAACAAATCTCTCTATCTCTCCTCTGTCCCTTTAAGAGAGCATTCTCCGGTGTTTGTTGCTTTGATGCAGCCTTTTGCCTGAGTTACCTGAATGAACTGTATTCTGTTTGTCGTCTGTACATTACTCAGATGTGCAAATTACATGAATAAATTCTTGTCATTGGTTGTTTGCTCACAAGTCCCGAGTGTCCACGGTGAAGCATGCACCAAATAACCCATGACAAAAAAAGCAAACCACAAAATACTCTCTCAAACCGAGCTCAAATAAATGGAGTAAATAAGATAAATGAAAAGTCTTATACTGATTTTTGTTTTCGCTTATTGCATGTGGTGTTTTGCCATGGGTGTAGCTCAGCCCTTGCTCTTACACAGACAAGGTGCTCAGCGGAGTGGTGGAGAGACTGACAGCAGAGAGATGCAGAGTTGATGATAGCTAGACTTGTTGCTTTGCTGTGCATGAAAGCTTTGCGAGTCAAAGCACCTGTGTGACAGCTGACGTAAAACAAAGGATCAGATCAGGCTCTATATAGCTCAATATAGCCGATCCCGATCAGTTGAAAAATGCCTTGATTGGCCCTGATGCCAATCTTTGAGATCGGATCGAGACATCTCCAGCGTTCGCTTTAGATAAACATCCAACTTTAAAGATTCTTAAGGTCTTTACACATACACAGACACATACACAGACTTTGACCTGTTTTTTTGCACTGCACTCAATGTACTTACACATAAATAGACATCACAGCAAGAAACAAGGACAACTATGCTGGACAAATAAAGGTAAAACATAGACAGGACTATTATGTACACAAGTATGTAAAAGAATAGGTGTTTATATAAATATAACATAAGCGCCATTCATTTGTTTTCCGTAAACGCTAATCCTGTTGGGGGTTGCAGGGGGGCTGAAGCCTATCCCAGCTGACACTGGATGGGAGGCGGGGTACACCCTGGACAGGTCGCCAGACAATCACAGGGCTAACATATAGAGACAGACAGGAAGCCAGAGTATCCAGACAGCACTCACATTGACATCAGGAGAACATGCAAACACCACACAATGAACCAGGAATCCTCTTGATTTGAGGCAACAATGCTAACCACTGCGCCCTATTAAAAAAAAAAAAAAAAAAAGCACCAGAGGTCAGCAATAAAAGTAAAACGAAAAATAAAATGTGTATATACAATTCAAGTGTTATGTAGGTTGAAAACTATACAATTAGTGCAAAGAAATAAAAACTGAATGAATATACATGGACTAGATGATTACGTACATTGTTCATGCACGCTGTCCAATAATACTCAGATCCAAATAACTAGCTAATAAATAACCTTAACTCTGTGTGCGCACTGCATTCTGCACATTTGTGGAACAATGCGCTGCCAAATGAAGCCATTAAGTGCTTTGTAATGTCTTCCACATTCAACAGTTAAGATTATTTCCTGATGTTTAAATACATCCAGTTAATGTTCTGCTTTTCACGACAGAGCATTGAATTTGTGTTCTCTTCTTAGACAGAACTCAAAATACAAATCATAAATAACAAAAAACAGTTTGTTTGAGCCACTATAAGGTTATTTATCTCAGTTTCACCAGTGAGGTAATAATGTTTGACAGAGGCATGGACGTGGTCGGGCTCAACAGCTTGCCCTTGTGGGATATAAAACGTGCTCTGATGGGGAGGGGCGATGAGTGATGGTAGATGGCAGCTGCAGCTTCACCTTTAGGGATATCTCGCCACATCAGTCTTTTTTTTGTTTATTTGTTTTTTTTTGACTCTGTTGACCTTATTTTGTGTTTTGTATCATTATCTCACTCTTTCTTGTCCTCGTATCCTTTGAATTTCCACCCACTTTTTCCTTTTTTTTCTCTTTAAAAGGAGTTGTCACACACGCACACAGACACACACACTCATCAGAGAAACTAACCTCACTGCACATTCACTTGGCAGTGTGGCCTTGAAGGCTGAGAGGTTAGTGAATCACCTCCGGCTGTGTTTTCACTTGCTCCATGCCTTCACGGATGGTCCAGAGGGTACATTATTTATGTGGGTGCATGTGAGTCCTCTGCATGCATGTGTGTGAGTGATTCAGACTCCCTCAGACTATGGTTAACTTCTTTATGTTTCTGCCTCTGTCACCGTGGCAATGTTGTTTTTAAGGAAACCTCATTCAGAATCAAACTTTTCTTCTACATCGCTTTCCTCTGCTCCTCCCATCTCTGGCTGTGTCGTTCTCTTTCTCCTTCTGGCCTGTCGGGCAGTAGAATCTAGGACGTTTTGTCACAGGGGACCTGGTGCAGTTTGTAAGTATGTGTGTGACTGTATTCCAGCTTGACATCCTCTGTGTGGGTAAATAAACAAATCTGAGTCATCACACCAGCTTTGAATTGTCACGCTGTTTCTGCAGAGTTTCGAGTCTTTTGCGGTTATTTTTCCCCAACTAATATCCCAGTGGACTTGAGTAAGAATGTTAGTGGAGAGATGCAAAAATATAAGTGTAGCGTGCCTAACTTAAAGTTTTGTTGCGGCAGCATATTGAATTGAGACTGATTCGACAACTTCAGCCACTCATGACTTGTAATCGTGTTACACTACAGAATAAATTAGTCAAATATAGCTCACTAATAAGTTAAGACGCACATTGGCTGCGAATGCTGCTTTCCTTACAGGCTGAGAATGGGATGCGACATATCAAAAGTAATTTTATTGAGTAGTATCTTAACTAGCATTGACCCCAACATGAGGACATATAATGTTCAACTGGGGTTGGTCTTTTATGACTGAGAATAAAACAAAACTTATACAACAAGTCAGCACTTTAACCTCATTTTCATCGCATCGTTTCACATCCAAATGAGAGCGTGGAGCCAAACCATGAAAAAATATCTCACTCTCCAAATACCTTTGGATTGGAACAAAAAAAATAATTCCATGTACGAGCGACATTCACTTCCTTGATCGGAGAATGAAACCTGTATCCTCTAGGATATTCTTTTCTAGTCTACTTAACAGAATAGAACAAAAACTGCAATATTAAAATGTGGAGTTGAAACCTCTCAGTCTCTGTAGGCTCCTGGCGCAGAGGCTTGCTCTCACTGTGAACTGACTTCTCTCCTCGATGACGTGTCCCCCCCCCACCCCCCCACCTACCCTCTGCAGCCTCACTGATGTCACTGACATGGACATTTATGTAGGAAATAAGTCATAAAATAAAACCCCAGAGCAACATTTCATGGACAGAATTAAAAACAAAAGCTTTCACATAGTTGAGGTAAACTGGAGAAAATGTTGCAGCTTGGTTTCCCGGTACAACAGTGTTTAATCACCGATTTTGCCCTGAATTAGGTTAGAAAAATTAGGAGAGAAACTAAAAAGTACAAGTCATTGAAAAAAAATGTATTATAAGACACGTGATGGTAGACAACTGGATACAATTTGAATCTCAGATCAGTTTTACAGACTTCCAGTATTTGCGGCTGGATTAGTTGTCACTCTGTATCAAATCAATCAATTACGCTACAGCTCAGCGTGGCCATCATAATTAATTTAAACTTACTTACTTAGTTTCTACCACTCTCTACAAACCAGATACGTAGGTTGGGTTTCACGGGTTGTGAGAGCTTTTACGGCTGCAGGCCTCCCCTGGGTGAGGTAACCCAATTGTATGACACAGTCATGAACTCTCTTGGCACATAGTAGTATTAATATTGATTGTACTTTGGTGCAGCACGTGCATGTATATTTCAGTGTGTGTGTGTGTAACTGTCCAGACGGTGGACGTCTGGCTGTCTGAGGGGCTGGTGCTACGATACTGTAGGTTCCGTTTTGATTGAGTCAGCTATGGAAATAAATTGAAATTGATATCCACCTTTAGTGTAGTCTGGATGTAGTCTGGAATAGGGGAGAAAGTAAAAGTGGAACCGAGGAAACATAGGTGCATGTGTGTAGAAGGGGACTTAAATATATACACACACACACACATATGCTCACAGTGCTGGTGACAGCTGGGGTTGGAAACGGGACGTCTATATCCAGAGATCCGGGGAAAGGCGACTCAAGGGGAGACAGGGGTCAGAGTTGTCGTCTCCCCTAAACACACACTCAACCCAAACGACATGAAAACTGAGATGCAAAGCATTCTTCCATCCTCTACCCCCACCAGACTCTCAGCCATCCCTCCCTCTTCTCACAAAGCCTTTCACTGCTGCAGCTTGTTTCACCACAACCTGGCCTAACCTTTCATTCTCAGTCACTTAAAGACCTGGTGTTGCTTTAGCCACCCTGTAATTGTACACTTGCTGAGAACTGTCATAAATTTCCTTTATAAGTTTTCATACGGCACCAAAACTACAACATCCAGTAACTTAACACTATACAGAGCATAGGGCTGCGACTAACAACTAGTTTCATTGTTGATTAATTGATTAGTGTATAAAATGTCAGAAAATGGCAAAAAATGCCGATCAGTGTTTGCAAAAGCTCAAGATGGTGTCTTGTTTCATCCACAACCCATGTATATATCATATATTCACTTTTAAGAAGCAAAGAATCAGAGAATTTTCACTTTTTTTCATTAAAAATTTGTCAAACTCATTAATCGATTATCAAATCAATTAGCAACTAATTTAATAGTTGACAACTAATTGACTAATTGATTAATTGTTGCTGCTTTAATGGAGCACATGCATGACATGCAAAAAAGCTGTTGCAAGACATGAAGAAGTTCCTCCATATATCTGATTTTTACAGTCAGGTTTTTTAATATCCAAAGGCAAGGTTGTGTCCATGTCTGTCTTTGTGGTAGGCATACTGTATGTCTGACGTTAACTTGTGTATTTCGTTTTGACAGCCTTTCCCTTTATTCTTCCCCCTGTCTGACTTTACTGTCAATCACAGGACCTAGCCAATGTTTGTTCTGGGTGACACAGAAGCAGTTGCAGGGCTGAATGAGTGGCTGCCAACTATCTACAGGCAATGCCAGACCTCTCAACCACTGAGGAACTAGCTGAATTCAATCCTGTGCTGTTCCATCAAAGCACAAGAAACATGGTTGAGATAGAGGCGGTGCGCAGTGGCCATTTTTTTACTTGGAACTTCGTGACTTTTGGTCCTGTTTAGCTTGGCCCACGGGCAGCTATGGCGTGCCCAACTAGATCTGCAAAATCCATTAGAGGGGACGGACGGAGGGAGGGAGGAGGGACGGACATGGGAGGGATGGGGAGATAGAGGGGCCTGTTAAGAATTGGCACCGCATGAGGAAAAGCTATTCCTCACAACTGAGATATGACAGTGTGAACACACTCACACACATCCTCACACACATGCTGCTTTGCTTTTAATGGTCACATCCTATAGAAAACACTATGGTTTTCTATTATATGGTCACAGCACTGAAGAGTGGAGGCCCATGTATTTGAGGCTTTGAGGCTTGTGCACAGCAGAGGCAGATTATGGGGGTGCAATGCCAGATATAATGTGGCTGAGACTGCATGGAGCCCTCCGGGTCTGCCCTGCCTGTCAATGTGGTCGCACAGAGATGATGTCACTGCTCGCATGCACATGTGTTGTGCAGGCGTACAAAGACACAGATGTGCAAAGACCCATGCAGCCCGACAGACAGGTTGAAACTTGTTCTTTGTTGTGTTTTACTTATTTTTAGTACATTATTTTTGCATTTAGGGAGAAATTAGAGACACTGTAATTTATTCAGTCATTTATCATAATTAGCAGAATGTTATAAAGAGTGCCACTAGAGGGAGTGAATCAGGTGGCTTTCTTTTCCACTGGCCATCTGTTAGAGCCAGTATCCTTTCAGCATGAGCTATATTTTAGCCCTTGCTCTCTCCATTCCTCATCAGCTCGTGTTTTCCAGTGTAAACACAAGTGTATTACAGCACACGTCAAATAGGGAGATGATGTCATGCGCCGACTGCTCATTGACAGTGACAGATTGCAGCCGTGTGACCTGTTCATCAATATAACCTTTTACTGACACTCAGCTGAAGCAATGAGGGAGAGAGGATGTAAAAAAGACACACATACGTTCTTGCACACTTTTGAGAACACCCTTTCTGACTTGCTTTTTCAATAATAAGTTTCTCCTACACAGCTCAGGGGTCCCTAAAGACAATAAGGCAGTCAAGCCAAAGCAAACTGTAATCGCTCCTCAGAACTTGTTCTATTGTGTCCTAAATCCACTTTTTCCATCTCTCTTGTTCTTTTTTTGTCCTCCCTGGTGTTCTCAATGGCTGCATTATGGTACTGTAGGGCACTGTGGGTTGATTTCATCACAGCGGGGTTTTCAAAGGCTCTGACTCCAAGTTTCCCTCCCCGTAGTTAAAGGTTTCTTTTCATCATCACACCCCTGATTGTCTCTCTGAGACCTCCTCTTTCAACTTCTCTCTCTTTTTTCCTCTTTCCCTCCTGCGCTTTTTTCAAGACAGGCAGTCCCATAGACGCAAACACTCACAAATTCTTTTGACACACAGCAAACACAACAAAAGAAAGGCGTGTACGCAGACTTTGCTCAGTCTCAGCTCTGCTTCCCTCTTTGCGTAGGAGTGCAGCAACTGTCCAGAGCAGCCGTCTGGACCAGATGTAGAGGTCGGCGACCATACCATAGGGGCCAGTATCAGTGTCCCTCTCGCTGTCCCAGTGGAGCTATAGACTTTATTAATCTCTCCTCCTCAGTGGCCTCATAAACTACCGCAGGAGGTCAGGGTCAGTAGAAAGACTGTTGGGGGGGGTTGATTGTGGGAGGATTCTTTAGATATAAAATTATTTCCTTTATGTTTTATTTAAACTCTAAATAGTCTTTCAGGAGCCATGTAAACAAAATGAATAACAGTCGTTTTTTAAAATAGCATCAATCCCCATGATATAAGTAATGATTCGTTTTCATACTGCAGCCTTGTGAAAAAAACTGAAAAGAAACCAATTATATTAAGCTCAAAGACAAGCAAATATTTCAGCATTTCCATTTGTATCACCCAAGTGGCAACCTCCGGGGCTATATAACTAACACGAAGTGCCAAAAACTGCAGTTCCTTGAATGGCCTCTTGAGGCTGGCTCTTAACGCAAGTCAATCCCTTTAGACCCGCCCATGTTAAAATGTTCAACTTTACAGCAGAAATAAACACGTTACAAAAAATGTCTGGTACAAAAAAAGGTTTTGGTCTTTATAGCTCATTTGATGCAGTGAATTTAACCCTTTGGCAGAGGGCAACCTCACTGAGATGAGCTATTATCAATTTGGACGAAGCCGCTTTTCATCTTCTCGTTGTATATGGAATGGTAGTCAGCCTTTCCATTGGCCTGGAGGAAGGTCAGCCTATGGGTGTTCTGTATGTGTGAGTGTGAATGCTTCAATTCAACGCATGTGCAGATACAGCAGCCGGCAGCAGGCTGGCTTTCTCCCTAGAGGTAGCAGACATTCCTAAAGTTAACTGTCCAGACTATACATGCACTGGGGGAGTAATCGTCTAGGTGAATATGGATGGCCAGCAAAGGCCAACATCCTCCACTGACAACTAACCTCCTGTCTGCTACTGGCCCTTTGCCTGCATTACGCATTCATAGTTTGATCACTTGTACCAAACATTAGCAAATAGAGGCAGGGCTCATGCACATTCCAGAGAGTTTAGGTGTTCAATGTTGAAGATTGTTAAAGCAGCATCCCTCTGGTTTCCAAGTGTGATGAATGAGTTAGGTTAGGGCTGGATGGTTCTCCTCATTGTGGGATGTTTTGCAGAGTTATACGCTCAATAAATCTTCCCTTGTAAATACGAGAGGAACATGCATAAACAATTGGTCTCATTTTGAACATAATCTAAATATTTGTGGACCTCATCAAGAGGTAAAATGAGCATCTATCTCGTGAGAGTTTCGAGCGGCCATACAGGTTACATTTGTATTTCCAGAGCTTTATGTCATTGTGCAAAAGTATGTGTGTCAAACCTGGGTCAAATACCATTTGCAAATAATTATTGGTGTTTGTTTTAACTTGCTAGAAGTACCAGATGGTGGGTTTGCTGCAGGATAATAGTGTCAGGTGAGTTTCAGATAGCCTTTAAACTCTTGTGATTGCCTTTCTGGCAGTCAAGTGTGCCATGTGATGACTCATGAGTCATATCCACACTTCTGGCGCACCAGGAACATATAGAATTTTTGGCAAAAAGTGTTTGACCCTGGACTGAAGCATGCCTTTGTGGACAGTTACAGTATGTGTATCTGTTCATGATTAGATCCAGCCTATGACTGATAAGATTGATATAGCATTAGCATGAGGAGGATATTATCTTTATGGATTTGTGCATGATTTAGGGTTTGGGCAACATAGAGGCTAAGCTTACAGTCTTGAATGACTGCTTTTCCCCATAAAGGCCCTGCTGAAGCAGCTATAGACGTACTTTCCCATGCATTCCATGTATTTGTAAGTGTGTATATGTGTGTGTGTGAGTGTGTTAAAGCATTTGCTATCATGAAACAAAAATCTTGCAAAGGATCTTGATGCCCATTTCAGTATCTTCAATGTGTTTTCCCTTGGGATTTCAGAGCGTGACCACTCTGGACACTTTTAAAATGTTCTCACCCAGCGAATAAAATGTGTTATCCTTCAGATAAATATAGTTTACGATTCTGTCCTCAATGTGGTTCAAGCCAGTGTGGATCCTGGACAGATTTAGACTTCCATTTTCATGCTCTTTCAAATCTTCACGATCCAGCTGCAGAGTTTCTTTCCAAAATGTTATATATATGTCAATTTAATGGGGAAAAAAAGCTGAAATTCATCAGACAGTGTCTAAAAAATAGATTCAGGATTGTAAAAGTGTTAGCATGTTGTCATGCAAGGATTTAAGATACATACTTTAAGAAAAAGAACAGTTAGTTTTCATTTTGTGCCCAGGGAGCCAGTGAATTTTCAATGTTTTCAAATAGAAAATGAAAAAAGCTTTTCAATTGCTCAGTTCACACTTCATAAAACATATCTGTACTTTTAGAGATACATTTTTCTTCTGGCTGACATTTTTCTCTTTCTCTCTTTTTCTTTCTTTCAGGTGTAGCAGAACCCAGCCATGCCGATAACAAGTAAAGGGTCAAGACGGAGGGCTTGGGTCAGCGGACCCTGTGTGTATTCAAGCCTGTGGCGACGGAAGCCGCTCCTTTATTTATGCATCATCCTTGTTCTTGTTCAGTCTACAACTGTCCTTGGAGCACTGGAGCTCCAGCTGGATGAGGAGCAACCAGCGGGGACCATTGTCGGTGACATCAGCGCTGGGTTACCGCCTGGTGAAACTGGAGGTCTTTACTTCATCTCGGACCATGAGGGCACAGGCGTTAGCAGCGATCTCAACATCGATGAAACCACGGGTATCATTACCACTGCACGCCGCCTAGACCGTGAGCAGAGGGACCACTACAGCTTTATCGCAGTGACAATGACGGGAGTCACTGTTGAGGTGTCGATCACCGTCAACGACATCAACGACCACGCACCTGTGTTTCCCAAAAAGAAATCTGCTCTTAAGATCCCTGAGCACACAGCAGTGGGGACAAGGTTTTCCCTGGAGCCTGCAACAGATGCGGACAAGGACCAGCTGACCACCCAAGGCTACGCTATTCGAGAGGGCAACGTAGGCCAAGCATTCAGACTGGAGACCAAGAGAGCTGCTAACAAGGTGCTGTATCTTGACCTGGTGGTCAATGGACCTCTGGACAGGGAGAAACGCTCATTGTACACACTGGTCCTGGAGGCATTTGATGGTGGCTCTCCCAGAAGGATGGGATCCATGACCCTGGAGGTGACTGTGACCGACATCAACGATCATGCCCCAGTCTTTAATCAAAGCAGATACCACGCTATTATATCTGAAAGTCTCCCACAAGGCAGCAGCATCCTCCAGGTTAGCTCAAGTCTTGTCAGTGTTTAGACAGTGACTGATTACTTTATTATTAGTTCTTATATAACTCAGAAGTTCAAAGTTTGTTTTAAATTCAGTGTTTGACTTTCTCATCTTTTCAGGTCTTTGCAACAGATGAGGATGAGGGTGATAATGGTCTGGTGCTTTATGAAATCAACCGACGTCAGAGTGACCCTGACCGCTTCTTTGTCATGGATATCAAGTCTGGGGTCATCACTCTGAATAGGCCCTTGGATTATGAACTGAAGAGGGTCCATGAACTGGTGGTCCAGGCCAGGGATAACGCCAGCCACCCTGAGGTAACTGCATTTTGGTTATTCATTTCAGTGTATTAAGCATAAAGTTTTGAGCTTGTATTCCTACAGGACGAGTACAATTATCTAATACGACAATGACAGAGTCCCTTTTTTGAAAAATAAAACAGAAAATAATACGTCCGCTTCTATAATGTGACACAAATGAATTTAACATGACTCATACACCATCTTTCCAGGTGACCAATGCATTTGTTACCATTCATGTCCGTGACTACAACGACAACCAGCCCACCATGACCATCATCTTCCTCAGTGAGGACGGCTCTCCGAGGATCTCTGAAGGGGCCCAACCAGGCCAGTATGTAGCTCGGATATCTGTCACAGACCCAGACTATGGAGAGTACGCCAACGTGAATGTGTCCCTGGAGGGGGGTGATGGGAAGTTTGCTCTTACAACCAAGGACAGCATCATCTACCTGATATATGTTGACCAGGTCTTGGACAGAGAGGAACGGGATTCGTATGACCTCAGGGTTATGGCCACAGACTCTGGCACGCCTCCCCTCAGGGCGGAGTCATCTTTCACCATACAGGTGACTGATGTCAATGACAACCCCCCTCTGTTCGACCAGCAGGCCTACAGACAGACTATTCCCGAGGTTGTCTATCCTGGCTCCTTTGTTCTGCAAGTTACTGCCAGGGACAAGGACCAGGGCCCCAATGGGGACGTCCGATACAGCCTCCTCAAGGGCAAGAACTCTCACTCTGACTGGTTTTCCATTGACCCGGTCACAGGGATCATTACCACGGCGACTGCTCTGGACTTTGAATCAGAGCCAGCACCTAGTGTGACCGTCATTGCAGTGGATAGCGGCCGCCCACCATTGTCATCCACAGCGAAGGTGGACATTGTGCTGCAGGATGTTAACGATAATACACCTGTGTTCTCCAGCAGCTTCTACAATGCTTCCATCAAGGAGAACACCCCAGCTGGGACCTGCTTCTTAGAGGTAAGAGAAACCCTGACAAAGTTTTCTTTGCAGCCTTCTCTCCTGCTCAATCTTTTATCTCTTTCACTCTTTATTTTGTAGGAGACCTGCCGTTATTAATTCTCATGGTGCTCAATCTTGCACCGTGTTGGCTGTAACACTATTGTCCCACTTATGCAGCCAAAACCAAGTATTCACTGTCTCCCTTGTAGTCTCATCTCTTTATTCACTCTCTCTTCTCACTCACACCCTCCGCTTAAGCTCCCTCTGATTACTCCCCTGGCAAAAGCCTGATTTATACATCAATATAAATGAGTCTGGAAATCAAAGTCATGTCTGAAGTGCAAAGCAGGCTCAAAGTCCTATTTCAGAAAAGGATGGTGCACTTGGAAGCATTGTGATGTGATTCATAAAAACTGGGCTATGAGAGGAGAAGCCATTCAACGTGTTCATTTAGAGGCAAAAAGATTTATAAAGATAGGAAAAATAAGAAACAGAGAGAGAAAGACAGGGAGGGAGACTTCACCTGCATTCCTGAATCCACTGTGAGGAGATTTACTCCTGTGCTGGTATGTCCTCTCTCTCACCTCGTATGGTTGCCGCGGCAACCAAGCCATCAGCGTAGGGTGAGCCCTTGGTATCTTGCGGCAGCTAGGCTGTCTTGCTTTTATCTTGATTCCAGCAGCTCTCACATATAAGGAGGACCTCTCCCGAGAAATGAAAAAAGGATGACTGGCTGTTTGTCTTCCAGCAAGGTCTTAACTTGGCATCACGCGCCGTTTAGACCGACTGTTTTTACAGGTTGGTTTTGCCCCTCTGTCGTAAAGCGGATGAGAAGAAAAAGAAGCGTTTCTGTTTCTCAGCATTTTTAAGAAAGGCTGCTTCTAGAACTTAAAAGTGCAGTGGCTCCAATAAAAAGCTTTGGACCCCTAATCATACCAACCAAGCTGGAATTAGATAAATACTGGTAGTTGAATTTCACATTCTTGCAGGTTTGTTTAACATGTATTTGGAGAGGATGGATGGTTGGTATTCTGTGGAAATTGGCATATGGGCCTGCTCTTGAGGGAAGACAGGAGACGAGAGAAGTAATGACGAGGAGTGATATGAGATGCAAATGAATTAAAAGGGAGGAAGAGAGGTGGATTGACCTGTGTAGTGATTGAGAAACACAAAAATCCATGTGGATAAATACAGCCTTAACGTGATTTATTTCTGAGGTGTCTTTACAATCACAGATACAGCCTGCACGTTGCTGAATTATTGACCCCTGTAATTTGCTCCTAATTAGGCTGCTCAGTTGAATTATTATATCCCTCAACCAACTAAATGAACCCCCTGGACCTCGATTCCAGTTGTTGCAACAGTTGTAATCAACTGTTAGTCGTTTTTCTAATCCTAGCCGGCAGTTATTCTGGCAGTAGGTGCAGGCGTAATCCCATGCCAGACATCCCGGGTGGTTTTGATGCCAGAGTGAGTGAATGAGGCTTGATTTGCTCATTCCGGCACGTTCCTCAAGGCTCGCTCGAAACCGAGCCAAGATTCCCTGGGCGAGAGTCTCCCCACAGGGGCAGCGATTTGCAGGATAATGGTAGTTGGAGTAAACTTTTTTTCCTGGGCCAATGGAATATGTGGCAACTCAGATAGGACACATACACACATGCTAATGATGTTCGACCTGACTTTGTACCTTAATGGATGTCGTTCCAGATTTGTTCTGTATTTTCTCCCTTTGTTTGCCAACCAGCTGTCAAGATTGTGGGGCTTTTTGGTGTTTTACTCTGTCAAGATAGTGACAAAGTGAAGAATTGGGTCAGCTGGTCCAGTAGGCCCAGTTTACATTTTTGTGTAATGCTATTTGGCACCGGCAATCAGGTTGTGAGGTTTCGTCACGTTCCTAACAGAGTCGAGACAGAGGCAGAATGTTCTCAGTATTGTACCAATATTTACAATAGATAGCAATCACATTATTACACTGGGCTGGCTGGCTTGGTTTGAATTTTGGACACTTTGTGTAAAAATGGGGGAAAAATCAGCAAATGTTTAATATCCAAACAAGGAAATATGTTATCAGAAGACATGTATAAAGGAGTGGAACACATACGCACATAAGGTAAGGGGTAGTTTCTCTTTTCTGCCAACTTTCCTAAGATCTCTTTTCTTTCACTCTCATTCTCTTTGTCTCTGTTTTTCTTACTTATTTCCTCTGTTTCTCTTTCTTTATGTCTTTCCTATGATGTCTCTTGATTTCTCTCAGTCTCCACTCCCACACACACACACACACACACACACACACACACACACACACATATACGTGTGGCAATAGTGTGTAGGAAGTTTCTTATCAGTTGGACTACTATAGTAATCTGTAATGTGCTGCACTGTTTATGTAGCCGCAACACAAAGGAGTTATTTATTTCTTGGTTTCCCTGCTTTCCACTTCCCCCGCTTCCTTAAAGTATTTCCCAGGCAGGAGAGGTTATGGTGCCTCAGTGTGTGTGTGTGTGTGTGTGTGTGTATGTGTGCACAGCACATCCATCTGATTCAGGTTCATATCCTGAGAAGGTACGGGTCATGAGAACAGCGTGAATTGTGGCTGGTGATGAAAAGTGACAAGCGTAATTTAGAGTGGCAAATTTCCATTGTGTAAAAAACTATTTGCATGCAAAATTTGCTGAAATCATCTGATCTGTGTGGGGCCTGTTTCGGTGAGTGCTAATGCCACTGAGTTGATAGGTTCCTTGCTAGTTTCCTTGAGTATAATCTGTGTTTCTCAGAGTCTAAGCATATTTTCTTTCCTGTGTGGGTTGTGCCTTGCAGAGTTTCTGTCAAATCCAATGACATGCTCACTTCCAGCATGACCTGACCGCTGGGAAGCCACTGTTGATCACACAAGTAGTGACATGCATGCTCTTGCCACAACTCAAATGCAGTAGACATCAACAGATGAGATGCAAGCTACAAGAAACATTAATTAAAGAATAAAGAAAAACCAGCTCAAATGGAAGAAAAGTACAAATAAAATAAAAGGACCCAAGCATCACGGGAAAGGAAATAGTTGAGATAGCTGAGAACAAGACAGCAAAACAGGGAGTAAAAGTTTGCATGTGTGTGTATATGTACATGTGCATGCCTGTAAGTCATACATCTGTGTGTGTGTGTGCACTGGTTTTGTACACTTCTGAAGCCAAGAACTTACTTTGAGCAGGTGATGCATCTCCCCTGTGATGTCCAGCATGTGGTTTCCTGGTCAAGCCTGTTAAACAACACTCAATCATCTCACCAGACGCACAGATGTACTCAGCTGGGAGATGTACAAAACCATAGAGAATGGCTTGCTGGCATTGCTGTACAACAGTATAATGGTATTGCACCGTCTGTTGGTAGAGTAGAGGTTGACACCGTGCTTTCAAAATGAATAATATTCAGAATCAAAAAGAAATAAGGGAGGGAAGTCGGCTGGAACATGAGCAAAACCTGGAGGCCACGCCTGGGGCCCATGGAGGCTGCAGATTTTTTAAGCTCCACAGTAGAAAATGCTGGACAGAATGAAAAACACACTGAGAAAAACACTTCTGCTATTCATACATCCTTGCTAGCACTGTAGATACAATGTTGCCATGAGGGTGGAGCTAGCATAAAGAAGCCATTAAACTCAAAGGGGTTATCCTCAAAGGAACGTGAACGTGCCCCAGATGATGTTACAGCTCGCAAATAAAGTTGACATTCTGAACTTGTGCAAGAGTTGTAGCTAGTATCCAAAAGAGAGATGGTGAATCCTCTGGGGTGCATAGATGTGCTCAGTATGTAATTACAATCTTCCCAGTAAATTAAAGCTGACCATTTGGAGACAATGACTCTCCTCAGCAAATTTAATGGAAATCTGGGTATCTGACTGCACCTCCAGGATGTTGGGATTGCAACATTCATTCATTTATTTATTTTCTGTAACCGCTTATAATATTAATAGGTCGCGGGGGGGCTGGAGCTTATCCCAGCTGACACTGGGCGAGGAAGGCAGGGCTGGACAGGTTGCCAGACTATCTTAGGGCTAACACATAGAGACAGACAACCATTCATGCCCACATTCACCAATTTAAGGTAACCAGTTGACCTAGCCTGCATGTCTTTGGACTGTGGGAGGAAGCCAGAATACCCGGAGAAAACCCACGCTGACACAGGGAGAACTCCTGAAGGGTGGGCCTTTCCTGGAGCACCAGACGGGTAGCCCAGAGCCTTCTCCGCCAGTGGGCGCATCAATGTCGTGTCTGTCAGCCCTCGGAAGGTGCCGTCTGTGTGCACCGTCTCGAGCTGTGGAGGGGGGCAGGGAGAGATGCGTTCGATCGGGCCGAGGCCTAAACTAGGGGGCGATTGCAACAGTGCAGATTTAGCCAATCCTTGTGAATTATGTGTGACTTTGCAATTTTGTTCAATCAATGCAGCTTTACTGCAAATTTGATTTAAAAGACGTACAATCTCATTTCATTGTGGAGTTGCATGCAGCATATTGATTCGCTCAGGCCCTCCTTGCCTTCTGTTTATGATGAGAATACTGCAGTGTAAGTGTGAGCTCTGTGCCTGCATCCCACGCACACAGTGACAGGTCTAACAGTTAGCATCACATTATTAAGTGTTATCATTGGTTTTAATGACAGATTCGAGCCTGGTGTCTGTGTGAGTTTGTAAGGACAATGAAATGGCACGGTTATGGGACATTTTGACTTCATGGTGATTTCATTCTCACCAGTCAAATGTGGCGAAATCGTGCCCTGGACCACCTGTTCTTGACAGACAGACTCACCTATTGAGCAGGCCCTGTGGGTAGTCAGGTAAAACAAGAAGAGAAAGTCTCACAAGAACATGTGAGTGTGAGTGTGGTGTGAAGGTGACTGAAATAGAGCAAAAACAGAGAGGAAAGGAGACAGGTTTCTTTTGACAGGTGGAGTTAGTCCTCCTGAACTTCCCGCAAAACCACTTAAATAAACAAAGCACGTCTGCCTGTCAAAGTAATCAGCTTTTTTGGTGTGAAGTCTAAAGTCTGGGACCCTGTGGCTATAGTCCATGTGGCTCTATAAGGAAAGACTAATCAAATTTAAAACATACACACACCCATACACTGAGACTAATCACATTTGATAAACCAATAGAGCCAGAGACATTTGGTGACGCACTGAAAACAGGAAGGGGTTCCTCTAAAGCTTCCTGTAACCAGTCTCCTGCTGGTGTCGCACTGAGTCCGACCCTGCAGAAACCAGAGGCAGACCAAACCACATCTTCCACTTGGAGCTAACACGTTCTCCTCCAGCCCAAACTCACAGCACACACACTTTAGTTTTTATTAAGCTTGAAAATGCATGGGGGGGAGCAGAATTAAATTTATTGTCCGCTTGATGTCTTACCTCAATAGTTGTTCTTGAACAGTGGCAGCTGTTCTTAAATATGGCCCCGCTCTGTTGAAACTTTGTCTTGTGTGTTTTAATTAATCTGTCAGTGTGTTTAATTTGCCAGGATCAATAGCAGCAAAGGCTGCAGATTGGAGCGATCACTTGTCACCACATGCCTCAGTTGCATCTAACAGGTGATCAGCGCTGACAAATGGTCGGGTTCGTACACAAACAGACATCAGTGAGATCGAAAATTTGGTGAATCGTTTCATGCTGTTAACAGCTGGCCCCCGTTCTGACACGCTTACTCTCTGGCTCGGTATTTCTGTCTCTTTCTCCCACTCTCTCCCACCAACTTACACATCTCTCAGCTGCCAGTGATGTTGACAGGATGTGTGTGACGAGGGATCAGGGTGGTGTGTCTGCTATGTGAACTATTCTCATAACATCCATCAACACTCGCTGTGAATTCATCACCTGTTTGCTACTGGAAGCTCAGATGCCATGAACCAAATCCATCTTGTTTTTAATGCTCATTCCCTAAACTTTCTACTTAATGAGGTGGGCTTTATTTGTTAACTTTGTGGAGATAATGTTTTTCTTAAAAAACAGACTTTCAAAACGAAGTGTCGAAGTTGAAACCATTTAATCCATTATATGAATGAATATATGTCATGCTGGCATCCTGGCTTTAGAGCTGGTATTGCTGGTTGTTGGTCAGACCACCACTTTGATCCAGTCTGTGCCTAGAGGATATATCCTGAAGATCCCCCAACTTTGCCTTTAGCACCACCATGAGGTTGACATTTGTTGTTTTGATTGACAGTTCTAATAACAAGTATTATACGGATTGTGATGAAATTGATACAACACATTCATAACACTCACAGGTTGAGCTGTCTTTACGTTAGCAGAATCATTAGGTCTCTCTATTACTGTATGTAGAATATTTTCAGTACCAATCAGCCTCAAAACGTTATCTTATCAGACAGATTTCTTTTTTGCAAAGCATTTTTCAGCTCTTTGGAGGGTGTTGGCTTGTGGCCCGGGTTGGGTAAATCGTTCTTTTTCCCTTCAGAAGCAGTAGTTTGGTTCCATATCACTAGCTGTTGGCATATGCTGTGTTTTAAACCTATCACAGTGTTCATTCATGTGTGATCTGACTGGCCAATGCCTCTGTGGAGAGGATGGCCCCACGCCTCATTAAGCCCAATACTCCGTACCATATGGCAGTCAGGGGTTTTCTTCTCTCACTCTTTTTCTTTCTGTCTGTCTCTCTCCAGTCTGACTGGTTTCTATTCCATTTCTTCATCTCATCTGTTAGTGAGTATCTCAATTTCCATTCTTTTTTTCCCTTAACTTTTTACCTCATGTCTCACGGGCTTTTACCCTTACGGCTCCTGCGCTGGTCTCAACTTTATCTTTTCCTCTGCTATTTTAGAGGAATCAATCTCCCATCAGTGACTGAGACTATCAAGTATGGAAAGAATTTTCTTTCTCTCTCTTTTTCTGCATCAGTGGAAACCTTTTTAAGATAAGCATGCCAATAATACATAACCAAATGTGTTAATGCATCTGTGTTACTTCTCATTCACTTTTACTTACTTTACTTTTTATCATCAGTTAATCATTCTCAGAGTTTTGATGACTGGGTGCCAGTTTAGGAAGTCAGTATATAATTGCACAGGAAAAATGCATACATCTCACTTTTGCATTAAACTACCAAGTTATCCAATCAAATTGTGACAAACAGAAACAAAACGAGCGTCAGATGGACTGTATTCAGAAAAAATACACCACATATAAATAACCAGCGCCAATAGATCAATGATAATGTGCACATACAGCGAGTAGCAGTGACCCACCATCTGACACCGCACACCATGAGGATGGAAACAGAGGGCTCGACTGGGATGGAGCACCTGCTGAAGCAAGCAAACACACCGTCTGCAGTCATTTTCACTTGACCAGCAGACTTCACTACAAGCCAACTGGCTGTAGAAACAGGTGACATGCTTTGGGTTATAAAACCAGCCGCCGGCAATTTGACCAGCAGAGTTGCAGGTGACACCATCAGCCAGCTTGAGTCGAGCTCAGACTGGTCAGTTCACACCGTTGCAACTTTTCTCTGCAATGCTCTAAAACGGTTTAGTCTTGTCAGGATTCTTTGGTCTGAACTAGGCATAACAGTGCTAGTATTAATGACAGAACCTAATTCCTGTGACACTCAGTAGGTGCCACTAGTTGCCATGCAATCAGTAACTTTCTTGAAGTTGTCATTCATAGCCTGACAAACGCTTGTTAGGGGAGCGCAGTATGACGCCATGTAGTGTATTAAATACATAGATTTTATAAAATAATGGACAAAGCTGCCTTTACATCACCCATTGGTTTGTAGACTGCTGCTTTGAAGCCTTGAGTTTGACATTTCAGCTGTGGCCATCTTGGTTTTTGGAGGCACAAGTCACCATTTTGTGGCAGAGTAAAGGGTGGATCTGGCAGACAGCCTGTCATTCAAAACAGCTGCACCCCTAATTATGCATAGCTTTAAGCCTTAGTAAAATGTAAACAGGTGAGTTATATAAAAATTCAACCCCTGTGCAGTTATCATGAATGTTGAATTAGCTACAGAGATCAAAACTGTTTTTTGTACCAGGCTGTAAACATGTTTTTTTCTGCTGTAAAGTTTGGCATTTCAACATGGGGGTCCTTGGGGATTGATTGGCTTTGGGATCCAGCCTCAAGGGCACTTCCATCGTTGGCTTAAATTTTCAGCCCTGCAGGTTGCTGCTTGATTAAATGTAGGCTATTGAAAGCCTTGAAATGATCCACAGATGATTAATGCGTGCATCTCATGTCATGATAGGGGTCCATACAAAATGTGTCTGAAAGGCCACCATTGGTTTGCAGGATGAATTTTTAGCAACTATCGTTTAGTCTATATAATGTCAGAAAAATATAATTAATCCCATCACATTTCCTATAGCCCAGGGTGATATATTTAAATTGCTTCTTTTGTCCAACCAGATATCCAAAACCCAATTATTATCAATGAATCAACTAAATAGACCTCAACAAGTTACCGTTATTGGGTGATCTGGGCTTAAACGTACAAAATGGCACCAGAGTTTCTGATGATCAGCAAATTATACTTCACAATAATGGATAAATGTATAGAAAAGAAATTTGTGAATTTCAAAGTCTTAAGTGCAGCAAGTTTCTTTCTACAGTCTGAAACTGACAAGGTGGACACTTTCAGCTTTAGCAAGAACACAGTTAAGATAGCTCCCCTAGTCTGTGGAACACACAGATATCAAACAGTTGCAGGCACAGGATCCTCCATACACAACACAGTCAAAGCTGCAGCCATTCTCACACACACACACACGCACATCTATCTGTCTCTTCTCCCCAGCCTATCTCTCTATTCCAGCTCTCCTGGGCTGCTTTTGCATTGTGTTTCTTTTCAAACTTATCTGCCGTCCAGACGTCCTCTCTATCTCTGTCTGGGCCTCCATTTTGTCACTGTCTCATCTCTTATTGCCTCTCACTCCTACACTGGAGTTTGAGGGTGAGAGGAACAAACTCACAGGCATATCCACACACACAGCCGCACATTGTGCTTGAATGCACACACATAAAGTGCACACACACGCCACTCGCGAGCGGCAGGTGATCCTGGGGCTCTCCACAGTTCATTTGGCCACGCTAATCTAATTTCATGACACGTTGAGTTAAGTTGGTGTAAATTAGTATGCTTCCTGTGTTTCTCGAGATTGTATTTGCTTTGGGAGAGGTTCTGCAGTTTGGGACAGCAGGTGGTCGATAAGTTAGGGGTGAAGGGCGGTGAAAGCGCTTGTTTCCCAGTGTATCAGATTCTGTCATTCGGCTTTACAGAGAGATAGAGGTTACCATTTGAAGTCACAGTTGGGTGTGACCAAGAAATGTCTCTTTTAGCGCTGAGTACGTGTGGTAGCTTGCTAACGCTTATGAATGATTCACGTTGTTTAATTCATTTTTCTTTGTTGTTATTTTTTGCACTACTCTTGGGCATGACTTTCAGTTGTTGTCTGTGTGTGTGGGAGTGCGTGAGTGTTGTAGCAGCAGCCTCGGAGCTGTTATCTGGCTGACTCTGCTCCTCTGGTGTTGTGTCTGTCCCAGCTCTCTCCACACTATTTATTTTCCTCTCAGGGGTCAAAGACTGTGCAGCTACAGATATTTGTTTTCTCAAATGAATCATCCATTTAATCATCTCACTTGTCCTCTTCGACTTCCTTCTCACCTCAGGAACTCAAATGTGGAGCGATGCTAAGAGGAGAGGAGACGGATACTTTAGTATTCCAGATCTAGTGTTGCGTCCGTGGTGCCAAAAGACACAGTATTAAACAATACCGCTGGTCTATGTGAGATCACAGAAATGGCACCCACTAACGAAAAGCATTTTATACTCAATATGGTCCACATCACGTCTCTTGCTTTCTTTACATCTCCCAGATGCATTTCTGTCATGCGTGCACCTCATATTGTCTTTTCTTTAGACTTGAGCTTTTATAAGGATAGTTCTCACCATGAGTTGTCTATTAAAGGTTAGAGCAACACCAGAAGAGTGAACGAAAGTTTCCACTCCCCCAGAGTGGAATCTTTTACAAGAAATTCTCTTACTACTTCCCACCTGCCTTCTCTACCCGCCGTTGATCCCCATCTCGCCCTCTTTTTTTGATGGCTGTCTGGTTTCACTGAGCTGTGCTGTACATGCACTTTAGTGGGACATTTCTTATATATCATGCACATGTGATTAAACAACATTGGATGTATTAGGGTTGGGCGATTTGGCAATACCGTGTCAACCACAGGGGCTGTTCAGGGCTGGCTCTGTGCAAATCAGGGCTGGCTTCTTGCATGGTCTCGGGATAACTCAAATTTAGCTGCCTCACAAAGTAACATGATTTGGGAAGACATGCAGGAGATAAGATAAGTTGTAATTACATAACCTTAACACAACCTTATAGCTTTCATTTTGAAGGACTTTTTTTGTTTTAACTCAAGTGTGCCTTATATAAGGTAGCTACTTTTTTTTGTTTGTAAGGAAGAAAATAATGAAATGTGCTGAAGTTCAGTGAGGTTAATTTGAACCATTTATTAATTGAATTCACAGAACAATGGCTGTTTTGTGATATATACTGTTGCTCTGATGTAAAATTACTTTAACCGTGAAAGAAGATTTTGGCCATAACGCCCACCCCTACGGTAGATGTATAAATCTAAATAAAAGCATGCACAGAGAAGAACAGAAGCACAGGATGAAACTCTGGCCCCTGAGCTTAAGGGATAAAAACCACAGAAAAGTCTGAGACTTATTTCCACTGTGGGCCTCTGTGCATGTGAGCGTACATGTGTGTTTGTGGTTGCTGGCTGTGGTGTGTCAGACAGGGTTGGAAGGACTACAGGAGTGGAAATAACTTTACTGTTTGCATGGGCAACTGCTGTGATTTGTTTCGTTGAACTGTACAAATCTTGAGCCGCGAGGTTGGCGGGATGGGAATGAATAAAGGAGTGATGACAACGAATGGAGACGTGATCAGAAAGGGGATAAAAATGTTGGAACAGAAAATCAATAGACACAAGAAAAATTGATTATAAAGCTTGATTATTAACTTTTTCTCGATCCTATATGCAGTCACATCTTCGGACACGCTCTGCACTGTAGCCTCCTGGACTCAGTGAACCCATCCATGCAGGATAAGCAGAATATTAATTTAATAAGCAGCCTTGAGATGAGGAATAAACCTCAATAGCTTTTTTTTCCCTTGTAAATTGACAACCAGCTCAGTGTGGGCTGTACTTTTTAGAGGCTACCACTGTGCTTATTGCAGTCTCGTCTTTCCTTTCTCTAGATTTATACCTATTGGGTCAGGATCAATCATTTCAGCACAAATAGCTACAGTATAATGTTCTTTTAAAGGAACACCCGCTGTAATATTTGTAAAGCTCCACTGACATTAACACTAATAATATACCTATAAATACATGCCTCTGAGTTTGCCGTTCATCAATAATGGCTTCGATTATTTCTCTAAGCTCTTGAGTTTAAACATTCTTGACAAGGTACGCGGGTTTCCGACTCTGGTCATTCAAAATTTTGCCTCAAGCAAATGTCAGCTACTTCAGGGTGGTCTATCTTTTCCTTACCAGCCACACTGTAACTCGTTATTAAGGAAGAGGGATTCTCCATCTTCCCTGTCACTGTGCCTTTCGGTATTCCCACCCTGCAATTTAGTCAAAGCTCTTGTAAGGACTACGACAGAATTTTTTTTGTCTTTTTATAGGAGTGTGTCTTGCAGTCAGATCATGCGCGAGGTGTTTGTGTTGGAGTCGTCTAAGGACTCCAAGATGTATCTCACTGACATGAAACAGTAGTAGCTTTGTGTTGTCTTAACCTCACACTGAGTACATTTACAGGCATTTGGCCTGGGCAATAGGTGTTGGCTGAGGTTAGGTAAATCATCTGATTTGGCCTACGCTCTGTCTCGCTGTTGCAAGTGATTTAACTTTTAGAGTAAGGATGTGTCAGATTTAATGTCAATTTAGGAGAACCAACATTTCTGGTGCATGTGGACCAAATTCAGCTCTGTGGTTTTGGATCAGATTTACTGCGGCCTAACACACCCCGGTGCGCAGTGTGCAGTTTAGGAAGTTCTTTATACTACTTGGAATAAATCTCCTGGTTTTGAAATAACATGTCCATCTCGCAGAATTTAGCAGTAAAAGTGCTACTAGATGATGTTCTCAAGTCAAAGTGCACAGACTTGGGAAGGAAAGGCGGACGAGGTGTACCTCAGTGTAAACAGCTGACAGAAATGCATTGATGTCAAAAGTCTGACAGTAAGTTTTGAGAACAATCAGACACTCAGCTTCCATTGCTTGAAGATGTTGCTGTGCTTGTACTAAATGCATCAAATGAACTGACAAAAGGGAGGGGGGAGGAGGTCTCACCAGCCATCTTTAAATGTCAACATCTGGTGTCCTAGCTGCTGTCACTCACCACAGCTCAATGTTTTCACATCATGCCTCAGCAGAGAGGGACTATTGTGGAAAGTGGGAGCAGTTGGTTGGTTGGAGAAGAGAGAAAGGGACACATTTTTTATTGAATCTGATATCCTATTCAGTCATTTTCACTAGAGCTTTACTGAACAGTTTGAAACTTCATCCATAACATTGCCATTCAGATTGTAAATCAACAGCCAAATGCTGGGCAGCAAGGTTTTTTTTTGCATGTTTATTCTATTTAAAGCTGGTATTTTTGCACAGTTGCATATTAAGACTAGGTTACACTGATATTATTATTATTAGATTCCAGTGGTGGCTGGCGTAGGATTGTTTCCGACTCGTGTGATCCAAACATTTCAACATCGTTACCAAGGTTACAACCGCTGTCCTTAGTACAACGAGCGATTTCTGGTCACAGTGAACTTCTGCAAAATAATGCAAACACAGTGTTGTTTTGAAATGTTCTTATTTATTTAATTGCCATTTCTGGCATTGCATAATATTGTTATAAGCCTGAGGGCGCATCATTATTTTATGCCCTTATTGGATTACCCTGCTGCCTACATGTTTTATGTTGATAAAACTTAGTTATATTCATTAAAGAAAGTTGGTTTAAGAAAAAACACGAGCTCATTTTATCCGATGAATCATACAATTCAAATTTTGGATTTTGTTGAAAGATTTTTTAAAAAATTAGAGGGATGATATCATAAAATATGACAACAGATATTTGAAGCCTCATTCAAAAATCCCAATAAAATCTTCAAATGTTAAGAAAAAATACATTTGGTACAGGCCTAATGTTCACACAAAGGTGAGGAAAAATGTTTTGCTTCCAATTGCCATATCTTAATGAAGACAGTTTTGCGAGGAGGGGTTTGGCTTTAGTGATTCTTCTCAACACAGACTAAACCTCACATCTTTATCCACAAATTAAAGACCAATCACAAGTGATGCATCTCAAATACGATGAAAGAAACAGGCCTTGTCAAAAATACTGCTTGCTGTGCACAGAATACATGTAGTAGATACAAAAAAAACTTCTAAACATTCTGTGTAGCACCTAAATTGGTTAGTTGGTGCTTTGAATGGCAGGTGTTGCAGCTTCAAGCGAAGTCTGCAGGTGAATGAAGCGTTGTGTTTTTTGCATGCTGTGTGGAAGAGACAGATGTAAACAGAGACTGTCTGTAGTTGTGTCTGTGTCTGCTAATGATCCTACAAACCATTCCTAACAGGACTGTGTCAGCCTGGATTGTTAATGGAAGAACTCTGTTCTGTGGTGATGCGCAGTCTCTTTGTATCTCTAGTTGCGGCAGACACTGGTATCTTGGCTAGAGTCCTACTCACTGTAAGAGAATATCAATTTAGAAAAAAAACACTGGAAGTGCTTTCTGATGTTGTCAAGTGGTGTTCACACACATGAATACACACACACACACACACACACACATGCTTCCCCACAAACACACTAATGCACACTGTTAAACACCCCCACCACTGGCGGGCTGTTGGGAGTATTTTGTGCCCCGCTCCAGGGGACGATTATAGAGCTGCTTGATTGCAAGAATCTTGGAGTGCCGGATCTGCTGTTCTAATACCGGATACAAGAGCTAATGTGAATCCATCGAAGAGTATTTTCTCCTCTGAAGCCTTTGTTTCTTATCGAAAGAATGGTTCTTTCAAGTCATGCAGATGGAGAAACTGAGATCACAGGAAGTGCAGAGCAGATGATACCGCTTAGTTTGTGCATAACGTGTAATGCAATGTACACTATACACTGTATGTTGTAATGAAGCATGCAATGACGGTAATGAATTGCAAGAGTCTGATCCTGACTGATCAAAATCATGGCTGTTTGGCACCTATTTACCTGCATTTTTGTAGTATTCATCAATATTAAAACTTACTTTTGTCAGACGTATGCCACTTTTAAGATCTTCTTTTTGCTGATTTCTTTTATTGTCTTCACTCATCTTAAAGTAAGATGCAGAAACTGAATCAAGACACAACACATACATGTTTATGTATGATATTTTTAAATATTATTGTTAGATTTATTGCATTTATTGATGATTTTTCTTTAGGATTTGTCATAAAAACCACTCTAAACTAGTTTAAACTGGTCATTTTGTACCAAGCATTAATATAGTTTATATATTGCATCGCACCCTGGTGGGCCTTAATGCCATAATAAATTGTGTACTATTTATTGTGATAATGACTGATGCTACAGCAGACAGAGGCAATTAGGTCAGTGTGCCATGTAGATGCTATTGACCATCAAGTTAAATGCAGCCTGTTTACAGAGGTTGCCTAGGGGTTTCCTCACCCACACACATAGTCTAACTATGTATAAGCAGATATGACCAAGGATTTTAAGCAAGGAATATAGTGCTCTTGCATGAATGCCTCAATATTTCATAATAAAGAGCTGAAGATGCTGAATGTATGGGTGATTCATGGTAAAGACATGAAGAGCTCAGGAAATAGCAGGACTCAGCACATTTCAGACAGTGAGCGAGGACATAAAAAGAAAAAAGAGGGAGTGATGAAAAGGATGGCTGCACGGCGGTGGTGTGAAAGCATAAATGCAGGATGCAGTGGAGGTGCTGATGGTTACCATGACGATGAGAGACGTAGAAAGGGGGGGTCAGGGGAAGGTGGGGCCGAGCCAATTCATCACCGCTTACTCCTGTGTGTGTGTTTGTGCGACTTCACCTCTATCTGTCTGAGTACGCCCTTGAAACAAGCTTTTTTTTTTTACCTTGCTTGCACACACATTTACACATATAGTTATAAAAAAAAAAAAAAAAAGTAGAGCAGTGCAATGGAGAATTGGACGGGGAGCAGACGGGTAATGGGCAGATCCATCCTTGCATGTCGTCTACCACAGCAGTGTCCAGGGAGGCAGAGTAAAAGAAGAGAAATGCTTCTTTACCTTTAAGCAGCCGGTCATTCTCTCCATTGTTTACGAGACATTATCTTCTACGACATGAATGGTCTCACACAATGCCACGAGGCTGCACCAGAAATGCTATTGATTACATGATAATGGCTGTCTTTACAAATTAGAACGACCACACTGTCTGTATGTGTGCATGTGTGTGTGTGTGTGCAGGGGAGGAATCTTCCATCCAAAGGTATTTTTCATGGCTGTCAGGGGGAGAGTGGGGTCATGTTATTGTAACTGGGCACAGAGAGAAGCAGGCAGACAGTCTTCATATGAACACTCACCCATGTGAAGGATGATCGCCATTACTTCATACAGATAGCATGTGTGTGCGTGCATGTGTGTGGTGGGGGGAAGCGTGATGGCTTTCAAAGGGTTGGAGCCATCGTTCAGCGGTAGCCATGGTAACAGGACTCTCAGGACCACATGGAGGGAAGAGAGAGAAGTGGGGGGGATTATGGGGAGTGGTGTCTGTATCTTACGATAAGCAGTGATGTAAATCTGCGCCTCATTGAGCTAAAATGAAATGCAGTTTGTTTGCTCTGACAAATTCTACTAAAATTTAAAGCTTATTAAAAATTAAAATGAGAGGAGACTTCAAAATGAATTACTTACAAATGTATCCGAAAGGAATGCAAGTCAAAATAGCTACAAACTACACAGCAAAGTTGATGCAGCTTGTGTCATGTGTAAGATACAAAAAGATAAAGGCAATAACTCCAGATTAGTTCAACTTGTAAAAATAATATGTGCTTAAATTGTACCTTTTTAACAGCTCCCATAGAACCCCTATAAGTGGGTACTGAGGTGGGTTTTTTAGGCCAAAAAACTTCTTTATGTACCTCTTAGGAAACGGGCCGTTATACTGCACGGTTCTCCCCATGTAGGAAAATGTTTTGTTTGTGCAGCATAATTTCATGCACATTTGCAAGACAAATAATGTGTGTGTGCGTGTATATGTGCGTAAGCGCTCAGCTTGCTTTTCTAACACCTAAAGTGTGACTTAATGTGAGGTTAACGATCCTCAGCCAGCTGAAAAGAGACACCATGTGCTGGTTTTATTTGCATCACCTTTAAATCCCTGTGGTCTGCCGCTGCTTTGAGGTAAACTGAGGTAATGCTTTACCCACAACTGTAAATACTCCACGCATGAGCCAGATTGACTGGCACAGCAGTAGGTTAGGCCCAGTGGTTTGAATTAGCAGAAAAGTAAATTCTTGTTCAAGTTCATTCTCTTCTTGCCTGCTTTTGCTCACGACTCCTTTTCTTTTCTTGCTTATCTAAACTGACGGTTCAGGTTTGCTTCGGCTTTTTGGGCTCCTGCATCCACAATACTTCCCCGTCTGTCTCTTTCGATTCGGCAGAGAATCTTGACAAGCACACACACTTGCACAAGCAGTGTACACAGCCTCCAACTGTGGCTCTAAATGGGCTCCTTTGTTTTCTTAATTGTCAAATTAAACATGTCACTCTATTTGAATGGGACGCACATACGCCAGCTGCCAGTTCACCCAATGGAGAAATGGGGGGTTTAGCCCTTATTCATTAGAGACACGAGCCCCTTCCCCCCCAAATAAACTACTTGAACACGCTAGAAAATTCTCTTTCTCACACACACATATGTGCATGCACACACACAATGAGTAGAGGATGAGGAGAAGTCAGTGCAATCTTTTGTCCGTCACAGAGTGAGCGTGGCTGGACAACCCCCCCCCCATCTGGTAACAATCACCTCACAGGCTGCCTCATTCTCTCGCTTGTGTGTGTGTTTAGCCATGTGTAGTGCCCATGAGCATGTAGATGTTAGGTGTATGTGTATCTGTGTGTGTTTCTAATCCCAGAGTGCCACTAGAAAGCCCCATCCATCCCAGCCCTGTCTGTGAAATATGAAGGAGGAGGAGGGAGGGACCTGCTTCCAAAATGGAAAACTACAACATGGAATAGAGTGGGCGCTTTCTTTCTTCACTTTTTTTTTTCCTGTGGGTGATTATTCTTTTATATTTATTTGCCCAGCAGACGTCCTGTTCACAGTCCAATCACACATCCTCCATTTTACACATTGGTCTGGCCTTTTCTTCCAGCTGCCTCGCTCTCATAGTGGAGTGGATGTGAACCCTGTAGCGCTGTCCGGGCTGCCCGCAGCTCCATACAATGCGCACCTATATTTCACGCCGCGGGAGCAATTCTCCTGCTTGTTCCTTGATGAATGCTGCGAGATGTTTTGTAGAGGAAGGATCATTTAGCTTAATTAATGTCCTCCTGCTGCGCAGCCCCAAAGACACATAATTAAGGCTTCGAATTCAGAGCCGTCTTTATTGGTTTAAGATTCAACAGAGCGAGGACTTGAACCTCGGCTTGGAGTCCAATCAGTGGCTCATTTAGTATTTCTGAAGCAGGTGTAGGTTCTCTATGGGAAAGATTTTGCCGGGAGTTTAAGAAAATCTTGTGTTAAAACAAGGCAAATAAATCATAGAATCCGTCAAGAGGTGATTTATCAACTGAGCAACTGAGTTTAAGCCTTATCCTTCAGTTAGATTTACATTTATTCTAAAAACAAAACAGGTTCTCCTATTTTTGGAGGAAGGCTTTCTATTTTCTTAACCGCCCTTTTTCACATCATCTCTTTTTGGTTTTAGTCATGGCTCCAACACCACTCTGCCTGTGCACCATGTAATAAAGTGATTTGGCTTCTTCTTCCCCCTGCCATTTCATCCCGGTGATTTAGAGGACTGTAGTCAGGTCCACATTTTCACAAGGTTAGGTTTGATGAATAAGACTTCTTCTGGCACAGCTCTCTGGGCGTCTGAGAGTGTGTGTGTGTGTGTGTGTGTGAGCTCTGCTTCTCTCCCTTTCGACTTACATCAGCGAGGTATGATATACACCAGAGAGCATTTGGCTGGAATCCTAAATGAGATACATTGAGTCACCAGGGTAACAGATAAAATTATGCCTGAGTCTCTTCAGGGGGGAGTGGAGAAAGACGATGCTGGATAAAAGCTAAAATCCTGATTCACTTGGAGTAGACTAACTTTGAGCTTTCAAAATATTCAACCAAGTTAAAAAGCATACACTCACACATAAAAAAGAGAAGAGGAATGGAGAGATGAAAATGAGATAGACAGGTGTGCAGGTGGATCGGCAAACAGGCTCATATTCAGCTATGCACACGATTTCACGGTCTTTCTGTCTCAATATCTCGGTATACGACGTTAACACAATGCTGGTGGTCTGCATGGAGTTAGCGTGCTGAGTGTTCCATTAATCCTGCTGTGTTTCACGTTGCCCACTCCAACACACACACACACATGCACGAGCACGTATACACACAAACTGAACATCCAACAGAGATCTACAGCCAAGATAGAGGAGAGCTGTGGCAATTATACACCTAATAAATCAGTCATTCACTCATTTTTGTATGTATGCGCTCTCTGTGCACCCTACCCCAACACTGCTGACCTTTACACACACACACACACAGACACACATATGCATGCGGGCTCACAAATATAGAGGCTTGTTTAATCGCGTTCATTCAGAGGTCACCTTGGCAGGAGTGTGCACATATAAAAAAACACACACTTATTTCATGGCTGACAGCTGGCTTATGGAGTGACTTAACTGCGGAACCAAAAATGCCACAGTTCAGACTCCCTCGTCTGTCGGGGTTGTCCCCAGGCTAAGAGACTCCTTCGGATTCCGCTGTCGGGTGGAGCGTTGGAGGGACCACGTATCTGAGTCCTGGATCAGGGGTGTAAACATACTGCCTGGTTTAGCCATCAGTCTCTCCCACTTTTGGAAACCTCCAGTAGACGAGGGGTGGGGTTCCTCCCTGTGTCCCGCACTAAGCCAGGGGTTGGGCTCAGCTGGGCAAAACAGGATGACTGTGTCAGATGCACTGAGGTTTCTCAGGTGCGAGAGACAAAGGTACATTTACATCCCGACACCTGTGACAGGATTACAGCTGACAGCTCCATCCTCGAGGCTTAGCCGCAACTTCCACCCAAATTCATATTCATGTTGGGCAAACAGGGACACGGAGAAGAAAATATGCGAAAGAATGCAGAGCAAAGTTTTGACTGACATGCAGGAGTTGCCAGAGTTAGTGTCAAATCAAATCCTGTATTGGTTGTGACATAAGAAGTGGGGTATAAGATACCGTGTTCATATCAGATTGATGGAGTGAAATTTTACCAGACATTACAGTTTGCTATTATGGAACATTTTGGGGGCCACTTTGTTTCTGGCACCAGATTTATGTGCGCAAAATGTGGTTAGCAAGCGAAGTAAATATAGTAAACACACAGAAACAGATGGATAGATAAATGGTCTGCAATCATGTGCTGCGGGAGTCATTTTTATACAGTACCTCACTGTATAAAGAGCTGATTTTACTGTTTATGATTACTCATTCAACCACTGTAGGTAGTCTACTAGGCCTATGTTGGCACTCCTGGGCCCATAGCACCTGCACATTAGAGCTGAATGGCACAAAAATTACACACAGATATGACCTCATGAGTCTTTAATTTTCATTAGACATGATGGCTCTAATTTTGATGGTACAAAAATTAAATCCTTAAAATTTTTAAACATTATTTTACAGCTCTTTTTTTTCTGATTATTGTGTTTGGGAAAGAGTGTTTAAGGATGAAGTGTGTCACATGACCAGTTGAAACCTTGGGAGTCAGGTGGAGAAGAACAGCAGTAGGTATACCGAACCATCCTTCTACATTGTGTCATTGTTCCAACTGACATATGAGTGACCAACTTTTCCTTATCTGATTTTGGACCCCTCAGTGGCCCCTCAAGCTACTCTTGTGGTGTCTGGACCCCAGTTTGGGAACCACTGTTCTCGGCTGAACGCCACCTAGGAGAGACATAGGAGGTTGGAGTCAGGTTTGGTTAGGCAGCAGACCACAGAGCCAGGACAGAGGTAATGTGAGATGCAGGCTATAGCAGACCCGTGGAAACAGAGAGACGTCCATTTATAGTCCAGCTATAGAGATTTAATCTGTGCTATTAAGGTGGCCAGCGGCGTCCCTCCACTGGTCCTCTCTTATGGGATTTTTTCAAAGAGAACTATTACTGTGATTTACTGTGGACACGTCTCAAATAGTCCACACTCTCTGTCTGCGTCTATGGGTCTGTTCTTTTTCCTCTCTATGCTCTTCTGCCTCACTTTGTCTTATCGTACCTGTGCAGCGAGCCAGACATACACAAGCATGAGTTCAATATTGAAACCACCATGTACAGTACAGTATGTGGTGTGTTTATACGTGCAGTAAACCTCGGGGACTCTGTGTACACATGAGTCTGTGTTGTATTTCCCTGCAGAGTCTCTGAGGTTGAGGTCAGAATCTCATGTAACCCGCCCCTCCCTGTTTTTAACTTCAGTGCCCCCCTCGACCTCACTCCAATGTCCTGATAAATTACAGCTACGGTAATCACTTCAGGCACCCCCCCCCCAACCCATCCCTTCTCCCCTTCTCCCTCCATCTCCTCAGATCATTTTGGTCACGGTGAGGTTGGCAGTGTAGCATGGATGTCGGCTGCATATCAACTAAGTGTGCTGCATATCTGCAGTGGCACTGGTTTTGTAATGCTGCCATTTTACTATTCTGCTAATCATTTCCATACATGACATCCATTTTTCCACTCGTCACGATTTGAACTAGTCACCGGTGGTCTATTTTCCAATGAGAAATTTTCCTTTCAAGTATTAAGAAAAAAACAAATTTGCGATAAGTAGCCGAATATTTTGGTCATCTTTGTCCCATTTTCTCCTTTTTGCTTTTTTGCTCTCACACTTGGAAGCAATCACACGCAGCCACACGAACACTCCCACATGTTCCATCATTCAGTGTTACTGCTCGCGTATTGAATGGTGGGAAAAAGTGAATTATCAACAGTGATCTCAGCACTGTCGCACTGATTCTCCATCTGGTGTAGTGTTTAATACTGACCACCTCCAGGGTGAGTCAGCTGTGAGGAAATTAGTATAATTACAAGTCTGAATTTGCTGCAAGTGACTGCTGCAGGGACATGGAGGAAAGACGAAGGGACAAGGACAAGGAGATGAGAGTTATCTGGTACTGGGATGATAGAAAACTTGTGCCTCTGACTTAATATTTCCCCTAGTTTCTTTGGTCTTGCTAAGTTCAACCCCTCATATCAATCTATTTGTCTGTCCATCTCATCCTCTCAATCTTCTCTCCCCTTAGGAATAGCTTCAGCAGATGTATGTAAATGTCCACATATGTGTGTCTGGTTTATCCATCCCCCTGATTGGGTTAAGGCCTGGGCCCAGGGCAGAGACTGGGGTGAGAGCTGGGTCTGAGGCCCACTACTCACGCGAGGTGGTGATTTTGGACCCTAAGCCATCTGTCAACCCTGTCTCTCACACATAATGTACACACACAGATGCAGAGGGAGAGTGAGGGCGACTCAGACCTTTGAGACAAACCTCCCGTTACATAATGCTGCCATTTACTGGAAAAAGTTTGAAACTCCCGTTCGCTCTTTTTCTTGGATTGAAACATTACACGGCAATTTGTGTGCTGATTAGGTTTCATGGCCATAAGGCCTGTGTAAACTCATTTTGTAGAGGATGTCATGCATTGGCATCGGTGAAATTTTTATTCTCTCAAGTACTAAATGTTGGCTTTCATGTGTCATCAGCGTTAAGGTGAACATGTAGCACATTGACGGCGGCCCTGATGCCAACAGATGAATAAGGAGTGTAAGAAAAATAAGCAAAAAGATGACAGATTTTTACATCCAGAACTGGGGTTTTGACACTTAAGATAAAGTGTCTCACATGCTTTGAGAAGAATGTGTGCTTATGTTTCTGAGTCGCTGCTGGAGAGCGTCACAGGGTCGCACAGGTTAAGAGGGTTGCAGCAAAGTCCAAAGATTGGGAAATGTGGAATGTGGACTTGGACATGAGCAGCTCACTTCTCTGCTCATTTACTCCCGTAAAACTCTCTGGGTTAAAGGAAAATTCTGTTTTAATACAGTTTGGGTATTATTTTCATAGTTGTATTACTTGCTTTGTTTTCTTTTGTAAATTAGTTTGGTTAAATTATTGTTTATAACCTTTCTAATCTGTCATGTCAGACTCTGTTGTAGCGGTCTCAGCATTTCTTAGCAGTTGCTGTGGTAAAATGCTATCATAACCAATAGAAATCATGGCTGGAACACTACAAAAGATCCAAACTTTAATAAACCAGGATTTTCCTTGAACTAGTCATTTTATAATCTCTTCATCTCCCTCTGTCCAGCTTCCTACTGAGCAGTTTCCTTTGTCATAAACACAGCCTATCATGTTACTCCTGTCATAAAGTTGGACTCATGGTTTGGCCCAGCCTCCAAGTCACTCATGCCCAGTTGTCATTTAACACCCGTAGTAACCTGAGGTCAGCTTCGCTTCCGCACAATTGGTTGCATTTGACATTTACCTGAAGTATACATGTGCTTGCGGTCTATAGAGTAAGTGTACGTGCACCCTCGTGTTTGGGTTTGAGTTCATCTTGTGTATATACATTCAAGTAAATCATGTGGAGCCTGGGCTGAGTGGAGTGTTTGTAAGTGTGCGGGAGGCTGGAACAGGAGTGGTTAAAGGTAATCTCTCATGTCAGCAGTTGCTGAATGGAGAGCCAGAGTTTGAGCTATGTAATGGTTTAAATGTAAACAAATAAGACACAATCTCCTATGTTTGTGTGTATTTCTGTCATGTGAGGACAGATAACATGCTTTTGTCCAAACTTGTCATTGCCCATGACAGAGACAAGTATTATTGATGAGATGGTGAAAATGAAATACGGTTTATCTTCTTATCCGAATACCAATCGCTTGCCGTCGTGAAGATCCATGTAAACTAATTGAGAAAGAGTTTTAGGCTAAATTGCGCTGACATTTACAATCTCTTTCCCCTGTCTCTCTTTCCCTCTCCATACAAACAGTGGTGTAGAGTGACTGATGGGGTAGTTTATAATGCTGACTGGCTCTCTAGTGTTACCCCAGCCCCCTCCACACACACGCCATACAATCCCTCTCTCATCGTGCGAGGTAGTGTTTTAGTCTGTCGCTTCAATATTTTATGCCCCTTGTAGCGCCAGTGCTAAAACATTTACAGGCCTATTGATCATGAGCTGGTATGAAGGGGCAGTGTAGGAGACCACCCTCCCAAAACCAAACACAAGGCATGAAAGCATCCAAATCCTGGATGTTTATACCATGTCTCCATTTGCTCTAGCATCTGTCCGTGCATCTGTATCACAGTGTGTAGCTCTAACCTTGGCGAGGCACCAGGATTATTCCCCATCTCTCTGAACGTAACCACTCTGGAAATCATTACCTGAAACTGCTTGTGCTTCAAAGACGTCTCTCACTCCCCAGCTCTGATGACAAATCAACCAGCTCCTCCTGGCTCTGTGTTGCCTGAGTTGATAGGAGGAGGTAGACTTTTTGCTTTTGCTTTTGAAGAGAGAGTTTTCTGTCAAAAAAGTTAAGCATCCTTGTTGTGCCCTAATGGCAAGAAAACAGAGCTGAGTCTTTACATGGGCAGGATTGTTTGTGAAATTCAAAATCCTCTGATGAAAAATCAAAGTTGTGTTACATTTTCTGTTTCATATCTCATCCCTTCACTTGTAAGCCGTGTGCTGAGGGAGGCCCTTTGATTTGAAACTTTGAAAACTGTAAGTTCCTCAAACAACCTTGTAGCTCCTCTGAATAAATGACTGACGAGTCCAACAACATCACACGCAGTGACAAGATGTTGTATATTGCGCTATTGCACTCAAAGCATTTTCCCAAGGGGATATGGAGCTCATAGAGAGGTAGGGATGCAAGCAAACACAAAGTTGCCTTTATACTATCTACTACCTCCACTGCGTCCTCGGATAACATGGCCAACAAGCATGAGAAAAACAGCTGCATTGATCAGGAGGGAAAGATTCATTCACACAGTACATGTTGGAGTACAAAATTCGCCTTTTATCACACATCACATTTAGATTATGTCAGCTGTGTTTTCAGTTGCACCAAAATATCCTTAAATTAATCATACACCCACATTTTCTATTGGTGTTTAAACCATACAGCACCTTAGAGAGGTAAAACAAACAAAACAAGGGAAATATAATATATTTACTAATAATATCTGACCCAATTCTCTCCTGTGGTGTTTGTAAGGGACGGTATCTCTGTGTTGCCATAGTAACAAACTAGGACACAACCACATCAGGGGGCTTGCCATTTCTAAGTTAAATGTCACTGTAATGGAAACATAATTTCTTACACAATTAGTCTCATTACAGTTTGTAACTAACTGTAAACAAGCAAACACTCGCACTGACATGCTGTACAGTAACCTCGTGGTCTCCCTCTGAATCGGTCGCGCTCACGGCCAGCTGTTTGATTAAGGCTGTATGAGGAATCCAGATGTGTTCTCCAGTGAGTCGGCCCCTATAATGAACCAATGAAACCTATTTCGTCTCAGCCTCTGTCTGCAAAGCTTTTCTTCTTTATTATTTCACAGAGCTTTGGTCATGGCTGGTCGAGATTGGTTTTCCCACCTAATCCCTGACGCCTTGTACAGTCTGGCTGTCACTGTCGGGCGCAGACTTATACACATACATTTATACACTTGCACACACGTGCACAATCACAGTTTGTCTGTCGCTGTGGGTAGCATGCTAAAATCCCATTTAATCATGTTCTGATTGACAAGCATCCTTTTTGTCCTTGCTCATAATGAGGTGAATGGAAATGGCAGAGCTAAGAGAAAGACGCACAAAGAGAACATACTCAACGCAGCTACGCCTTGGCTCGCTTGGAGCCATTTGAAAGATTCAAGCTGTGTGTGCCAGTTATATTTTCTACATGTCTGTCTTTCTGTGTCTGAGAGAATTTGAGATTCTAAAGCATAGCTTAGATGTGGAAATGAACGCTGTGCAACATGGAGACTTGAATGTAGGAGAAAAAAACGTTTCTGTCACCAGTCGTTTTATGTGTGTAACAGGAGGGATGAGAGCAGGAGGGGTGTGCTGAAAAGCAGAGTAAGGTTGATGTGCGTGTTACTCCTGAGGCGATACTGTAAAAAGGTCTAATTGAATCTGTGGAGGAGAGGTGTGAAATGCGTGTCAGCAAACTGCAGTGATTGTTGAGTCAGACCAGAATAACTGGCGGGTTTTCACCCTGAATCTGGAGGTTTCAAGAAAGTGAACAAAGACATAATTGTTTGTTTGCATGTGTGCTTACAAACAGTTATTATATGGTGTGAGAAATGGGAAAAATCTAATTAGAAGATCACTGGGTGACCTTCCTTATCGTGGGTGGATTACTGAGCAGGCCCAGGGGTTCACAGTGCCCCAAAGTATCATGGCCCCCACAAGCCTTCACCTGCAAAATGTTGCTCAAATTAAGAGGTGTAAATCAGGAAGATACTCAAAAAGACCAAAAAGAGATAGAAAGGAACTGCAAAGACACACAAAGTAACTAGAAAGAGACATAAAGAAGACCAAAAATTACACAAAATTGCCCCAAAGAGACACAAAATGGCCTTAAATTAGATACAATATGACTACAAAAAGACAAAAAATTACCCCAGAGAGAGACAAAATGGCCTCAAAAAGACAAAACAATCACAAGGAGACACAAAATGACCACTCTTGAAATACAAAATACAAAAATACAAATACAAAGACATCCAAAACAGCATAAAAAGAGGTGTAACCACCAAAAAGTCTGTGTGTCTTGCTCCTCTGCAGGAGAGATGGTGGGGCCTTTTGCATATCTGTTCCCAGGAGTCCATTGTCTCATAGTCCATCCATGTTCCTTATTAGCAGAGCCAAAGTCTACCAAAGTCCCACAGCAACTGCTTGCTATTTACTATTCAATAATGTCTATTACCCAGACACAGATAATTTATAATAGCTCTGTAGTAGCTAAATGTGTTGTTCCTGTTTCTCTTTAAAGATATCATTTGTATGTCTTTTTGTACTTTTTGTGTGACTCATACTTTGTCAGAGCTTCATGGTGCTTTAAACTATGTCACTGTGATGATAAAGTCACTGCTGGCCTTGTTTATCGGTATGCTAAGTTATGACCTCAGTGTTTCCACCTTCTCACATTACAAAGCTCGAGGGATGTCAATTAATAGCTTTGTCATGGCTTTTGTGGCGGCAGATTGTTTTCATTTCTTCATCAATCAAATCCATCTATAAGCAGTGAGAGTACAGACTATGTAGATGTGTATTTAAATGCAAAATATGAAGTCAGCGTCCTCAGAGGAAGTTTCTTGGAGGATATTTAACCTATAGTGTAATGTTGAGACAGTGTGTGTGTGTGAGTGTGTGTGTGTGTGTGTTTTGTGTTTGGTGCTTTCTTGTGTGATTCCTGCATAGAAGTCCAGTTCCTGACCATATCGTTCCAAGCAGAGCTTCCGTTTTTTGGTCCTAACAATAGTGGCAGCTTCCTGGTTTATCGCATCACTTCCTGTCTCGGTTCTAATAGCGTCTTACACCACAGTGTCCGCTGGAAGAGAGATTGGAAATTCAGGCCTAACCCACCAAGTAATCAAGGACAGGGTAAAAGTTGAAGGATCAGGCAAGGCAAATTTCATTTTAGAAATTTAATTCACTGATTTCATACACCATAAATCAACTGTTCTCTTTTTCTTCTATAAACTGTAGGAAAACATGAACTCATGGCCTCATTCACATTGCGTTCAGGCCTTGGAGCGTATCTGGTCATCGTCATGGTGTTGACCATAAAATTCAAATGTTACACTTAGTCTGCAACAGTTTTCCCCAGTATTTAAATGGCACACAGCAGTGTCGGTGTGTGTTGCAATTCAGTGATCTAGGTCAGCTATTTATGGAAAACAGATAAATAGGGGGAAGATAACAACCATCTTTTCTTTCAATAGCCAAATTTAGGTATTGGGTGGGTACTGCAGTGTTAAACCTGATGTGTAACTTCACAGGGTATTGGGATTCTTATGTTAAAATAGAAGAATAAAATGCTAATATTAAATTTGCCTGTACTAGCTGTAAAATCAATACTGATCACTGATGTGCTTGCTAATGTTTATGTGTGTGTGTGCACAGAGGAGAGGGCTTCCACAGGGATTATCAACCATCTTCATGTTTTCATGGATCAAAGGCAACTGCTCGGGTGGTCCAGTGCGTCCAGAAGAACGTATGAATCTTCTCGTCCAACTCCTAATAGCTTACTTCTCTCTCTCTCATCTATGGTTTTATATCAAAGCCCTTGTAAGGCAAGCATTCAAGAATACTCAACTATGACAAAACCATGGCGCTCTACGGCGCTGTGTTTCTTCATTGTTGAATTAAGTCATGCCAGTAAGGCTGAATCCCTGTGTATGGTTTGACTGGGAAGTCGTCTGATACACCTGGCCCAGAGCCTTGTTTACAGCAGCTGCGGAGTGTGATGAAGCCTGCAAAGTCTAGCGGTGTGCTATGGGACATGATGCAGACAGGTCAGAATGGGACAGGCCTAACTAACACACTGCTGACAAGTTAATCTAGTCCTGCTCTTCATCCAGCACTCACATCTACGCCAAGGATATGGAGCAAACTGAACCCAGGGGTGATGACAAAGACTTAAATGTTGAGCAGGAATGGCTCATTGTTGCCTGGAACGTTCTTTTTGTCATACATTTCGTCTTGCCCGGGGGACCGCGTCTAATGAAAACATTCTTGTAGTGCCATGTAGCAATGATGCACTGATTGTCTGTAATCTTCCCGGCTGATTTCAGCTTCCATCATATGTAATCATAAAGTTTGGCATAATGTAAATGTAGAATTACTTCATTATATTTAGAACATGTGGCCTGGTCGTGTATGGGTTCTTCTGAATCAAGTGAAGGGCCTGATACCAAAATGGCTCATATAGTATGACAAAAAGTAGATTCAATATAGCTGTTTTCTATAATACTACACTATAGAATAGGACACTTTAGTTAGGGAAGGCCTTAAGGCTCTCTTGGCTTCAAACATTGACCCAAAAACCGGATTTACATTCTGCTGTTGCGATGAATGTGGACAGAGAATCCAACAACAACCTGTCTGCCAAAGAGCAAAATAGAGCGTAAAGACTTGAATTGAGGATGTCATCACATGGCACTTTTTGGTGTCCATTAGCACAGAAATAGTGACTCATAATGTGTTCAAAGTTTCTGGTTCAGAAAAATGCACTTCCCATCACAGCTGTGACACATTTTCTTCATATTCCAATAAAATTGTTGCGGTCATAATGCCCTAGCAATTGTTCCAATATTCAGAACAACATTAGTCATAAATTTGTAAAAAAGGGTATAAGTATTTTCAAGTGGGAGGTATTATACTTGCAATAAAACTCTTTAAAGTGTATGCTAGAAAACACATGAGAAACTGTTAACTATACAGTCTTTTGAAATCCTGGCTCAATGACGCACTGGAGCCATCTTTATCATAACCCCTCCCCCAGTACATAAAAGCTAATGTTAGAACATTTAGCATCAGTGTTGTCTCGTTAATCCTGTGTGTGAGTGATGAGTTCGCTACGTTCAACCATAGATTGTAAAGATAAGGGATGTAGCTACCATCACGTCAGCCATTTTGGAGCTAGAAGTGACCATATTTGGGCGAGAGGTTTGCAATGTGGATGAAGGAGGAGATCTGACTGAGAAGCTGAGGACACTATCAGCAGACAGCCCATCACTCAAAGCATCCTGCCTTTAATTATGCATAGCTTTTAGCCTTAATAGAATATGAACGAGTGAGTTATATAAAAAATTCACCCCCTGTAGTTGTCATGAAGGGAAAAATAAGCTACAGAGTCCAGAAGCGTCTTTTGTACCAGGCTGTAAACATGTTTATTTCTGCTGTAAAGTTGGGCATTAAAATATAAATGCCTATGGGGATTGACTGGCTTTTGGAGCCATCCTCAAGTGGCCATTCAAAGAACTGCAGGTTTTGGCTTCCTTTTTCAGCCCTGGAGGTTGCTGCTTGGGTTTAACAAGTTCACTGAGCTATTTCAGTCCAGTAATTCCATTAATAAACAACTTTGTTAAATTCCACTATCATATAAACACAAGCAAAATAGCTGTCGTAAACATGCCTTTTAGCCAGAATTCTGCTCACTGTTGTGGGTGCCTGCTCTGTGCCCAAGTTAGCTGTTGTTAGCTGCTAAACGAGAGTCTGTCTCTTCCTAGCGGCTCTTTCCTTCATTTTTTCATTTTTTTTTAGTCAGTCAAATTTGGCTGTTTGGTTACTAACACATTTTTCAGTGGTGTGACAAACTCACAGCACATGATTAGTTTGCTTTACTTGGATTTTAAGTACATAATCCTTGTTTTTCATTTGTTAACTGTTCATTAGAGAAGTACTAGGAGGAGAGCAGTCAACTGTTTCAGTCTGTGTAAATGTGTGCAATCAGACACAATGATGATGAGTAACTTTAAGTGAAGTAATCAGCTGCGCCTGGGTGTGTGTGACTCCACTCAGCCTTTCTTGATCCTTTGTTTTCTGAACCTGACACTGCTCATTTCGCTGTTCTGGCGAAACACTGAGCGAGGGGAAAAACAGTATCCACTGATGGAGCCAGTTCTTTAATGGAAGGCGCATTGCAGCTGGCGATCTGCTGTTGTAAGCCTAAATATGAGTTGCCCATATGCATTATGCTGATGGAAAGATCAGATTTTGCTCCATTGTTTTGTACAGAAATTGTTCTGACGTGTGTGTAAGTTTGCAAGAGTCCGCTTCAGAACTCTGTGTATGTCTTTGTGATCGTGTTTAATCTTACTGTACACACTGTAGCCTGAATCTGTTTGTACCCTTATCCTTTGTTCATAGCAGTTGTGTGCGCACAGGACTGTGTGCATGTGTGTATATAGTCACAGCTTGTGTAGCTCTGTGCCAGTATGTGCCACAGCGAGTGCTGGAGATTAGGGAGAGCATCAAAGCGGTGAATCAGTGAAGCAGTGTTACAGCGATGCCTGAGTTTACTGCCCCCTAGCCTTCTGTCATCGGCCACACCTAGCGGAGAACAAAGGGAGTGGAGGCTGGCACTGACTGGAGTATGGAGAGAATGAGGGAGGAGGAGAGTGGGAAGCAAAAGACAAAAGACGAAAAACAAAGATTAAAAACACGGGGGATAAAAAGACCTGGCAGGGATAGGAGTGAGAAAGGAATGAAGGCTTAACGGGGTTTTTTCATGCTTTGAAAGAGGTTTTTGGCCGTTCTTTTGTCCGTTAGAGCCAGATGATGTCACATGAAGATTTTCATATTAGTAATGGCATCAGCTGCGCCAGTGTTGGGTTGTGTGCTTCATCAAGGTAAATCTAAGACATTTCCCAACCTTGTTACTGTCATATAAATAAAAGTATGGAAGCTGATTTCTGCCAGTGTGATGAAAAAAAGGCTGTAAGTCATTAAAATGTGAAACTTTCTCAAAATAATGAGCTAGTATCTTGAAGTAATGACTGAGAATCTCAAAACTAATGTCAAACTTTCTCAAGATAACATCTAACTAAGTCATTATTTTAACAAAGTTTGTCATTTTAGTGACTTATTCAATCTTTTTTTCATCACTTTGGCAGAAATGAGGATCCATATTGATGTACACGACCAGTTTCACCAGCTCAGATGGTTTAAGGCTTTCACTCTTTAGCTTTAAGCAAAACAACTGTAGCAACTGTCATATTGAAGCTACTGCAGAATTTTTCTCTAACCAGAATTATGTGAAGAATACATATAAATGAAGCAGATATTTGTGGAAAATCCTGAACAAAATTGAACATTTCCATCTGTTCATCACTAAAAATCCATTGTTTATAGCATGTGCGTGTTTGTGTGTTTGTGTGTGTGTGTGTGTGTGTGTGTGTGTGTGGAGCATGTGTGCTGTATGTGTGTGTTTTCTCTTTTTGGAACAGCAGGAGTTGGAGTCAATTTCGGTTTGTGGTCCATTTACAAACCACATCACTATCCCGTTTCCACTGTCGGAGCTGGTTGCAGTTCAGAAACATAACACACTTGAATGTTTAGATTAAGATTAAGGTACGGACGGAAGTTCTCGAAACAGCAACAGTGCTCTTGCGTGTGTTTTCTGGGAGGACAGTGACACTGAAGCTGGGTACTTTCCAGCAGTGCGGTGCCACCACTGCTGAATGAATGTACAGCAGAGGAAGCGCAGTGCACCCTAAAGTAACTGAAATAAAATAAAAATCAACCAGAAATATTTTTGGGTTCTCTTCCTCGGTCAAAACCAAAATGAGAGTGGACTGTAGCAAAAAAACATTCAGAAATGAATGCGACACACCCTGTCTGTGAAGTAACGGACAGTAAACTGTAACCATAACCGAAAACAGGAAAGAAATGCAAATCAAAAAATGTGCGTACCTGTAATGCAGAAGCATGCATGAAGACAGAGTTTGGCAGGAGGATTTAAATTCCAAAGTAGAGATGGATTGCAACCAGTTGAAACCAAAGAGAAAAGTGAAAAAAAGGGAAAACAAATCATTGCAGTAAAACAGGCAATTACCCTGGCTTTCCAGGTTTTACTCTCAGCAAAGAATATTGCACACGTGGCCTTAGGAGTTCAAGCCAGCGGGGACAAATTGTCAATAAACAGTCAGGAGACAGGAGGGGTAGAGACAGGGAGAGGCCATGCAGATGAGATTGGGGTGACAAGGATCGAAAAAGGGACTCAAAGAGAAGAGGAGGAAGTGATAAAGGGGGAAATTGAGGTAGGAAAAAAGGAAGCAGTTTTAATGGGAAATACCCTGCCAGTGCAGTAAAGGGCCAACAAGGAGTTTGGGTTGGCCCCCACACACAAGGCACCATTGTGTGTCTATAGAGGCTTGCTAACCGGGTTTGACAGGCCTGTTTTGACTGGCCCCTCTGGGAGCAATGTGTTGGAGATAGAAACGTACAGGGGCATTTTGTTTCTACATCGTCCAAGAAGCTGCTGTCTTTTTCTTCAGTGCAATGGCCTTTCATGCTTCACTCATAAAAGACACAGGAGGGATATTTACCTTTTTGTCACACAGACGCAGATCTTTGCATGCTGGGTATGTGCTACCAAGTGGAACTGGTTGGTCCGCTGATTTTTTATTTATTTATTTTTTGTAATTGCCTTTATAGATTAAAAAGAAGGTACATAGCTGTTATATAATGTCAAAAATAGAGGCACTGCATAAGTTTGCACATATACCCTCATGCTTATTTCAGTATGCTCCTAAAATTAGTGCTTTATTGTGTGCATCAAGGCAGTGTGGTTATTCCACATGGGGCGAGCAGTGTGCAGAGTCAACACAGTGTCTGTAATGAAAGAGAAAACCAATACGATTTTAAAGACAACAGGGACCTCCTTTTCCCCTCCCTCCCTCAAGCTTTGTTTACCTCCATCCCTCCGTCATTTTCATCCCTCCATCCGTATCTTTCTGCCGCTGTATCTTATCCCACTTTTGTTTTTGCAGTTGTATCAGTTGTCCCTTTCTCATCCTCCTTTGTAAGTGCTGAGCTGAGCTAAATGTGACACTGGTGATGGCGAGCTTCGCTTGCTGGCTAAGGTACGATGCTGCTATCTGAGCCGAGGGGGGAGTTTAGGGGTGAGAAAAACACCATCATGTGGATGCCTCTTGGAGGTCAAGTAAATACATTAAAGGGTAGGCAAACAGAGAGGAAGCGTGGGCAGAAGCTGTTTTTGGCAGCAGTGCATTAAAGTGGGGGTTGGGAAAAGAGGGGATGCAAATCTGTCATAGCAGGTGCATGAAAGAAATGGTGAATGCTGTATTAGGGGTTTAGTTACAGAGCAAAAGTGGTCTATCTAAGCCTTAATAATATGTGTTTGAGGTGTGTAATGACTTTAACCTCTTTGAAATAGTGTTTACTGTATCTTTAGATCTCCGCCCTCCCTTCATCTTCCGCTCGGCCCCTGTTCTCCTCCCATTTCTGAAACCCAAATCCACTCAAACGTGGCTTTGATCTGGGTAATAATCTGCGCCACCCCCGGTCCACCACCCCCTCTCACCCCTCTCCCAGGCAGCCTTGGTATGACCAGCCATGTGATAGCTGGGACCCCATCATTTCCCATTACTGTGTGGCTTAGTGCATCTTAGTCAGCGCCTCCTACCTTGAACCCCGTGGCTTACTGTGTTGGAGGTCTGTTTACCCCGTGACTTTAAACTAATCTCCCTGCTAACTCCCGGCTAAACCTCTCATCGCCTGTCCTCCCCTCCTTTATGGATGAAAAATGATGCCAAAATAGACAACAAGCATCTCACAATTACTGTTATTTGTCATGCCCACTTCAAATGAAACCATAAATACTACTCTGTCATCATCTTTATTTTGCGAAGTGTTAATTCTCCTTTGTTCTCTTTGACTCTCTCTCTATCCCATCTGCTTTGTCTTTTTAAACCCACTGTTACACATCTCCAAAACACCACATTAGTTCAGCTACCTCTCCCCCCGCCTTGCTATCCACCTTTCCTCACGCACACTTCTTCTTATCCTAACAATTTCCACTCCTCCTGACACATACTGTACCCGACACTTTCACCTCATCTCTCAGTATCAAACCCATTAGTAGAATCTCTCTTTCATCCCTTTCAGCTGTGACTTCTGTTTACACCTCCTTCTTTCTTGCTCTGTGAGAAGGCAATGACAGGTGCATCATGATTTACACAGCAGAGTGCAGCTCATCGTGTCCGCTGGGACGTGGACTGCATCGGAAATGTTGGAAACAGCATCTGTGTTGCTGCTTGCTTCACTCCGCCGGAGACGTTGTAAAACTTTTACAATTTTCTCCTCAACTGTGAACATAAATTAGCCAAAACTTTCTGTATGAGGTAATCAGTGTAGCACTTTTGTTTTGTGTCCTTGGTGTAATGACGTCATGCGGTAATGATTCAGCACAGTGAATGAAAGCTGCAGAGATACAGATAGCAGAAAAGATGGAGTGATGAAGATAGAGAAGGCCCTCAATTAATCAGAGTCACTGGAGTCTCATTATTGCTTTCTTTGAAGCTAAAATCTCTCTATGTGGAGACTATTCAGCTTTAAATTAATCTTCATTCCAGCTTATCTCTGCTTCTTCGCCTCTGTTCGAGCAATTAAGATTTCCAGTTTCCCAACACTCAGATAAAGCGACTGTCTAAGCATTCAACATTCCTTTGAATACCTGTGGTGTGCTTTTATACTCTTTTATTAGAGACAATGGAGTAATCTGTGGCTCAGGCCTCGTCTGCCCAGTTCATGTCTGCAGTGTTTGTTTTTTGGAGCTACTACCGTGCCGTACAGCGCTTGCTGTGGGTCTTTGTGTTGAGAAGTCATTTCCCAGGGAGCTGACTGATGAAGTGCGGACGTGCAGCTGATTTAAGACTTCTTTCCACACGTCTGTAGGTGTGCAACGTTGACCCCTTTTCTCCCTCCTCTTTTTCTTCTCCCTCGCATTCTCTCTCTTTCCCCTTTTCTTCATCCCTGCCTGATTCGCTCCCTGCAGGAGTTGGCCGTGTCTCTGACCCCAGGGCTGCATCATGCTTGGCCAACCTGTTTTTCTTGGAAATTCCAGTTGGCTGAGCTAGCCGTGGAGGATGGGATGATAATGGGGAGGCAGACTGCGCACATGTGTTGTACCCCTGTGCACATGAATGTATCTTTAATGGATGCTCTACATCACTGACAACCTGGTTTACCAAGTGTGTTTTGTTGTTTTATGAGGCCTCCGGTGCTTGCTTTAATCTGATAGGTTCCCCGCTGTTTGGCCGAGCCATCACTGTCCACATTGACTGTCTTTTGTTGCGCTGAAATCAGAGGGACAGAGGAAACAAATGAAAGAGAAAGTTGCGGACCCAAAGGAACAATTAACGTCAATCCTCTCTGAAGAAGCTGATGAGCGCAGATGAAAAGCGTGAGGACCGAATAAAGGAAAAAACAACAGAGAGAGACAAAGACGATTTAAGCAGCCAAAGCGGCTTCAGACAGAACAGTTTATCCCATGAAGAACTTGGCTGCCTCTTCTGAGCACGGTCAAAATTCTGGGTATGAGGCTTTGGTCCTACACGAACTTTGATTTAACAGGTGCTTTAGGAATCAGGACTGTGTTTCCCGCCACTTCCTCATATTCACCTCACATGTGCAGAGTCAGGAAATTAATTTAACAAGGATAAGCTAGTTTTTCACCCCCTCAGGCTGTGTACGAAAATGAAATCGCAGTGTCTAATATCTTCCCCCACAAATACACATGGAGGTTTTGTTTTATGTCTCTATGGGTCAATTAAGCAGAAGTGAGTTATTCTGTAGGCATATGTGTGTGTGTGTAACAGACAAGGGTTTGGCTCCTGAACCTTCAGCAGAGTAAAGTTAATCAATAGAACTCATTAAGGTGTAATTGCTATAAGCTGACCATTCAGCAGTTCATGTGTCAGTATGGGTGCATACTGTCCATGAGTGCGTGTTTGTGTCTTTGCATGTGTCAGTTAAAGAGAATTATGTGTTTTAACAGTACCTATTGGTCCTTAAATCGCCAGCACACACCACTAGACCTTCGTGACCCTCCGGATCCTGCATTAAGCACAAGTAGTTTAACCTTCTTAATGTTAAATTTGCTAATTGTGTTTAGAATCATTTTGCCGTCGACCCCGATGGTAATGAGCATTAATGCAGACAGAAGAACCTTCTATGTTTCTCTTAACACTCACCAAGCAGGTGACCCATCTCTGACTCTGGCTGTGGTTCAGGCGCGGGTCAATGAGAGGCTAATCCAGTTATCATAGCTGCCTGTTACCCCTAACTGCACAATCAACTTAGCTCTATTGTCAGTCAGAGGTCCAGTATTAGCAGCCGTTAATCTTTGCTGTGTGTTGTCTGACCCTTGTCGTGCACATGACTACAGAAAATGCACCAGGTCGAGGACGTGTACAGTTGTGTTCACAACTCTTGCCTGAGCAGAAATGATCAGAATGAATGCACATGAGGTTGTGGCTATACAACGTTACTGTGAGCTGGTGAAGATTTAAACAGATGTCTGCATTCATTCAGAGTACAAACATCTGTAGGGAAGCAAGTGAGGCGTCAACAGCAGCAGGCAACTGTACCTTCAAAAAAAATGTTTATATTGTGCAGAGAAACCTGTGATGAACAATGTCACATGGTAATGTCAATGGAAATTATTAGGCTTGGGAAGAGAGGGAATCTTATAAATAGATTAAAATTTGGCCAAACTTGATTTGAATGTGGATTGGATTATGTAGTGCTGACTATCTGAAGCTTTCAGGCTAAATTCAACTGTCTTAATTTGCAGTTTTATCTTATGTTGGGTTTTGTTTATCTGGCACATGAGACACGTCTGTTGCAGCTTCTCCAGTATACTTTAACACCCATTTTCAGCTCTGAAGATTCAGGAGAAATACATCTCATTTCAAGCTTTAGTCTTTTGTTTTGCATACATTTGTTTTCATAATTATTAGACCTCACACCCCTCTCTAATGATGATGGAAATAATATCAACCAGAAGAGCACATACTGTACATCTACAGTGATGATTAAAGACGAACTTGGCTCTGACAAATCAGTGTAGAGACTTTACTTTCATCACAAAGATCAAGCTCGTGGTGGGGCTGGTGAAAAGACAGGGGATTAGTGGCAGCCAAATTTGTGTATTTCAAGCAAAAGAATGCTCATATCTAAAATTTCTCTTAAATCAGAACAGGCACGCCTGCAGTGCAGGAACAGAGAGACAGAGTGAGCTATGACAGCAGCTGTCATATACAGGCCTGTTAGTGGTTTACCTATTCATCCTGTCCCGAGTTTCACCCTCGTTTAAGACAGTCGCTATTTTAATGCTATATACTGTGTATATTCGTGCTGGCGATGTGACTGCTTTGACGCACAGACGCTATAGGATTACGCAACCACTCTGTTATATGTTTTGCTGTAGTGTTTGAAGTGTGCAGAATCGGTATGAAATAGTGCACAAACACACACACACAAACGCACATGGACCCTCTGGTTTGGAGCTGCTGTGCCTCTCTGCAGTCAACAACTATCAGAGTAACCCAACACCAGATGTAAGCTCAAAGCTCAGGGGGTGCTCCTGCTATCTCTTACTATTGTCACCTCCCTGACGTGGAGATCGCTAACTGCCTGACCTCAGGCAGAACGACGGAAAGAGGGAGCGACATGGAGAAACTACAGATATAGACAAGGGATTCGGGTGTAGAAAGCAGAGGAAGAAAAAAACACACTGCTGGTTTAATCTGTTATGTGTGCTGATCTGCCACTTTTAAAAGCATAAATAAAAGTGAGATTAACCCCGCTAAACCTCAGAGTGTCACATCACACAGGGGTTTGAGTTGCTGTAGTAAAGACTGTCGCACTTTTTCCTTTAGTGCAAAGATAACAGGTGTTGCTTTCTCTTGTTTTGTCAGTGACACATTCATGCAGCGTGACCTGTTACACACACACACACACACACACACACACACACACACACACACACACACACACACACACAAACTCGTCTCTAGGGGTCAAGAAAAGAGAGGCGCAGCTGGAAGTTTGGTTCACCCTTGACCCTTAAGACTCACATTGATTTGATCACACATACACAGACGCACACATGCCACACACATGCGCACAGACACGCAGTCTGTAATGACCCTCATCCCTGAAACTAATATTGCCACATGAGCATTGGCTCTTTGTTTGACCATTTCTGGAGGGCAGAAAAAGGTGGTTTAGTCTGTCCCCAATAAAGCCTAGCTTACTTAAAACGATAAACACACTCTGCCTTATTAGTGTGAACCTCCCACATAGCCGCGTGTTGGTTTATAGATAGAGAAATAAAATGACACTGAAACATAAATGTTTATATGGAGAAAATCAGGCTTCAACTAGCCTAGAAGCTTGTATGCTTCTAAAAAGAAAGCCTGCTGCTCCACAGAGGGGGACTTGGTTTCAATCAGATTTACTTTATAAAGCTGTGATTTAGTTTGAATTGGAAACATGTCAGTGTAGAATCCTTTAACTCAAGTTTGGCTAGATTTATTGTATTCTTAGCCCCTAGGCAGAGAAAGTAATAGATAAATAATGTAATAAGTCTTTGAGTTAAAGGCTTCCATCTGGCAACGTACGACAGTGCCCTAACCAAGGCAGTGCCTTGGGCGTAAGATACAAGGAATCATTGTGGCAGTGACAAATCATTTTTGGAGTTTACCTCTGTGTTTGTACGAGGTCAACCATTTTTATCTGCCATGTTTTGAGCTTTTGGTGGAGAGGGGGGAGTGGTAGAGGGACGTTTGTGGCTTTTCAGTGAGTCCTGTTTACGTTCTCCGCTCAAACAAGTCTGCACCTCACAAGAAAAATGCCCAGCGGCTACAGTCCATTGATACATCCAAAAAGTCCCAGGTTGCGTTGACGTTTTACAAGCCAATTACTTTTTCTTTTCTTTATTACCTTCTTATTTGCTCTTTAAATGTGTAACCTCAAACCTGCAATAATAAATCTAGTTAATTTTTACCAAGGGATGTTATCTCCAGGTCTGAAAAGTGAAGCCAAAGCTGCATTCTTTCTAATGGCAAACAGGGGACAACTCCACTGGTTGTCTATTAGAAAGTGATCCTACTTCTCACTTGAAAACATTTTCTCTTGACTTTATGGTCTCAGTCACTAGTTTCAAGACTTCTTCAATACAGCATGATATTTATTCTGTAAATTATGGTCCCTCTTAGAGTAAAATATATGATAAACACCGGGTATGCTTTAGGGTGTGGCTAGCTTGTGACTGACAAGTCCCCACCACAGTGGTGTCCTCGGGATCACAGTCAGATCCACCCTTCACTCCTCAACAGCTCCACCCTCTCATCCAAATATGTTTACTTTTGGTTCCAAAACATGGCCAAAATTCCAAACTTGAGGCTCCAAAACAGTACTCCAAAAACCAGTGGGTCACGTCATGGTGGCCATGTCCACTTCTTTTATACAGGCTGTAGTTTTAATTCACAAATGACATTCATTTGGACAGCAAAGGTAAACAACCAACAATCATCATATCATCCCAATAGCATTTAATTTAGAATTTAGTTTGTCAATCACTTTTTTCCTAGCTCAATCAGATATCAAATGGTGATGGTATTTGTGGCTGTTAACTAAAATCATGCATTATTTGGCTGCAGTCTGGAGTTAATTAACTTACACCCATGTCCTTAGTGTTACAGCTCACTGTTGACATGGTGACGGACGAGGTCATAACTGATAAAAGTGTCCTGCGACCTCAGGGATCACATCCAGGAAGCATGACTAACTGGGCGGAGGGCTACAGAGGCTTAGAGACACTATTTTGGTTTAGTGGAGCGAAGCCGTGCAATCAGCAGGGATAAGCCTGAACCTTTGTGTAGCATGTTTAGAAGGTGGATTGTGTATCTCTATTTGCATATCGACTTCAACCTTGTTACTGAGAGGGCAGGAGGACTGGAGAACTTTGTCTAAGCATCTCAGACTAATATAGTGATGGTGGTTATAATGTTAATTTTAAATATATAAAACATTAGCCGTATAAGAAAAGCACAACCACAGATGCAAGCATAACAAACATACATAACATCTGATTTATTACAGTTTAAAGCTTTAGGCTATTCAAATAAAAAATGATAAGATTTTGAAATCTTGCTGATGACAGATTCTCATTTATAAAATTTTTGATCCCTGGAGGAAGTTGACATTGACTTTCTCCGCTCCTTCAACAGCTGTCTTCATGATAGATTGTTCAGATCACACCTATTGATCTCCCCTTTTCTGTGCTTTTTGCTCTCACAGATGGACTAATCAATACCCATAATAAGAACTGCTCACTGCGTCTGCCCAGGAAACACACACATAGACACACACACATAGGGTGTTGTAACACATTTGCCAACTTGCGAAACCCACAAACTGAAAAATGGCTGACAGTTTAGATAGACGGAGTCGTGTGCTCCAGTATGAACCGTCTTTATCCTCTCATCCTCTTCCCTTGACATGCTTTGAACATAAAACACAAATTGGAAACAAAAACCATCAACAAGATGCTCACCCTCAAATTCCAACTGCCTGCTCTCAATGATATACTCTTAGCAGAAGTCTGAGAGTCCCACACACTCGTCAAAGAGAAAATAAAATCCTGTGGTGTCCCAGTAGAGGAAAAAAAACAAAACAGATTCCACACGCTCTCTGTCTCTTTGTCATGTTTTTATTGGATAAACCACCGAAATGCCCAAAATTTATATATATATACACACACACATGTCTGCTCCCATTCTGGGAGAGATGCTGCAGTAGGAACACAGATGCATCCTCCTAAACACATACTGCCGGTTTAGCTAGTTAGAGGATTTAAAATTACCCAGAGCGGTGTCCCCGAGGCAACCAGGGGCCACTCACTCTCAATCATTCATCCTCTCATTCAGCAGCTCAGACAGTCTGAGGTCCAACTCCAGTCCGTCTTTGTGCTCTCTCACTCCTTAATTACTGTTTTCTCTTCATCTCTGGAGCTAAATTACAACTGGAGGACAATAAGTGATAATCATCGCTCACTTTATATTACAGACCTCACTGTGTAAATCAGAGACGATGGCCTAGGGAAAGCCTTTCTGTCATGCATTTTGTTGTCTTTGTTTTAGCAGCTTTTGCTTCACTTTTGCAGCATTTTGATATTTTCAGAGTACATGAAACAGAACGGTTGCCATGCTTGACAACAATAGAACAGCGTTGAGCCTCATTAAGCTCACAGATGTCTGCATTTGAACGCTGATCAAGGATCAGTTACAAGGGCGCAATGTTGATTTCCTTAATTATGCTTTAAAAAAAACTCTAATTCTCAGCTGATGTGTAAGGTAATTATGGGTCATATTGCCTCTATCGCATGCAGACATAAGACCATTTAATGACCACAACATTGAATACACAGTCGCACATTTCATTCGTCTCTGTGGGTGGTGAACATGCACATTCACCCCTCAACTTTGACACATGACCCCAAGCTCCTCATTAGCTTCCCTGTTAGCAGATAGCGACAATAAAATCCATGGTATTTCACAGATATGCACCTCTGTTGCCTGCAGCTGCTGCACTAGCCAGAGTGAGTCCCACTGAGGCCTTGGACACAGACAGAGACAGGGTTTAAATGGCTATAAATATTTAACAGTAAGTAGAAAATAGATTTCTGTGCTGATTAGGCCGGCTGTCACTCCGGGCCCACAGGATTCACTTTGAAAAGAATCTTTAAAAAGGGGGAGCGTGAAGGCAGCGACACACACACACATACACCAGACAGGCACACGCGGAGTTGCACACACAGGTTAAGGGCTGCCACATTGCAGGGCTTTACACAAGATAGGATCGCTACCATCTAAATCCCCCGCGTCTCTTATCACTTTCAGAGTCCAGTAAGGTGATGTCATCCCTCATTGTGCTCCCTCTATCCCTCTGTCCATCCCTGTAACTAGCTTTTTATCTCCCTCAGCCCTGACTTTTAACCTCCATTCACGGTCGACTCCTCGTCCTTGCTGTCTCTACCTGTTTTTTTTGCAAAAAAGATGGAGCTAATGGTGACAGAGCTGGAGTAATTGCTGTTGGGGATTTCTGGTTTTAAAGGGATTGCGCCACTGATGATTTCCCATTCCAGTTACATGTTGAAATCTAAATTGCTCTGAGTGTGTGAGAGGTAAAACGTTGCAGACTTATACTGTATACAACTAAAAAAACAAACCAGATATAGAGATGGAAAACTCCAAACATCAGACATAAATGTGAGATGATTCGACTTAGGCCTGAACAACAGCTCCTGTGTCCCTTAACATGAGATGCAGCCCAAAGATAAACTTCTTAACGCACACCACATGTCTGCATGTGAAACTCCGTCGGCTAAAAGCTGTAACTCCATGGTATAGCTTACTGTTTAGCTTTGAGTGTGGAACATCTACAAATGTGTCCTGCTGTGCGTGCACAAGTATGCACATTTGTGGGAGACAAGAAGAGAAAGAGGCAGAGAGGCTTTTTAGTGGCCATCACCCCTTATTATGTTCATTAATAATATTAGCATTCTTCTCTTCCAAATATAGAAGTCACAGTCTCTCCCGCTCTGTCTCTTTCACCTCCCTCCCCTTCTCTTCCCTTCAGTGGTTTGATGTTCCTAATCATTTCCAGCCGTGAACTCCACATGAAAGACAACAAGCACTTGCCGTAATAGGGTGCTGAAAGAACGAGTGAGGGAGAGGACAGAAAAGAGGGGAGACGCTAAAAGAGAAAGCGGAGGTCAAGGGAGGAACGGAGGTTGAATGAGAAGCTAGATGAAGCCTCGGTCCTCCTCATTCCCATCTCAAGGTCTCATGTTATCATTAGCCCTGCCTTTTGTTCCTTTGCCAAACTATTTCCCCCCCTCACCGACCTTCCCCTCCCGGCTCTCCTTCCCTGCCATATATCTTAATTGTACCCATAGTGCTTCGACTCATTGGCAACAGAAAGGCAGAAATTGATTTGGAGACTTGAGAATGCCTAATATGAGGAATGCAGCTCACAGGAGAGCAAAAGGAATGTTTCAGTGGAAACTGAGCAACAGAGCTAAATGAATGTTTTAGCTCTATCCGACACTCCACCATAGTTATTGCCTTTAAATGCAGCCTCCTATTTCAGTTTGTTGTAAATAACTTCAAGCTTGTGTGCAATTATCCAACAATGATGCATTCAGTTCACCAGCTCCAGATCTATCATGCTCTTTTATGGTCATTGCTGCTGCTTTAAGGGATAATTCAATTTTTTTTTTACAGCTTGGAACTAATTTTTGTAGTTTCTGCCATTATTTATAATAAGACTATGTTCATCAAGTTAATTTGTGAGATCTGGGACTGCAGTGACATCCCTAAAAATAAGTCTGATTGGAGAAAAAGAACATGATCAGCCATGGTAAACAACCAACCAGGAACTCCTGGATCAGAAAATGAAGGCAAATGCCAAAAACATTGTCTAAAATGGCTAAAATTATGGTTTAAATGAAGAAATACAGGATCAAAGAATCTGTGAAGGAGACCTACAATCAGTGCCAGTTCAATGCATGAGTGCATCATAACTACATAACCAAGACAGAATTATCCTAAATCGATTCTGCATATGGTGGCACAGCACAATATTAGGCTTCTTCTTGGCCTATTTGACCTCTTAGATGATGATTGTTTTATAAACATCCGAGCCTGGCTTCAGTCAGTGAAGAGTAGATTAGATTGGGACAACTCTCTGTGTTTTACAGGTTTTACTATGAAAGCCTATAGAATCTCTCTGCCTGCCTCCCTCTCTTTCATGAGAAGCTATAAAAGTCCAGAGCCGCAGCTGTGTCCGAAAAGCCGTGCGCAGACTCCCTCTGACACTAACTGATGTTTTACAGAGACAAACTGCAGAGAACAGCAGGATCTACCTGGACCAGCGCCCACATCTGGAGAAGCGGAGGATAGAGGAGAGGAAAGGAGAGAGGAGATGCAGAACAGCAAAAAGGATGAAGCCATGAGTATAATGAAGGACAGAAAGGTAGAGGGGTGAACTAGGCATAAAAGAGGAAAAACATAATCCTGTGCAAAAGTAAAAGCAAATAAAACCCGAGTCAGCCTGATGCCATACCTGTCAGTCACTGAGGTTTGAGCTGTGGGCTGTACAGTAGAAAAGGTTTTGGGGTAGATGTTGATTAACTGGGATCATACACTACCTGTTAGAGCCCTCACACACCAAAGTGACAGTCAGCTGATGGTCAGTTTGAGGCTGTTGGTGAGCGTCTGTTGCCCATTTGTGGTGTGTCCCACACTGTTGGAACTAGTTGGCCCTTTGCGCTTATTTCTGGCCAATATAGCATGTTGAATTGGCACTGGAGATGGCGAAACCTGTCGGTGAATGAAATTACTCTGATTGGCAGTTCAGCTCAGCGCACGAGAAGAGAAACAGAAGTTGGGAAAGCAAACAAACGACTAAAGCCAAGAGAGCATGAGATCCAAACAAACATATTATATTAGATAAGATTATTTTTTTTAGCCATTGAGTTCCTAAGCAAAAACAGTTCATTATTGTTTGTGTGATTGTTCACTAGTGCACGGTAAATATGATTTGTTGTTTCAACATTGGGCTGTGTTTTTAATGTGCTAACTGGCTAACTAGCTCCTTCTGACTTCACTTTTTGAATACCCCCTACTGATATGGAGATTTTTTTCTTCTCATGCAGATGTACATGCTAGTTCACCATCAGCTGTAATCTGTGCAGTGTGTTTATGTGCAACTTTTTGGCCAAGACACAGAAGACCTAAGGTGACGAAACAGTTGGCCTTTCGGCCTCTTTGATGTCCGTTTGGCGTGTCTCGGCCTTTTAATCTGCACCACATCCCAGACAGGAGATTTATTCTTCTCTGCAGCATTAAATACCACTGGCAGATGGCCCTTTTACCCCTTCTACACCAAATTAGCTTTTGCTCTTGAACCAGTTCCTCTCAGGATTCTTGTTGCTATTTAATGAACCAGCCCATTTCCACCAGTTTTGAGCGGAGCCACTGTAATCATAAATGTGTCATCAACAGAGGGCGTCGCACAAAAAACAATGGAAGTAAACAGTAGCAGCAAAATAGCAGATTGCACTGATTACTTGCAAGCTTTTTTTCTGTCATTACAGTTATTTCTTTTAATCTGAAAAACAAGCAGACCAGATATTAATGATAAAAAGATGTAGCAGACTATTACATGCAGGACTCATCCTCTCTTTCCAACCACTAGAATTATGTTATTTCTTGGATCCAGTAGGAAACCAACATTTAAAGTTCCGAACCAATTTATTGTTGGTTGAAATGCTCTGAATGGTTCAAAATTAGGGAATCATTGGTGAAAAAAGAGCATTTGTGATGTGTGTGAGCACTGAGTCGCAGATTTAAAGGGTTAGGTGTGTATCAGAGCTCTGAGTGGAGAGCCACCCATCCATGTATCTGCAGAAGGTGACAGTTGAAGCATACGATAGAGAAAGGCTAAGTGGAAAGGTAGAGACCTTAAGAAACAGAAAGAGAGAGCACTTGCAAGGAAGAGTGAGGTAAATGAGTGATGAGGTCTGGATCTTTGCTAATGCTCCAGTGAGTGATCGCTCCGTTGCTGTCCCAGCCAGGGATGAATGGCTCTCTATGGACAAAAAGCTCCAGGCATGAGTCCTGGCTGAATTCAATACTCGGCACGCTCTTCCTGACTGTTTTTCACATAGCCCTTACCAGGCTGACGTGTGCTCTGTGAGACTTAGGCTGTGCCTTTTAACAAATACATAGTAGTCGGTCAATGAACTACACGATAGGTAAATCAAAGCACTGTTTGAAAATCTTAAGCTGAGGGCATGCTGGATGAATTAATGTTTCACGTATTACAAGTTCAGATGGTTGGCAGATGCTTAACTGAAGCATTTTTTAAGCCGGTCTGCGTTTTGATGATTTTTCTACTGATAAATGCTTTGGAAGGCCAGGTACGTATCCTCAGAGTCAAAAAGGAAACTGTACAGCTGGTACGTCAGATGCATTAGAATTGATTATAAACTTCAAATGCTTTGTAGGTCAGTTATCATTAACATACACGTTTGAGCCATGTTCCTGTCATAGGACACTTATCACATTTCGTGATATCAGGTGGGATATCAGAACTCCCACAGAACCACATTGGCGGTTTTGCACGTTTGAGCCCATTTACTACAAATTGTGTATACTTAGCATTACTGCAGACCATTTTCCAAAGCGAGGCACACTTAAGGCACCTTCCAGGCAACCATTAATTTCACTTCATGCCAATAATGTATAAAAGTCAACTTGCAAAACCACCATTATGGCTCTTTAATATAATAACGACCACAATAGGATGTGGGTGTTTTTTTTTTTTCAAATCTGTAAACGCTGCATCATCCAAAATAACTAAGCGAGTGATGGCACACTGAAGAGGTTCAGTGGCATGCTCTAGAGCATTACAAAAACATGGCAACCAAACTTTTGACCTTACGTCTAGACCACCCTGCCGTGTACACCCACATCCAAAAATCTATGTAAATGCGGAAGATCCCATGAATATAATGAGACAAGCACTGTGCAAGCATATACTTAAGAGCAAGAGAGATTTAGATGTTGAAAGGTATGAGCTGCCGTCTGTGTATGTGTTGCTATGTAGTTGTATGTTTATCACTGCGGGAAACCTCCGGAGAGTACGATGAGAAATAGGTGTGCAGGGCCGAGGCTGGCTGGCTGGTCATGCATCAGAGAGCAGGCTCTGGCGTGGAGACGAATTCCTCCCTGGCAAACACCCTCGTCTGGCCCACCAGATCTCTTGATTTAGGACACGTCGACTGTGTGTGTTTACTAGATTACCTTTCTGGCTTCAAAACTGTGCTAGTGTTTTAGTCGAGATAAGTGCTGTAAATGCAGGATACTGCACAAAATTGGGAGAGGGGTTTTCGGTATCGAATCGGCATGTCAGTTTGATCCCACCCTCTGGCCTGTGCTGTGTAAACTGAACATTGGTGCTGTGCTGTCAGATGGATTGACAGGAGGGAAATGTACTGATGACAGAGTTGATCCTTACAAGCTCCTGTCTTCTCCGGAGGGTTGATGTGATTTTCTTCTGCTACACATTTCAAACTGTTGTGCCTTGACAATTCTGTCATGTATTCCAGTTTTAGAGGTATGTCTCTCTCTGTTTTGTCCCTCTGTATTTTTTTTTTCTTGCTCTACTTTTGCGTTGCAAGTTTGTAACCACAATACTACTGTACTATATGTACATTGTAGCAGAAAAACCCAAATCATTACATCTTTTATTTTATAGCTCCCAAGGTTTCCATGAAAGTGTGCTTGGATTGGCGTTTTCTTAGTGCAACCTCATGTTTGTCTTGCATATTTTTTCTTTCCAGCATGAAGAATCCATACCATACTGCTGTGGGTTTTTACATTTTAGAGCGTGTGGAGAATCAATGTCCTGCTCTCCTTCTTGTTCCCAGCCTCTGTGCAAGTTCTTTCCAGTCCAAGACTCCATTTAAAAACTACTTCCAGGCATATTTATGTACGCTGCCATATCTACTGGAGAGCACCCTTTCCCTCGCCTTTGTTTGTGATCTACAGCAGACTTTATTGGGGGAAAAAAATAGAGGTGACGATGAAGTCACTCTATGACCAGGTGGGCGGTCATGGGTGTTAAAGCCTCTTTAATTAGATTTAGTGAAAAGGATGGGGTCATCATTTTGCGAATGTCTGTGTGTGTGTGTGTGAGCATGTCATGTTCGTCCGTTCTCATCAGCACAGGTGGCTAATCCATCATAGACAGTCAGAAAGATATGACGAACACCCAGACATGTGCATAGATCCCAAAAGATAGTGCTAGTCTCAACACTGTACTCTATAGGAAGTCTCAGCAATGATCTAAAATCCCCAGCTGTAAACACCGACCAAAGGAAGAGGTGCAGTACGACCCCTCAAAAACCACAAATGTCTAGCCACGGTAACACCACAATTACAAGGGGCTTCTCTAATATTCCCATCTTTTAATTTCCTATAGGAGCAACAGTATGAGTCAAGGTGGTAGTGTTTCTGTCTGTCTGTCTGTCTGTCTATAGCCAATAGGTATAGTGTAATGGTGAAGACATGTGTTGGTGGGACGGAGGAAGGTCATTGCCGGATGTCTGCTATGGTGGTCCTGAGCTCTGTGGAGTTCAGGGCCAGGGCAAGTTCACATGTAGGAATCAAACGTATGATGAAATCATTAAACAACAAGCAAAGACAAAAGAGATGTGTCTTTCACATATGTCTTTTTCAATTTTAACCCTTTTTTGAGAAATTGCAGTGGAAAACACTATGGCAACACCAGTAGATTTAAAAAACAGACCTATATCCACTTAAAACTGTAAGTGGATATCTATCTATGGGGACAATAGGATATTAGGGACGCTATTGGGAAAAAAAAAATTGCTAGTAGAGCAGAGCTGTGTGTTTCTGTGTTATTATTATTTTTTTTTTAGTTTTTTCTGGTGTGTCACAGATGTGCCAGAAACAGGTTAGTAAACAGTAGAGAGCAGCATGGAGGCCGGTGAAAATGTTACGGAGGTTACTTCTTTTTCATATCTATTACTTATTCAGTCTTTCTTTCAAACTCTAACTGCCATCTAATTTTAAACGATGTCTGAGTGCTGCTTGGACAGAGATGGACGATATTTTGTCGTGGCCTCTCATTGCGTCACACCAGCAAAGGGGCTAAAATTAGCCTGTCCATCAAGGTGTTGCATTTCAATTAGTGCCACTCGAAGCTGTTCGGAACTGGAGCTGATAAATACATCTATGATTTTAGTTGGACACAGGAGAATATCCTTTTGTCAGAATTTTTTATCAGTATTCACACAAAAAGAAAACTGAAACTAAAAGTTTCTAGGAAATCAAATACTTGAGATATCCTACTTTTGCCTCATGAGAAAGACTGTACGACAGAGAGGGAGTGATGTCATCAGGCCTCCTGGATCTTGGCTCGCCTTCAAGGCTTCGAGATCTGAGGGAGAATGCTGCTTTTAACAAGCACCATAAACGCCACCAAACAATGTTATGGACCAGTGTAAAGCTTCAGTCAGAGGCAGGACCCTGGAGCACAGACGACATTTCCCTTCTGTGTTTTGCAAGGAAATCTTTGTTGTATTATGGGATTTTTTGTGTTTTAATAGATTAAGTGGGAGGACACACTATATATTTGTGTGTGTGTGTGTGTGTGTGTGTGTGTGTGTGTGTGTGTGTGTGTGTGTGTGTGTGTGTAGTAGTAGTAGAAAGACAGTTCTTTCAGTAGATGAGATAAAAAGAAAAGTCAAAGGTTAGGTCAAGACCTGTGTCTGTTGTGTGTCTTTGTATGAACAGTTTGAAGTCTTTGTAGGAACTAAATGCAGTAAGGATTAATGCTAAAGTGTGTGCTTAAGTGGCTCTCCCAGTCAGTCTGTCTGTATCTTATTTAAATGCCAGTTTAAAACCAGTTTGACCTTCCAACAGTCATTAAAGTGCCTCTGTTAACCTCTGAACCGAACTCACAACCTCTGTCAAAACTCTCCTCTGTTCTCTTTTACTAAAGGTTACCTGTCAGCTCCCTCCCTCTGTATCCATGGTTACTACACCACCTGTCCCTTTGCCCATTTTTCAAACACACCATGGGGCAGATATGTCCTTTTTTTTTTTTTTTTACATACAGTATATCTGTGATCTATAAAAGTGAATTGCTCTCACAGATGCTCAGTTTTTATAGTACTCTGGAAACCATAACAAGTAGTGCTATGGTGTGTGATATTATGACAAGTGCAGATGTATGGGCCTGAGAGGTGACTGTATTATGGGACATTATTGTGATAACAGAAAGGCCCTCAGCTCATATATTATAATTATGACACATGTAGGTTTTCTTTCACGCAGATTTCAGGACCTGCTGGGCGTGTTGGTGGGATGCTTTTTGAAATCCTCATGTCTCACGGGCCGTTTGGCACCGGTGGACCGTCTATGTCTTACCTCATGTCTCTTCTCCCTCAGGTGTCAGCCACAGATGAGGATCGTGGTTCCTTTGGTGCTATATCCTACGTCCTGGGTTCTGGTTCTGGAAGCACGGCTCCGACCCACTTTACCATTGACAAGGAGACTGGCCAGATTTGCACCAGCACAGCTCTGGACCGGGACGAGGGATTGGACAAGTTTGACTTGACCGTCACTGCAACAGATGGAGTAAGAACACTTCTACCCTAAAGTATAAGGGAATAGCAATTAGTAATGTCAGCTGTAATGTCTGTAATGCTGTCATACTGTCCGACAAATCAATCTTTAAAGGGATAGCAAAAACCGAAAGCAACAGACATATCTGAAAATCATCTTTTGTATAAACAAGACGCCTCACTATGTGTTGCAGGCTACATTTCGGCCTGTGTTATGGCTCAAAAACTGACTTCCATAAAAAAAAAAAAAAATTGGTCTTACTTTTAACCAGAGTATCTGCAGACTCATTCCATGTCCCGTTATGTTATGGTCCATTAAAGTTAGGCACAATACAAGATGCTGAAGCCCTGCTTCTATTACCTTTACTGCCATCTTAACTGTAAGGGAGCCGGGAGGGATAAATCCAGTGGGCGCAGCTGCGTCACATGCTCTGTCCAGAGTGGCCAAGATCAGCTCTGGCAGATGTGCCGCAGCCAGAACACGGCCACCTGGTGAAGATCTGCACTCTAATAAGTGCACTTTTTAATTGTACTTCTCTTATAGATTAAACAAGCGAGGTGGATTTTGTTACTTTCTGACAGAGCCCCTGTTTCCAGTCTTTGAGCTAAGTGAAATGGACTCGCTGCTGGTGGTAGCTTTGTATTTTCTGTACAGACAAGAGAATGGCATTGATCTTATCCAGCTCGCGGCAAGAAAGCAAATAAGCGTATTTCTCCAAAAAGCAATTCCTTTAACCTTTACATCTTTTGTATAATCAAATTAATTAATTAATTCCAAATTCAGTACAATCTAATTAATTATATCTGAAACAGACGTCAGAAGGAGACCAAAACGTCAACTTGACTATAGTTAAAGCCCTAGTTCTTTGTGTTGCTCCATGACCAAACACATTGCCCGCTGAGTGTGCGATGCTTCTCCTGATCAAAGCTTCAAGCAGCAGGCAAATTAAAGATGTGTACAGCTGCACACAAATAAATCTGATCAAAGAGATATTCGGGACATGTTTGAAGAAGACAGCGTCCTGTCTCTTACTGTGTGTCTTCAAAAGACTCAAGGGGAACCGCAACAGCATGGCAAAGCAATCAGAGCAAACAGAGAGGCGGTGTGGAGAGGAAGAAAGGTAAAGAAGTAGGAAAACAGATCCATTTGAACAGTCAATTTAAATAAGCTATTTTACTATAGCATGCTATTTAAGCTAAATACAATGCCTTACTTGACCGCATTAACACACTCGTTGCTCTAGCCTCTTCCCAGTAGACCCATGCACATTTACAGTATCAATCACATTGGATGCACTTACAAAGGCATTGAAATTCCATTTAAGGAACAATAAAGCATTCTCTTGTGTAAACTTGGCTTACATAAAGACATACAACACATGACCTTTGTTTTAAGTGTATTATCATACATATTGTATATACTTTTATTCTCTCTGTTTACCACTTTGCAGGTAAAGATTGAATTCAGGTCTATAATTTACTACGCAACCCCCGCAATGCATCTCCTCTCCTACCCCCCGGCACATTCCCAGCTCTCTTCAGCTGGTGTCTGTTTCCTCCGTCTCGACTATCCTTGTTTTTAATGGTCTCGTAAAACTAAGCCGGCAGATACGGTGTAATGAGTGCAAACTCTTCTCTTCGCTGACAAATGCATACAACGGTTGATTGGCTCCATATTTCAGAGATCGTCAACAGAGAACTCATCTTTCTGTGTTCTTTTAGAGCTGCCTCGTCTTTACAGTGCGACATAAATCTGTTGTCAAAGTTTCATAACATGAAAGCCTGAGACTGTCGCTTTTTACCAAAGGATAGAAAACAAATTGAGTGTTGTCTTTGGGGATATACAATGCAGAAAGGGAGGGAGGGTGCGGGGTAACTAAAAAAGCTATTGTTATGATTTTGCCTCTCTTTGTCTCAATAGTTACGGTGCATAATATCATTACAGCATTGGTGCTTGCAAATGTGACCTTGTGTAGTGTGCTAAGATTATACTTCAATGCAAAATATATACATGTATTTTTTTCAGGGTGGCCTGAGCTCTGCAGCACGCGTGCGGGTCACGGTGATAGACATCAATGACAACCGGCCCACCTTCTATCCAGTCCTCTACACAGTCAGTCTCAGTACCCACAGTGCCCCGGGAACCTCCGTCGTCAAGGTAACAGCGAATGACCCTGATGCTGGGGAAAACGGCAGGGTGACCTACCGCACAGTACCTGCAGGAGGCTCTGGTTTCTTCACCCTCAACAAAGACACGGGTATGTGTGTGTGTAGCACGTCACTTTCGCTGTGGCATTTGATACAACTGTGTGTATGTGTTTATGCTAACAAACAACAGATGAGCTATTGTGAAACTTGTCTGCTTTGGAGTGTTTAGAAGCCAAAAGGATATTGAGTAATTCATCTCGTCTGCTCATCTCTTCTCCTCTACAGGTGTGATATCTCTCTCGCGCTCACTCCATGGCAAAGCCAACACTGTGATCTCCATGGTGATATCAGCTGAGGATGGTGGTGGTCTGACGGCACCGGTCAATGCCAGGGTAAACGTGAGTGTGGTGGGAGGCTCAGTGGCGTCTCCCGTGTTTGACCAGGCCCAGTATTTCTTCACTGTGTCTGAGGACGTCCTCAGGGGGACGGCGGTGGGAGTGGTTCGAGCTGCTACCAAGACAGGTGAGTAGGCCTGTACTCCGAAGTCCTTCTTTTGTCTCCGCTCTACCATATATGGATGTCTAATCTGTCTTTTGTTATATGGGGGAACCTGTTTAAGGTGCCTCACTGTATCTGGTTTCATCTTTCTGACAAGCACCAGGACAAAAATGCACTAATGGGCTGAAGAGTGTATGACGTCTTACCTCTAACCCCAGCAGTTGTACAAATACGCAGGCAACGAGAGCATACACTCCATTAAGATATCACATCCATCACACAGCGTGGGCTTCACTGGGGATTATTTTCACTGTGGCCAGACTTTTATTTTTGTCTCAGTGTTATTGATGGAGAAATGAATTTGGATGGGGCTGTAATTCCGAGTGGGAGTCAAAATGAAGTGTTCTCAGTGGTGCGGTGGACAGAGTAACACTTATCTCTGTCTGTGTAACTGTACAAGGCTTTCAGTGATTCTATCCACGCACCCACTTTGAGTGAATCCAGCCCATCATTAACACTCAGATGAGATATTAGGTGAAATAAACACACCACATCCCTGTCAACTGAAAGCGGATATGGATCTGTCATTTGAATTTTTCATGAGCTGGGTATTTAAGTATTTAGCTAAGGACAAGTGGATATCAACAACTGTATAAATTATCTTGGAACTACTTCCTTTCCTTCTAGTGGTGAATATGTATATATATTTTTTTACAATTGTTTAAGTCATTTATCAAGCAAAAATACCAAAGATCTGCTGGTTCTAGCTTCTCAAGTAGTTTTATATTGTTGTAAACTGACTATCAAGCATTTTAAAGATGTCACCCCGGGCCCTTAGAAATTGTGACATGCAGTCTCTCTGTGTCCTCCATGCAGGTGTTTCTAAGGATATCTTCTACTCCATCTCCTCCGGAGACCCTGATGGTTACTTCACAGTGGACAGTGCCTCTGGTACTATTCGTACTGCCCTTCCTCTGGACCATGAGACCTGCTCCAGTCTTGACCTGGAGATCCAGGCACGCTCGGGCTCTCCTCCAGCGTATGGCACCAGCCGGGTACGAATAACCATTTCAGACGTCAATGACAACGCCCCCACATTCCTCCCCTCCTCGTCAGAGTCCCTGCTTTTACCTGAGATCACCAAAATGGGGACCGTTATCTACACCATTCAGGCCACAGACAAAGATTCCGGTCATAATGGTCAGCTCAGCTTTGACCTGGTCTCTGCTGGGGCGGCAGGCAGCAGCGGCCAGAGGACGTTTGGTGTTGACCGGGGCAGCGGGGAGGTACGTCTGATTGGGAGTCTGTCATACGAAAGTGTCCCACGCTATGACCTTCAGGTGGTTGCTAAGGATGGCGGAGCACCTCAGCTTAGCTCCACCTTCACCCTTGTGGTTCACATCCAAGCACAAGATGCACAAGGCCCCAACTTTGACACCCTGACGTACCGAGTGGAGCTACGGGAAAACACACCTCTCAACACACGTTTCCTCCAGGTTCGAGCACTCAACAGAGAGGCTTCTGGGAATGGCGGAAGCTCCTCCTCATCTTCCACCTCCTCTATTTCCTACCGCCTTAGGCCTGACGGTGACGCTGCCGGCTTTGGCATCATGCCAGATAGTGGTTGGCTTTTTGTTCGTAGCTCTCTGGACCGAGAGGTCAAAGACATGTACCTGTTGACCGTCCTTGCCACTTCAGGTCCTGGAGGCGTGGGGAGGACAGGCAGTGCCACAGTCAGGGTGACGGTAACGGACGAGAATGACAATTCACCAAGGCTGAGCCAGGAGAGGGTGTTCCTCGCTGTCAGAGAGAATCTGTTGGCAGGGACAGGCTTTGGAAGGGTGTCCGCAACAGACAGAGACGCAGGACTAAATGCTCGACTCACCTACAGGCTGCTGCACACCGACAGGCACTTTCAGATCAACTCACAAACAGGTGAAGATAAACGCCATAACTTAACTTTTATTTGAATTTAACAACACTAATAGTAACACTTGAAGCAGTTTGCTATAATTGTGTTACACTGGCTGAAATGTAGTTACTCCATAAGTGGCACTAATGCCAGCTTGATTTCCCTGGAGGAATTAACGCTATGCTGTGTGTCAATTAAATTAACATGGTAATTATTCCCTAACTATTGCAAGTAATGTACACTGAGTCCTTCTGTCCTTTTTTCTTTAGGTGAGATCAGCACCCGTGTCGCCCTGGATAGAGAGCAGCAATCCAGCTACCAGCTTGTTGTGGTCGTACAGGACGGGGGAACGCCTCCTCGCAGTGCCACAGGCACCTGCTCACATCACTGTGCTGGACGAAAACGACCACGCCCCCAGTTTCACTCATGCCAGGCCGGACAGGGAGCTGCTCCATCAGGTGAGAATGCAAGGAGATTAGAGATCCAGATCCAGCTAGGATTTCATATGTGTTTTGTTGTTACAGTAATTCTCAAATGTCCCTCCTAATACCATTTAATTTCCCAATAACCACTGAAAGTCAACAACAGTTTCTTAAGGTTACTTTCCATTTTTTAAGGCTGTATAGTGTAGTCCTATGATGTCTAAGAAACAATCATAACAATCAGTGCTGGAGAGGAAACAAAGATGAGATTAACAATAGGAATAAATAAATGGAAATATACTGTACATAGAACATGCATTGTCTTTTGGAGAAAGACATTGCCATGAATAACAATCCGTCTTCATCGTAGGTGATAGAGGGACTTCCATCTGGGACGGTCATAGCCACGGTGACGGCTAAAGACCCAGATGAGGGAGAGAATGGGACCGTATACTACTCTTTATCAGGTGAGTGTCAGTTCAGTCGTCAGTTACATTTAAACCAGCTTGTTCAAATTTAGGGTTTCATTATCATTACATACCTGAGCTGATATCTATTTTTGTTGCATTCTCTGAAGGCGCCAGAGCAGAGCGTTTCACCCTCAACCCGACCAGTGGCGAGCTGAGAACCGCTTCCCCTCTTAGATCGGCCGAGCGAGCCGAGTACGCGTTCACTGTGACTGCTGCTGACCACGGCACACCAGGCCTCAGCTCCACCTGCAAGCTACGGATACAGGTAAACAACATCTGAACATTTTATTGTCCTCATCCATCACCCAGCTGCATGCACAAATGCCTGCACATTTTTTGTGTCTTAAAAACATTTCTAAGCCGTCGGACAATTAGACACAAAGGCCAGTCTAGTGGCCAAACCTAAAACTGTCACAGCTACATATTACCTCAGTCCTTTTGCATTCCTTGCTGTGAGTAATTTCCTCAGACTGTGCACAAAGTGAACAGTATAACTGTCAGAGGAATTGGAAAAGGAGATAAATATGAGAAGGAGAGAAGCTGAACCTGTGCCTGTACAAACAAAAGCATCTATCCAATCAAGTGTGTGCGTTTCCTGCTGTAGAGGTTAGTGGGGTAACCAAAACCCAAGGTGAGAAACCCTGAGCTGCAGGAGGGAGCTGGTCTGGACTGAGTTATTGTCCTGAACTTTCTGTAGGAGGGTCAATCCTGCATATCAACATACAATATCAGGAATTCAACAGCAAGAGAAGAAAAAAAAAAACAGCCTGCCACAGAGGCATTTAGCCAGAAAAGGGTGGTGGTTTGCTTTGACTGTGGAGCTTTGAGCTTGGTGATTTTATGTGATGTGATTTCAGAAAGGAAAAGGATGCTAATTACAGTGGGAATGCTTGCCTTAGATTTCGCCTGCGCCCCGCTTGTGCGACACTGAGATTAGACAGAGGGGAAACAGGCACCTTGGAATCAAATGCTCCCATATGAGATTTGATGAGAGCCAGCTGCATCAAATCACACAGAGAGAAAGGGAATACACCACTGTACGGTAGCAGGCAGTGATACATACACGCACGCAAGCACACTCCCTGTAAGGAGACATTCAAACACTCTCATGAGGTAACATTTCCAGATAATGATTTTGAGATAACATTTCACATAGCTGTGGGTAAAATCAGACACAGGGATATTGTTGTACACCACAAGTACCACAGTACACACACTGCAGGCATTGGGTAAAACCAAGGAAAAAACAAATAGCACAGCACAGTTGCTGGCACCGTGTGGCAAAGCATTACATTCAAGATAACTGAAACACTGGGATGTACTTTAGGAAAAGACTGGCAGCAATTTTAGTCCTACGTTTCAACATTTGTTGCTATAACAGACCACAAATCCCAACTGAGCGCATTCAATCGTTGCTGAATTCCACTTAGATTTTACAGTAAAATCACCACCCCACTTTGTTACATAGTAATTGGCTTGCTGCATCACAGCAATGGAAAAATAGAGGGTAAAAATAGGACATGGTTCCCTTTTCGGGGACTGCACATTGTTCCCACGGTCCAAAATTCTGAAGCCCTGTTAGTCCAAAAAATGTCTCATTTGGACCGAAAGCCCATTTCTCTGACAGCCTGTTATCCCAAAAACAAAAGTTCATTGGTCCAAAGTCCTGTTTCTCAGAAAATACACACCCTCCAGTTGCACAACCCAATTGCAAGAAAAAATATTTGCATTGTATGTTTCCGAAAACCAGATACATTACATTTGTACATTATTTTGTAGTGGACATGTTGAAACTTGATGTTGCTCAACAACGCTGCGGTGAACATGTGGTGGGGTTTAGGCACAAATCACTTTGTTGTGGTTAGGAAATCATCATGCTTTGGTTTAAAACACCCACGTTTGGTAGCACAAAGGCTGCTGGAAAAGCTGGGACAGGGTCGGTAAGGAACGCCTGGGTTCGGTGGCTCAAATGCCACTGGGAAACGCTGCTGGGAAATGCCGAGACGTGCTGGCAGAAACACCCAGGACTGGTGGCTCAAACTCTGTTGGGAAACTGAAACTAACTGCAGGGTATGTGTATTTTTCAGAGAAATGGGACTTTGGAACAATGGGTGCTTGGTTTTGGGATAAGGGGTTGTCAGAGGCATGGGTTTTTGGTCCAATGAGACATTTCTCTGACTAATGAGGATTCAGTAGTTTGGGCTGTTGGAACAATGGCATGGCACTCTGTTTTCTAGCTTGTTAAAAATTTGAGTCAGTAACACGTGACGCTTCCTTTGACATGTTTGTAGTGCATTTTAGCTTCAACAGTCTGCACACAGGGTTCAGTCTTTTTAGTTAGCACGCGAGGCTACATTATGCACATTATCCACATCTCTCCCCTCCTCCTGTAAGTTTATCCTTGCTGCTCACGTTCCATAAAGACTCTAGAAAGATGCAATTCATTGCAACAGATCTTGGTAGTGAAAGGTATGCCGTGTGTATGGATTTTTCGATGATGAAACCAGAGCTTGTTAAAATCTGCTTATGCTTGCTGTCTTCAGGGCTCTTTGATGTGTCCCAGAACAATATCGAACCCTGAAGCTGTTGCTCAGAGTGGCGAAAGCCCCCTTGGCACGCACTTGTTTCCCATCTGACCAGACTGCAGCATATTAAAGCTGCACTTAATGCTCTGCATTATTTGAACTGGAATATTTACAGTTTTCCCTCGTATTACACCCTTCATTATTTTGTCACAGGTCACACACTCTGACTCTCATCTTGAAGCCAGAAAGCCGCAGTGTCAAGATATTTACTGGAAGGATTGTGCATAATGTCTTCATGCACAGTGAGAATGCCTGTGAGGGTTATTATAGTAATAGCAACAAAACAGAAACAGATTACAGCCCAAGGCTATGTTTAGGGATGGGCCGGGGTGAGAGCCATATAGCTTCATTGTCTGCAGAATACCCACGGAAATCAGATCCAGTAACATACACAGCAATCACCTTGACACTTTTCTCCTATACTTGGTTGAAACAATACTATATGTTGAAATGTTTTCACCATTTTTATTTCACTCTCTTTGGGGATAAGTAAGTGGATGATTAAAGCAAAGAATTTCAAAGTGATTACTTGCATGACATGATCTAAATCATGATGATTAGGTGCAGAAATCCTGAGCTTAAAATAAGCCTGTTTGACCCTAGTTTCCTTTCCTTCAGGTTCTCAGCTCCTCCAAATCCAACCCGAAGCCCAACATGCTCTCCATGACCCTGAACACAGTCGAAGGAGCTGCTCCAGGCTCCATCATCGGCTCAGTCCGCCCACATGACCAGCATGACTCTAATATACTGGAAGGCCAGGTGACCTACCTGGTGGTGGGAGGGACAGACAGAGATGGGACTTTCATGGTGGACCGCTTAAAGGGTGACGTGTACCTGGTGCGTGAGCTGGACTACGAGAAAGGGTCGAGGTACACACTGCACATCGAGGTGTCGGACTTCTCCCAGGCGTTTCCCAGCAGCCACCTGGTGCAGCTTCATATCAATGTGCAGGACAGCAATGACCATGCTCCCCAGTTCACAGAAGACCCCGTAACCATTGTGGTCCCAGAGAACATAGAGCCAGGGGCCTCCATATATACCTTCCAGGCTCTGGATCAGGTGGGAAACTGAAATCATTCTCTGCTTAACAGAAGTTAATCAGTGATGGTTACCTGTGATATAGTTTTAATCAAACACTATAAATTAAAGTAAAAAATGGTTATTTTCATTATTAATTAATCTGTTTATTATTTTCAGATAAATCAATTAATTATTTAGTCAAAAAATGTTAGAAAACAGAGAAAAAAGTCAAGGTGACATCCTCAAATATTTTTTTTTTCTCTGATCGTCAAGCAGATATTTAATTCACAGTGATATATGACTGAGAAAATAAGCAAATTGTTGCATTCAGTAGCCAACACCCTGAAAATGTTCGCCTTTTTTGCTTTGTAAATGACTTTAAAGATGAATTGACTATCAAAATTGTTTAAGAAACATTTCCTGTATGAGGGATAAAGCAAATAATCATTGTAGCATTTTAACAAAATAATTAATTTACACCCAGAATGCGAGGCATAATTTTAAGTTTGACAAATTATTCTTATCTCAAGTTACTTACAAATTTTCCCTTGACCTTTTATCTGCATCGCATAGTCCTTAAACTGTGCAGATGAAATCTCCTGAAAGTTTTTTTTAAATCTTTATTTCCAAGGTCAAGATTGAACTTTCTCTCTTGTAATTCTTCCTTGCTGAAACAAAATTCCCACTCACTCTCTTATTCCTTCATTTTCTTTCTCGTAGGATGGCAGCGGACCCAACAGTGAGCTGCGTTACTCCATTGAGCACTACTGGCCTGACACGCCTGACCTCCTGACCCTCGACCCATCCAGCGGAGTCCTGACTCTGGGGCAGAAGTTAGATCGTGAGTCAACACCATCCCTCTACCTTGTGGTGCGGGCCACAGACCAGGCAGTGGATCACTCTCAGAGGCGCTGGGGTTCGGTCACTGCCCGGGTGTTTGTGACAGATGAAAATGACAACGCTCCGGTCTTCAGCTCTCCGTCTGCGGTCAGCGTCATGGAGGATCAGCCTGTAGGGTGAGCAGCGTGTCATTCCTTTGACAGCTTTCATTTATCAGGCCACAAAGGAAGAACATCTAAGAAGCCTGTTAAAAAAGCTTGAAGGGTAGCAAATGCTTGTCAAGTTTGTTCGAATCTGACATTTTATCTGTAACTTTATTGACAGGTTTGTGATTCTGTACGTGATGGCTCGGGATGAAGATGAAGGAGAAAATGGTCGGGTGTCATATAGAATCCAGGCAGGCAACAGCGCTGGCCGCTTCAGTCTGAACCCCAACACTGGTAAGAGTATATTTAGGGTTAGACACAACATCTAAAAATATCATAAGGTTCCAATAATATTACAGGGTCTGTGGAGACTGGGGATTTCCCATAAATACCCAATTTACACTCCATCAAAAGATGATTGGGGTACAATTCACCACATCATTTCATGCGTTTACAATCCGGCTTTGAATGATTTAACACAGCGGGAGTAGTGCTGTATGTGGCCTTTTCTGGGAGGGTTTTTATGATTGATAGATAATCAGCATCCCACCCGTACAAGCCCCGTAGATGAACAAAACTTTCCACAAAATTGTAATTACCCACTGAAGTGCTGCGTCTACGGGGACTCAACTGCTAAAACACTCATAACCCTCATAACCCTCTTTACTAGATGGTCTTTCAATGCCGTCGAGCAATATTTCACTTGAATAATGCCTTAGTGTTCTTTACTTGATGGATTTCTTCATGGGAACCGATCTTAATTTGGGCTAGGGATGAAGACGCCCTTTGATATCTTATATATGTGTATGTGTAATCTCTTCATCACCGGGGCTGGCTGGTGTGGGCGTGCTCAGCTCTGGCTGAGTTGGGATTAAGAACCGTAAGACAGACACTTAATGCAGCTTCCAGATGGAAGAAAGTCTTTACTTCATTACTGTCAAGTGTCTGGTGCATTAGCGGGGCTTGATTCCACTTCTGGTTTGTTTCTCAGACTGTGTGGTGTTAAGCTTATGGTTAATAATAGCTGTAATAGCAGATTAGATTGTTTTGCAAAGACATTTACCAAGCTACCAGGCTGATGTGAGGGTATCATTAGCCTGATTATTGCTTATAAATTACATGCCTGCTCTGCCAATATGAACTTTCTGTTATTTCCCATTACAGCTGCTTTACTGGTTGTTTTATTAACCGCTAATGTATTTTATATGTCCCCTTGTTTCTTTGCAAGTAGCTTCAAAATTAGATTCATGCTGTTTGAAAATATTGACATCAGGGCTGGGCAATATTATCTGTATCATGATATAAAACTACATATCATCTTAGATCTTGGCTATAGTAATATCGTAAGCGCTGTCTTTTTCTGATCGTTAAGGCTGCATTACAGTGAAGTGACGTATTTTTCTGAACTTGCCAGACTGTTCTAGCCGTTCAATTATTTGCACTACCAACTTAGTCACATTACTGGCGAATATTTATCAAAAATCGCATTATAGTCAACTGAGGGTTCGTGGGCCTTCTTTCGAAGACTCTGGCATTAAATGAAAAAAAATCTGTCTGTCATTCCCTGAAACTCAGTAAGACATATTTTGTATCGTTGAAAAACCTTGAGATCTTCAGTAGAACTGAAATAAGGTTTCATGTGAGTTTGAACAAAGCTAATCCAGACAGGCTAAGAACACCTTCATAATGGTTGGTGCTGTATCAGTAACATTAAATTGGCTACAGAGGAGAATGAAGCCGTAAATGTTTCGCATCTGTTTGGCTGAAACATGGGAGCCAACAAACCCCCCAGGAACATCAGAGCCTCGGCTTCACAGGGCAGTCAACACACGGTGTATGTGTTTGGCATGCTGTTGCGTTTATAAATTACACACGTCTCTCAGGCACCGCATGCCAGCTTAACTTGTACACTGCTGTGAACAGTACACACACACATTCATATTTCCTCTCACTTTGACTGACCCTCCTTGAAGTCGGGGTGATGACAGGGGTGTGGGGTGTAGAGATAAAAGGTAGAAGAGTAACTGAAGCCAGGGTCTGACAAGTGGTGGTCTTATTCACAGACTCTATGTGAACTAGCTTGATTTACATAAAACACACACATATATATACACACACTAACTAATGCCTTACAGATTTAAAGGCTAACAGATACGGCAATGTTTCACACACAAAAAAAGCAATAACCTAATTTTAGGAGAGGTCATAGGTTGATTTGAGTTGGCAACTATGTAGTTCCAGGTTGTAGTCTGGACCCTGCGTGTGTTTGCCTGCATGCCTGCACAAATATAATCATACATATTCACTAATAAAGTGCTGATTCACATTTGAATGCACGTTCAAAGTGCCAGACTTTAACAACTTGGCTGTGGCCTCTCTCTTCGTGTGGAAACTCTCATAAAGCAAAGCTGTAAAGGTTTTGTTTTTATTGGTCCTTCTAGGCATACAAACACTGCCTCTCTCAGGTACACAAAATTACATGTTCACTAAAATAATCCAAACACACACTCAGACACAAACCCACCAACACACACAAGTCAAAACCAAAAGAATCCAAATAAGAATATACATTTTAAGCAAAGAAACCCACAAAAGTTTAGTTTTAATGTTTCCTCTTTTCCTTACAGGCTCTCTCTCCATCCTTAAAGCACTGGACCGGGAAGAGCAGGAAGTTTTTAATCTGACCATCGTGGCAGAGGATCATGGGATACCTCAGCTTTCCACTTCTCAGGTGCTGTGTGTGCAGGTGATCGATGTGAACGATGAAGCGCCGCTGTTTCAGCGAGCAGAGTTTGAAGCCCAGGTGATGGAAAATCAAGGACCAGGAACGACTGTGTTGACAGTTACTGCCACTGACCGGGACCAAGGTTGGTTTCAATTTGTTATTTCAATACTATGTTGTTACAATGCTTAGAAATTGGGACAGGCAGTACTGTAGGTCAAAAACACTCAAACTAAATTTTAAGAAACTTTATTGATAATTCCACAAAATGTCTGTCGATTCCTTATGAGGAACATTAAAATAACATTTAATATTTCTTTATACATAATATTGCTTCTAGTTTGAATTTGTGTTGGTAAATTCTGTTGTTGAATATTTTTACACTCTCACAATTGTGCCTTTTTCTATATGTCATGATGTTAAGTTTTTAATAGTATGCGCCATTTGAGGATGGCCCATTTGCAATTTTATTATGCTTGCTTAATGACAGTAAAGTTCTTGAATCTTGAATGCCTCCAGTAGGAATGCCATAGAATGAAACAACAGAGGCACATAAATGGTTTTGAGAAACCAAGTCGCTTGAAAAAACCAAACCACAAGCTCATGCTAATGAAAATGAGTGGTTACAGCCATCATCCAGAGCCTCATTTTTCTGGAGTTTTTATTTGGGCTTGCTCTGTGTGAATTGGATTCATTAATATCACTGCCTTATTATGTTAATTGTAGCCTATTTGCTTTATTGCCAGTTTTGCAGTTTGCCCAGACTTTTATTTTTTATTTTTATTTGTATCTGACTTGTGTTTCACCGCAGGCTCTAATGGCCAAGTGACGTATGGAGGTGTGACAGAGGAAGGCTTCATCATCAACCCTGTGACAGGAGTCATCACCACCACAAAAGAACTGGATGCAGAGCTACAGGATCACTACACACTCACCGGTACTATTATAATCATTGTGTTACATGACTCTGTTTGAACTGTTCAAGCTCATTTATTACCACAGAACACCTCAAGTACATTAGTTAAAAATTTTGTTTGGGATCCAACATCCCACCAGCTTAACAATTTCCATCTCTTATCAGTGTATGCCAGGGATGGAGGGCTGCCTCCTAACTTCGCCAAGGCTGTAGTCCGTGTGGAGGTGCAGGATGTGAACGACAACGCCCCGGTCTTTGCGAAGCTGTGGTACGGGCTTGAGGTGCCAGAGAACCAGGCCCCTGTCGAGCTTTGCTTCCTCAAGGCCACAGATCCTGACTCGGGTGCTGGTGGAGAGCTGGAGTACAGGATCACTGGTGAGAAACAGTGTTGTGTGTCTAACCCAAGTATTTTATTAGAATGGATATAAAGAGCAATTTAGTTCACCACAATTGCTGTAATTGCCGTTTGAGGGTGTGTCGAATGTGGAAATAACAATATCCAGAGAGAGGCAGTGAATTTTGTCATTTTTGGTGTTTTTTGGGCTTCAAATGGTCACGTTTAGATTTACAGGTTGTTGACAAATTATCACAGTTTACAATCAGTGTGTGTGTGTGCATGCCTGTATGTGATGTTTGCAGCTAGATCCCACTTGCATTAACCATCAGGATTGCTTTTTGGTGATATCTGTTGTTGTAATGACAGCGTTCATGCAGCATTTGGGTCAATATATTGCTTTGGACAGTGCTCTATCACTCCCATATGAGAAATTAGATCTACATATAGCTAACAGGCTCGCTCCTGGTATTCTCCTGCCTTATTTCAAAAATAGTCCGTTCCATTTTGCTGTCTGGAGCACATTCAAACTTTGACTTAAGTGCAGAGTTGGCACCAATACTTTTAACACCCAGTCCGCATAAAATTCTTGGATTTCTAAAGATTTTTCTTCATTAATTCTCCATCTAGCTGGAGACTCTGATGGAGACTTCCACCTCGACACCAGCACAGGAGCCTTGTCCACATCACGCAGCCTAGACAGGGAGACAAGGACTGAATACACTCTGGAGGTGGTGGCCACAGACCAAGGCAGCCCTGCTCTCAGCACTACTGTCACAGTGGAAGTGAGAGTGCTGGATGTTAATGACAACAGCCCGGTCTTCAGCAAAAGTAGCTACTCAGTAGAATTGTCAGAGGATGCTGCAGAGGGGTCCAAAGTTCTGGAAGTAAGTAGAAATGGGTATCTGATACAATGTATACCTCACTTTTATAACAAAAGTCCTCATTATGTCAAAAGTATTCATTTAATGCTAACTATTTCCAGGTGTCAGCCACTGACGCTGATGATGACCTGAATGGGAAGGTTCTGTACTTCCTTAGCCGAGAGGCACACGGAGCATTCAGTGTGGATGAGAGCACTGGTGTTATTACCACATCAGCACCTCTGGACCGGGAAAAACGGGCATCATACAGCTTCCAGGTGTTTGCTGTTGACCTCTCACCTGCTGAACCCAGGAACGCCTCTGCTCAGGTACATGAAGGGTTAAATGTTGAAGGTGTCAAAATGACTTGTTGAAAAACAAACGTATGATTCATAAGCAATGATTTTTGCACTCAACCCAGATGTTATCTTTTCCTTCTAGGTGACAGTCACCATCCTAGATGTCAACGACAACACTCCCTTCTTCATCCAGGATCCGCTGGTCATCGAAGTGTCCAGCAGGCGTTCCCAGCGGGTTCTAGCCACCATGAAGGCAGAGGATAAAGACTTTGGAGCCAATGGTTCTGTCTTTTACCGTTTCGCCATGCCAGTCAAAGGCTTCAGCATCAACTCCCTGACTGGGGAGATCCAGGCCACCGAGCCACTTGGGAGTCTGACCCAGGCTCAGAGGACCCTGATAGTGGAGGCCATGGACCAGGGCAGTCCAGCTCAGTCTGCACAGGGAGTGGTGGTGATTTACGTGAAGGAGGTGGAGTACAGCGGCATTCGCTTCTCCAGGAATGCCAGGGACGTGAGCCTACAGGAGAACGCTGTAAAAGGTCTGACTTTAATATAGTATTATTAGGGATTAGAATAATCATCTTGGTTAATTTGTCCCGCTTCACACTTTGAAGATCTCTCTTCTGTCACAGTTATGGAATATTTTCTCTGCTTTACTTGAAAAATGTAGGCACAGCTGTGGCTCAGGCTCAGGCTCAACACCCAGACGGCACACGTAAGGGTATCAGCTACAGCCTTTTCAGTGGGAACAGAAAGCAGGCATTCAGCATCAGCTCCACATCAGGTGAAACTCAAAAACACAATTGTGTTTTTTTAGTATTATGTCCTGTGATTTGAATTGAAATAAATTATAAACACAGCAGTTTAATCTGTCATTTGATGTTCGGATTTTCCACTTAAATCTCCAGGTGAAATCATGGTGCAGAGCCCCAATGGATTGGACTTCGAAGACACCCCCAGACTCCGTCTAGTTGTGAAGGCTGAAACTGTGTCCTCGACATCTTTCATGGCTATCAACCTGATCCTGCAGGATGTCAATGACAACCTCCCTCGCTTTCAGCTGCAGAATTATGTGGCTTACATGAGAGAAGCACAGGGATATGAGATGCCAATCATACAGGTACTTCCAGATATAGAAACTGCACAATAAATAATACAACTGGTTTGGTTTACTGGAGCTTTCCTTAGGGGCAAAATAAATCCTCACCATTGTCCCGTTTTCTTTCCTCTCCTCCACCTTCTCCCAGGTGATGGCTGAGGATGTGGATCAGGGCCAAAATGGTCAGGTGACTTACTCCATCCAGTCGTCAGGCATGAGCGGCCTGTTCAAGATAGACCCGATGACAGGAAGCATCACGACTGCAGCCATCATGGACCGTGAGATCTTTACCCAGACCAAGTGAGAACACATCTGTGGTTGAATAAATGTCATCAAAGAACCATTTAATGTGGACAGTTTGAGAATGAATATATATTATAAGTGTAATAAATGAGTTTAAGCTCCTTCATGGTGCTGTACAGAAAAAGTTCATATTGTATTTACACAGGTAAACATGTATAGAAGGAAATAATTACTCCTAGCACACCATTAGTTACACTGTAACATTTTTAATGATTTTAACGTTTATAACAACCTTTACATTTAGTCTGTTAATTACCAACACATGTAATGAGACACAGGATGACTTTTTGGACAATCTCTTTTTTCTGCCCGCCCACAGGCTAGTAGTAACAGCAACTGATAGAGGAAGTCCACGACTGGCTGGTTCAGCAACATTAACAGTGATAATTGTTGACCAGAATGACAACAGTCCCACTATTCCCTTGCCTAAGGAAGTCCGTATCCCGGAGAGTAAGTACTTTAATTTGCAGGATTTTTTCTTTCTGATCATGCATATTTTTTTGTAGGCCAGCTTACAGCAAATAAATTACATTTAAAAAATAGATTCTGTCATTAGTTAAGCCCTGTGCAGGTCTAAGGATGTGTAGTCGAGCATCATGGCTGTAACAATATAAAAACTACAAAAAGCAAAAACTAAATACAGCTAATCATTTGTCTTTCTTTCTCTACCAGATATGTTGATTGGCACCGAGATCACCCTTGTGACAGGTAACGATGTCGACTCCAGTCCTGCCCTCTCCTACTCCTTGCAGCTGGACCCAACAGCCTTAGGCAAGTTTGGGATTCACCGCTACAGTGGAGGTGTATCGCTCACCGCCCCTCTGGACTTTGAGGAGAAGACATGGTACACCCTGACTGTCAGAGCCACAGACAGCCAGCACCAAACTGAGGCTAACATTACAATACTGGTGGAGGATATTAATGACAATGCACCTGCATTTACCCATGATCTCTATCAGGTAGGATGGCTTAGAAATCAAGCTGATGTTTGTTTTATTTTTTGTTCCAGTTCATTGACTACATTCATGGTAATTAAATGTGTATTGTAAGAAAGCTGATGTGTCCATTGCATGCTACTTCCTGCTTGAGGAAATCACAGAATAAGTGTGTTTACATTTCGGATTTCCTCACACCTTACTGGATAAAGTTTGACAGAGAATTAAACTTTTCTTCAGAAACAGTTTCTCTTCAGCAGACTACTTCATTGTTAAAGAGAAAACTGCACTTGTAGACATGCACACACCAAAAGCACATATGTGCATTCCCCAGGTGCACAAAGTCGGGTGATAAAAGTTAACTGCCCATTATTACCCTGGGAAAAGGTTGCAGAGATCAGCCTGTATTTACGTCTTTGTCTCGGGAAATGACCTCAACGTTAGCACAAACTTCAGGAAAACAGGAACTATGATATAAAATGCACTTTTCCCCCCTGTGAGTTTCGTGCCTGTTGACCTTTGGGAATTTTATTACAGTATTTAAGCAATTCTTTGTTGGATTATTTGTTTCTTTTACCCTGATGCTCATATGTTGTTATTAATATCTTTGCACTGCAGGTAACTCTGCCTGAGCACACACCGCCAGGAAGTGTAGTTGTCACAGTAACAGCAACTGACAGGGACTCTGGAGAGAACGGAAAGATCACCTACAGAGTGACGTCATCAACCCAGGAGGGTTTCTACATTGACCCCAACAATGGTACACAACCTTGGCTTCCTCCCTGATATAGTTTCACTCCATAAATAAGTTTCTAGTTTCAAGAGCAAGTTATATGTCATGCATTACATTTTAAAAGTAATTCTTATGTCCTCTGTGTACAGGAACCCTGTTCATCAATCACAGGGCGGAGTTTGACCCTGAACGTCCATCGGTCAATATTGTTATTGAAGCTCGTGATGGAGGTTCGCCTTCACTCTCCTCACTCACCACTGTCCAGGTCCAAATCTCTGACGTCAATGACAACGCTCCTGTGTTTCATCAGTCAGAGTACAGGTCAGTCTACATTCATTAGATTCCGAATGTGTTATGGTGTAACCTCAACAGCTGTCCTTACATACGTAATATTCTTCTGCCCGCAGGGCTACGGTTTCTGAGGACACCATCCCGGGGTCAACAGTTCTGACTTTTGAGGCCTTTGACAGTGACCTCTCTAGAGAAAACTGCGGCTTTGACTTTGCTATTGCCAACGGGAATGAAGGAAATGCATTCCAGATTGAAAGCAGCGTGCGGTTCCTGGAGGGGCGGGGCTTTCAGACAGTTGGGACTCTGCTGTTGGCTGAGGGGCTCGACTTTGAAACCAAGCCACTTTACAACCTCACTGTGGTGGTGTCAGACCGGGGAGTGCCCCAAAGGAGCTCTAGTGTTGCTGCGGTGATAACCATTGGTGATGTGAATGATAACCCTCCCGTGTTCAGCAGAGCAGAATATACTGTGTCACTGAGTGAGGGAGCTGCCGCCGGGACTGAAATCATCCGACTGACTGCTACAGGTGGGCAGAAGTCTTCTCTTTTTGTCCAGTTTGATTTAATCTTCTCTCCTTTTTCTCTCCTCTGTTTCTTTCTTACTTTGTCCCCCAGTTAATTCATTGTACTCTTTTGTTGTCTTTTTTCCAGACCCAGACTCAACTCCCAATGCTGAGGTCCAGTATACTATCAGCTCTGGTGACGAGGTGAACTTGTTTACCATGGACCAGTGGACTGGAGCCTTGCGGCTTCAGCGAGCACTCGACCGTGAGCACCAGTCCACACATATTGTCATCATCCAGGCCACAGATGGGCAGGGTCACTTCGCGCTTGCTCCAGTCATTGTTGAGGTCAAAGATGTAAATGACAATCATCCGTTCTTCCCTGTGGAAGTCCTGACAGCCAGTATCAGAGAGAACCAACCAGCAAACTCAGCTGTGACTGTTCTACATGCTATAGACCATGACACAGGGGTTTTTGGCCAGCTGAAGTACTACATTGTGGAGCGGTCTGTGGCAGGAAAAGACAGTTTCACCGTGGACCAGAACTCTGGAGAAATCAAAAGCAAAGTTCCCTTTGACTTTGAGAAGGTCAACTCCTTTAACTTTGTAGCAGTGGCAGTAGATTCAGGTAACCACTCAGCCACTGTAACTGTGCAGGTGTTTGTCACAGGTGAGGATGAGTACGACCCGCTCTTCACATCCTCTGATTTCTCCTTTGAAGTCCCAGAGGCAGCCAAGAAAGGCCAGAGCATTGGCCAGGTCCAGGCAAATGATGAGGATGGAGGGGTGGATGGCATTGTTCTCTATTCTCTTCCCACCAGCTCCCAGTACTTTGATGTAAACAAAACCACTGGGGTTATTTTCCTCAAAATGGATAGTTCAGGCAGCAGTAGTGGCAGTGGATCTGGCCGGTCCAAACGGGAAACCAGACTGATGACCCTGGACGTGAAAGCTCACAGTCCTCTAGAGGCATCTCGCACTTCAACAGCCCAGGTCTCCATTGATGTCACAAACACCAACTTTGGTCTGGCTACTGATGTTAACATCTTGCTGATTAGCATCATAGCTGTGTCTCTTGGTTTTATCATATTGCTTGTGGTCATGGCTGTGGTGGTGTTCCTCGTCAAATCACGCAGGAGGAAGAAAGCCCAGGATGCGGGAAATAGAACTGTTGCATCAGGAACTGCTCTGCAGAAATTGGATGATTGCAATACAGGACCAGGAGGGGAGAGGATTTACCACCAGGCCTTACCAGGCTATGCTGGAGATCAGGGCGGGGCCGGTGGTGGCCCCTACACTAGAGGGGGTTCTCTGGATCCTTCTCACTCCAGTGGAAGAGGGTCAGCTGAGGCAGCGGAGGATGATGAGATCAGAATGATAAATGAGTACCCCCGCGTCGCATCCATTACCTCGTCTATGCAGGAACACATCTCTGCCAGAGGACCAGACTCTGGAATTCAGCAGGATGCTGACCAGCTTTCTGATATTTCCTGTGAGCCTGCAGCTTTGGAGGGCAGCAGCTGGTTCAAAGGAAAGAAACTGGGAGGCAGTCTCAGTGGGACCTTGCTCTCTGGCCAGCTCCCAGTCTATAGGGACGAAGGAGGTGGGTACCTAGGAGTAGGCCGCGGCCTCAACATATCCCTCCCCAAGGATTACGCCTTCCCTGAGGATGGTAAACCTTCAGTGGATGGTTCCCTCACAGCAATCGTTGCCAGTGATGAGGAGCTCCGCGGAAGCTATAACTGGGATTACCTGCTCAACTGGTGCCCTCAGTTCCAGCCTCTGGCTAATGTCTTCACAGAGATCGCCAGGCTGAAAGATGAAACTGCCCAGCAGAGCCAGAACCCTCGCCAACCCTTCCAGCCCAAGCACAAAATGGATCCCAAACCTAGAATTGACCCTCCGCCACTCATCACATCAGTGGCCCATCCAGGGGCCATGTCAGTTCCCCCCAAGGTCCCTGTGATTGGACGGACATTCCCCCACTTGGCCTCACTTCGCAGGTCCCCAATCAGTCACGAGGGATCCATTTCTTCAGCAGCAATGTCCCCAAGCTTCTCCCCTTCGCTGTCCCCTCTGGCAGCTCGATCTCCAGCTGTTTCTCCCTTTGGAGTCAACCAAGGGCCCTCAGCATCCATGATCAGCACCAGGGAACCTTCACTGGACCAGAGTCCTGATCACGAGATGAGGATATGATGAAAAAATTAGGAAACTATTTAAGGAAGAACTCTAAGACAGACAACCTGAACAAAGCATGATAGAGCATCCTTTTGGGTGTTCTTTTTCATGGAACAAAAGAATTGGAGGTGTCAGTTGTGCTGTCATTCTCAGAAACTATTGTTTTCATCGTGAGAATGAAGGTGTCACAGATGTCCGAATTCGAAGTGTCTGACCATATGAATTCAAGACAATAAAGACACGCCCACAAAAAACATACTCAACCTTCTCCTGGTAGAATTTGCATTCTCTGAAGTATTTGTATTGATCAGCAGTGTTACAGGAATACACAAAGTGGAACATGTGCCTGGGTTGACACGACCAGCCCACCTTTTCATGTCAACAGTGACGCAGGTCTCCGTGAACTGACCGGGGTTAAGAGGTAAACTGACCTCTTCATGGGAATGTGCACTTACCATGCCCTGCAGTCGGAGATCCCTTAGTGTGTAGATGGATATAGATGTGTAGTTTTCATGTTACCTCGCTGGCTGGCCAGAGAGCTAAGGACCTTGTTCCTCTCTTTGTGTCTGTGGACATCTTTACACTCTAGTATTAAACGCATCAAGTGGCTGCTTTTAAAATGGCCTCTGGACATGTGTGTGAATCCCATGGACAGACAAACTCTGTATGTTGACAAAGAAACTGATTCATTGAACTGGCGATGCATCACACGGTGGAACAGCAATGGAGATTATTGTTTTTTTTCTCATTTGTTGAGATGACACTTTTTTTTTAATTTCTACTTTTATTTTTATATATTTTTATATGAAATTATGATTTCAGATCCAGAAATGCCATTATTCCACATGGAGGGGTTATTGTTTTTGTGTATTTGCATATATGTATATTTGTATGTATGCAAGCTATGTACTGTATGTGTCTCCTAGGTTTTTAGAGACTCTTGTGACAGTCCTGATGTGAGCGAGAGGGAGACTTTTGTGTTTTTAGCATTATTTATATGAAAAGAAGACTTGCTGCCACATTTTGACAGTAGGAAACCAAGCACAGCTCACACTATGCTGTGTTAAAACCTTAAGATTTTTTGTCAAATTGTAGATCATCCCAAATCTAAAACAGCAACTGGATGAAAACCTGTGATCATTCTAAATGTCTGCTTCTCCAGCAGTTAAGCACTCCCTTTGTTATTCAGGGACAACTCGATTTGCTGATCACCTCTGTGTCTTTGAAAGAAAGTGCTTCCTAAAGTCAATTACATCAGTCATGAACTCAAATGCATTTTTACTGTGAAGTTGTTCATCTCAGCACAACAGAAATAACATGCAATGTACAGGCTGGGATTCTCATAGGAAAGTGGCATAACTCGGAAATGTAGCACATGAGCCAGACAAGTGGGAAGCAAACGCCTGAATGCATGAGCGCTGATGAATGTACAAGGATTTAGCAATCGGTGCAGTATTTATTTTCCGTGTTAAGTCTCTGTTCTGTGCATTTTATTGCTATGATTCACTCATCTAGGTTGTCACCAGCATGATGAGGTGTTTTCTGTTTCCATGTGTTTAACTCATCATCTGCACCTTCTTTCTTTTCTCCCATTGTTCAGATCCAATTTAGTGATCTGCTAGCATAGCAAGAGGCAAAAGGCTTTAACAGTGTCTTTGTCATTCTTCCATGTATTTATCCTTCGAGTCTGCTTTTAATCTTTTGGGGTAATTGCAGCAATTGGATGTCCATTTGTTCTCAAGAGATGGCTTCTACCTCTGTCCTTTGTTCAACATAACCCTACATATCGCCTCATGCAAAGCTGGCGTCGGTTCAGCTAAAAGCTACACATGCCACGAGCCTAACTCCAGCACAACATGTTCTCGACTCATAATCATGCTGTCTCAGAAACATTTCTGCGTTGGAGGACCTCCATTTGGAGCTCAGTTTGAGATGACTGCCAGAGGGTGATCATTGGATCAATGGCAGATAAAAAAGAGCTGTACATGTATTTGAAGCAAATAAATTCCTACTGATCTCTTTTGACAAACTGGTGTCAGACTTCATCTTTTTCAGAATTCAAACCAAGGCTTTGAAGGAAGAACTGAAAAGTAATTAAAGTTTAACAGTGTTCCAGTTATCTTAGCTGTGAGTTGTAACTTTGAAGAGCTGGAGTTAACATTAGTCTTTAGAGAGGGATATTACTAAAGGGAGGGGAAGACTTGGCTTTGGGCAGAATCACAGCAGACCGTATGAGGGCAGTGGGCCAGGAGACAGAGACCTACATTCAGTATGGTCACCATCTGGCTTTCAAGAGAAGCAAATATTAACCCGAAGGTAAAACTGAACAGGAGCCCTGTATGTGTTTAGGCTAATAGAGCGTATTAGCATCATGATAGCCGATTTGGCTGCTGTCAGGCCATCAAATGACCATTATCTGCATTCATGAGTGTCTTAGATATGCTTTACTTGGGGCCTGCTACACCTACTGTTAGGCTGAGAAGGCCATTATTGGGCAAAATGAGACTTTCTACCAGAAAGGGCTTTCGTGGAACTTTCTGACACGTGATATAAATTGCACATACATGGTTGGAGGGGTCAAACAGGACTTTTACCTAGGGGAAAGTCTTCTCCAAAACCTAACCATATTGTTTTGGTGCCTAAACCTAGGAAAATGGAGCCTAACAAACCGGTAATAGCCATTGAATTTGCTTGAGTACAGCCTTCTAGACCTACCAGTAGGTGTAGCAAGCCCCTGCTGGCCCATATCTAGACGTACAAGGCTTATAGTTTATTAGATCTTTGAAACCAAGACTGACAAAAATATAAGACACAATAAAAATGTTAAAAACCACTATTACATATTTGCAAATAGGCTATGTGAAGAGTATATAAATATAACTGACATACAAGAATGAACATACGTACATTGAACCTCTGACTTGGCAAAATGTGTACAGCTGGTATCACAGACGCCAATAAACCAACACACAATATATTTTAGATTTTAGAAATTCTTACACTGCATTTCGATTTCCTGTCCTAAATAATGCACACCACCAGTACTGTCCTATATTTTCCTATTTCCTTACTAACAAGTCTTCGGTAAAGCTGTGGGAAAATGTATTTTTCTATCATAAGCTACATGTAAGATGTATTGGAGAAACCTGAGATCCAGCCAAGTTCCAGTCAACAGTGGATTCAGTTCTTCCAGCTCATATAAAGGCATATGATGTTGATGTAGCTGAATAATTGCAAAATGTTTATTTCATATGGAGCACAGACATGTTTGCATAGCTGCTGGGGATTTCTGCCTCATTTGGTCATCACACACAGCCGTGCAGTGTTTCTGTGTTATTGTTATGTACAGAAGGAGCTAGACATGGATTTCGACAAGGTGCAAGAGAAAGAGCCAGAGACAGAAGCTCCTGCGTTACCAGTGAGACATGCACAAAATGTCCTGTGAAATGAGAGGTGATGACGAATTGCACATTTGAAACGAAAACTTTATTTGAATGTTGATTGTGTAATTTATATAGTGAATAATCTTACATGTGCAGTCAGCCTAGGATCAGTTGTCCAACTCACAGGATGAAGAACATATTAACTAAACTGCAGTCTTGCCTGGGAAACTAAAAACAAAAGCTTTCTACCCTCACTTACGCGCTCACCTCAACACACAGCTGTGTTTACAGCCTGCTGTCCCAGGACTGCTTTTGCTGCCTACTCCTTCGCTAACCCCACACAACTCCAAATAATCACAAGCGCACAAGTGCACACATGCACACGGTTAGAGGCTACTACACAGTGACACACACATGGCCCACAACAATCTCCCCAGCTGATATTGGCCCAGATCCAGCTCCTACAGGCACATACTTGGCAGGTTATTTAGTAAAATCTGGGGGAAATCTGTCTGGAGCAGGAGTCTATCCCCTGGAGAAGCTGTAAGCCAAATGTAAAATTGTTGGTACACTGTAATATTTGTGTGTGTGTGTGTGTGTGTGTGTGTGTGTAGTACTGTAATGTCAATTTGTAAGACAGTGGTGATCAACCACAAAGACACAATGCGGTGCCTTACATCCTAATCAGGTGTTCAAATAATAATCACTATGCTATTAATATATGTAATTGTATAGATACATATTTAGGATTTAAAACCGAGTTTGGAGGGGCTTTAATATACTCAACTTATGGAGAATATCACTATAGGACCTATTACGCTTTTCCTTATTGTCTGTCATATACCATATACTGTATAATGTTACAATGTCAGATGTTCATATTAAACATAGCTTAAGTAGGCTATGTAAAAGTAATCCCTGTAAGCATAATCCTCAGGCTTCAGACTTTTCTGAATATTCTGTTTCCAACTTATTTTTTTCTACTTAAGAGACAAGCAGACATTTTAGCTCATGACACATTTAGGGTGCGTTCCAAATGTTATGCCTTTTCTTTTTACTTTTAGTAGGTACCACAGCTGCCCTTAAAAAGTATGCACTGTTGCATGCAGTATGCACACAATCAGGACATACTACTTTGTCATGACATTATGCCCTGAACTTTGACCCTCAAAGTTAAATAAGATAAAACAAACGCAACTTACCGAGTTTGCCAGAGAGGAAGATCGACCCTGAGAGCTGCTGTTGTTACTTTGCAATGTATGTATTTAAACTTTAAAGTTATAACTGCGTTGTAGATTCTAACATTATATTTGTGACAATGACATTACATCTGCATTTTGCTGTCATTGTTATTTTTATAGTTACGTCCTGTTTATATTTGTAATATTAATTATTATTTTGTTTATTTAATCAATTAATATTCCTATTACTTTTCAACTGGTCATCAGTTACTTGAATGCACTGTTATTCATTATTGTGACTTCTGGCAGCTGTCAATAGCTGTTTGCGGCTCAGTCGACGTGACACATCGTCCGCTGCGCAGAGGATTGTGGGTCAGATTAACCAGAAAAGCATGCTTTCTTGCATACTGCAAAATCAGACTGAATGTAGTAGAACATAGTAGTAATTTTGGCATACTGCATTTCACATATTATGTATTGGGACATACTAAATCTTTTTTTGGCATATTATGTAGTATGGTAGTGTGGGTATTGGAACGACAGTATTTTATGTGGTTATCTGCTTCAGGCACACTAATGCAAGTGTTTACAATACAGAGTCTACACTGCTACATGTAGCTACATGCTAACATCAGGGAAATATGTAATGTTGGTCAATGATTTTGTTCATTTCTTCCGGATTTCGGATTGTATTCCTGCTGAAACATGTCTGGTCGTGAAGATTTCGGTTTAGACACTTTCATTGGTGATTTTTCAATGAAGAAAGGGTCACTATACTCATCACAGTCATTCCCAGCACATACAGAACTGCTGACCATTAAGAGCAAACTGGGCTTTTTGGGAGGGGGTGTTAAAGAGCCAGACACTAAAACAAAATGCATCAGACGGAGGAAGAAAACGGGTGTTCCTGCACAGACTGTCACAGCTCCATTCTCCCTGTTGCCCTCCTGCCCTCAGTATTTTTCCACTCTCCCTGCCTCTGCTCCACTCCACCTGTCAGCCACTCCCACCTCATCAGCCCAACTCTGCTCACCTGTCAGCACAGCTGCAGCTCGTTGCAATCAGCCCGGTATAAAAGTCACACTTACAACTCTTCCAGATTTTGAGTGCTGCTTTTGGGTCTCAAATACACCCGTCACACAGACAGTATAAGGAAACATGTTCTGGTAGAAACCTCAGATACAAATACAAATATGAATCTGAAAATGAGCATAACTGGCCACCCTTAACTTCCAACAAGAGATTTGAACCATTTTATAAGTTTGCACTTTCACAGTGGAGCACAAATGCAGAATTTCAGTGTAACCTTCAATTGGTAAGAAAGCATCACTTTCACGACTGCTTCTGGAATTTGTTTAATTGTAGAAAAGTTGCCAGAAAAGTCATTACAAGAGTTTGGAGCACAAGTGAAGACTTTGGAGAAACACAATTATGTACTTTGATAAACTTATTCTCCACAAATGTCCCTCCTGGAAAAACATTCCAAGACAGCACACTCAGTTAAAGACCATGTTTTCTTTCCAGTGAGCCTGGATAATCTGCAGCTGCACTCTCTGGGAATCAAGCCTGTAAACATCATATTAGACTTGGCCCGGGCCTGTAGTTAGCATCCAGGTGCTCTTTTATTCTGACTTCGATCAGTTCAACTTCATTAAATGATGAATCAGTACATGCCCATTAATATACATCCAATAAAACACAAAATATGCATCTGGCTGTTAAGTATGAAGTATCGTGCAGGGTATATTAGAGACAAATATTGATGTACCACAGCAGTTGATACAGTATTCATGAATGTAGGTCAGTGCATGGAGGGGAGGAGAGGGGGAAAAACAGAACAGAAAGAGGAACAGCTCTGAAAGTAAAACTCTTAATTGTAACTTTTAAGTGAGCTTGAGGTCCTGCAGGGGATTTTTGAACTGCTATCAGTCAGAGAAAGTTTTCATTAAGACATATTAATGAAAAGCCGCTGTTAAAGTAAGTGCCAAATGCGGTGTCTGTTGTGCAAGTGTAGCAGTATTGTGCGTGTTTGATGTTATTATGAAAAAGACTGAAAGCATCTGAAAGATATTACTAATTTTGCTCGGAGGATTCCCTTCTTAACGCTAACATTTAATTCATTTTAATGAAATACTGATGAAAAAGTAATCTCTGGCAGCTGGTTTTTGAACTAAAGACTGGTTTTGAAAAACTAGAACTTAAAGGAGCTGAATACAGGTCTGAGCTGGGACTGCCTACACAAAACATGGAGATGGCTGAGCTGGCCGACAGCAGTTCATGGTAATAACAGCATGAACAGTGCTAACAATGGCTACAGCGCTGACAGAGCTAACAGTGTTACTGTAGGGGGGGGACAAAGGGTGGGTGTTGCACTTTCAGCTGACGAGGTTTGAGCGGTAACCATCTTATAAGCGCAGTGCAGAATGGCAGCAACTAGTTAGCCAGTGGAATACACGCACACACACTAAAATAAATGCATCTTTAGTCCACTATATCTTTACAAAGCAAATAGTGTTTTGCTCCCATATTAATGTTATGAATGCTGCATATAGAGCCTTGAAGATAAGTTGATCAGCCATCCGAGATGGATGGTTGGTCAGTATTATATACTGTAAAACTTCAATTAGTAGTCCAGGCTATTTGCTTAAATCACTTAAGTTTACAGGCTTATATTTAGGACAGGCTTCTATATGGGACACGCCTTCATTTCCTTTTACACAAAACTTTTGCTCAGCAAAGATGGGAAACACAATCGAATTTTTTGTTTGAACCAGTATCAATATTACTTGTATAAACAACGCATCAGAGAGAGAGCGTTTCACGGCACTCAAGGACAACAGCGCCCTGCATACTGACACAACACCACTGTTAGAACAATATTCACAACTTCATTAATTTTTATGAAAAACCCCTTTGATTCTTTTGATCATTAGACCCTTACAGACTAAAGGAATATGAGTGACTCACAGGGTATTCAAGGATCAGAAACATATTTTACTTTATGACAGCTTCAGAGGAAGGGAGTCACCACTTGTTTTTCGTCATGCCAATAAATCTGAATAAACTACAGTCTTCTCTGGTGCTTATGGTTTCTGAAAATGAAATACACTATTGGATTGTGATAAATCTAACCAAGATAACGATGTGTAGCGTCTCCATATTGAGATAAGTTTAAACAATTATATTTGTATGTGAGATCTACACAGCCATCTAACATTAGCTCCAGCAGGTTGTACATCCAAAGAACTTCTATAGGAATGAATTGCTTGGTAGACTGGACATCTAATTGAGACAAGCTTTTATTTGTCAAAATGTGTAGCCACACCAGTCTGGTAAAAGGAACTGGGTGTTTCATTGGAATTAGGCTTTTAATTTAAGTTTTCCGTTAATATGATAAAAGTAATAAAAGTAAAAAATAAAAAAAAAAGATCCAACTTGCAAGAATTTTATCACGGCAACTCATAATGTGACTCAGTAGTGTGTTTGGCCCTTGCGTGCCTGTATGCACTCCAAACAATGTGAGTGGTGTCTTGGGAGATCCCCTCCCAGATCTGGATCAGGACATCAGTGAGCTCCTGGACAGACTGTGGCAGTACAGATGCACCAATACATAACATCCCATAGGTGCTCAATTGGATTTTGGTCAAGGGAACGAGAGGGCCAGTCAATGGCATCATTGCCTTTGACACCAAAGGAGGTGAAACTGATTCATAATCACTTGTACTTCCTAACTGGACAGATTGATAACCCCAAAGTTTAACTGACGTGTTCTTATACTGTAATGATTAAGTGTTCCCTTCATTTTTTTGAGCAGTGTGTTTTAAGGAACATGCCACCAGTTTTTAGGTTTACTAGTCACAAGGAGTAGTGCACCTGTGAAAACAGCTGTTTAATGTTTTCTGTGATTCTGGTGTCATCAGTGCTATCTCAGTTTGGGCGCGAGACCTCAAATTTTAAGCAGAAAACCTGCATTAATAAACTGGAGGAATTGAAAGAAGTGGATACTTAGGAGGCAGGGATCAGAGGGATCAGCGTTATTGCTGCTTGACCCATACTGGGACTAAGAGTCAGGACATCTCGGACTCTGCCACACAGATTAGACCATTTTTGTTTTGTTTTTTTCAGTTTATCTCTTGTGAGTACATCAGCTTTATTGGACGGCAACATTAAATCGCCAGAGCATCCCTTTAAATGTCTTTCCCAGAAAGAAGGTTTCGAAACTTGTCCATCATTTTGCATTTCATTTTATTTGAGTCAACAATGTTAAATTTCCATGTAAGGTTAGATAAGAGTATCTCAGTTCAATAATCCATTCACTGTGTCCTCTTCACCCAGAAATCTCTTTGAACAGATTCCCAGAACTACAAACAGGACCTGTGGAAGTTGGCTAAGGCAACGTCTGCTCCAAGGTCAGCCGGGCCCTAGTGAATCTGTTCCCCCTTTCTGCTATCCCCCACCTCAGGAAATTACCATGAACACATCCATCCCTACACACTGACATTCAAAGGCTCTCAGCGGTACCTCTGGTGCCAAGATCCAGTTTCATGCTGTTTGTCTGTTGTTATCTCTGCTGGCAAAGGAAAAGCTTCTCACTGTTTTCCTATGTTGTTAGGGAGATATGTGTCCTGTACGCGTGTGTGTGTTGAGAAAGTGTGATGGTTGTACTCAAATTCTATGCCTTCTTGTTTGTGGCCTGTGTGGACATTGATATGTGGTAATTGTGAGAAACAGCCTTAATTTACATTTGATCACTTGATCCAATTAGTTTTCAAGAGAGTTTTGTTGACCCAAAGAGTTGCAGAAATCCTCAACCCACAGTGCAAAAGGTAAACTGTAAATTTACAAAAACTGAAGCTAATCTCCGCGTCCCTTTTGTACTCCTCCACTTGCGTGACCAACAGGATTAATGGAGGAAAAACAGTCGCAGAGGCTCTTTGGCTCATGGCCTCTGAATTGCTATTTTTAGTGAGCTTTCGCGTCTTTTTTTCTGTGGCGTCAAGCTTAGAAAAAGTGACAGGAGAAAGAAGCCAGCTGAGTCAGTGTGAGCCTGGTTCTCATTTGTGCTGACCTTGCTTTACGGGACTCCCTCACTAGTGTCACTCACACTTCACACTGCAGGAGGGAGCACAGTGAGATGGAGGGGAGAAAGGTAGAGATGGGAGAAGGAAAAACAGCCTTTAGTTTACCACAATGCTTGCTTTAATTTAGAAATGCAATCAGATTCTGCGTTATCGAGCCAAAATAACAGGCCAGTACTTGAACTCTGCTGCATTGTTAATTAGTGAGAAATTACAAGAACTGAAGAGAATAATTCCACTGAGAATTTGGTGCAGTTTTAGCCATTTTAATTGCCATTTTGACAGACCGTTTTATGCTCGTTGTTTGTACATTGTTTAAAAATAGCACCATTAATCACGCTTTTAAATGTTAAAAAAATAAATTGTTCTCTGGATTGCAGCACAGAGCAATCAGTCAGCTAAGCAAAGTATGAGTGTATGAAAAAATACAACTAAAAAAAATGCTCATTTCCCCACAGCTCCTGAGTGTTTGCGTGTGAGAATGTGCAGGTGTCAAATACTTTGGTGAGAGCCCAAACATTTCAGTTTATGGTCAGTCAATCAATCTGTTGGCTTTTAGAGGGCTGGAAGGACCTCAGGCAAGACATAAAATGTGAACTACATAAAAAACTGTTTCATGAACTCTTAACAAATGTACAAATGTTGAGACTCTGTAGCATTTGCATTGTTATTCAGCAGTAAAAATATATTCAAAAAAACTTAACAAGGATGGAAACAACTTGATGTTGTTGATAGACATTCAGAATTACATTTATACTTTCACATTTTACTAAGTGAACAACATATAAGCAACAGCATCTCAACAAGTGGCAAATAGCCTACAAGATAAATTTACCTTCACCTCCAAAGATCTGTTTGAGTATTGGCAGGTGCTTTCACACCTGCCCTGTTTGGTCTGGTTAATCGAACTCAAGTTCATTTGCCCCCTACCTGCGGTTTGTTTGGGCAGGTGTGAACACAGCAATCGTACTCAGGTGGACTGGACCACGACCTTCTTGAAGAGGTGGTCTCGGATGGTTACAAATGAACTCTGGTGTGGTTCGTTTGTGGTGAGAACGTGTTCAGACCTCGATCTGAACCAACTGCAGTCACATGACACATTGTTTGGGTTAAACATGAGCATGTTACAGTCCTGGAGGATTATTAATGTGCGCCTCCCCCTGTACTGCCTTAATATGCACATTCAGCACATCCAATGCATCAAAACATTGTAATCTAGTTGGAGCTGCGCCTCGTTTTCAAACTGTATGCTTTGACTCAAATGAACAATGACAGCAATATAGTCCACGATGAACAGCGCTAAAATCAACCTGCGTAGTTGTCCCTCCATTGTGACATTAGGAATTGTGGTATTTATCTTGCAAGTGTTCTCTTTTTCAATGTTTTGTTTACTTCCTGGATTTTTCCCACATGGAAATTCTGACCAATCAAGAGCAGCTTTCTCACACAAGGCATTTGATCTGGTCCGCTTGTAAATGCTGCCGTGAGAACACGAACCAACTCTAGGCAATTATACAACTTTGTAACAAAACTAGTCCCTGATTCAGACCAAAGCAAGTGAACTCTAGGTCTGAAAGCACCCTTAGCACAAGTAGAGAAGAGTCATGAAATCAGTAACGCCAGTTAACTGATTGCCTGCACATGGCTCTTAACATAAAGATGGCTGAGCTGGTAGGTAGCAGCTAACAATGCCAACACACACAAAGAGAGTGTGACTTCATTTTCAGCTTAGGACTCCATTTGTCCACTTTATCTTTACATAGCAAATGTTGTTTTGCTGCTATATTAATGCTCTGAATCTTGCATATAGCTCTTTGAACTCTTTATTTGTGAGAGGAAGACTCATTTTCTCAGTATGCAGTAACATACTATACATGTACCCTTTCACATGCTATGTTGTTTTTGTTCTCTCTTCCTTGAAAAAGGAACAATACATTCATTCAACTAAATTTGAGCACCATTTCTCTTACAAGATGACAAGATAAATACATGTTGATCTTAAAAAAATAAACATTTAAATACAGTAGGTTTCCACCTTGTGTCGGATGTAAATTGACGGGTCACTGGAGTAAGGTCAGAAACAAAACCAGGTACAATGCATGACAGCAGAATCCCAAATAGATTAACCTTTTGACAACACAGTCCTGTGTTGTAGCCAACCACTGCTTTTACTGATTGTGAAGAATGAAGAGCAATAACCCATTTATTCATGATCTCATGCTCTGGGTCTGAATGGGCCATTCAGCCCTGCACAAGTTGTGGTGTTGCCAGCCAACACATTATAGGGTGGGGTGCCTTTCTAGTTAGTAATTCTTTACTTGCATGAAATATTGGCCACGGTAACTAAGACGGAGTTCAAAGGTCGCGTGGATGGCACCCAGTTGGAAAGTACAGAGGAAAGGGAGGGAAGGTGAGTGAGCATGTGCCAGGATTATTCAATCTTCCTGCTCTGCAGAAGTCCTAATGGACTCCATACCGCTCTCTCTGTTCACCCTCCTCTGTTTCTCTTGCTCTGTGTTTTTTGCAGTAGGCGACCGCGGCAGGAGAGCTGGTCGTGATCCGACTGCCTGTCAGCCTGTTAGTCAGTGAGGATTGTCAGAATGTCAGCAGCAGCTTAGCCTGAGTTCACCATAAGGTTCAGAGTCCTGACTTGCCTCTTTTTCTTCATTCGATGTATCCTTCTGTGTCAGTTGTGAAACCTTACCATTTCTCTATCTACTTCTCCTCCATATATCCCACTGCTTCAACACCATCCCCCTCTCATGTTCTCTCCTGGCCTCGGTTCTTCTTTGCCCTCTCTATTTGTGTCCAAGATGTGAGCCAAAGGTCTGACAGAGATACTGAACTTAAGAAAACACGCTTGGCCCTCAATCAGGAAAGGTTAAAGCAACACCATAGGCTGTGAGGAAAAGCAACGGGACAACAAACCCACTTCTTTTCAATTCTGCAAACTAAAAAGGGCAAGCCTTTAAAAGGGAAAAAATAGATTGTGGTGGAGGCGAAACATGTTTCACATTACAAGCCATTACGCTGATTTATGATTGATAGATTGATAGACTATGAGTCAAGCTTTTTCTGAGATGGAAAAAAAAAATCTATAATGCTGCACCGAGCATTTTCAGCATTTTAAAACACCACAGTTGCCCATTTATTTCCCCACGGCTCTGCATATCACGTGTACACCTGATGTTTTTCCACTGTGTGTGGAGCATATCCCAAAGCTCTGTAAGGAGGTGTAGGTCACTGACCCCTCACTGTCAAGGAAACGTCAGGCATTATCCTCTGCAGGTTTTTCAAATAAAAACAATAACGGCAAGCTTTACTTGTGGGGTTACAACTGGCATTCCATTCAGATTATTCGTCTGCTACTCACTCCCGAGCAAAAAATCTCACGAATGTTCCTGATGGATTCAATAAGAGCAGAGCAAATCAGCGGAGACGTCCGAACTCGGAGCGTTCACTTGGCCGTACGCAGAGAAAACAATAGCAGAAAGTAGCTGCTTTCCAAAGTCACAGTGTTCTCTGCAAGTTCCTTTTAATTAATTTCCCATTTTATTCTAAGCCCCCATGACTGTTATCTGACAAGATTTATTCAGAGAAACTCAAGCTTTGCATAATTAGTTTCCAGCAGTGAACCAGTTTACAGTGTTGTTTTGTGGTAACTTGTGTTCACTCAGTTCTATTGTGATTCTCTAATTATTTATTCGCTGGCATTTGTAAACAGCTTCTGTCTTTCTGAACATGTAAATTTAGCTGGCTTGTGCCCGTCAGCCTGATGCAAGGGTCTCTCCATGAGACTGTGAGAAGTACAGTTGTTTTATGGTTTGGCTTACACTGCATGCACTTAGATACAGAAGCAGTCGAGAGTTAGATTAGCAGAGACACAGCCAGCAGTTCACCCTGTAATCATCGTGACTTGCAAGTGTAATAAATATTCTTTGATAACAGACCACTACTTTTATTAACTTTGATTCTGCAATCCTTCAAAGCCACAGAGATGCTGCCTCACATCAAACCACATGAAGCTTAACTTTGAAACCAACTTATTTTTTATTATGATTTGCATTCAGATTTTCTTTAAAATTACAGCTGATTTGGTCAGGTCTCTGCTGGAGCAGATGTTTTACTCCCTTGCTTCATTTCTCTCTCACTTTATTCATGATATCTCCCTCCTGTCTCCAGTCTTTCTCCAAGCCTTGTCTCATAAGAATTACATTCATATGCAGCTATTCTGCTGCAGCAATTTACATTTGGTGGCAGCGTTCTTTGCCAGAGCAGGAAGTAGTGTAATGTTCACACAACGAAGAGTAGGAACGAGAAGGTTGCTGTAAATTCAGCACTTTCCTCATGTAACAGAATGAGTAATTGTTGTTTTGACACACTTTACAGATCAGAATGTGTTTCCAAACTTTCTCTCCCTCACTCTGCTTGTCTTCAAGGCCAAAAAAAAAAAATCTCCCGTGGCTGATTGTAGAAGAACTGCTCCATCTCTCTTGTCTTCAAGACGGACAAGTCTTAGCTTCTGATGAGTCTGCCCAGAGTGGAGAAGTAAAACGGGGAATTAGGGAGTATTTACAGTAAGAGGGAGATCAGTTGTATGGGGCTTTTTGGCCAAGAAGCGACGTGGATCAGGCTTGTCATTGAGACAAGCCAACTGCTTGTCGTTTCAGCTTTAAGCATTGGACCGCTTAAGTACTCTAGGCACAGAGAAATTTGCTCAACACTTTGTTTAGATTAAGTTGGAGGGAAAAAGTATTGCTAAGTACCATGGCTTATATCCATATTATTTGCACTTAAATAAATTGACTCCTAGGGTTTCTTTTCGACAGAGACACGTACAACAGCAGCATCACACTCCTTCACAGAATGACTGAGTCGACAGCTAGGAGACAGAGACTGATCTGACTGAGTGGCACAGCTGACACTGCGATATATAAATAATATTAGGGCATTAGTGTTTGAATTTTGATTTACTGTGCAAAATGTTACTTTTATAAGTGGTTCAAATATGATATAATTATTTACGTGGGTTATATACAATATATCGCAACCTTCAAAACTACATTGGTCATGATGACGATAAAGGAACACAATCTCACTCTGACCTCGTCATATATTAACGTTTGGTCATGGACTTTCCATGTCAAGATATAACATGCCTGGGTGTGTTGGTTGTTGACGTTCTGGGACGCTGTGTCAAGTTACATGCACAACAGCTAATGTATGTGGTGGAGTTTAGGCAACAAAAACACTCGGTTAGGTTTAGGAAAAACAGGGTTTGGCTTTATAATCTTACAGGACATGAACATTGCTCTCCCGGGTATAAGTCGCTGTTTGTTGGACCCCTCTACCATACCTCCCACCCACCCTACTCGGACTTTTGGTGCCTTAACTTTTGTTCTTGTCCTGCCACGTTTCCCCCAACACCACTGACTGGCATTAGGCTATTACAGTGATCAGCTCCATATCATGCCAACGTTATGGGACAGCTTTTTCGTCAGTGTCTGATGCCGCAAGTCACTGAACAAACGACGACTTCAGACTAAGACTGGGTTGGATATGAGGTTAGCATTTAGCACAGTTGCTTCCAACAAACGCTGAGAGTGTGAAGTGTGTTGACATCCTCATAGTTGGCTAAGAGAATGGGGTCCCTGTGCATCCCTTCCATTTTTCTAACAAGTCTTGTCTAGTGAAGTAAATTTTAATGTTCGTCCCAACTCAAAATATTGTTCCAAGGCTCCATTTGGAGGACATCATTTCAGTCATCTTGAATTTCCAACAATAATTGAAAACTGGCATAACTTTTTTTAACTAGACATCACACTGAGGACAAACGACCCATTCTTTCTGTCTGTGTAATGCTTTTTATAAGTTAGACCAAATGGCACCAAAATGTCTTGACTTGTTAATAATTGCCGGGTAACGTTAGCCGTGCAAAGTTAGCTGCTCTCACTGAAATTCACAACATTTCACCATTGCTGCCATTTTGTGGCCATCTCATCATATCCTGTGTCGGCCACATCAGTGGAATTGTTAAAAATTGAACGGCTGGTTCTCATCCATTTATGGAGGTGTGGTCGTGATTCATAGACACTAAACCCAGGCTCGATCCGGTGGGTACTATAAAGCACACAGTCCTTTAAACATTTTCTATGCCATTTTTGTTTTGATGCAGGTAAGACTGATGATACATTGGAAGGTGGCATCACCTTTAAGAAAGTCAGCAGGAAAGCTGAGTGGTCCGCAGTGCTCATTATAAATTAAATAATTACGGTAAATGGCAGCAAAGTATTCCTCTGAAAGGTCTGAGTCACTGCAGCTGCCAGTAGTAGTAGTAGCTGAGTCAGGATACTGTGGCTCCTGTGTTTGATTATAACCCAGAGTCTTAGGGCTCCACATGTCTCCCAGGGTGTCTCTTAGCAGGCTGTTTCTGTGAAGAAAATAAGGAAAAAAGGACAATGTGTTTTGGCCGGCATGAGTAACGAAACCGCATTTCTTCTCTCTTGCACGGAAAGGAGTGAGAGAGAATGAAGGATTGCAGCGCTGCAGGGACTTGAAATCATAAAAATTGACAAGGTTTTTGGTTTGCTACTTCCAAAAATGCTGTTTTCTGGCTGATAAAAACCTGGATTACTTTTCACTGATTTATAACAGCGTTAAGCTTTGCGTGATACTTATTCCACAGCCATTTAATGTGCCTGAGAGGTCAATAGATCCGTATGGATTGTCCCAGTCAAAGTGGGTGGTGGAGCTGCAGATAAAATGAGTCACATTTAAACAAGGTTGTTTTTTGGGTTTACTTTTTTAATGAATGGTTGAACTCCAGAAGAATTGGTTTGGCTTCTTAACTGATGACAGCCGCAGACCACATAATAGAGATATCAGGCACAGCGAGCTGTGAATGATGAAGATTTATGGGGGCGCTGTGGATATCTTCGAGTTGTCCCCCATGGCTCCCACGTTTCCTGTCATGTCCAGAGAGGAGACTCCTTCCATAACCTCAGCATGAGAGTTCACTCTCATCACTGCCACCTCCCCTACTGTGTCGTCTGCTGCTAACTCCCTTTACCTCCCCTCTCCCCAAACTCTTATAGAGATTTAGATATGCATCACGGCATTGCACCTCTCCAAAGCCCTTTTCTATCTGTGCACTGTCATTTTGAATTACATCTTATGTGGAAAAACACAAGCTTAAACATTTGCTGATTGAGGAGAAACAAGCATGGCGGCAGGGAGGAAAAAATATGGCAAGAAAAACTGAGATATTTTTGCAAGTCACTGTCAGTTTAACTGTGCTGCTAGCTATATTTTGATCTGTTATTATCTCCCTCTGATTCACTGCAGTCGCTTTTCACTGGATGCTTTCTTCTCACCCATATTTTACATTTAAGTCCTTACACGATGAAACATGGTCAGCGTTTCAAGGTTTGTATTCCAGCAGTGTCAGTGTGAAAGATGACTGTGCTGCAACTCTTTCCCCTGGAAAGACAGGGAAGATTTGGACGTGGCCTTCGTTGGCCAAATCGTTAATAGTAAAGCATAAACATGACTTAGTGCCAGGGGAGTGGATACACAACGGCCCATGTATCTGTTTTATGCTTGATTAAACCATTTTGTAGGTTATGCTGACATGGAGAAAATCGTAATCAAGCAGCAACCTCCAGGGCTGAAAAATAAAGCCAACACTGAAGTTCCAAAAAACTGCAGTTCCTCTAGCTGCCACTTACGGCTGGCTTCAATAGTGAGTCAATCCCCATAGACTCCCATGTTAAAACGCCCAACTTTACAGGAGAAATAAACATGTTTACAGCCTGGAGCAAAAAACGTTTTTGGCCTCTATAGCTAACTTTTCAATCAACAACTGTACATGGAGTGGAGCACAGCCTTTTAAATTATATTAAGGCTTAAAATTTTGCATAGAATCGTGTCCTGACCTAGTGTCTGTCAGATCCACCCTCGCTCCTTTACAGCTCCACCCTCTTGTCAAAATGCAACCCTGTCTCTAAGAAATTACATTTGTATGTTTCCAAATAAAACACTACATTCATGTGTCATGTATGCTTCACAGGAAGGTGATAGGGGAGGATTCACATCAAGATTCCTGTCTTAGGTTTTGGCAACAAAAGCACTTTGGTTACAGTTAGGGAAAGACCATAGTTTTGGTTAAAAAAGCTAATAAAAAAGAATAATGCTGTAATCACCACGAGTGGATACTGTACTGCAAGAGTGCCTACTTCAGTGAAAAACAACTGACATATATTTACGGTGAATATTTTGCTGATACATTCAGTATCAACGTTTTTACAACTTGCCAGATATGTTAATTAGCAACAAGTCCTTATTATATAAAGAGAAAACTTAATTTGCTAAGCATTACATTTCATTGCTGTTTCAAATTGTATATAAATGTAATTTCTAGGAAATAGGGCTGTCAAATATGATCACTTCTGGCTCCAAAAATCCAAGATGGTGGCAGCCAAAATGCCAAACTCAAGCCTTCGAAACAGAGTCCACAAACTAATGGGTGACATCACAGTGGCTACATCCATTATTTTCATACAGTCTGTGGTTGTAAGCAGTTTACTTAGAACCCCTCCTTTTTCTACAAGACCTCCCCTAGTCATATTTGTTTGAAGGTTTATATAGGATATTGATTTATGGTTACAATTCTAGTCTTAAAACAGATAAAATCCCAACCAGCGTTGAAAGGTTTTATTGTTTGTCAGAATTTGGTTAATTACAGTCAGTAAAACACTGTCCAGACAGTGTTGTTAGTTTTGATCATATGCTGCATAGTAAAGATGGACGACATGACAGCTCCCCAAAAGTGAAGCCAAAACATCTCAATCACCCCCCAGTGACTGGTCATAAACCCTGCCTCTTCCATGTTTGCATATCGGCCAAACTGAAATCTCAAAGTACACGTCAAATAAATTTTTCCCGAAGGTGGTTTCTGTCATTTTAGGTAGTTCTTATCATGCTAATGTATGCTCAAGGGTTCATTTTTCGATGAGTTTGTTTTACTTTTACTCTTTTACTGACCCTCCATGTTGCCTGCTGCAGAAGAATGAAGACAGATCCTGATCTTGAAAATCAATTATCATGGCTAAGTCAGGGCACCATTTGTCTTTTGTATAGTGCAGTGTTCCCAGCTTTGGAGGAACATCCAACCTTGTGACATTCTTTCCAGCTCTCTGTGTTTAGCAGCAGTCAGAACACCAGCACTCAGCAGCACTGCGGTTGCTATTTGTAGACGTACCAGTAAATACAAAACACTGTCTCCCCTCACATTTCAGAGGAACTACAGGGGGTATTTTTGACAGGAGGCAAGTTTTGCTTTGGCTCTCTCACCCCTCCCTCAGCGCTGAACCTCAGTCCGCCTCTTTCTCTCGCTTCTCTTGGCCCCTGCTGCGGGAGTCTTCCAGGTTGTAAAGGATACGGGCTGTGGTTGAACATAGCTCAGATGAACTGAATTCCTGGCAGCGTGGCATGTCACTCGGAGGAACAGTAAGATGTCAAGGCCAGCGAGCCATGAATGAGGGAGGGAGAGAGAGAGGGAGAAAAATTTGCCCAAGAGATTGTGTCTTGGAATAAGATGGATGAGGTGAGAATTCCATTTCATTATAGAAGCCGGTCAGAGTGAAAATGATTCATTTTTTCTACTGTTTTGACATAAAGAATTTTCTGCTTACTATGAATTATTTTCCACATCTGCAGGTAGTGAACGTCTAAATGAGCAGCTGTGTTTTCAACATTTGATACACTGCCACTGAGATTCAGGCCTACTGTTTATTCCTGAAAGTGATGAGTATAGTTTAAAGCAGTAGTTTGACACCTTGAATATTATTCGCTTTCTAGCCAAGAGTTAGATGAGAGGATCAATACCACTCTCATATCTGTTCAATAAAATATTAGCTTAGCTTAGCTTAGCTTAGCATAAACACTGAAGACAGAGAAAATAGCAAAGCTTGGCTCTGTCACAAGTCCACCTACCAGCACTAACTGACATTTTATAGCTCATTTAAAACAACTAAAAGAAAATGACGTTGTGTTTTGACATACAAGGTGTGTGTGCCAAACTATTTCTTACAGTATGACAATGCAGCCTTGTTGCCAGAATAAAATGTTGGCATTATACTGTACATTTCTGCAAACCACAGATATGTTACATTTGTACATTTCATATGTACTGTATGATGTAGTTCAGATTACATGTAGCTTAGTTTCTCATCAGGAAAAGGAGAGGATGGTGGATGGCATGACGAGATGAGACAACTGCAAGGCAGCAAACAGCAACATACTGCTGTTCTAGACCAGCTAAAGCTGGTTTTTATTGAGAGTTTGTAGTGACAAAAGCTGGATGTGCCAGTAGACCAGAGGTCCTGTGTCCATGCCTCAACAGGTCAGAGTCAAGTCCGATCTACAATGGGACCACTGCCATTTGGGTGTGCCGTTGCTATAAGGGTGAACATGGTCTGCAGTGGTGTTTGATGTTAAGTGGCATCCACATGAATGCCAGGAGCCAAGGCTTCCCAGCTGAACATTGCATTGTAACAAGATGATCAATGTTATTCACTTTAACTGTCAGCGGTTTTAATATTGGGGCTGATTGGTGTATATTTTTCCAATGTCAGTTATAAAAAAAAATGGATGTAAGTTAAGTATAAGTTTACAAAAATCTAATTGAGTAATATTTGAACCCTTTAAACACTCAAGCATTAGTGCAACCGTAAAAATTTCCACTTTGGGTTTCGATATCAGAATTATTGCTCCAGATCTTCCCAAATCTAACAAGCCTCCTCTTTTACTAAACTACTTAATAACTACTGAATCTTTTAAAATGGTAGAAGTGCAGAGAACAGCCAAACCCAAGATTGGCATCACACAAATTCTGGCACTTGACATGGAAACAAGATTGAGGGTGGAGGACAGTGTAATCCTCGGGGCAGCAGACTCTCAAATTTGAGAAGAATGCATATCATGAGGTTGAAGCTTGAACCAGATCCAAGTCGGCTGGCCGCGTGAATGGTATAGTGTGTGAAAAGAGTTGAATTCAGACCCACAGCAGCAGAATTACTTTATTCCTGTGCTCTTGTTTTCCACTGAATAATGGGCATATGGGAGGCTGGTCACAAAAGAGTAGCTTGTGCCATTAATCAACGGCTAAAAATAAAACTTACACATGCACAACTCGAAGTGATGGAGAAGGTGACCAAAACAGTGACTCTCTGGAGAGTACAGCTAGAGATGTCGAAAACAGCTTAATCATTCCCCACAATGTATGTGTGTGTCTCTGTGTGTGTCTGTGTGTGTGTGCATGTGGCTATACAGTGCGCATACAGTAAATGTGTTTCAAAGAGCCACATTGTAGGATGAGACTATTACTCATGGCTCAGTCTGAGTGTGTTTGGAAAACCCAACATGGTGCTGATTGTACTGTTTACAGTCAACTATAAATACATATACGTATCTTTTACAGTCAACTCAAAACTGAGGGCGGAAGACACCCACACACTCCTCACTCTCAGGCCTGTAAATGAATGGGAGTGCCGCTCGCCTGTCAGATGGAAGATGCAGACAGAGGACACATCATAGATATATGTTGTCTGTACTCTGTGAGCTGAGATTACTCAAACAAACGCATGCTTTGTGCAGCTTGATGCCAAAGTGCATTGTGCATTTACACGCAGATAAATACAACAGTTGGTTATTTACCTGGCTTTGCTTCTCAGGGTCACATTACAGACGTGCATGTTGCAAACATCATTCTTGTCATCTGAAGGCGAAAAAAAATAAACTGTCTCAGTATTGTAAGCTGTTACTACAAGTTATTGTGTGCCAGTCCAGCAACACTGTCAACTGACCTCTCATGAACCTCAGTCCGCATTGTTTAGCTGCAGCGTCGAGACAGACGTCTCATTGTTTTTGCTTTTGGAGCTTCTCTCACGCTCACCCTGTCACTGAGGAGGGTCTTTCCAATACCACTCTGCTGACCTCACACAGCGAACTCCGGCTTTGTTATGAAGCATTATGCTCCCTGCGCATCTTTGTACACATGGCAAATATGCTCAAATGTCTGTGTACAAGTGAGTATATCTACATTCTTCTACGTGCAGGCCTGATTTGTATGTATGTTCCTATCTGTGGTTCAAAACCTCTTGTTGAAGGCCCAGAAACACAGGTTGAAGAAAAACTGGACTGGGCTCAGAAACAGCAGAGCAAACACAAGTCCAAGACTTCAAGTGGAAACTATTCCAGACTAAAGTCCCATCTGCTTTCACTTTAGAGTCTGAGTCCTAAACTAAATAAAGATCCCTCCTGAACACTTTTATTGCCCTTCTCTTTCTTTCTATCCATCCCTCTCTCTTGTACTCTTTTCTCAGTATCTCCTATTCCTAGCACAGATTCTCACTATTGTTACTTTGTGGGAGCTTCAGAAAGTTGAATGTAAGCGGGCTATACTGTATCTATTCCCCCCTCTCTCCCTCTGGTTGCAAATAAAACTGTCCCGTGGTGTTATGAGTTAAAATGTCCCCAGTAAAGCCCAGACCTGAACCCTCTCATATGCAACACTTGAGTTTATTTTTTATTGATGTGCACTGAAATAACTTTCACCATCTTCTCATCTAAAATGCCTTGTTTCTGTTGTTATGGGTGCATATGTGACGGCCGCTGTCTGTTTCTCCTGGTTAAGTTTTCATAAAACTGGATTGTTGCCTGTTCAGTGTGAATTGAGGGAAATAATTATAAGGCACAAATTGTGTACAAACTGTATATTTGTGGATTAAAGAAATAGCTATAAAATATGTCTTTTGTCTGTTACATTTTAGCACATCTTTAGCAAGTTTTTGTTATCCTTTCATCCAACCCAATCGCCAGCAAAAATGTTAGCATTGTACATTTCTGCAAACCTCAAATACAATTTATTAGTATGTTATTATGTAGCAGATACATTTAAATTTTCTGTATCAACAACAGTGGTTAGTGTGGTTTGGTTTAGGCACAAAAAACACTTTATTATGGTTAGCAAAAGATCATGTTTTGGCTTAAAATACCCGGTTTAGGGGGCACAGTCCTGGCTTGAAACGCAGCGATGACAACCATTTTTCATGGCGCTTTCCCAGCATGAAAACAACTGCTTTTTGTCGCCCTATTCCAGCAGAAAATGCAGCGATAGCTTGATAAAGTGCAACCATTTTTTGCCGCACTAGCCCAGCAGGAAACACAGCAACTGCTTAGTAAAAACAACAGCTTTTCATTGCACTATTCAGCAGAAAATGCAGCAATGGCTCAAGAAAACATAACTGCTTTTTGCTTCATTGTCCCGGCAGAAAACACAGTGTTGTTTCAGTACCACACTCAGTACCCATGGTGGAAAAAACAGTGGGCTGATGGGTGGCTAAACAGCACCCACATGGTGCCTAAAAAACCACCTGTAAAGTAGCAACAAGTCACTAAAATACAACCAGTTTTGTTGTTTCGATCAGTGGTCTGCAACTTGGCAGGCGTCTCATGTAGGTGACACACCATCTACCTACCCCTCGTCCTCCGGATGACAAAATCAGCTCATATACTACATTGCTTGAGAAACACATATATGTTATGTAGAAATCATGCATATGTAACACACTAATGGTTTGCAGAAATGTACAATACCAACATTTTCTTCAGGTGACTTAGCTGTTTTATCTTGCTGCCATTTTATCTGTCTGAAAGAAGGGGCTTCCTGGTTATTAAATAGTTACGTGGCAGGCAATTTTATTTACTGCATATTTTCATGTGTTTATACAGTCAGTATTTGTGCATGTGTGTTTTGCATCAGTAGTCATGGCCACTTGCTCTCTCTTCCAATACGGAGCGCTCATTGATATATGTGATATGGGAAAAGAGAGGGGGCAATAAAGTGATGCGCTTAAAGACAGATGCCAAGAAACATCTGAATACTTTTTTTTGTTGTTTATGATCTTTGAGTCACAGGGAACAAAGAAAACATGTTTTCTGGGACAAAGGCATGATTTACCATCCTGTCATTTAAGTGCCTTGAAGATCATCGTATGATTAAGTAAAGTATAATTCTCTTCACTCTCTTCTGAGGTTGGGTCCCATACTGTAAATGCTTGTCTCTGTGGCCAAGACGGCATTTATCAAAGACATCTTTTTAACTTTGTGCGCTTCCCAGCAGCGCAAACAACCACAGAGTAGCACAGCAGCATTAAATATTCCAATCAATTCAACAAACAGAATTGTTGAGTGCAGTCTGCGTTTACAGGACCCTACCATAATGACTAGTTACCACAATATGCCAAGACAATCCGACTGAGTCTACACCACAATTTTAAGTCCCATTAAATTCTCACTGGGATAAAAAAGCAGTGCAGCTCTGGTGCCGCTGGAGGTAGAGAGAGAGAGCCGTTTGAATCCACGTTTAAGTGTCTGTGTTTTCAACGTCAAGCAAGGGAGCTCCTACACGGTGAATTACATCCATCTGCTAATGTCATTCCAGCATGCTGCCTTCCCTCCGCCTCTCCCTGCATGGTATGGTTTGGATTGTCACACTCTGCAGCCAATGCAATCATTGGGCTAACTCCCAGGCATGCGCTGCAGCCCGTAGCCAACGGAGGCCATGTTTTTGTTTGTCTAAACAAACACTGTCCATTTTTGATGTCAGGTTTGTTTGAGTTTCAAATAACAGACGCCAAAGGGAGGGATTGGAGTTGTTGGGCACCGAGCAAAGACTTCTTCATCCATACAAATAATTCATAAAATGAATGAAACACTCCGTAAGTCCACACAGATCTGGAGAGGCATCTGTTGAACAAAGACATGAGGATGAATTTGTGGCTGACAGTAACCGCATCTCCCAAAGAGACATTTACTGTATATTTATGGGGGAGGTAATTCTGTTTGCTGATGTGCAGTCTAACTGGCTGTCTCAGGCTTGGTATTACAGGTCAGTGGAGGGCAGACTGTGCTCAGACAGCCTCTGCCTACCGACTGAGTCACATGTGACCTCATGGTGCTGGAGACATTGACCGGCTTCCCATCTAATTCCTCCCATGGGACTCTAACCAGCCACACAGGGTGCATGAATAAGTCATGAAGTACAGACATCTTTTCATCTGAGATGGTCCTCCTCTTTCTGATTGCTATCCTTTCCTTATCTCTTCTTGCTTATTTAAATTCACAAAGAGAGCCTCTCTTCATTAAAGCAAAGAGTAGCCTGTGCATCTCTGGTTGACGACCAGTTTTCTTTTAAGAGACGTGCACTTGCCCTTCTCCTTCCCTCTCTTCTATCTCTCCTTTGGGTCCTCTTGTGGTGAAGAGGGCAATTTATTCATCTATTGATTTACTTGTTTGCATGTAAGCCCCATGTGAGGGAGGAGGATTTCTCTGTGGAGTTCTCCAATAGCTGCAGTGAGCCCAAATCTGGCCAAACGAGTCAGATCGAATAGACAAGTTAGCCCCCTCTGAAAAACACAGATACATGACAAATGATGAATGTGAATCAATAATTACAAGAGAAAAAGAAAAAGGTGAGAGAGTCATGCCTGTTTATGAAGGTGCTGTTCCATTGAACTGTGTATTGTTATTCTGTTTTTTTAATTCAAATCTGGGTCTTGGCCATCCCCAGCCCAGTCGCCAGAAAAAAACATTGGCATTGTATGTTTCTGCAAACCACAAGAATGTTATATTTGTACATATCATATGTATTATGTCAATGTTTCCAAAGTGACATAGCAAACAAGCTGACTTTGTCATCCAGAGGTGCAGGGGATGATAGACGGTATGACATCTAGGTGAGACACCTGCCAAGCTGCAGACCACTGTTTGAGACCAACAAAACAGGTTTTGTTTTAGCGAGTCACTGCTGTGTTTTTAGTGTCTCTCTAGCACCAGAATGTGGGTGTTTTTAAGCAACATGTCACTGTTCTTCCGGCATTGATAGTGCAACAAAAACTGTCTTTTTTTTTTTTTTTACAAGGAAATTGCTGTTTCCAGCCAGGATTGTGCCACTAAAATAGGGTATTTGAAGCCAAACAGGATCTTTTGTAGCGTCATTTCAATCAGGAGAGACTCATTTTATAGTAAAAAGAATATTTATTAACATGTGCACATAAGAATGAGAAATGTGGAAAGTATTTGGCGATTAGAACCCATGGAGAGGAGGGTGATGAATCCACAGTCGAATAGGAAACCTCCCGGGGTCTAGACGCTGGTGGTGGTAGAGGCAATGAAGAAGAGATGAGAGGAAGATGGAGAAGTGTCGATGATCTGGATGAGTAGAGGATTGAGCTTTTGTTGAGCTTGTCCTGGACTCTGGATGTGATGCTGGAGGTGAACAGGGTGGAGGAGGGTGCAACAATTCTGCCTAAAATGACGGCTGACAGCAGCAGAGAAGAGAGCAGATTTAAAATTTTGCAGTGGCATCCTGAGATTGATTGGATAACTAGAAGAGTGAACACCCATAGTCAGCTGATTAGAGGAAGCACTAGGAGTGGGATGGAGAGAATTGTGAGTGGATGAGCGCATAGAAAGTCTTCCTGATTGAACTTAAGCTGAGCTTCATTTAACATAAAGAAATGTAAAGTTTGAATGTGTCTGCTAAATGTACAATACCTACATTTTTTCTGGCAGTTGGTTTGGAACAATCCCAGGGAACAAGATCTGCATGATGTGGGTATAGAGGTCAAAGGTCAAAATACAAAGCGCTTAAGAGGGGTGAGAACGGCTTCAAGGATGATTAACTGTGAGAGAAAAGAAAACAAACTAAAATGGTAACCTGACGCCCCATGGAACTAATTTATGCATAAAATGTGCAGAAAGTCAGAAGAAGCATTAAACACCTTAAAGAACAGAATGCAGCATGACTGAAAGGAAGAAATACTGCTCCAGCATGTTCCTTTTTTTTCTTTTTTTTACATCACATACCAAAAAAAAGGCCTCACACACCTGACTGTTCCTATCATGTATGCAGCAGGATTATCTTTTATTTTAATCCAGCTGAGCAAAAAGATGAGAAAACCAGGATAAAATGAGTGACAGTGAGAAGTTAGGTGGATTAGTGTTGGCTTTCACATGCCACAAGATATTTTGTCAAACATAAAACAGATGCATACTACCATTGGAGTCCAGATCCTGAACTGAAAAGTGTTTCCACATACAAGAGAACAGCAGTTTATCATTGGGTTTGTAGCCATCCACAGCCTCTTCATTATAACAATATATACAATATGAGTAAATGTGACATATTATCTTATTCCTGTAGCTGATGCAATGTCAAAAGCTGATCCACAATAGAGGGAAAAAGTCAGAGTTTTATTTATTTATCCTGCATTTTCCTCCATCATATTATGCTGTCTTGCTATGTGATGTTACTTGTGTAAACATTCGCTGGCCTCCTGTCATTCAACAGATCAAATTCTGCATATACGACAAGCAACAAAACGCAATTTCAGGGAAAAAAAAAATTAGGACAAGCAAGAAAATATGAGTTTGGCAGGAAGAGATGAGGACGGAATATGCAATCACGCGGACAGGAGGTAGTAAATCAGGGTCATAGTAAAATGTGGAGTTTGCTTCTGGTGTGTGGTATGGGTGTGTGTGCACGCGTGTGGACACAAATGTAAGCTGGTCACAAATCTACCCATCCTAACTTGCACCCATAGCAAAAACAGGACTCATCAAGCAACATGTGCATTTATTTTGGGTGGAATTTGTTGTTTTTTGCCAAGCGTGACTCAAAAGACTCAATCTGTTTTTCATATTTATGACATTTAGCCAGCCGGGAAAGGAAAACTGGCTGTTATTTGTGCATCACAAATGTTGTATCTGTCACTAACAAATACGTCATCTCTTGTGAGCGCTTTTGTTTCCCATGATGTATTTGTCAAACTCCGAAACAGGTTACTGAACAAGGGGAATAGATGAAGATCCCAAGGTTTCAAACCTGAAAGCATCAAATGATAGATGATGCATCTTTTTACAGATACATCTTTTTCTTTTCTACAGGAAAAATGACTGCATTCACAGTCAGCAAGCTTGTCAACTGATGAAACTTTTCCATAGCTGATTATCATTGGTCATATATGCATACATAAGCAGTCATTTATATTCAGATTTTTCCCTTAAGGCTATTTGACCCATTTCTGAGAAAGAGTGCCGGGTAAGAGAGGAAGAGTTCATAGAGGGGGTTTAGAAAGAGAACATTGAAGTTTACTTTGTACTTCCTGGTTTTAATTCAGGATAGAAAACCGTCTTTGCTGTAGCTCAACACTGGCACTCTAAACCCAGCTGAGCTTCAAGCAGTCAAAGGTATTAAACTGGTTCTTAAGCTTCCACAGATGGATATACAATGGTAAGACCCTTTTCTGCTTTACCCTAGATATACTGTACTCTTCAACGAGGTGGATGTGACTGTAGGGCACAATAAACACCGAGCTGAATATATTTCTTAACTGTAAAGGACAGATGTCTCAGTAACATCAGCAGCAACTTCAGGGCTAAGATGAGCAGCTTTCACAGTAAGCCACAATGAAAGGCTGTGAGACGCCACGATGAGCGGTGTTATAAGCTGCACTCGCCCAGAATAAAGTTGAGGCTGTTTTCTTGAACTTTTTTTCCCCCTTTAGTAGGATAAGGATTTGTGGAGAATGTGGGGATCACTCATGGCTAGTTTTGATTGGTTTAATCTCTACAGTTGATCCAGGGAACATACCGTCTTTGTGGGGTATCGGGGGAAGGAGAGGAAGGGAAGAATTTGCAAAAATTGGAAAGAAGATCATGTGAAAAACAATGCACTCGCTTATTACAAAACCTCAACAGAAAAGTTTAAAACAATGCGTACAACCATAATTCAGGGTACTGTGAAACTTTTGTGGCAGGTGGAAGAGGATGGTTGGATGGATTTAGACACTGCATGCAGCCTTAGCTCACACTGTAGTTCTCCAACACCCCAAAGTCACACTATGAGTATCTGTGCAAATGATCTCTAACATAAAAGACATACAGTGACTTTGCATCAACCTAATGTAAGTCATTTTCTTTTAACAAGAGACAAAAACTCATGACTTCATTAAGATCAGCGGGGCTTGAACTCAACCGACACACAACAGTTGTTGCTGCTCTGGTGTCTTTTGCTTCATAAACTCTCTAAACACACTGAGATTTAGTCCAGCCTGCAGAACCGAGAGAGAAATTACACCATGACCATAAAAGGACATCATGTCTCCTGAGCTGCAATCTCAAATGCAGCTGTGTGTGTGGGTGTGAGTGAGTGAGTGTGTGTGTGTGTGTACTCTTGCACTTTTAAGCACCAATTTGAGCTGTAGACCTTGAGAGTGAGGATATTTTTGGAAAGTGAGAACATTTTTGCCTGACATTTTCACTGCTCCAAAGACAGTTTCAGGAGTGCAGATCATACTCTGACGTTGCCTGTGTCTTACCATAAAGTTACACCTGAACACACTGCAGAGACTACAGCCAACGGCCAACTAGCACAAGACATTCTCGCTCCGACCTCGTCACTTATTGACACGCTTGGTCATAGACTTCCACATACGATGCGCAAGGTACCCTGGGTGGGTTTGGTGTTGATGTTCTGGGACACCGGGTCAAGTTCTGCCTGTTACATGCATTGTCGTCTTTCAACATACACATCCGTTTTCACAGGAAGTTTATTGTTTACATACAGTCTCTTTCAGTCTCTTCTTGTACAGGACGCGTACACCGCTTTCTCAGGTGAGAGTTGATGTTCGTTGGACCCATCCACCACACCTCCCACCCACCCCACTCAGACATTCGCCGCCGTAACTTTCATCCTTGTCCTGTCTCATTCCCCTGACGCCACCACACACTGTTAAACTACAACTGCAACCAGCCGCGTATCATGCCAACATTAAAGGACGCCTTTTTCCGTTGGTTTCTGACACTGCAAGTCACTGCCCAAGCGTCGGATTTTGACGACTTCGGAGTGAGACCGGGCTTACTAGCATGTACGTTCTGCATGAGAGGAAATGCCTGTATGATGTATTCATCATTGATAACGGGGAGACCAGAAGACTGATAAGATGGATTAAAAACGCTAGTTAGCCAGTTGGCACATTAACAACACAACCCATTGTTTAAAGAACAAAAGATATTTATCATGCACTGGTGAATGATAAGACAAACAATGATGTACCATTTCTGCTAAAGAGCTCATTGGCTAGAAAAATAATCTTACTTCATAGAAAAAGTTTGTTTAAATCTTACGCCCTCTCGACTTCAGCCATTTGCTTTCCTCACTTCCACTTCTTGTGCACAGAGATGAACTGTAAGATGATTTTACTGAAGGCCTGAATCTGCCAAATTCAGGTGACAAGGGCCAACAGTGCGTGACACACCACAAAAAATAGGGTGACAGATGCTTGCATTAGCTTGTTGTGTCAGGGCCCTTAGGATTAGAGGTTGTGATTGCTACTCTGATGGTCCATATTAGGATTGGCTCTGACAGTGAAAGTGTGACAGAGAAGGAGAAACACACACACATGCATATGTGTGTATGCAGTATTTAATAGATGGTATCCATGGAGCTGATTGTCATGCATTTCTAACATTTGCTCTATCTAAGCAATCCATTTCACCACGTCCGATAAAATATCAACTCTGGTTCTACTTTGTCCTGCTATCTGCTGTATCGTGTCACTTTCCCAAAAAAAACATTAGGATGAATCCCCAGTCTTTGCCTGAGTGCCCAAAGAGGATTCAATGAAACCTCTCAGTGTAATATAATTTCTCCATTTTACAATGTCACATGTGGTACTCTCAATCCAAACATGTCAAAATCATGCTGTAATCTTCCAAAAATGCAACAATTTCTCATCCGCTAGAAGCTTTTCTGGATCCCCTACGCATAGCGTTTTCTTAAAGGAGTCCGGGGATAAAACATGGAATGGGTTTGGAGGGAATACAAGAATGAGAAGAGGGAAAACCGAGTAAGTGTAAAATCTGCAAGTGGGAGAAAAAGCAGGTGGGCTGAGCGCTCGCGTCTGACCTGTAAAACTCGCTTCAGGATAACGGCAGCCTGCTGTGCCAAATCGGACTCTCTTTCACCTCATGCTGAGGGTGGGGGAAGTCACAAATGTGCTCCCCCAGAAATTCATCCGGGGGAGACAAATAGACAGAGGCAGACATGGTGACACAGATACAGAGGTCAACATTTTGGAGGTGAGGGATCTCTGGAGTCTGCCCCATTGTTGGCCTCCTAATTTAATAGATTCGACAGGTAAGTTCATTTTGATGAGCAGTCTTATCCACTGGAGAGAGGCTTAGGAAGTGGCTATTTGGGTGGCTGTGGCCTCCTGCATACCTAAATCCTTATAAGCTCTCTATAAATTAACCCTCTTGGGGAATTCACTCCCAGAACAGCTTGTGTGTCTTCAACAGTCTCTTTAAAATGTATTTGAGGTCCTGCTGTCCCCCATTACAGGTAACTAAGTGAGCCAGCGCCTCCAAATTCCTGTATATTTGTTTTGGCCGGTAAAATGATAGTGATGGATTTTTCTTCTTTTAGGGTTGTTGTTGATTCTTTCGACTAAATGATTTCAAAACCATTAACACTGCATCCTGTGTCTGCAGATGGATGTCAGTTTGTCTCATTGCAATCACTTCAACAGCAGCAGGAAGGCAGAGGTCAACAACTGGCTTTTACTTTATGTATTATCATCTCCAAGATGTTGCAAATTAATTTAGGAGTGGGAGGAGTGGCAGCAGAGGACGAAAGATGAGGGAAAGAAAGGAAGAGCAGGAGAGATTATTTGCTTTTTTTTTTGCAGGGGGGAGACGGTCTTGTCATTTTAAAGGGTTTCGAGGGGATGTTTGCTCACCCTCTTAATGGCTTAAAAGGACTGGGAGCATCTATCTTTCTCTCTGCGCTTTTTGGGGGGGGAAAGCCCAAGAGGAATGGACCAATTCTGCCCTGTGACTGATTGTACAAACTCCAACAGATATGCCCCTAGCACACATGGAAAAATACCATTATTAAAGCAAATATCACAGTGGAATTTCCATTACGCTGACATGAAGTGGGGATATACTCCATATTACTTAAATCCCATGGAACCAGTTTACATTTTTAATGCACTCAGAAGAAGTTCAGGAGTATGTGACTTTATGTTATTAGAACTTATGAAAACATTGCTCAGTACTTCGACTCAAGAAATACATGTAGATAAACAGTACTCTCTGTAGAACACTTGCATGTAAGCAGACTTTGGGTGTATTATCATTGCATGGTTTGATACAGCCCCTTTACATCCATCTCTTGTGACTCTGTGCATATGTGCATAATATAAACTGTACATATTTACATATAAATTCCATTGCTGTAAGACTAATATGTCTCTAGAGGAGGATAGACTCCGCAGGAATGCCAGAGTGAAAAGTGTTGTGAAAGAAAGAATGAAAGAAATGCTGCATAGCGAAATAAAGAATCGTCGAAAAATACTGCTAGATATAGATAATAAATATAGATGCACGAATCCACATTCACGCGTACATGCACACAAATCACCCTCTAAATCACCCTCTAAATCATTTACGCTACCCGCAACTGAGCGTGACCAGTGACAGCCGTGTGTCTGCCAGGCCTCCGTCATGTGGAGCCTGGCACTGGGGTTGACAGCCTGGTCTGAAACATGAGGACCGAATGGACCTGGGAATCTCTGGGGGTGCTGCGCAGGATCTTTCCGCACCTCCATGTCCCACACATCTGGCCTGCTGCACTGTTGTTAATGGCTGTGCGGCACAGGGGGGTGCGTGATAGAGGTGAGGGGAGGGTAACAGTGATGCATTCTGGGGCAAGAGACGAGGTCGTGCACATTACAGCGCTGCCATGCAGCTGTTCTGTGGTTTCTTGCTATTCTTCTCCCTGTGCAGCTTTTTTAAAGACTTAATAAATACGTGAAGATTTAGCAGGCATGTAACAGTGGTTCATTTATCTGTCTGAGGAGAAGTCAGATCCTTTGTCATTATTTATGTGCGTATGTATCTGTGCAGTTGTATCCTTGCTTGTTAATAGCTGTAGTGCCTGTAATCACACTGGGCCTGTCAGTGGTCTGGTTGACATAAATTTGGACATTATCCTTTAAAACGAATGCTCCAGTGAGGCTCATATTGTGCCGTTGCCTTGTAAACAGACACATTCTTGGCATCTTGGGCACATTACTTACTGCAACTTTGGATTTGACATTAAATGTGACTACAGCGCACAAAGGAGTGTGTCTCAGGACTGCTTATACAGGAGTAAATGTCGACTTAAAGATAAGTTGCCACTCTTTGTCCTTGCCAAATAATTTCCTGAAGTTTTAATTATTAATCTTCATGATCATCAGCATCAGAGCTACTCCCACTGTTGCTGAGGTCATGTATTGAGTATGTGTTCAGTGTTGGGATGCCTCCAAGCATGGGCGGATTATGAGACAATGGGCCCCTGGGCGCAGATATGCAAGAGGCCCCACCACCTTTTCTACAAAGGGACAAGACACACAAACTTTGTGGTGGTTTTGTGTCTCTTTGTGGCTGATTATGCATGTTTTTGTGGATTTGTGTCTCCTTGTGTTTGTTTTGTGTCTCTATGGGACAATTCCCTGTCTCTTTGAGTTAATGTAGCATCTGTTTTTATTGTTTTGTGTCTCTTTTAGGACACTTTGTGTCTCTTTGAGGTCATTTTGTGTCCCTTTTCTTTAATTTTGTATCTCTTTGTGGTTGTTTTGCCCATTTTAGTAGTTATTTTATGTCGCTTTGCAGTTTCTTTGCAACTCTTTGAGGTAATTTTGTGTCTTTCTTTGGCCATTTCGTGTCTCTTTGAGGTCATTTGATGTCATTTTGGGGTCATTTTGTATCTCTTAGTGCTTGTTTTGCCCATTTTTGCAGTTATTTTATGTCTCTTTGTAGTTCCTCTGCACCTCTTTGTGGTCTTTTTGTGTCTATCTGTGGTCATTTCGACCCTGCTGCTGGTCAGTATGACTTAATTTGAGTACAGTTTTATATAGAAAGGCTATGGTGGCCCCTGAAACTTTGGACCCCTTTGTCAGCGCCCAGAAGGCCCATTCAGTACTCCATCCCTGCCTCCAAGACCGAAAAGCATTTAGAAAGATTCACACAGGGTGTGACCTCAAGCTCACCAGAGTGTGCACCCTATATAGGCTGAGTCCTTCTCAGCAGCCGCATGTCATCCTCCCCCACCCACCTGTCTGTGGAGCTGTCTTTATCTATAAAGGCAATAATGACCAAAAAATAATCTAAATTCTCTTACCTGTACCAAAGTCATTGTCTTTACTATTGTTCATCTGTCCTATTTCTGTCTTCTCCTTTTTCCCTCTTTCTTTCCCACATCTCCCAACAGTTCCAGCTGACCAGCGTAATGGAAAGCTCCATGCCAGACCCGTCTGTACTGAACGCACAGTGCAGTCAGTCTAATGGGTCTCATAAGGCTGAATAATGTAAATGTCACCGAAGAGCTCAGACAGAGACCACAGACAAATCCAAGAGGGCCAGTGTCTGGGTGCATGCATGTGAAAGGATTCAGAAGTGTATAATTTATAGAAATATTGAGGCATGAACCCAGTGGCAGTGTCAGCCCGCCCCACCATCGAATTCACAGGGATACAATTTTTGATGCCGCTTCAACAATAATGTGATTTAACTCATTATTGGAATTTATACTGTAGGTTTATCATTTTCTGTCACTAATGAGAGAAGCAGAAGTGATGCTAAAATTTCATTGTAGTTTCATTTGAAGGCACCATGAGTAAAACACATTTCTAAAACAAAGAACAGCGTGGAATGTCTGAGAAAAAAAGGTGTTTCCTCTTTCATTGTTAGTGGTCGACTGGATGTGACTGCCTCATAAACCCAGTGAACGCTTGGTGTTTCTGCGGCGGCTTGTTTGATTACAGTCCATTTCCCCTCTCCCACAGCCCCACCAGGTGGCTGCCCAGCCCAGCTCTCCTCTGTGAACCAAAGCCGCTGTCATCCCGCAGTGCTCGAACCTCCTGAAGGCGCTGAGGTTAGTTTAGGGGCTTTTGGGCTCACTGCAAAAATTATGGGTTCGTCAGAACTGTTTCAAAGAACACAAAAAGATCAAAGGGGTGCCTTTAAGCTCCTTGATTTGAAAACGGATTCCTCAGAGTACACAATTTGTTGGAGGTCTTCTGAGCACCTAAACATTGAATTGAAATATTGGTTTGAAGGGAACTCCCAGATTCAAGTTTTTTAATGATGCTGGTCAACTGCCTTTGCTGATCATGCTGTTTTTCCTAACTGCACATAAATTCCATGTGAACATTTGCAACAATAAATGAGTATGCACTTTTTTCCAATAATAAAATTTGTGTTTTTACATTGCTCGTGAAACATTAATCCCAACTGGAAATTGATATTTTTACAGGCTTGGATGATTAATTTTGTTTTTGCTAAACCACAGCCAGTGCCTATCATACTTTCTTTTTATCTAAATCTAAAATATATTCCAATAGTATTATGCTGTGTTTCTTTTAACCCTCATTTGAGATGATTCCAGCATGAGTTCACTAATCTTTAAATCTTTTTAAAGACAAATCACCTTAACAGCCTCTTAAGATGTCACCTCAAGGAAAACAAAGTTTAGAGAAATAATCTTGACTCTCATTAACTCCTGATTAACTACGGCTGAGGTAAATGTTTAGGAGATAGCTCTTATTTGTTTTTATTTCATATGCATTTTCTTCTCCCTTTGATGATTAAGCCTATGGATCCCCTGTTTCCTGGTGGGATTAGTGCTGTTACTTTGATGTGGGTTATGCCCTGCTTAGTGTGTGTGGGCAGGCCTCTCACTCCTGTGTGTGTGGCAGGGTTGAGGTGAAGGGGGTACGTGCGAGCCCCCTTTTTACTCTGGCAGTGTTTAGATGGAGTGCGTGACCTGCAGTGCACCATAAACCAGCAGAATCAGGAACAAATACAGCTGTAAAACACCAATCTTGGCAACTAAGGCAAACACTTCTGATCACAGCTTGCTCCTTTAGACACATCTGTGTGTGTGTGTGTGTGTGTGTGTGTGTGTGTGTGTGTGTGTGTGTGTGTGTGTGTGTCCCATTATGCAAAAGTGCGTTATTCGTTTGTGTGGTTTTTAACAAGCTACGGTGTGTTCTGCCAAGTACAGGTAGCTGATTTCAAAAACAAAATAAACTCAGGAAGCATTAATAACATCTCTGGCACACAGGAGAACATTGAATGTTTCCAACATTATAAAAGCCTCCTTAAGATTTACTAATACATTAGTGTGGGAGACAAACTACAGCAATATCATGTTCAACATGCATCAATATTAATACTAATTATATGTTTAATTTGTCAATGTTGATAAGAAACATTATCATCAGACAGTTGTTTAAAAGTGAAATGCATCTTTGGGTTCAGGCTAACATTGTACATTATGTTGTGTATTAGAATTGGACAAGAAAGTTAAGTTACCTTACTAGTTTGAGAATTGATAGTCCAAGTAAATTGTTTTGTTAAGGCTCATTAATAATAACTGTTCTGAAGTGTTATCCAAACCCCACCCATACAAATATGTGTAGTGTGAAAGTTCACTCTTAAGCTTGGAATATTAACTCAAGGCCCTCTTACTACCATCACCAGAGCCATTTCACAGTGTTCCTCAAGGGATGGCGTTTGCTCAGGTTGTCATGGCGATAACTCATAACTCATACTCACATCATTTCTATGACTCATTGTCATAGTTAGATGATGTGATGGCAGCTGAGCTACTGCCTCTCAACGACAACTGAGGAAGCTGTTGGGGAAGGCTTGTGTGATGGGGTTAAAAGCTTGGATGTAGGCTTTGAGTTAAAGGGAAGCTACGTTCAATTTCAAATTTCATACATGTTATTCCTGTGATCTAAGACAAAAGAAATCCAGGTTAGTTTAACTGGTGACTCTAGATTGCCGGTAGGTGTGATTGTGAGTGTGAATGGTTGTCTGTCTGGGATAGGTATTTCCATGCATTTTGTGATTTGAACACAGGGGGGCAGTCAAAACACATCACCACTCACACCTGTGTCTATTATGCCTCTCCAGCTGACCACTTGTGTTCAGACTTTGTTACTGCCTTCATCACTCATGCTATAAAGTCAAACAGCCCCATGCACACTTATTTCATCTACCCTCTTGCTAGCTGCTTGCTAGCATGTTCGCTAGTCAAGTCAGCGGTTTTGGCGGTACAGTTGGAGATATTGCTGTTGGCATGATTCAACAAGTCTCCTTGTATAGGGCGAAACGATGACACCCAACACTGTGTCCAACTCATCCACCAATGCACGTCCTGCATTGGTGATGTAGTCCTTGTCTAGGATGTATCAGGATGCATTAGAGTTACACGACAAAAGATGTTTGGTAAAATTCGAGAGAGAGAAGCTCATGTTCACTAATAGTGATTGAATTTTCCTGGGCCACGAAATTAACACATTGGAATTCTTAATTCAGGTGGTAATTCCTTTAAGATTTGTTTAATAATAATTGTATCTTTAACTATACAGCATATAACCAGTAATAAAAATATGGAAATCTGTGCAACATGGAAATGTAATCCGCTGCGTTTTTCATAACTGTTTGAATAGAAATTCAGTCACTTATCAATGGAAGCGGAAGGAAAGGATTTACACTCCTGGGCTCTGAAAGCTCCTGTGCTAATATTATAGCTCAACAATACACACGCTTTACAAAAACAGCAGCACGACATCCTGCAAGGAAAAAGAAAAACGTTTGACGGCAATGACCTGTAATATTTACCCAGGGTGACTCCTGAATGGCTCACACACAGCTATGGAGGGCCCCGCACACCTCAGGGCAGAGGCCGGTTGTTTTGGTTGCTCCTGATGCAGAACAGATGAGACTTTTTGGAAATTTCTTGGTTGCTATTGAAGACTGGAACACCATGAGTTCAGTAGCTTTGTCGTCAGTCAAAATATTTAAACAGTGATATGAGAAAAGTGTGTTCTTCTTGCGTGTGGCTGCTTCCCTGGAATTTGTCTACACGGATACAAATCTTTGTGGAGTACACAAAGCTTCGGTGTTCAACAACCGCCGTGAGGTCAAACACTTAGAGAAAAGGGCGTTGTGTCTCTCCACCATGTAAACACTTTAAATGGAACATCAGTCCATTAGCAACGTTTCTGATTAGCTGATGAACAAAAGCAATCAAAGGCTGGCGTGGTCATATATCAATGTCATTTGCTCAGGGCCTGGTAGTGATTGGCATGTTGATTAAGTGTCCTGTTTACAATAAGTTAAAAAGCCCACATGTTAAGTCAGCAGATGATTCCAAGTGGCTCTGAAGGGCCGTTAGTCATCCAGAAGATCATGAAAATGATCGTAAAAGCTGCTGCAGTCATCATCATGTGGCCACGTCGTTTTTTCCTTACACAGAGGATATCCAAGCTGATTTGAAAAGCCTCATCAGCTTTTTGAACTGAGTTGTCTCTTTGATGATGAGAGCTCTTGTAAGTCTGCAGTGGCTTATATGAAGTCTGCTCTTTGTGTATTTATACACTGTAGACATGAGTCTTATTTGGCTGTGTTTAAGTTTGGGATCTGGTGCCATCATGAGGACATAACAGGTATGGAATGGACCAAAAGTGCTTTTTCTTCAGTATTTTATGATTGTGTTGGCAGGCATTAGACTACATGTGTGCTGCATTTATGAAACAATCTCATAAATTGATTTCTGATTTTCTAGGTTCAGAGTTAGGGGAGAAAGTGTCTGCATGGGACTTCCCCTAAGTTTGCGTGATTCTTCCCATGATTCAACAGGTGAGTGTGCACACTAATGACTGAGTAAGGAATAACATCCCCTGATTCCAGTAACTAGTCCTTTTACCGCCAAACTCAAGCTACATGCGGTCACTGACTAACTCCATGATCAAAAACTTTCTCCTTCATTTTCTAACAACCATGACATTTAACAGGAAAAAGTACTTACCTCTTCTATGTGTCACTGCCGACTCTGCATTTTCCGTGGCGGCAATGACTGATAACACACAAGTGGTTTGTGTGAGTGTGGTTCCCTGCCAACACTGCATGTTCATGGTATCCCTTCCTTGAGTGTTAAAGGAGCAGTGTGTAGGATTTAGTGGCATCTAGTGGTGAGGACTGCAGATTGCAACCAGCTGATACTTCTCCCACGCGCCAAGCACGACCTCCTGGTTAAAATTCCTACAGTGGTCATTGTTCAAGAGGTGTTTACCTTTGCCGATTTTTCCGCAGAGGTCTCTTCCTCTCCAAAACAAACACACCAGCTGATTAAAACCGGTAAAAACACTGAATAAAGCAGTTTCATGTTACAAATCAGTGTTCCTCTGATGCTGCTTGGCTCATTGCAGATGGGCAGCTGGTCAAAGAGCTGCGAATACGTGGCCACTTTCCCTCTGCGATAACTAAAGATCCAGACGTTCAGGAGGTTTTTAGCGGTAGCCGATTTATTCGCAGCGACCTCTTCCTTTCCTAAACAAGCAGACCTGGTGATTTAAACAGGTAAAAACCCTGAATATAGCAATATCACATTAAAAATCAGTGTTTTTCTGCAGGCTGTTCTCATGAGCTGTTAGTACGTTTTCCTACCAAAAGTAATGCAGCAATATTTGTACATATCCCACTCAATTATTAGCCAACTATTCGTGCATAACCCACGTATTTTGGATTATCACAAAAAACTGGACTCTCCTCCAGGTCTTTCCTGAAGAGACTGGTGTTTAGAACTGTGTGAACTCTGAGTGATTTCGAGTCATTTTAAAGTGCACTGTCACCATGTTTCTTTTCCTAAACCTCACCACAGTAACTTTAGTTTCCTAAACTTAACCTCCATAACTTACCGTTAGTTACATAACTTTACATTAAGTATGTGGGGTGCCAATTTGTAGGATATCATATGAGCCGTTGTGTGAGGATACGTTGTTTTCCAGAGCTGCTCGGCTCACCACAGAAAGGCTGCTGACTACGGTGGCCGCTGGGACAGCACAAATGGCCCTATGTAGAGCCAGTGTTTGGTTTGTCCGTTCTGTGCTACTGTAGAAACATGGCGGACTCCATGTATGAGGACCCGCTCCCTATGTCGATATAAACTGTTCATTCTTAGGAGCAAAAACGCAATTCTTATTCTGAGGTGATTAAACACTACAGAAAACATTCTTATTATATTTCATTCCATTTCTGCCAGTAGATCATCCCATATCCTACACACTGGACCTTTAATTTACATAGCGTTTATCACAAACGGACACCATTTCCTGATGTGATTTTACAGCAAGTGAAAATGTGATGTGCTTATCCTACTTGAATTCTACTTAAATATGCAATACAGTTCTTCCACGTGTACATAAAAGAAAAAGCACATTGAGCACAGTAGGAAAGGAGCAGCCATGAATTATTTGCCCTTGATTTGAAGTTCAGGTGGTGGAGTTTTAGTGATAAAAAGAATTATTTTAAAAAGAAGTCTCTGTGGAAGCATCTCGCTTCTACTGCGCATACTGCGATCACTTGATGAAAAATTCAGCTGTTCTTCTGTCTCTTTTTTTCATCTTACCATCCTGTTGGAGGGATGAGTTTCAAGTTAGAAAATAAACATGTTTTTCTCTTAACACACTGGCCTGCAAGTGTGCGTTCTCTGTTTTTTGGGGAGTAAATCTACAATGTTTTCATCATATATGAAATGATTTAACTTCACTCTGTGTCCCTTATAGAGCCCAAGTGCAAAAGAGGATAGCTGCCCCTTGTTTAGCCATTTCTGTTGTATGGATATTATTATCCATTTTGCCAGAGGCTCTCAAGTGTTGTCATCTCCTCTCTCATGTCCAGCACACATGGAACTAATGTAATTGCAGCACGTCAAGCAGAAGAGTCAATAAATCCACTCAGTCAAATAAATCAGGATTCACTACACAATAAAAGTGAATCATTATCATAATTAGGAGAAACTGATGGTAACTGGCCAAACTGGAGTGGGAGTGTGACAGCTGTAGGCTATAATCTGGGTGGACAGCGCTGCACACGCACACATCTGCAGTAGCAGCAGCTGTGGCTAATTATGTTTCATGTGATTATTTTGTTCACATGTCCGCAAGCCGTAAAACATTTTTGTTGTTTTTGACTGAAGGACAGAGAAGAAGAAACAGCACGAAAGCACTACACCATGTTCACTGGAACAGGTAGCGACCCAGACTGGCACTAAAAAACACAGACAGCTGGAAAATGTGCTGTATTCATGCTCACTTCCATTAGTAAAACATTCCCATATGGCATTTCACGCCCCTTCCCAAAAATACCATGAGAGTTTCTTTTGGCTCTGCACTTCTTTCAGCGTCCAATCTATTCATTAATAAAACGTTCACTCTTTCCCTCGCTTTCACTTTCCACCTCCTTCCTCACACTCTGACTGACTGCAGAAGCTGTTTGAATCCCCTCAGCCCTTCAGTGTTTGTAGGATCTCATCCAGCACTGTTAACATTGTTCATAGTGGTTCATTCATAGCATGAGGGCAAGAAGTATATGTTTAAGGTGGTATTCTCAAACATTCACCTTGTTGCATTGTTCCAACACATTGTTCTGGCAGAAGTTCCATGTTGTTACTAGGTCAAAGGTGTGTTTGTTTGAACTAAAATAATCCAATTAAAACATGCATTTTAACATTACATTTACAGATGACATTAAAGTCAGATTATTTGCAATGAGAACAGAGGGTAAGATCACACAGGATCTTTATGAAAATTTCCTCAGTACACTGAAGGAAAATGGCCCAGCAACTTTTATCCCCTCATGAGATCACTTACTAACACTCACCCACAGAGGGCAGTGTTGTAACAAAGATGTGCTGTCACCACAGCCTGAGGTTTCGAAGTTAAACCAGGATAAGAAGAGAGCCACATGAGTGATGGAGATGATAACCCCAAAAACTAACTGGAGACATGTGCAATCGAAGAGAAGAGGGAAAAAAGAGCAACAGAAAATAATTTACTAATACAATATTTATCTGAGTCCTGAGCTGCCCCTTGTTTCACTGAAGCTTCACTGATTAAAACTAAAATTAAGATTATGGTGTCAACTAATAATATCTAATACATGCAGTGCAATGCATTACTTTTGCATACCTCCACTACACTGGCTGTCCCATTGTATGTTAATTACTGACTGTTTGGGTGGGACAGGGCGTTTACATGTTTGTTCCCATACAATAGGCACTATCTTTTTCACACAACTAATTGTCCTTTATCTGTGAGGATGACGCAGTATAGCTCTTGGCTGTAACAACAAGCATTCATACCACATCTGACAAATAAAAATAAAAAAAAAGAAAAATTCAGACAAGCTGTAAAGCACTAGTACAGGTCATTGTGCCCCAACTACAGTAGGAATTTGATGCCACATCAAACCACAATCCACAATAAAATAAAATATATAAATTAAAATAAAGAAAAATAAAATAAGGTACGAGTTGAGGTCATTGTAACCAAATTGCGTATTTGATACCACACCGTAAAAATAAAAATACATAAAATAAAATAAAATATTTTTCAGCCAAGCTGCAAGGCACTAGTACAGGCCATTGTGCCCAAATTCCGTATTTGATACCACATCTAACAAATAAAATAAAAACATATAAAATAAATAACAAAAATAAAATATTTTTTTCAGGCAAGCTGTAAGGTACAAGTACAGGCCATTGTGCCGAAATAACGTATTTGATTAAAGTGAATTTCCAATTACAGCCACAGGGGGCAGGTTTTCTTAAAATAATGAAGTTTGCATTCAACCTTTGGATACAGCACAGTCATTAGTCCCAGCATTTCTTGGGGCACAATTCAAAGAACAAGTCCAGCTCACACTTACCTGAGTTAATGTACAGCCGTCTGCAGCCTGCTGAAGCCTGCAGACATCACCTGCAGGATGCTCCCAAAGATGGGTGGCTGCGTGGAGGAAAAACTAAGAGCACTCACTCCATTCATATTTCCGGGGTACAATTCTGAAGTGTGATGGGGAAAATGCGCTCATTTTGTAAACTAACTTAAAGCGATTATTAATGTAGGCGTGTTGCCCTCAGTTTGAAGCTAATGAAGAAGGCATCCAAATAATAGATTGCATCAAAGATAAGTGGAAATTGGTCGTCACAGTTGATTCTGAACTTTCAATTGAAATGTGTATGGACAAGTAAATGAGCTGTGTTATAAATAAATGTAATAGAAAATTATTTATAATTATATTTTTTAAAAGTGTGCTAAAACTGACGTAATGTCACAAGCTGCTTCGCAATGGTGATAAACACAAGGTGCCGCAGTGTCGCTTCGTAACGAGTGATCCATCTTCTCGTAAATAGACGATCTTTGGACAGGAGCGCGTCTGCAAAATGAATTCCTCCGTGTCGTCAGTTCCGTAAAGCGTTGCTCCTGGCTTCATTAAAGAAGAAGATAGAGGATTATTTACGAACAGTCAGAAGACAAACGCTGTTAGAACAAAGCTTTACCGTCCGTGTCATTAAAATATCCTCAAACAAGAGCGCTGCATTGTTTCCCACGGGCGTTTTTTTCCACGGACTGACAAAAGACACATCAGTCTCCTCTAAGCCGCGCATGAACTGGGATGCACTGCCGTTAGCCTGTTATTAGCTTGCTCGCTAGCTTCCCGAACTGCTCTGTTTTTACGACGGGACCAAGCACACCGTAAGTCAAACCCTTTGAAAACGACGATATCTCATGTTGTCTGGGTTTGAGGATTTTACATTTCTATCATTGTTAACCAGTCAGCTTGGTACAGTGAACTCAGTGGGTTGTTTTTAACCAGCCTCCTCCTAACAGCTGCATGTGTGAACTACCGTTAGATGCAGGCCTTTTTCTAGAAAGCATATTCATTTCCAGCCTGGAAAAATGCCTCAATGTGGCGCATAATCTCAACAAATAGAGATAATTGACTGTTATTTTGTACTGTCTGAATATCCCCCACTGTGTTGGGCAGATTGAACCCACCGGGGAGGCCTGCATCTAGCGTTACCTGCTGGAGAGAGAACAACTGTACACCTGTGCTGGTGCACCTGTCTTGGCTCTCAGGGTATTTGAATTGTGCAATTTTCAAGTCAAACTTCCAGTCTGTCAATATAAAACTGAAACTGTGACTCGCTTTATCTTACCTTAGTGATGATAATACATAAGAAAGAATATTGTCTCTGTGGTAGCACGTTATTAGAGGTATTTTGGAAGCTGCCTATTCCTAATAATTGACTGTAATTGATATAATTTAAGTTAATGTATGAGTTCACCCTGTTGCCATTTCACATTGATTCAGCCTAGTTTAATTGTCTTGACTTAGAGACAAAAGCTAGTGGATTGAGGGACTTATTGTGCTGCAGCTAGATCAGGGCCTGTTTAAGATGTAGATGTTATGCAACACAGCTCTTTGTTGCTCAGTATGAAGACCTTTAGTCTCTGATTTATAAAGATAGTCTTGCTGTGTTTCTGTCTCATACTGCAAGTGAAAATTCAAGCATATGGCACTACAGATGGAGTCAGTTTGTCTTAATGGAAACAGTTAATATGAAAAGGTGTCAAGCCAGTTTGTTTTTCCATCCCAAAGTTTTGACACAGGTGCAGTGAGATGTCTTTGAGTTTTGTTGGACAAGAGAAGCCACTAATGTTTAAAGTCAACAGATGTGTCATTCCTCAGGAAATGGAGTGGGCATGGCCTACAAAAGCCCACTTAGTAGGCGAGGTCAGAGCAAATGTAAACAAGCACTGAACTGCCTCCCTTCAAACAACATCTGCGATATTGGTGCCAGCAAGTGATCTAACCGCTATAAACCTGCCATGTAGTTACAGTCAGCCACGTTAGCGAGTCTCACAAGGATATCAAGCTTTTCTTCTTTAACTAATACGAAATTTTAGTTAGTTTGTGTACATAACAGCCTACCATACACTCATTATTGGTTTAATGCTGCATAAATCCTGCCAGTTCTCCTGCTTTTTAGTGGAGTTATAAAGTCATTTAAAGGCATGTGAGATTTACATCAAATAATCTTAAAAGCACAGTATATAGTTGTCATAATAATGATTATCAATATTTAACCATCAGTTAAAAAACTAATATTCAAAGTGAATGAATTTAGTGAATTAGTTTATGTTAACCATGACCTACTCTCCAACCAGAGACTGGAAGTAAAGCACTAATTTGTCACGGATGCATTCAGTTCTCTTATCTCCCGGACTCCTCACCTCCTTGTTTGATTCCCACAAGCAGTGGAGTAAACTGGTGTTAAGCCTTTAATGCTGTTTTCATATGTCTCAGGCCAAATCCTGTCTTCGAAAGCGTGATGATTTAAAGGCACATGATCTACAGCAGATCAAGAAACAAACTTTCCAAACCAGTTGCCTGTTGTTCTTTTATTCACTAACATAAATGTGCAAACATATCACATTTCAGCCTCACTTTCACTCAGTAGCAGCTGGATGATCCCCATTTGAATACATTAGCATAGATAATAATCAACTTACTTTACTTACAGTTTCCCGGCCTTTTTCATGAGCTTAAAGAACAAAAAGCCACACAAACACCCACAAGTGCACAATGAATCGCCTACTATTTGTATGGCCTCTGTAAGTCCCTCATTGCATAGAGCTACTGTACATGCTAGTTAATACAGGTGTGACATTTACCTTTTTAAGTGACGCCCTGCTCTGCAATGTGTAAACCAAGTTAAGAGCTTACACATCTGTTAGCCTTTAAATTGGCCTTAGTTTTGCACCTTCATCTGTGGTCTTGTCTCACACACACACACGACACGCAGACCTTATCAGTGTTTGTGGGAGTGAATTCATTAAGCTGTGAATTCATTATTCTCGTCCAAGCCAAAAATAGGAGCTGTGTTACTGCTTGTCCAGCACTTTTGTTGTTGTTTTTTTTTAAACGTCATTATGCATATGTGATTGCACATCTTGAATGTGTGAGTATGTGTAACAGCCCAAATCAGATTGACCTGTTAGAATGACTAGACAGTTTTGATATAAACATTTTGCAGTCTAGGTTTTTAGGGAGAGGATGCTGCTAATATACAGCCCTGTAATGAGCTGTATAGTAGAGTGGCCACTTCAACAAGACAGCTCATTGAACTGGCAGCACCTGAGCATGGGGCTTTCATAGGTGTGTTGTTGTTATGTCGCCCGGTAGCCTTGCTCTTTGAAAACCACCTCCTCGCTAATTTGTGGCAATTATATTCCAATCTGCCTAATGATTTGGCTGTTTTGACTACGCTCTTTGGTCTCCTCTCTTCAAAGCAGCATTTAGGCCTCGCTGTTTTTCCATCTCTGCCTTTTTCACTTTATTTACATACATTAGTTTGTTGTATCCACACTTTCTTTGTCTTCTCTTTTCACACAGACATAGTGCATTATGACAGACAGCATAATGAGTAAAGCTGCCACAATGGAGATTCCTATCAACAGTAATGGTGACACAGGGACACTACCAGAGGACGACAGCCTTGAACAGGTGGGTCACAGCTAATGTGTCAGTTGACAGTTTAGTGAGCGTAACAGTTTGGGACCACCCTGTGTAGTTGTTATTTACCTGTTTGGAGTTATTGCAGGTGGAAACAAACGTGCAAACTGCTAGTGTTTACCCACTTGCTATCTCAAGCTACTTTGCATATTCAAAACTAAACTGCAGCAAACAGAAGAGAGTACTGACAATACAGAGTTGGTTATTGTCATAGTTCTAAGTGTCTAAGTTCTCATATTGCTAGACTATTGTTAAAATGAAAATGTATTTTAAAAGATCAGAGTCTTGACTATTAAACCTTGCAATGGGCCAAACTCCCAGTGATTAAATTTTTTCTTAAATAGCATACATAATGGATGTCAGAGGTAAGATCTGATGGGGTTGACGTTTTAAGGAGTTGACAAAAAGTTATATATTTTAATTATTTCACAGCAGTCATTGTGAGTAACCCTTTTATTTTTGAAAGTTGCTAAGAGTTCTCCTAATGCTAATCAAAGTACTTATTTTTAAATTACAATTCTTATTTAGTTTGGATTTAGAGGGTCTATGGAGTTGACCTCTTGCGGTTGACACTCACCTGATAGCAACATATTTAATAAATTCATCAAAACATAGAAAGCTAACCAGTGCTTAAACATTTCTGGCTTTTTGGGAACCAGGAAGCGTGACAGGAGTCCTTAGGATATAGCTCACTCCTTTTACGCCTGATGTTTTTGTAGAAATCTGACAGCGTTGACAAAGATTTGGGACACAGCTTTAAAGGGCCAATATTTTCTCAAAAGAATAGAAAAAATAAAAATAAAGATGATTATAGCGGTGCATTTTTACACCACTGTTATCAGTCTGTACTGTTAGTTTTAGATCTTGAAGGCTTTTAACATATTTTTTAATTGTCTAAAGTTATGAATTCCTGTCATATCTGGCACAGGGCAAGTTTAGAAGTTAAAGAAATTAAAGCAGATCAAAATATTTGTAAATCATATTTATTTCACATGTATAAATCCTCTGAAAATTGTGTTTCATCCTAAAAATGGACTTAGTGTGTTTATAAGTTATAATTTTAAGGGTTTTTTGGTGGGACATGATTTGTCCTAGTTCTCAAGAATAGATGATATATTAGTTTATAGTCAGTTTTGTTTAGCTATTAATATATATATGCACTTAAAGCATTTGTGAATTGTTGTTTCATTGTCAATTCAAGTGCAAGCATTGCACTTTTTAAAGGGTGTACTTTATTATAAGATCATTGAGACTTGGCGTTCTTTCATCAGGCACCCAGATACTTCATACTCTTTCCCTTAGTTTTTCTACTATGGAAATTCTAGTAATAGCCTTAACGTGATAATCTCTTCAATGACTGTCCCTGAAGGTTACAGTAGCACATGAAGTACATGAAGCTGAATTCCTTAAACCGTAGGTCATCATGTGGTATTTCAGTTGGTTTATCACAGTGTAATGGATAAATGCATGCTTTCAGTTGTTTAAAGTTGACTTTGTGGTTATGGGTATTGTTCTCCATTATCACAAGATCCGCAAAGTGAGCTGGCTCTTTTCATACCATCACGCAACCACAGTACTACCCTGTGGTAATATGTACAGTATAATTTAAGACTAATCCTATTAGTAAATACAGTTGTCAGACTTGAACACTGGCGGTCACGAATGTGGCCAGTCACTTATTATAATTCTCTCACTTTTCTCTGAGCATGTGAGCACAGGTACATGAAGGCAGAGTGATCATTCAGAAGCTGTACTCCAGTCTCTTGCTGTGAACTTGAATATTGTCCTCTGCCTGGGTTCAAGTATTTTGTGTCGCCTGTCATACACAACTGGAAATCTTTGTGTTGCTTAGCTTGCTTAGCTACAACTATGGAAGGAGAGCCTACTGGGAAATCAGATGTTGGAGTCCAGCTGTCTCCCTGGGAACCAGTTCTTCCCATTAACGGCTCATGTGGCCTCGTGTTCAGGGTTGCAGACACATCTTTACTGTATTTTGTGAACCTTAACTAGGTGTTGAACTGAAATGCTAAACTCTTAGATGTGCATGTTGCTCTCCAGGTGGGCACTGTTCATTTACAGAATGGATAAGCACTTGTGGGCCTCATTTGAAAGCAAAAGACTCCAGCACAGCGGCAGAGCATCAACATTTTGTTTCTGTCTTTTTCAGGAGTGTCAAAGTCAGTTAGATTGAACTAACAGGGGAGTTGTGAGTAAGTTAGGTGAAACAGGTTGTTCGTTTCCTGCGTCCCAAGGCACACCTTGTTGGGCAAACAGACTGAAGATCCTGGAGGATCCTGTTGTTTGCTCACCAAACTATGTGCGACTACACTGAAGCAGTAAAAGAAAACCCTGCCGTCTCACCAAGCTTACATGGTGAAGCAAGTGTTCATCCATTTGGTGTGGCTTCCCCAGTTTACTGCGTTCATGTATGAGAAGCATTTAGCTGGCCTGTTTAGTGCTGGATATTAACCAGTTGTCATAGCAACTCTGCAATTAATCTGAAACTGGCTGTGCTTTGTCCTTGGGTGAAAGCCCTCTGAAATCAGATTGATATCTGCTGCGCAGCTTTCAGTTTAAAGTGGCAGCAGTCTGTATCGCTCATGCACATAGAGACGAAGATTGGCGGGTTAAAGGAGAGCAGAAGTCTGGTTTCAGATGTCGTAGCGCTGCGCTTTTGTCAGAACAGGAGCAGTGACTGGCAGCTTGACAGTGACAGAGATAGGACTGACTGCCAGCAGCATCCTGGCAAAAGCATCAGATGTATCACAGTTGCTCACGGGTGCCTTCTCAGATAATCAACAGCATTTTAAGATGCTTGTGCTGTTATACACTATTTCTCATAGGTGAATATGAGTGCTGTGAAATTGGAGACATCCCAGTTGTATTGTTAGAATTGCAAAGCCACTCTGTTATTTTGGATAACAGCAGTTTGTGGCATTCGAAAGCAGAGCCTCATCATGCCATTGCATACTGTTTGTGGTACAACATCTGTTCATAACCCTGCAAGACATTTTTATTTGTTTACCAAACCTCACTGTTAAGATATGACAACAGAATTTTTATGGTGAGTTAATGGTGCTCAAGGAACAGGCACTATGTCAACAAAGGGACCAGGGAGGGATCTGTGTCTACGTCAGCTTTCTCCCACATTGAACAGATGCCACAACATGAGGCAGAGACTGAACGAAGAAGAAAATGTAGTTAAAAAGGGTTTGTCCTTTCAGACATGTTTTTGGTTGTTGGTTTGGTGTGTGTGAGGTTTAGGTGAAACCTTTAATTGTATGCTAAAGAAACTCCACTGTTGCTATGATAGGGTCATTCAGCTAAAAGCTTACATTTTACTCCTGACGCAACCCAAGAATTGTCCTTCATGACAATCAAAGTGTGTTACAGGTGTGTTTTGGCACTGAAATTTTGTGTTTATGTTGATGTTTTTGTGCGTTCCTTCTTGATTTTTTTCCCCTCTTACTGTAAATGTCAAGTTTGATGTCTGTAAATGTCTTGTAAATGAATATCTTTGTTTTGCAGTGTTGTATCAAATCAGTATTTTGCTGTCCAGACAGTGATGGAATTATATCATGGCAAAGCTGCTAAAACATACCAAGCAAAGTTTGTTTATCCAGTGGACTAGACAATCCACTTGAAACTTTAACACAAACTAGCTAAATGATGAGTCCTGACCTGAGCTGCTGTGATATCAGTCATCACTGCTCTCCATCCCACATCCCTGCTGTCTGTGGACGTGATAATGATTTTTCTGGGGTTTCTTTAACACCATTCTTTCATGATTTCAGTCATGGATTTTTTTCTTTTTGTCTCCTTTCTTTTTCTATTTGTTTCTTTTTGTTGTTGTTGTTGTCGTGTTTGTCGATTTCCCCTCCTCCATCTCTGTGCAGGCTGCAAAACTGCAGTGGAGCTTAGATGAGAAGGTAGGGAGCTCCAGAGGCACCAGGGTGAGCAGGCCATTTGTGCATTTGTGTGTGTTTTATCTTGGTGTGTAGTACTGCACAGTGGTTTGGCTTTATGCGGCATTAAATTGCCTCGCATCACTACGTTGTTCTATTCCACAAAATGTCAGATATTTCATTTTTATGGCAAACCACTGTGCAGCTCGAATTGTGCTGCCTGTTAACTCGGCTCCTACTAACTCTAGATAGAAGGAGTCTCCCAGACTTTACATGCACTGAGAGACATCCCTCAAATGGAGTAGTATTAACAAAATAGCTGACAGCTAACCTTTAGATCTTAACATTACAATCTGTTTCAATTTGATAAGTCAAAATCATCTAGTGTGTGTCGAGCTCATGTAGCGTAGATTCTGTGTGCACTTGGGTGATGTGTGAGTGTGATTCCTTAATTTTAGTGGGTGTTGGTTGACAAACAAACACGGCATCGTACTAATAATCATGTCATACTACTGCTGTGATATTGATGTAAATTGGCTGCGCTACTCCTGTTGTTTCAGACATAATGAGAAATGTAGTTGCATTCTAGCAAGAAAGACAACTGAGAGCTGATCATGCCTGCAAACAGAGAAGGCCCCAAAGCAGAGCCACAATACATTTAGATACATTTCGGATCATGTTGATGATTTCCTATTTGACCTTCAGCAGCAAAAATCATAGCAGTTGTATTTTTACTTCCTTTTAGTAGAGTAGTATCAAACATACTCTTTGTGTTTGCTTACAAAAAGGAAACGGCCACCTCCCTTCCAGACCTTAGAGGTTCCTTATCACAATCTTACTGTAGAGTCGAAACCCAGGGTTTCAGGAAATGTCCTATATATATTACGCTCTCGTTTCCATTTTCTGATGGATGATATGGGCCTTTGCCCATAGTAAAGTGTAGTGTTTTTTGCAAATGAAATAAGAGGCTTGCTTTAAACCTGCTAAACGCCAAGGCTGACATATGATTTGCCAAAGAGAGAAGTCTGCTCATGCCAGATTTTTCTTTTTCCATAAATTCCTCACAAATGTTTTTTTCTTTGCTAGCTGATACTTTAGCAGGAAGGCAAACAAAAGAAAACAGTAAGTTAATTTAAGGAAAACACACAAGATGGATTGTAACACAGTCTCCTTCATGATCCAGAGCTTCACTGAAACCTGTGATTACTCAGGGAGGAGAAAATAGTTTGCTCGAGCATTTCCTGCTGCATAGATCATTGAAGTCACTGCGTGGGTCGGACTTTAGGTCCATTACAGCTGTGGTGTTGTAGTCCTCTTGCTTGCTCCCCTCATGGAAGGAAATTTAGTTCAAGTCATTAGTTGGGCTGAATGTTGACTGGGCACTTTCGCGGTGTGTTTTCCGTGTTTCACACACTTCATAGTTTCCCTGTTGGCTTCCAGATAAGTGGTAGTAGTTAGACACTGCCTGAAGATTGTGCTGTACTGACTAACCTTCCTAACAGTAGTGTTTGTCCCCCTCTAGTGAATAAGCCTTTAACCTACATTGTCTATGCTGTCTGAATTTAACACTCAAGTCAATCTCCTGTCTACATACCCCCACCCCAACCCACCCAAAACCCTCTCTTTTTCTTGTTCTTTTTTTAAAATTTCCCCACTTAAACGTTGCAGGACCTACAGCAGGTGATGGTATCAGGTCCCAATCTCAATGAGACTAGCATTGTATCTGGGGGTTATGGAGGAACAGCGGAGGGTATCATCCCCACCAGCTCCATGAAAGGTAGAGTCTTACTTCATTCTTTGTCTCTGATATCTTGTCAGTCTCCTCTCAGCTATGCTCTCGCTGCCCCATGTTGACTCATTATGTTGACTCTGTGCTGCGCCTCTGACTCTGGAGTTATTCAGCGGGTTTCATAACAATGAAGTATTTGATTTCTGGGCCTCCCTTCTATCATCCTTCCCATGAGATCATGCTGCAATTAATTGGCGGTCACTTTGCCCTGATTCATCCTTGGCCTCCCTAGCCTCCACTGTATCTGAAAATGTGCCTTCGTGTTCTGTATTACAGATACAGGAGGAAGCAGGCAGAGTGAATGATGAACTATAAAGATTTCAGAAACCTTGTGTGCATCGAAGTGTTCAGTCTAAATGTAATGTCTTTACTGGAATTAGTCCCAGACTTCAAGTATACCTACGGCTGTAATCAGCAGACTTAATGGAAATACCATCCCAGTTTTTTAAATAAGCTCTTAGGGGCTGTACACATGCCGCGTCTTTAACTGCCTGGAAAACGCAAGGTCGGGCGCTTGGTCCCTTTTTGAGCCAGCTTTCAAGAATGCGGCAGCAGGTTGCGTCTGAAGTTGCTAAGCAACCTTAACAAGCACCGTATCATAGTCTGTTTACCTGAAATCCTTAGTGCAGAGTTGATCTTCTTCCAGGCGCTGGTTATAAGTGTGTGGGCATATCGCCCATGGGACAGATGAAAAGTTCTGACAGCCCTGCACCAAAATGACTTTTCCACATTTACCACAGACTGATATTTACGGAAGAAGGGAAAGATATCTGTTGGCTGTGATTGGTTGTACCTCATCATATGACATGTGGTGCACGCAGTTGCGTTCCAAAAGTTAAAGTCGGTTTATCTCAAAGTGCAGCCATCGCGCCCTGAAAAATAGTTGCTCGGGAACACGTGCACGCCATGACGGCGTTGCTCTGGTGTTTGAGCATGCCTGCTGTCCACCTATGAATTTGAGTGCGCAAAAAATGCAGCATGTGTACAGCCCCTTAAAAGATACCTACAGGTACCTAAAGATAGAGCTCTCCCACACCAACGCAGCCCTTTGTGTTGTTATAACAGTCTGGACACAGCGTAGTGCCTCAAATATGCAATTTATGATCATCTCAAGCTTTCAGATATACTGTAACTGTACTATAACACCACTGTATAACAAGTTCATTATCAAATATGTCAGTGTTTATAAATGTAAGGTAATGGATTAAAGCCATATCATATCAAGAATTCCATAGGTTCCTATGTCAAACACTGGTACACCTATTTATTGTTGTAGTGTTTCTTCCAGTTCTGAAGCAGCTACAATTTTGATGTTAAGCTTAGAAAAATAACTTCGTACTGAATAATTAATAGATCCAAAACTCTGCGTCTTGGGATTCCTTCACTTGTTGTTTGATACTGAAGTTCCACCAAGGAATTGAGGTAATTTATTGCAGTTCAAGGCACTGACTTCAACCATGTAGAGTAGCTGTAGCTGTATATACCGAGTCAAAGGGAAATAACACTCTTGATGCTAATTTTTCTGCATCTTTGTCCCACTCTCTCTCTCAGGCCCTGCTGTGCGCTACAATGCAGAGTTTAACAAAAGGATCCCAGTTACAGGATTAGGTGGCTCCTTAGAACTCATTATTATTATTAATAACAGAGAGCTTATTTCCAAAATGTGATACAGTCATGTTTGGGATGTTTTGTAGCATCTAGAACATCCAGTCTATAAATACTGATGTTAAGAATTGGTCTGCAAGAACTGTGTTTATGTTAACTGTAATAAACATAATGTGATTTTGACTTTAATGGATGCTCATATATGATGGCTATCTCATTTTGGAAAGATGCTTTTTATGCTGAGTGTGTCTTTTTTAGATCGCTGGGAACCAGCTGCTCTGTCCCTTTAATCTTGATCAAATGTTCTTTTTTTCAGTGGAGAGAAGGACAGTATACTTTTTTCTGCCTGCTTCTCTTTCTATTGGACATCTCATGGCTTTCTTTCTATCACAGCATTTCTTTTACATAATATTCTTCTCTCTGGGTGTTTTTTCTTGCAGTTATAAGCTCATTCATTAAAGGGTCTGCACTGTCTTGTTTCTCCCAGAATAACTCACTAAACTGATCTCTGAACTTCTCTGTAGCAAAGCAGAAACAATCTTCGTGTCTATCACTGTGTGTGTTTGTATTAACACCTTGAATGTTGAAAGTAAAGGTAAGATGTTATTGGAGGAACCTCAGTAAATCTTATCTCTCACATGTTAATCTTTTCCATTTATTGTTATTTAAAGAAAGGCTGCTCCAGTTTAATTAGTATCACACTATTTAGTACTGCTGCAATTCAAACTGCCCCCGACTTCATCATCACTCATTTGTCGGCATTGTCATGCACAAAATGTTGTCTTTTCATCTTTGTACTCGTCTATCTTTGTCCTCCACCTCCTTTTCACCATTCCCTCCTACATGTTCCTCTTCCTCTTCTTTTCCCTTTTGTTGTCTTACTTTCTTGTCTTTCCTGCATCTCCCAGCTCCTCCCCACAATCTTACTCCTACGTTATCTTTCCATTTTTGGCACACTTGTTCAACTTGAGTAATTACTTCACTTTTAACCCTAAATATTCAACTATCACTTTAAATCCTGATCCTGAAAAAATATGCCCCTAATTCGGAAAAAAGTAAATTCCTCTCCCACCCCTATCCTAATTTATACTCACCCTGAACCATTCCTTCATCCACACCCGTCCACCCACCCTCACCAACATGCGTATGAAGGCCAGGCAAAGTAGCGTCCCCCAAGCAGTTCTTTCTTAAGCAGTATAGCAAGCCAATCAAATGAATACCAAGCTACTGCAGACAGAATGAGATGAAGTTAAATGCTACCAACTTTACAGTGATTAATAAGACTGACATTTTAGCAGTGACCTTAAATTAACTTGCAGTCTGCATTATTTTCAGCTTTTATTACAGCTCAATACAAATTATTTGATGTCTACATTATTTGTTGCTTTCCTTAATCCAATCATTTTCTGCATTTTCCTGCTGTTTACTCACTCATTAATTCTCACTCACTCCTGTGCATGTTTAACTGTGGTGTAAGGGGCAGTGGTGATTGACGTAGGTTGGAAGATAGCAGACAGATTTCAGAAGCCATTCTCAATTTTGTTGTGCTTGAAAGCAGCACAGTTTTAATGTACTTTAAGTGGTTTAGGATTCTCTATGTCGTCTCCTCTTTGCTGGGCTTAATCTTGTCGTCTATCTGAAAGTGTTTGTCAGCTCATGTTTGTCATTTACCCTGTTTCTGTGTTTCTACATTTGGGTGTTATCCCTCAGGTTCCAACATGCACCACAGCAGCAGCAGCTCATCAATGACGGCAGAGGAAGCGACCCGCGGTGTGGCTGTGGAAAAACTAGAAACAATGAAGAAGTGGGGTCTCAACACTTATAAGGTATCTGAGGTTCTGTACTGTTGAGCTTCATGATGAAGAGCGTCTTGGTGATTTTTATTTCTGTGTGTGCCTGAGGATCCTCTGTAAGCAGGAAGCCCTCCCACCATGTCCTTATGCGGCATGATACGATCGCAGAAGGGAATTGCTTGCTAATGTTTGTGTGTGTCTTCCTTCGTTGTTTCAGTGTACAAAGCAAATGATCTCAGAGCGATTTGGTCGGGGTTCGAGGACTGTGGACCTGGAGCTGGAGGCCCAGATTGAGGTGCTGAGAGACACTAAAAGGAAATATGAGAACGTGCTGCGATTGGCCAGAGCGCTGACCAACCACTTCTACAACATGGTGCAGACACAGCATGCGCTGGGTGACACCTTTGCTGACCTCAGTCAGAAATCTCCAGAGCTGCGGGTGAGACCTCAACATGTGTTCATGTACCTTTAATGTCTTAGATCTTAGATATTGATCTGCAGCTTGAAAGTTATATAATATGATTATGTAGACAGCTCTCGAGCCTTAATACCATTCATATACTATTGTGTACATTAATGCCTTGTTTGCCTTTACAGGATGAGTTTGGCTACAATGCAGAGACTCAGAAGTTGCTGTGTAAGAATGGGGAGACTCTACTTGGTGCCATTAACTTCTTTGTGTCCAGCATCAACACACTTGTTAACAAGACCATGGAGGACACCCTGATGACGATCAAGATGTATGAAAATGCCAGGTAAGGACATGCAGCACATTTATTATTCTTTTTGACTAAAAAAGTGGATGCAAACCCTTTTTAAAGGAGGATGAGCAAATGGATACAGACAAAACTTTAAGGGTAACTTATGTATTTTCTCTTGTTTTTGTATCTAAGTGACTAATGGGAACAACAGTTTTTTGAATTGGTCCAGTGTTAAGTGAGACTGCTGCAGCCGGCAGCCACGAAAAAGTAACCATGCAAGACAAATGAACCATCAGTGCACATCCCCTAAAAGTGCTTGTTTTTGCCACTGACAGGCTCAGATTATTATTAGGACCCCTACAGAGATGCACCTTTTTGTTAAAGAGTCAGATCCCTTTTGTTTAACCAGCCTTGAAACTGTTAGAGGATCTGTCTCTGTAATGATCCTTTCCATAATGTTGTCACAAAATAACAATCTGAGCCTGTCAGTGGCAAAAACAAGCACTTTTAGTGGACATACATTGAGCATGCATATCACTCTGGATCTTTGAAATATACCTTCTAAATATAGCCACCTTTTTCTTAAAGGGCCTGAACCTGTAATTTTCAGCTTGTTTTCTATAACAATAAATATGTTTGACTAAATGTGGTGACAATTAAATTTAGTTTGGAATATGGCATCCGTGGGTATTATTTTATAATTTTATTTTATATAAAAGAAGAAACACAAGAAGAAACGAAACACAAAAACAAATCACACATAGGTCGCATATTCAGATCATCAGTCGGAGACCCCTCGGTCGACTGAGATTGCTTCAAGTTTTTTTTGCTTGTGAGTGCACTGTGCAGTGTACTTCTTGGGATGTTTTGGTCCTGAGATTTTGCTAATAAGTGAGCACTCTTGACTTTCACACTACTCTTTGGTATAGACGGCTGCAGACCTGATGCAGCAGCATAGAGTCTTTCCACCGTAAGGCTCTGAGATAACATTATCTACTCTCTTCTGATTGAAGAGGTAAATTTACAGCCCACAGCAACCTGATATGATATAGTCTTTGGCTTTTGTTTGATATACAGTGTCAGCAAAAAAAATTGTTGCACACTTTTGATCCGTCTTTGGCGCAGTTAGCTTGTTTCTACATTACATTCAAGCTTTAAAACTTAGTTGAATATTCCTATTTTACAGCCAAATCTGATTTGACTGACATAATTCGGAGTTGGGTACAGCCCTAAATATGAGCCACACTGTTCTTGGCTGTTGTGCTCTTGTAGGATCCAGTTTCCTACAGCAAAGAGCAACATTTTAGGGCCTTTTAAAGCTCTGTATTTTCTCTACTCCTTTTGTAAACAGACTGGAGTATGATGCCTACCGGTCAGACCTGGAGGAACTGAGTCTGGGTCCGAGGGATGCTGTAGCTATGGCCCGCATTGACGCTGCTCAGCAACAGTACCAAGTCCAGAAGGACAAGTATGAACGCCTCCGCTCAGACGTCATCATTAAACTCAAGTTCCTGGAGGAGAATAAGGTTAGGCCTGCATCATCATCAGCCTTCGAAGTGAAAAAGTCATCCGGGTTTGACTCATTGTGTCTTTGTGATAATACACACACACACACACGTTTCCTAAGCTCCCTTGTTTCTCTCCCTCAGGTGAAGGTGATGCATAAGCAGCTCCTCCTCTTCCATAATGCCATCTCGGCGTACTTTGCTGGCAACCAGCAGCAGCTGGAGCAGACGCTGAAGCAGTTCAACATAAAGTTGAGGCCTCCTGGGGCCGACAAGCCCTCCTGGTTAGAGGAGCAGTGAGAGGGTCTGCTAGACCTCCTGCAGCCTCCTTATCGACCACCTCCACCTGTTACCTGTTGAAACCCCCAACTTACAGAGGACCACTACAGAGGGAAACACATACAAACAACTGGGTGGATGAAGATATAAGATGAGCGTGTGGCTGGATGATTGGACAGATGATGGAGGATTGGACAGGTGAAATGCAGGGTATTATTGATGAGTGGGCTAAATGCCGCAGGAAACCAAGTGGCCAGTTTCATGAACAGTCAGGGGGCGTTTAGTGCCTCTTCCTAACTTCCTTTTTTTCACTCTGACCTTCTCTTTGTGCTTTGGTCCCAGAGGAGCTGTTCATCTCTCCCTTCCCTCTCTCCTAATTGACTGTACCCCCTACTATCTCAACACTATTTTGCTGTGTGAGCTTGTGTTAGTCACGTTCATGGCCATTATTGTACTCCTCAAGTGCTCCCAGTGCTCTGAGTTAAACTTCAACCCCACACCATCTCGGTAACAGAGATATATGACAGAAGGAAACATAATACAACTATTAAAACACACTCAGATGTAACCAGATACTACATCAAAACTCTTCCAGACCTTATCACTCTCCTCGTGTGCCTCCTTATATACGAGCTAACGTGCTAAATGAACACGTGGCCTGCAGGAAGAAAGATAAGCTCAGTAAAAGATTTCAGACTACACATTGAGGGGATTTGTGCGGCACACTGGAAAGGAATGTCCAGACATTTTAAATCAATGTACAATTCAAATTAAGTACTGTTTCGCTTTTGAAATAATATTATATGATTGTTTGTAGCTTATAAAAAAGACTGCTGTTTAGTTTTTGCTTAATTTTACCGTCATCTTTTTATTTTGTAATTATTTTAGTTCTAGCTGTACGTCATGTGCTTCAGAGTGAAGGACAGTATACTGTTTGGGCAATTTGTGCTGGTGTTTTAGACTGCAGGTGCTGCAGCGCTTAGTCTGTACTTATCAGAAACGCTACAGATTACAGTTGTAACCTGAAAGCTCAACTCTTATATGCAACGGACATTTAAGGAACACTGCCACAGCTTCCCAAAGTTATACTGGTTGGGGTCTTTACTAATTGTATTTTATCTACCCAAAGAGAATTGAGAGAGATGTTTACTGGACCCTTGTTATGTTTTCACTGATCGGTTCAGTCTCACTGTGGACTGAGCTTTGAGGGACAGTTGGACTCCGAAGAAACGTGGGTATGTCAGTCAGTTAAGATCCAACAAACTTGGATGGATTCACTCCATTATTTAATTGTTTAACGGACTGTATTTAAAAGGAATTCATTACAATTTGTTTGTTTTCACATTGAAATGTGTTTTTGTCTTAAATTTGTTTTGTCTTTTTAAAGTTAACATGGACATGTCATTGACATCTAGGGTCATATCTTTCAGTCTCTGTAAAGCAGGATATATTTGTCTATGGTTACCTTTCTTCACACTGAAGATTATTGTAGCTGTCTAATATTACTAATCCTAATATTTCGACATAAAACCTTGTAAATTAGTAGTTGGGGAACAGGATAACGCTAATGACTCATCACTTGTTTCATCTCCTTTACCGGAAACGTTGTCTTAGCATAATGGTAGTAAACAATCATCAGTTGTTGACAATTAATGAAGAGAAGGTAATACCACGAACTATCGGCATGGTACTACTTATGTAATGTTGAATTTTTATGCATCACTGTATTTATTATGTTCACTGTATGTGTTAACACGGTTGAATCAGCATATTTGTACGGTGAAACTTCTGCTTTGTGCAAATTACTCAGTTAAACGTTTTTTGCAGATGATACACTAACAGGAAATTGATATTCTCCAAAAACTGTTTCTAAACTAACTGATAGAAGGTGGTTTAGTTTCTCAGTGTCACATGAAGATAATCCGGTATGATGAATGTTTTACCATGCTGAATTGAACTCATGATCAGTTAATGGGTTAGTCCTCCAGCTTCTTGTCTCCTCTGTATTTGCATGGCAGGCAGCGATCCAAAGTATACGTGCAGATATGTGTGAATGCACTGATGCTCTACTCTTGGCCTTCTGCACGCCAGCGCGCATGGACTGGCCTAACGCCATGCTCACAGTTGTTGATTTGAATTTTGAAACTGGCTGAAGCAGAATCCAAAATTTGGGTTTCCTCCTATGCTGCACTCTGAAGGACAATTATGAAAGGAAGTGAATTTGATTTTTTTTAAATGAAAAATATCAAAAAGTGATTCTATGATCGTTTGGCTTGTGTGTTCTGAACTCGTATGTGTCAGTGTCAAATGAGTGTATTTTATCTTGGCTGCAAGAGTCACTCAGTAAGACCTCGGCCTCACTTAAAATTGCAGTTTCATTGGTCAGCTCCTGGTCTGATAGACCGTCACACAGCAATATTAACAAAATGTGACTCCTCTTTTCCAAACCTGCCCCTTTAAAATTCCTAACCCCAACACCAAAATGAATGGCAATAGGATGTTTTTGTTCCGTAGTTGTGAAATCTCCAGTAAACTGAAAAAAAAAAGTGACAGACATTTAAAGTCACTCTTACTAGCAGTCTTTAGATTGTCGCCGAGAGAGAACCAAGATTTATAAAATGAGATATTTTATTTGTGTACAATCAATATTTTCTAGGCTGAGCTGGTGTATTGTACTGTATGAATGATTGCACATAATGGTATTTAAGATGATAAATGAAGTCATGTCATGGATTGATGTGATACTCCTGTCTTCATTCCTCACTCAGACCTGAAATGTCCCACCCCACCCTGAGGGAACAGAATTAAAAGTACACATTTTCAAATGCTCTGTGTGTTTTTGTGTTTCCTCTTTCATCTTATTTATATTGCACCGTGTCCCAGTGAGCTTTCTGTTGTATGCAGGCAGTGGCAACCATCTGGATTCAGTCAAATAAAACTTAAATGTAGTGATTATAGTCATAGAAAGACATTTAAAGGTCCTGTGTGTAGGATTTAGGGGCAACCATTGGCAGAAATGTTATATGATATTCATACTGTATTTGCATTAGTTTATAATCACCTGAAATGAGCTGTTTATATCTACATTTGAAGCAGGTCCTCTCCTACAGAATCTGCCATGTTGTTTCTAAAGTAGCCCAGAACAGACAGCTCATCCACCAATTTGAGGATGTGAGAAATCCCCGGCTCCTCCAGTCCGCATGTTGAAGTATCCTTGGACAAGATACTGAACCCCAAATTGCTCCCGACGGCTGTTCCATCAGTGTGTGACAGCATGTGAATGGTTACTTGTGTGGTAGCCTCGGCCACCAGTGTGAATGTGTGTGCAAATGGGTGAATGTGAGTGGTCAGAAGACTAGAAAGGCACTATACAAGTGCAGTCCATTTACCATTTACGAATCAAACACTGGCTGTAGACAGGGCTGTTCATGTTTTCATGTCAGCCACCATAATAGACCTTTTCACAGCAGGAATATTTTGACATGTCACAGTAGAAAAAGCACAGGTTAAAGTGATTATCTTAACAATGACTCAGTTCCAGGAAGTGTCCCAGTGAGCTACTCCAGTGAGCCTGCATGCACAACACCACGGTCTCTGTGGCAGTTATATTACATCCTATTAGATACACCTATGTTTTTCCCACAATGACATGTCAAAACACTTGGCACACAGGAGACATGTCAGTTCTGCAACCTCACCACTAGATATCACTAAAGCCTACACACAGGACCTTTAAGAAGTAATCTTGATTAGTCATCCATCATCATGTAATAAAATGCTCCTGTTTGATTATTGTTACAGCTGGAGAAGTCATGTTTTAACACACAAGGTGCACCACTTGCAACTTCTTTTTTTCATATTATTGTCAGGTTTAGCAGCTTTTTTTTCAGATTGCAGTTGTGTTGTTAAATTTTACATTAATCAGTACCAATCTGACACAAAGTGGACATGGTTCAAAACCTAATAACATTTAATTGTTTTATAATGTTTGTAGTTTGATATTGCAACAAATTTGACCAATTCTAGCAACAGCAACAAGCTAAGACACTGTTAATTAGGAAGTATTTGTTTTAGGATATTGGGACTTTATCATCATCATCTCGTCTGTGGACTTTGGGATTGTTGCAGTATTTCACGCTGGCTAATTGGGTGTGACAGACTGTTCCTCCAGACAAAAACAACAATCCTAGCTTAGAGTATGGAGCAAGGAAAATGCATAGAGTTACAAAATGAACAAATCACAGTTTAATTTTTGCACAGCCTTGTTCAGCCACAGCCTTGTGGCTATTAAAAATAACCATAATTTCCCAATATAAGTACATAATTTAGTTCAAAAACTGCCTCCTGATTAAAGACAATGCTTAGTTTTTTTGTACTTATTACATCCCAATAATCCCCTATAGCAAGGAGAAATAAAAAATGCATAGCAAACAAAAGTTCCGGTCTCAGGAGGATATATGTCAACGTATCTTTCTGCCTTAAACAGACCTATAGCAAAAAGCTGGCGTGATAGTTTTAGTGTTTTCATATACTCATAATAGTCAGATTTATCTGCTTTCTTTAGAGTTTTGAACTAGAATTTGGAAACCAAAGATCAGAAGTGCTATAACAAGCCCAGTGGAGGAAATTTTATTTATTTATGTGTAATTATTTTTTGTTAATATTAGAGGAGGTTTGACCCTTGTTGTTCAACTGGAGGCGGTTGCCCATCTCTTTAGGCCTACCTCGCCCCAAAAGGGCGTTTCCATACCTGGAAACTAAATTGAATTTGATTGGTTGAGGCGCGCCCTGCACCTGTGACTGCTGTGTGTGAGACAGACTGACTGTGGTAACCTGTATGAGGGAGCACGAGGCAAGATAGTGAGTGGGGATTTATTTGACAGCTTCACTTTAAGAAGTACGGTGAGTAAAATTCATCTGTAAGGGTGCTTTGTTGAAAATGCAAAGAAATGTCACGTTTTATGATGTATTCTGGAGGATTTGTTAAATTATGAACATGTTCTGTAAGGATGTGTGAGTGACAGCGAATCTCCCTTAGGAAATTGTCAAATTTATGATGCCCTGTTTGTCGAAAGTACATAGACGTGTTTTAACAACACTTTCGGATTCGCTTTCCTTAACTTTAATATTCGGCATACACATATTCCACAAAATAGGATATGTTTTAGTAAAAAATTGAATTAATCATAATTGGTTGGCCTATTATTTTGAACAGCTTCCCTCCTCGGGGATGAGAAGCGAACGGGCAGCAAACCGGTGTAAAACCAAAATTTAAAGTAAAAAGTTCATGTAACTATATTGCTTGGTGGATGACATGCATGCCGAATACGCCACTGGGTTCTGTTTAGTAATATTAGGTATGATTTATGTTATGTGAGGCATTTACCTTTGCTGTGAAGAAGGAAGCATTAAAAAGTGAGATTTCCCCAATGATGTTTGGTGTAGTAATTGCCTGCGGAAGAGCCACAATCAAGGGAGGCCATCATATTTATGGTGAAAGTGTTGTGATATTGTATGGTTCAAGGAAGAGAAGTAGAAGGTAAATCAATAATGAAAGTGTCTTTCTGTGAGAGAGGAAGTGGTGGTTCAATGTTGTTGACAAGCTATTGTACTGTGTCTGACTTTAAGTAGCCTGTAACCATTTGATAGTAAAAATAACAGGAACTAAATAAAAAGAAACTTGTAAAGGCAGTTTTTTTTATTATTATTAAATATTTGAATTGTTGGACTAATGCACATTTTTTTGTATAAAATACTGCAGTTCTTATGAGTTCATATTTCTGTATCTCCTCAGATCTGAGCGGCTAACAGCAGGACACTTCCTCCTTCCATCATCTTTGGACCTGAGAGATACAGATGGAGGGAGTGCTGATTTTAAAATCTGCCTCTCCCCCCAGCTGTTCCTCTCAAAACTCTCCTCCTCTTTCACCAGATGTTCAAGAAGGTTCAGATCTCCAGTTGTCCTCTGCTGTGCATCCCCCCATGTGTGTTACAGCTGCACCACCACCTCCTCCTCCTCCTCTACCCCTTCCTCCTCCTCCCCCTCCTCTTCTTCCTCCTCCCCCTCCTTTTGGCACTCGTAATGTCCAGCGACGTTCCATGAAAAAGCTCAACTGGGACACGATTCCCAGCCAGCGTGTCCTTGGCAAACTCAATGTCTGGACGTCTAAGCGGCCTCAGAGAGACCTCGTGCTGGACATTCGAAGCATAGAGGAGTTGTTCAGTCACGTGGACAAACGGGCCTCGCTGCACAACTCAAGGGTCATGGGTCTGAAGACGAGTGATGGTGTGGACCTCTTTCCACAGGTAAATAGCAAGGCCATGTTTTAAATTTTGCTGGACATAACTGAAGGTAATTTCCAGTAACTGATGCAGACCATCCAAAGCTTTTATTGGCAGGTAAACACATGCAGAATGCACAAGCTAGGGAAGTGATGAACACACAAACAGGAACTGGTTTTTAAAAGTTCCACACTAATATTGTCATCAATGAGGAACTGCTAAATTAAAACCCACGTTAGGGAGTGTTTTTGCTTCCTCAAACATTATGTGGAATACAGTGTTGATTATAGATTTGTCTTCTTTTTGTCTTTTTTTTTTTTTTTTACTTTAGGTCACAATCCTTGACTCTAAAAAGAGCATGAATATTGGCATCTTTCTGAGACAATTCAAGAGGTAAGGACTGTTTGAATGAGAGAATGTGAGTGAGAATGATGGTCTTATAAAAGAAAAAGAGTAAGGTCAAGTTAAAGAACCCACAGAGTGCAACCACAACAATAACTACAGGGGCTTTAACAGGAACAACTGCAGTAAGCAGTAGTCAGAGCAGGCTGCTTTCATGTCAAACACAGAGCAGCAAATACAGATCTTGACACTGTGGTCACTTCCACTGTGCTAATCATTACCCAACCAGCAGGCTCTTTATCTGAGCAGACCATATTCAAATACATGGAAATGCTCTGTTAAATGTCATTTGAGAGCATTTAGTCACAACATAGAGAAAAGTTATGACTCACTTTATTTATACTTGCATGATAGGAGAACACAGTGCTGACCCAGTGGGTGAGGCCGAGCAGAGAAAAGGGAAAGGGAGGATACACTCAGCAGCCATGTTGGATAACCACTGTAATGTAACTGCATGTGTAATTTTTTCCATGTAGTTGTTTCCTTATAAAATACAGCATCTGGTGTAGTAACAGGGACACGATTGCTTGTTGAGTCCGCATGGGCGGATCATGTGACAGTGGGCTCCTGGGCGTCACCACCTCTCCTGCACAGAAGCAAGACACACAGACTTTGTGGTTTTGCCTCTTTATGTTGATGTTTGCATCTCTTTGTAGTCAGTATGCACGTTTTTTGGTTTTGTGTCTCTCTTTGGGTTGTGTGTCTCTGCAGTTCCTTTGCATCTCTTTGTCTTCATCTTGAGTCTTTTTCTGGTCAGTAAATATTAACAGTAGTAATGTGAGTGACATTTTGCAGTACCTGTGCCAAGGCCTGTGCCCAGTGGGTCTGTTCGGTAATCCATCCGTGACTAATATGGCCGATTGCGTTCGTTGGGGCCCTCGGGGCAGTGATGGACGAGTGTTTCCATTACACCACCCTTTAGTTTTGTCTCTTAGATCATGGATGGATCATTTCAATTTAGAGGGTCAGGCACCCAGGGTCTAATGTTTTTGGAAGTGGAAAATACAGATTTTGTGAGTTGTGATCTGACTGTGACAGGTGAATTTTAGCATGACCACTGCTTGCACTATGTGATGTATGCAGGTATGTAGGGCTGGTGTCAGAGTGAAGTCAGAGGCTGTTAAAGAAGAAACTCTTCCCATTCTAGCATGTTTTAACTGGTATGATTGTTGATGCTGCTGTTGCTAAGACAACGAGATTGTGTTCCGTGTTTCTCCGAGCCTTGAACTACCACAACCTCCGCAATTAGTTTGCTTCTTCACCGTCCACTATTTCTGCTACTGGGGATAATAACAGCAAAGAACTTTTATTGACACTCTTTGGTAGTAAGCTACTGGGGGAAACAAAAGCGCTCTTTTCTTCCTGTTTTGGTTGCACAATGGTTGCCGCACTTCCTTTGTGCCTTAAATCAAGCCTTCAGCGGCAGACGGAATTGCACAGTGAAAGCAAGGCTTGCAGAGAACCAATTTAAATGCTGATGGTGTCTTGATTCTATAGCCATTACATTGTGCAATCAACACTTACTCTGTAATGATAAGTTAAAGCCAAAAAGTTTTCTATTTCCACTTAAAATAGGAAAAAAATCTGCTGTTTCTTCCTTTTATATACATTTATATGAACCTGGGAAATGACACATTATGATGAAATTAGATGTCATGCTTTTCATGAAAGTGATAGCGAAACTAAAACATTTAAATGTGGTGTAAATAGCTTTTTTATTAATGCATGAAACCTATGTAAAATCATATTTAGCTCCCTTGATATTGGTGCTTGATAAATAACAAATAACATATTTCCATTTTTACCACAAAAAACATTGTGCTTTTTAGGATTGATGTTCAAATTGCTTCAAATTTATTTTGTTTTTGACATCCAAATTTAATATATAAAACATTTTGGGCTACACATGTAAAGAGTTTTTATAGTCTCTTCAGCACTGGAGCCAGTTTTTGTTGTCTGAACCTCCTCAACATGATATCACTTTTAGTCCAGCCCTCACTTTGAATACCAAACACACTTTAAATGTGTGTCAACAGCTAAACACTGCTATGATGTCTGCTTTATCATGTGTGTCAAATTCAAATTGCATCTGCTTCTTGTTTGACAGTGACAAAACAGCACTTGATGATGCTTTTTATAGGCATTTGCGGGATGGACATTGAAAAAAAATCCAGTGTTAACTTGTTTATATCTAAAGTTTGACGTTGTGTTATGACTTAATGTCCTGCTAGCAGAGATATAGGTGACTTTGTAGTCATGGTGGCATCTGGTTTATAACTGGTGGCAGCAAAGGTCAGCTGCAACACCCAGGTACTGAAAGTTGGCTCCCATCTGCTGACCAACATGTTTTTAAATGAGCTGCTACATTAATATTATTTTCATGAAGGCCATGTTGGTCATTGTTTGTCTTCAGGGTTTGACTTTGTGACTGCTGTGCAGTCAGATCAGGCAGCAATCTGCAACAGAAATGTAACACTACAGCAAAATAAAGTAGACAAAATAAAGCACAGAGTGACGCCCATGTGATGGCTAACCTAACTGAAGCAGGTCTTATGTCTCTGTAATTTGCTTGTAGCCGGACTTATCATGTTTGATAAGTCCTGTTGGTTATGGCAGGACTAAAGGTGGCACAAGAACGTCTTTATTACTGTTGTCTTTTGTCTCCCTCTGCAGGCCAGTGGCAGAAATTGTGCATGACATCCGTCAAGGGAACTGGCTCAGATTTGGAACAGGCAAACTTAAAGAGCTTTGTAAACTGGTGCCAGAAGAAAGTGAGGTAACACCAGCTCCACTCTTCTCATCTTTCCACTTATACACATAAGATAAGCTTCATGAACATTTAAGTGTCATGGAAGACGATCTTTTTTAAGGACACTTGAGCACTTGATTCCCTTTTTTTCTCCAATTTAACCTTGTAAAATATATATACATATTTAATCAAAGTTGTGTGTATGCACAGGTGAAGCAGCTGCTGTCATTCAGTGGAAACCTTTCTGTGTTACCTGAGGCTGACCAGTTTATGGTGCAGCTTGTCAAAGTGCCAGGGTGAGTCTGGATTTTTCCAAAAGGGCTCAAATCATGTGTATTCACTAACAACACATGTGCTCATGTTTTTGGCCTCATGCAGATATCTATTGGCTTAATAACTGGTAATAAAATTGATCATGCAGTCAGGTTTTGTTGATGTGTCTCGCCTTCAGCTACGAGGAACGCCTAAAAACGATGGTGCTGAGGGAGGAATTCTTTCCTCTTATGGAGGAGGTGAAGAACTCTGTTGCTGTCATGACCAAAGCAGCTAATGGTAACATTTCACACACATCTACTGCTAGCTCACCTAGCACCACTGAGCTAATTTATGTTAGCCCTCCTGCACAGTGATAGGGTGTAGTTTGGTAGAGTAGTTTGGTTCCTATGTGGAACTACTCACAACAAGGTCTGAGGACTACCATGAGTAACGAGGTCAAGATTTCTTGAAAGGGACATATTTTTTTGGGCTTTTAGCTCCATTATATTCAAAGGAAGGCAGACATATTTGCGGCTGATATCTCCAGCACTTGGCAACTCATGCCAGAACAATCTAGATTGATAAATCGCACTACAGGTACAAGGGAAAATGTGTATATTTGATTTTGGGATGAACTGTCCCTTTAAGGTTCTTTGTCTCCATCTGTTTTGCTTCTGTCTCCGTAGAGCTGTTGGACTGCGATGACCTCCACTCGGTCATTCGACTGGTATTAAAAGCCGGGAATTACATGAACGCTGTTGGTATTTTTCTTTTAAGACTTATATTTTTTAATACTTATTCTTTAATGTATTCTATCAAATGCATTTAAGCTGCGCTTTTTGCTTCTTACTCAGCATTTATCATACTGATGAATGGACCATTCGCATAATTTATTATTCAGGGTGGTTACAGTGCCAATGCCATTGGCTTCAGGATGACCTCTCTGCTCAACCTAGCAGACACCAAAGCCAACAAGCCTGGCATGAATCTCATGCACTATGTTGCCAAGGTGAGGAGGAGCACTAGGATGGATGGATGGATGAAGAGAATTCTGTCAAACCATAAAAAACCCTGCTATCATGCTTTGTCCCTAAACAGTTATGTAACTGATACATTCTCCTGCTCCGTCTCTTTACTCACTGTTGCCCTCCGTCCTTTCTTTTCCACCCACAGCAAGCAGAGGACATCGATGCAGAGCTACTGACTTTCCCCACCCAGCTTGAAAACATTGGGATGGGATCAAGGTGGGCATCACTGGTATCTATTGGTGATTTAACTGAACATATTTTTTTCATCAACAGTCAAATCAATTTCAATCTGATACTAAAGCTGGCTGGTTCGATACATAATTTTGTATCACCTGGAATACGTCATGTGATTCAATTTAACACAGAATCTGTAAAGAGGACATCATCACAGACTTTGAGAGGGAAGTCAAGAGGATCAAGGAAGTGAAACTGTACAGCAGTAGGCAGCCTGGTCTCTTACAACAAATGGAGACATTCCTCATGGTAAAGTTTCCCTCTGTTGTTTAGGCTTTTATTGTGCAAAACTGAGTTTGTGAATGCTTCAGTCAGTCGACAGTCTGGATCCCCCTGCTGTATACCTGTTGATGTCTTTCATTTCTCAGAGGGCTGAGGCGAAGGTGGCCGAAGTGGAGTCCTCTCTTCAGGAGCTAAAGGCTGTGAGCGATGCTGTTGCTGAGTACTACTGTGAGGACCCAGCTACCTTTAAACTCGAGGAGTGCTGCTCCATCTTTCATTCATTCTGCAAGCGGTTTGACACAGCTGTTCAGGTAAGAATAGTAAAAATGTACAATAATACTTAAATGTGCTATGGAAAAAAATACTGTTGCTTTGTATTTAAAGGTATACTTCACCCCCTGAAGGATCATTTGTGTATCAGTAATTCACGCCGTTTAACCTTGAATTTGTAAAGAAAACATTGTTTTTCTCGCATGTCTCCATGTTGAACAAAGAATCCAAAAACGGAGAAAGTTCTTTGTGAATTAAAGTAATTGGGGGCCACTTGTAGCAACAGCAAAACTATATCAAATCATGTGTTTACAAACTCACCCACCTTGTGCTGTATAGTCCAAGTCTCCTTAATCCAGTTGTATGCTCAGTACTTCCCAAACACATGCATTTAAAACTTACCTATTTGATACACTTTCACGAAAACAGTGTCATGCATGGATGAGTAGCGCACCTGTGCCATTTTCATTTAAGTGTTTGGGATGTACTGAGCATACAACTGGATAAATTAGACTTAATATTATACTGCAGGAGTTGTATGAGAGTTTGTAAATGGATGTTTTGTTATAGTTTTACTGTTGTTAAACGTGGCTCCCTATTATTTCACCATATTTGGATTCTTTGTTTATCAGCGTTAAGTATTCCTTTAAGGTAACTTTAAAGGAGCCTTTTGTTGGTGAACGTTGAATACTTTTCAGTTTTTACAAGCGTTGTCCTCCTGTTCCCTTGTATCATTACTTTACATTGTATTGTTTCTAACTTAAATATATTCTCACTTGACACGGCTGTAGGAGAACCGAGAGCGAGAGGAAGCAGAGCAGAGGCGCAAGCGAAAGGAGAGCATGCGTATTGCAGCCAAACGCCGCTCTACAGTGTCCCGTCCAGGATCAGAGCCTGATCAGGACTCCTCCAGCTTGGAGTCGTTCTTACACAGCTTCCTCTCCACCGTTCCAGAGGGTATAAGCAGATGTAGAAAGAATACACTGCCTGCAATCGCAGGATCCCCATCTGAGCGCAGCTCTCAGACTCTTCCATCAGTAGAAAAAAATGAGGCTACGCCCCAAACTAGACAAGAGACACCTGAGAAGAAACAACCCAAACTACAGAAAGAAGACAAGGAGAAGGCAGAACCAGAAAACAAAGAAGAAGCTGAGAAGATGCGTGAGATAACTCGAAAGGTGCTTGACTACCAAAACAGCAAAAGCAGCGTTGATGGGGACAGAGTGTCAGGCACTCCTCCTCGGTCTGAGAGAGCACAAGACACACCTGCGACCCCAAGTACCCCTCGCCCTACAACCAGAGACTTCTTATTTACCAACAATGGAGATGTGGGCTCCCCATGGACTATCCTGAGCCCCTTTACTTGCTCCCCAAGAAACACCTCCTATCGAAACCGGCAAGCACACCTACGCAGACTGTCCTCAATGCCAGCTGGAGATGATGTTGATGATGGAGTCTGGGAGAGTGACAGAGGCAATTATCTCCCCAATTCTTCCAATCGGGACAATCAGACAACTTCATCTGGGGGTTCTGCGTCCCTTCCTGAATGCCACAGTCAGAGAGCTGTGTCGCAGGGTCCAATTCTCAGGTCTGCTTCCTTGGACGAAACCAGACGATCTCCAGCATTCCGGCTGGGAAACTTGTTCCAGAGAGGCACGTCTCAAAGGTCATACTCCTCTGGATCAACAACAGAAAGCATGAAAGAGGAAGGAGCAGGAGTCAGTTCATTGCTTGGCAGGAAGGCAGGGAATCAGGTCGAGGGTCAAGTGAGCACCTCTGGGTTCATATCCTTCTTCAGACGCATCGGAGGCAGAAATAAAACTGGTGATGTGGAGGAACAAAACTTCAAAGGATTCAATACTTGATTTCAAGTTTTATCTAGAGACAAAGTACAAACTTTGTCATTTTTTGTGTGTGTTTGTCTATTTTTATTATGGTTTTACCCTTCAGTAGACCCAAAGTAAAGGGGCACTTGCTTTGAACTGTGAAGGTTTTGATTTTGTGGGAGTCAAACCACATTCAGAAATCTTTTTTTTTGTCTTTTTTTGTCTTTTTCTGTGCAATAAATGGTGTCAATCTACCTTTAAAATTTTACTTGTATATGGATTATGAACTCAACACTTATTGTTTACCGCTATTCAGGTTGAAAGTCTCCTGTTTCACCCTTTTTATGAAATCTTTGACAGTCTGCCTGGCGCTAATGTCTCCTTAGTGACGCCTGCTCAGTTTCCAGTACTTGCCTTTCACTTCATCTATTATTTCTTCTCTCTGTCAGTCTGGCTGGGAGGCAGGCGTTCAGGTAGCAGAGGAGCATTTTAACTTTTGGGCTTTTAACACGTGTAGGATGCGAACAATCCTGAACACAAAAGCGACCAGATTGGAAATTCAGACTACAGATATATTCATTTAAATGTCAGACTCCTAGCTGATGCTGTCATCACAACCGACAAGAAAATCTGAATAGGACACATTGTTGCTGCTGAACCCACGCTGGTATCCAGATGATCTGTCCTTCCACCACTGTGCCACCCTGGTGTCTCTGCTCAGCAGTGGCTGAGTTTTTTGGACAGAACGAGAAGAAAGAGACATTCAGCTGTGTTACTTGGGCAACAGGGTTTGTTTACAGCCATTTCATTTGAGCTCTCTCAGTGTAATAATACTCTCTTGAACAAACTGCTCAATACAGGCTCCTTTCTGACTGTTCTGTTGTCCTCCCACGTCCATCCCTCCCACTGGCAATCGCTGAATGGGGACATTTTCAGTCGCCTAGCACTTCAAATCAAGGGGCACAATGAACGGAATAAAACAGGAAATATATGGGCAGTTTTTGTGAAAATTAAAGTCTTTTGTCTTGGCTACAAGCATAAACAAGGTCTCCTTCAAGGTTAGAGATCTTTGTAAGTCAAATAAAAGCTTGGCCTTGAATGCAAGCAGAGATAACAGTCTGGTACTTGGAGCTCAGAGCTACGTCAGCAGCGACTGACCTGCTTGGTGTCAAATGAGAGCCCCAGAGTACAATCAGGCCATTGTGATAAAATGCTGAGTGCTTTTAAGAATCATCTCATGTGAGTCAACTCCTGAGGACTCGAGGTGACCTGTTGGCTCTCACTGGGGCTATGCTAATCAACTGTGCGTTCAGAGTGTGTGTGTGTGTGTGTGTGTGTGTGTGTTGCAGTGAAAGATGAGAAACATCAATAGAGAAGAGAAAGGAGGTAGGGTGGGGGGAAACTTGGACCGAGTGAGAGAGGGAGGGAGACTTGCAAGTTGTATTGTGAGGAAGCATTTAAGCAGAGACGAGCATGTGAAGGGACAGAGAAAGCCAGTATCTTAAAGACAGAGAGCACAAAAGGGAAATGCACAGGAGCAAGAACTAAGGTCAACAGGACTTACAGAGGAAAGGAAAAGCCTGTATAGTGACAATCCTGGACCCTTTTAAATGTGGGAACTGGCAGCTGGACCGAAAAGGTACAATAACGCTGAACATGTTTTGAGAATGCCTAACAGATCAGCTGATATGTTGTCAAGTGAACGCTTTGCTCTAAGTGAAATATCTCCATGTTTTTATTCTGTGTAAGCCTAAAGCAGTAAGCACTGAAACAAATTGGCTTGCAGGAAGCGTTTTGTTTAAAGAAATTCTATTCCCTGCTCTTTGGTAACATGACAGAAGATCACACTGTGTGGAAACTTAATCCACCATAGCAGCAGCTATGGGCATTAGACTGTTTACAAGTGTAATCTGATTTGAGGTTGGAAAGGAAAACCATGAAGAATTCACTCGTGATGCGCTGAGATGTGTTCCCAGAGTTGCATATTAAATCACATTTTGGGTTTGTTGATGACACTACATTAAAGTGTATTCTGTGACTGCTGTACGGAACAAAGTGCACTTTTAAAGCATCACGTCCAGCCTTTGGAAATAGAGGCTACTTTATATTTTTGATTTACAATGATATCGTAAACACCTGTGCATCCTATTATGTTGTATGCATTTCTAAAAGTTACTGTTGATACTGTTGATTAAACGTACATTGATAAAGCATGGGGGGAAAGTAAAACCTGAAACAAAAAATCAGGTTTGTGAAAATGTAACTTCAAGTGATTGGTGTGGAGTAGATTTAGGCCCAATCACCGAAACTGAGTATGTACTTCGAGAGATCAAGCAGCAAACCACAGTTTTGGAGAAGAAATTCTGCATCAGCTGATACTATTGTTACATATCAAGCCATCTTTCATTTCAGTAATTCAATCAAAGAATTGACCCCGACGTGATTTGAACACGCAACCTTCTGATCTGGAGTCAGACGCGCTACCGTTGCGCCACGAGGTCTTGTGATGAAGCGTGAGAACAGCTGATGATCTCGTCTTGGTGGCATCTATCCTATCCACTCCGGTGCGTCGTTTTGGATTTTTGCGCAAACGTCTTTGTCGTCACTGCCTTAAGTTTGTGCACACAAGCACACACTTAAGAGTGTGCGTCCTAGATACTGCGTAAAGTGTAATTATTAGACCGAAAGTGTTTCTCTCGCTGCTATCCGATTTGACTTTTACGCACACGCTTCACTGAGTTTACGCCTTAGTTTCAGACAAAAGTGGAGCAAAAAGTGACATCACAGCACTACTCTTTCATTTGTATCTCCGTGGTAATTTAAGACTACGTGTCCTTATAGCTCCATGCAGTAAAATGTTTGGATGCTGTAGGTGATGTGGTCCCGAGTCAGTCACTAGATGGAGCAATTCAACAGAGGTTTGTTAGTTTCTGATTTATTTATTTATTTATTTTTGGTACATCCACACACACATCCAACACAGAGCTCTGAAGGTCCTCCACAACACAGTGAGTACTTAAATGACGTGAAAATTTATTCAATTTTGATTAAATTAATGCATCTTATAGAAGAATACATGTGACATACACTGCTCAAACAATGAGGTGAACACTTTATTGTCACAGTATAACACCAAGTCAGTTAAACTTCAGGGATATCAATCTGTCCATTTAGGAAGCACAAGTGATTGTGAATTAATTTCACCTGCTTTGGTGCAAATGAAAGTGACAACAGGTGCAATGGAGAGGCAAAAGCAAAACAGCCCCCAGAAAGGAAATGGTTTCACATGTGGTGTCCACAGACAGTTGCTCTCTCCTTATCCTTCCTGACTGACTCTTTTCTAGTTTTGTGTTCTGCTAGTGTCCTTGTCACTACTTGTAGCATGAGGCGGTACCTGCAGCCCAATCACATAGCACAGGTAGCACAGCTCCTCCAGGATGGCACTTCCATATGTGACTGTCCAAGAGCTCACTGATGCCCTCATCCAGGTCTGGGAGTAGGACACCGTCCACCGACTCATCAGGAGCATGCCTAGATGTGATCGAGAGTGCATACAGGCACATGGGGGCCAAACACAATACTGAATCACATTATGAGTTGCTGTGATTAAATTCATGCAAGTTGGACCAGTCTGTGATTTCAATTTTTTACTTAGATTTTTGGTGTGATTTTGAATCCAGCGCTTAATGGGTTGATGATTTTGGTTTTCATTTACCGTTGTTACATCATTTTGTGCTCAACAGATTATACAGTGTACATCAGTAAAGCTTTTCAACTTGAATAATTTGTTCATCAAGATCTGATGTGTGATTCAAGTGTTCCCTTTTTTTTGAGCAGTGTAGTTGTACACATTCATGGTCAAACTACACAATCAAAGAAGAAATGGGTGTAAATTAATTTGTGGTAACATTTAAAAACAAAACCCAACCTTGTAGTGTTAAAAAATATGTACTTTTTATAATTCTGGTGCTTTCAGGTCTGTCTGTTAATCCCAGCTGTTTTCTGCACAGGAAGTGAGGAGGAGCATCTGGAGAATCTAGGACATTTAGCAGCTAACCTTCATTAGTGACCAGCGAGTTCACAGCAGAATGGATGGGTAAGTGTGCACACAAGATGTAAAATTTGTGGGGGTTTTATCACACATTTTGCATTGTCTGTTGTTTGACTCTGGCCATATGAAAAAGTAATGTCACCAAGCTGAGGCTGAGTGCCTTCCATAACTTACATTATTCTTCAGTCCTGTCACAGGGTTTGTTGTCATCAATGAAACTGTAATTACATTCATCAGTGACCTTAAAATAGGGTGCTGATATTAATGTCCTTCCTGCACCAGCTGTAGCCGCTCTGATTAGGATGCATGCTGTTTTCTGTCTACACTGATGAGATGGGCTTAAACGTCAGGGACTTGGAGCTGCGCAGGGCGCATTGATTAGCTGGGTAAATGTCACATTGTTGCCAGCAAGATGAACGGATGGCGATGGCTGTCAATATTCATGTCTTTTCCATTCAGTAGTTGCTTTTATTACACCAAAGCTAGATTTCATTTCACTTAATCAAAATAAATTGCAGGTAATCTGGACTGAGAGATGGAAGTATGAGCTCTGCAGGTCTCTCTTAGACTTTCTCCTTAGCAGGAAGACGCCTAATTATGTTTACAGAGGTCAGACTGTGATGTTTGTGCTTTATCATCTAGGGGTTGGTTTGGTTAAGTCAGTTGTTTAAGGTCACAGGAGCTTAGCAGCAGTGTGAGTTTAATTAAGCAGAAAGACGTGTGTGCCTCTCAGTTTGCATTTGTTTTGCAACAACACAACCAAGACCAGATTTAGCAAGAAAACGGTGTTGCACTGATGTGTATTTATTTAGTTTGCAACCACAATCTGTGTGTATCTAGCGCCTAATTTTAAATGAGTCATAACTCTTATTTTTGCTGTCTGGAAACAGAATAATACACCCCTCACACACCTCACTACTGGCAGCCAAAGCTTTATTGCTGCCTGATTCTCAGGCTACTCTCCCACAGCTAATACCCATCTGACCACATTCACAGGGGTTTAGCTGGATTGTGAAACCCATCTTAAACATGATCTACCATTTAGCTAGACGTCCACTCTCGTACAGCTAATGAGATTATATATGAATAAGATTTATGAGTGGAGATTTTGGGACAGAAAGAACACTTATACTGACACTGTATTTGAAACCATTTTACTCTTAAAGAACAGCAGGCTCCGCCCTCTACTTTACTCGATAGGTAATACTCTCCTCAATCACGAAAAACGCTTTCGCCAGAGACTGTTGATAAAACCAAGAGCTCATTTAAGATTTATTTCCTGTAACTGCGTCACGTAGGTTTCACCACTGCCCTGCCTCTTTAGGAGACTAGGTGCGGCCCTGAGTCTGTTCATTTCAATGGGAAAAGTGAAAGTAAGAAGAGATTATGACCGTTTCTTTCACCCTGTAGTCACTGAAGTAAATATTGGACCCATTTTCTACAAGCCCCAACCCTTCTAAACAGTCTGACACTGTAATGACATTTTCCTTAGACAGACAGACGTCTCTGTTTTAGCAACATACACTTGCAAGATCTGGCAACAGCTGACATCATCTTACACTCAGGTGATATCAGACATTAAACTAGCAGATTAAAAACAAATGAAATTTAAATTTGTACTGTATATAGTGTTGTATTATTTTGAATCTGATTTCATCCATCCACACAACACTGACAACACTTCCAAACGAGATGTAGGTATGCTGGGGAGAGACGACCACGCCCACTTAGGAGACCTGAAGTGTATGCCATTTTGTATCATTGGTGCAACTTATAAAGCGGTATCTTTTGTTATAGAGTATCTTTGCTTTCGCCCACTGAAATTTGCATAAACGTTGCCAGCTAATCAGGATGTGCCTACCCAAATACGTGGGTACAGCACAGTATATAAAGGAGTACCACAATGCTGTCTGTCATCCTTTTTCTCCTCAGCGACAGTGACTTGCTCACTGGTCAGGATCAGTGTGGCTGGGTCAATGTTATGGCATGACAGGGCATTCATTCATTGGGCTCCACCCACTGCACCTATAGAGTCCAGTAGAGGGTGAAGCCTGTGTGAGATAGAATGTAGATTACAGTATTGTAACTGTAGTTCTATTAGCACAGGCAGAGCCCACGACCTAGGGGCCCTGTCACTCCCATGCCACGTCTGAAAAGGGTATAAGATGACAGACGTCAAAGTACTCCCTTATATACTGTGTGATCCGCACTTATATGAGTAGGCATGTCCCGATTCCTGGCTACGTTAATGTGGGTGAATGTGTGCTCATGATTGGAGGAGAGCATTACCCATACTGTAAATGATCTTTTTCACATTACTGCTGAACATTATTTTTCTACCAGTTTTAAATATCTAGCTACCTAGATTAACGAATGAGTGCAACGACATGCAGTTGATTCTCAAATCCTGGTCCTGAATGTTGTCAAATCACTGAGCTAAATGTTCTCTATGTTCAATTCCTTACCTCTGGAGTCTGCCATACTGTCTATTTATTGGTGAGTACACTGAGCATAATATATTTATAGTGACACAACCGTATTTATAAATCACATAGAGACAAGATGATGATGTACGCTTTTCACACAATATCTTAAATAATTGACATTTATGTCTATAGATCATAAATAAATGTTGAAAAACGTTGGTAAAACGGTTTCTATTTTCATAATATCCTGACATAAAGTGAAAGCAATGTCTGCCAGGAAGTTAATCTGAGAATGGTATGCTTTGGAAAATGGTCAGCAGGGCCTCCAGTGTAGTATAAATGTATTGATTAAACCACACATCACCTTTACTTCACCTTTTCTGCTCCATTATAAAACTGTCCACACAGTCCACATTCATATGCAGACCATGCACACTTTACACAGGCTGTAATTGCAATGAAGACGCATGTGATGATTGGTCTGTAGACTAACAGTTGTAGAACGTGTTAAATTAATATGTAATGGCTCAATCGGTGTGCTACAGACATACATGTTTAAATATATTAGATGATACTATTTTTGTGGTGAATAATCCTCCTGCTGTATTTGGTCTATTTCTCTTCTGTCAGAAAATAGTTGTCTGCGTGCTGAGTCAAAAGCTCGTCTATACCTGGAGGGTTTTCTAAACCTGTGCACAGAAACAAGCTTTTATGATTTGCTGGCCAGGGATGAGAAGCTAACTGGACTGTTTCAGAGAGAGAGAGAGAGGGAGAGAGCAGCCATCTGCGTGTTCTGCTGCACTGGATGCAGTCTCCATGGCAACATGGTGCTCCCGCAGCAAAATCCTGGGAAGACGGTTTGGTCCCCACCCCCTTGCGCATGCACATAGGCACACTTGGAAGGAGGATGGTGCTCATGCCTCCGCTGTCCATACACACAGATTTTACAAACCCCACTCTCACAATATTCCTGTCCATACACTTCACTGTTACATCCCATCTTAACAACTATATTTCTCCTACTGCCCTTAGCTCTAAATGATCAAATCTAAACTGGTTATCCTTGGGAGTAAGTTGAACCCTGTGTCCCTAAACACCCATTTACTTTCTTAATTTATTCACCCACTTCTTCTCTGTCTCTTTTTACACAACTCCATCAGCCATTGACTCCCTTTTAGGCTGAGTTCCACATTTTTCTGCACAGCCGTCAATTATTATAGTTCCCAGCAGAATTTGGTCATTTATCCTCCTACCCTGCACCTACACTGTGTGTGTGTGAGGAGGAAAGAAAGAGTGATAGACTGATTTGGGTTTATCACACCGACTGTCGTTCTCTCACACAAAGCATCACCAGTTTTCTGTTTGATAGTTTGGGCTTTTCTCATTCTCCCTACACATGCAATCAAAAAAATGGGGGGAGAGGCAGGAGAGGTAAAGGAGAGTGAGGACAGGAATTAAAAAAATTCAGTCTCTTTGTTGCCATCTCTCCTTCACTCTGCTCATCTCTAACACCATTGGTCAATCCAGCCCCCTCCCATTTTCACTCCAGCCAGTCAGCTCGTACAATCTCTCTGCATCTCTTGCCTCCGAAGAGCTTCTCTCTGTCTCTCTCCCTCAGTCTCTTTCCCTCCCGCTAGCACACACGTACATGCGTTAACGCCAGATCCTGATCACACTCATACACACACATACACACCCTTTTCAAGTCTCCCTCCCTTGACTCTCTGTGTGAGGTGCTTTCTGCTTTGGCGATGTCGGGTTTTGTGGACGGATATTGCTCCCTGTGGAGGAGAGCACGCTGAAACTTCCTTGTACCTCTCCTTCATCTGTCAGGAACCTGCTGTAAGTAAATCTCTCTCTTTCCGACACTGGCTCTTTCATGCCATCCCCACTGTGTGCCATTCCTTCATCCTCCACTATTTCCATCACACAACCTTCTCCCCTTGGCAGAGGGTGCAAGCCTTTTCCTCCTCTCACGTCTCCCTCTCTCTACTTCATCCCTCTCTCCTGTTTCCCTCCCCTCCCTCCCACTGGTGGACGCATACACCCAATGTTGTCTGTATGCAAACTAATGCCGCAGGCCATTTGCTGGCCTGTGATGGGTTTGCTCTGTGCAGTATAACCTGAAAATATCTCCTGCTTGTGTTTTTGAGACACCCTCTGTGAGGCTGACCTGACTGTGACTATAGATGAGTGGGGAGATAGGCTGCAGTTATCTGTGCTGGATAGGTGGTTTGGTGTTATGCTGATGTGATAGCAGACAGGGGGGCACTCTAAGTAATGATGTGTGGTTTGATGCAGCATGTTTTTAAAAAAATCTTCGAGTGTTTGCACTCAGCATGTAATAGGAGCTTGTTTTTCGTGAAGAAATCAGCATTGCTTTCAGGGAGCACATTTTTTAGTGCAATTTGAAATATAACACTTTATCCCACATGGTGCATTTTTTCCTACAATATGTCACCCGTAGGAAAAAAAAAAACTCTGGAAACTCCTTGGATAGTATCAATAATTCATTGACAGAAGGCTTAAAGCAGATTTACTCAGTAAAGTTTGCCTTTACTCAGACAGAAAAATGGGTTTAAACTTCATCCTCCACATGCTGGTCTCATGATGTAATCTAAAGATACACATGATGATGCTGTGAGCAGACCCCTATAGCACTCTAACGAGGCACAACACATGGACTTAAAGTGCATTCTTGCACACGTATGTGCAGAGAGGTTGGGATATTGAACAAGGACATTTTTAAAAAGACCGAAATAGTGATCCAGGGGCACCTCTGGTCGCTGTGGGGGGAAGCAGAGACTGGAATGTCCAGCTGGCATGGGAGGAATGTCACCGGAGCAGCATGGGAGGGGTGAGAGTCATGCGAGGAGAGATGTAAACTTAACCACACAGTGAATGATTGACTGAATGGTCGCCAATACTGGATTTTCTGCTCCATTGTTGCCATGACTGTCACATACATCTCTGCTTGTTGAGGTGTTGATGTTGTCATTGTTGGAGAGATGTTGCTATGCTTGGATTATCAGATCACTTGAAGCATATGCTGAATCAGGTATCCACCAACAGCCAGTTTTGTGTTGTATTACAGTAATGCCTTGTGTGCAATTAAAAAATGTATTCTTCCATGCACATGTATCTGACATTTGATACACACACACACACGCTAAATGTTACATCTCTCTGTAAATGAATGAGAGGTAAAAGAGGACCTAGCATGACCAATTATGTGACCCCTGCAGTAATAACTCTGTTAGTCGTGACAGCTGTAACCTGTGTGTGTCTGTGCGTGTGAAGGTGTGCTACGCTCTTTGTCCTCCTCTCAGACTTGATCAGCTCTAAGGTGATCGTGTTGCCATGGGTAACAGCAACAGAATTCCTCCTCCACTCTGCATGGTCAGGCAAATGTTATTTGTGCAAATCTACGTTTATGTAATTTTTTTTTTCACGCTGCTTTGATATGATTCCATCAGAGGGAGGGAGGCGAAGGTCTTCATGACAAAGTTGTACTTTGGCACGGTGTCAAATGAGTTCAGCTCGGACTCATTAATTCTAAGTTTTAACTGTGTGAAGTCTGAAGAAGAGAAGGACTTAGTAAAGCTAGAGGAGCTCCTCCGAGGGATGGAATAGCTTCAGCTGGGAATTCTGTAGGAGTCTGGTCAGGTTAATTAATATTAGCCTCTGCTGTAAAAAGCTATGATGGCTAATGTGGTTTGAATTGGCTTTTTATTTTATTTCAGTTTGTATTGATTGACTCCATTTTCCCCACACCTTGCCATAACTCAGTTTGTTAGTTCATGTCATGCAAAACTCAGACAGCAGAGTTAAAGTGGCCAATAAGATCATTGTGTTTGAGTTGAAAGCTTATTTGTTCTAAGTTATGGTGTCAAATTTGGCATTGTATTTAAAATCATAGGTTTTAGTGTATACACATTTTATGTTCTTCATGTGGGGCTTTATGTGAATTTTATGCTCCACTTGGAAAGCATGATATTTAAGTTAAAGCTTCAAACTTAATTAGCTGGCTGATCATAGTAGATCCTGCAGGCACAGTTGTTGTGCCTGGTTGTAAAATAAGAGCACATGAATATGCATGGATAATGTGTGGAATACATATGTGAGTGCATGTTGTGCTTTGGCTGCAGGCATTCGGGTTTTCCAAATCATACTCAGCCATATTTATTAGTTTGTACTGTAGGGGGGGAGAGCCATGTGGTGAAAGCTTAGTGACTGAGCTGAGAGATGCAGTCATGTCATGTTGGATATATTTAGATAGATCCCTCAGGGAGGCTCAGTAATAGCACTGGCCATATTGTGTCATTTCTTGAGCATTTCATAAAACATCAGGAATAAAGAACACTCTTGTTTTACAGTGTGGTCCGTTTCCAAATTCAGTTAAACGTTTTATGAGAGCATAATTGCTTTGGAGACTTATTTTATAGTCACAAAACTATAAATCTCAATACAGCAGAAAGGTTATAGCTTGTTTCTCTTTCTTATTTTAACCAGCTCTGCCACTTTGCTCCTGTATGTCATGTTTTTCTTCATATTAGTGTTTTAGAGAAATTCTAATTTGCATGAAATTGGCATTTTTTGGTCATTTGGACGCTGCACACTCCTTGATCAGAGACAACTGCCTATTTTCTGTCCAGGCTTGCAATTCTGACCTTTATAGTAATAGCATCGTAAATGTGTCTGTTGATGCTTCAGTTCATTATAGGCTATGATCTAAAGGTCCAAAGAAGAAGGTATTCAGCATACCAATTGGCATTACCTAGCACAGGCGTTTTCCTGTGTGTGGCAGTGGAGAGGTAAGGCTATTGTTCTGCATAAATACAACTGAAGGATAGATTAGTTACACTCACTGATCTGTTAAAACTGTGCACTATTGATGTTCCTGTGTTCACTGTCTTGATAGTAATCCTGGAAGCAGTCATGTGTTGGTTCATTGCTTCTTGAAGGACACACACTCTCCCTCGTTCGCACTGTATGCATGTCAAGCAGGCCTGTTTCGGTGTCAGTGTTGGCACTGAGTGCTTCTGTTTGTGTGAAAAAATGACAGCCATAAAACTAGGTTCTCCTTACTGTATACCGCTCTGCCCCAAGAATAGAAATGAGAGTCTGCGGTTGTAAAACAAATAGCTCAGTGATGGCAAATAAATCCTGTCACCATGCTGTAAGTGCAAATTAGGCAAAAGAGGAAAGCAACAGATTTGATCATTTGACATGCTTTCATGCTTCTGTGCTAATGATGTGCAGCCCGAGTTGTGTGCACCTGCGTGTGTCTGTGTGTGTTCACGTGTGCTTGCATGCTGCTCGTGTGAGCCGTGTGTTAATATGTTGATACAGGCGGTTCCTGTGACACATTCCTGCCCAGCTTGGCTCAGATCAGACGAGCTGATAATTTTAGCAGCGCTTATGTCAGTCAGTCAGTCCCGCTGTGTGTGGACAGCGAAGGGAAGGTACCACTCCTCGACATTTTGTCATCCACTACATCATCCTTGCCAGAGGGACTATGCATGATAAATGTGTGTGTTGTAACGTGTTAGTCAGCGGACAGGCCTCCCCGTTTTTCCGCCCTGCCATCATAGCAGCAATCTGGTGTTTCAAGCAGACTGAACAGAAGACAAGCAGGGTTGAATTTAGCATCACAAATGTGTGGTCAGTATTTTAGATAGAAGGAGCACTTGTGGCCTACAATCTAATGCAGTCCTGCAAAAAACACTACCTTTGTGAAGCCTTTATGAAGTGTTGACTCAACTCTACGGTCGTTTTGAGGCCTTGTCTTACTGCATTTTATTGGAGGGAGGTTCTGTTTTTTGTCCTCCAGGAGTGCAGTTAAGGCCACGCTCCTAGTCCTCCTGGTTTATGTGCAGAGGTTGACAGACGTGCAAATCATAAATCCGCTGACCTATCAGCATGACGAACAAATGATGGAATTTCTAATCCCCTTAAGTAAATGAATTTCCACCCTGTTAGGAATCAAAGCTGTAATGCACATTTGTGTTTCAATGACAGTATGATGTGTGTTTATAATGAGCAGCGTTACAAGAAGAAAAATCTGAAGAAAACCAAAAAAATCCATGTCATGTTACATAATTATTTTTTATCTGTGGCACCCTTCGGCATGTTTGATTTTGGTGCGTGTTTCTCTGGGATGTGAAGGGCATGTGAGCAAAACACCCATGGTTAAACGCTTTAATTCTTCTGTTGTGATTGGTGTTCTGGATATTTGACTCTTACATAAACCACATTTTTGACCTTTTTTTTCTTCTAAAAGCACCCAGATGTCAACAAATAAAAACTCCTCACATACCTGGATAAAAAAAACACTTACACACAAAGACACGTTAGGTCAGTTACACTTCGAGCTACCTGACACATCATCGCGGTCTGGGCTCCGTTTCGCCGTGTGACGTGGAACTAGCTGTTTATGTTAATATGTGTTTAGCTGAGGGCATCTATTCCCTCAGTTATTTAAAGAAACAAATTATTTCAGGATCAGCTCTTCTACCCTGTGGCACATGCTCCTCTTTCACTGAAATAATTCTCTCAGCTGGGAGAGGGAGAGGGTTTGCTAAGATAAGAAAGAGGGTGAAGAATCTGTGCATCATGTAATATTCCCTTTGAATGTATTTGACTTCAAAATATTTGAATATTTGAAATGTGAAATAAGCTGTTTCTTTATTATGCTTATGCTGCTGTTTTACAGGCCTTACATGCTAATTCTGTTGATGCTCAGTGTTAAACACATGCAAGAATAATGAATGTCAAGTGAGTTTGTTTGATATTCATAACTCAGTACAAATAAGAGAAAGAAAAGAGATGGGCCTTTTCCCCCAAATTTGGTCCCATATCAAGAGGTTGTGACAGTGTGAGAGTTTGCACACGAGATGTGAAGGAGGCTGTGTTTTCCTATCTGAGCTGCTCATGTATCAGTTTCTCAAGGCTCAGCGGAGTTGAGCTGCTGTTCTGATGTCTGCCTTGATGTTATTCGTGTCAAGAATCTCTTGATGAAGTTCTGTTTGCAACAGAGTGAAAATGAGGGGAGATAAAATGGTTTCATGACTGCAGTGGTCACAGATTGTGATTTATTCCAGAGCTGCAAGGAACTGAAATATAATATATGACTCAAGGGTTTCTGTTTTGTAAGACACTTTTACTTCTTAATTTGAATGTCTTTACAGTATATGTTTAAGGGAAGGCTATAGTTAGTATTTACTTTGAAGGTGCTCAGTAATGCAATGGTTCCTTACTGGTCCAGCCATGGAGTCCAGCTTTCTCCTTAGTCATTAGTTCAGGGTTGGGAACTACTGCAGTAATGGATGTAACTAAGTGCATATACTCAAGTACTGTACTTAAATGTGCTTGAGCACAAGTACAAATTTGAGGTACTTGTCTTTTCTTTTCATGACACTCTCTACCTTTACTACACTGTCCAGGTAAGACCATCCTGATGACGTGAGCTCAACATTCGGTTTTGCTCTCTCCATCAGTCTGGCACTGCTGCCACCCCAAATACTTTCAGTGGGCGGGAGTACTCACCTTGACAGACAAACTCCTTCAGCCAATCAGTGTAACAAAACAATAGGAAGCATCTTCAACAACGGAGCGAGTTGATAAATCAAGCTTTTGCCAAATCCAACCCAAAGAACAGCAGGCTCTTTTTCTAGTTTAATTTATTGTTATTGACTCTGTTTCTGCAATAACTTCACTGATTGATGTGTTTACTCTACTAGGGAGCGGGTGTTGCCATTATTGTTCTGCAAGCAGCGGCCTGTGTTTTATGCCATTAACTACAACACAGGCCCCAATTGGCTGCTTATGTTGTCAACTATGGTGCAGATCTTTGATTGGTCCCGATTAGATTTTAATTTCTGGAAAGTGTTTGGGCAGCAGCAGGTCCAGACTGATATAGAGATGAAACAGTGTTTCTCACATCATCAGGATGGTCTTACCAGGCTGTTACTCCACTAAATCTAAGAGCAAATTATTGTGGTTTTTACTTCACTACATTTATGAGACAGCTTCAGTTACTTTACAAATTAAGATTTTTGCACACCAAACATGAAATTTTAAATTCATGTTTTGTTAAATCAAACTATTGTAAGATACTATAGAAATTGCTATTGGATTAATCAATTAGTCAGTTGACGGAAAATTAATTGGCAACCATTTTTGATTATTTAAGCTTTTGTTTGTTTGTTTGTTTTTCAAAAATGACAAAAAGTTATAGTTCCAGCTTCACAAATGTGAAAAATTGCTGCTTTTCCTTGAAATGAGTTCAAATCTATTTAAAATAATTTTGAGTTTTTATTTCTTTTCTATCTTGAGTACTTTTAATGCATGAGTACATTTTTCTGATAATACTTACATACTTAAAGGTATGCTTTGCAGGATTGTCAGCCACTGTTTGAAAACATGTTCATAAGCAAAAGCCCCAGATTCACTCTCGTTGGGCGTTTCACCTCGCTACATTTGCGTTTTGCGGCACTGTGTCTCTTTGATGCCTGCTGCTAAGAGTATTGCACCAGGTCACTACGTTTTTATAAAGCCTCTACTTAACCTGAGTGCAGTGGGGGTACACACCCACGAATGTCCCTCAGTACAGAGAATAAATAAGAAATAAGAAAATGCAGAATCTCTGCAGAAAAATACACCGCCACACACTCCCAGTGGGTCCTAAGTGATGATTGAGAAGAATTACTTTTGTATGAGTCTATACATTGTCTCTTGCAGCTTCCAAATAAGTTCAAAAATAGCCGCCTGCAGACGCCATAACATGTAACGTATGATGTATACTGATATGCTAAACTTGCTGTCTTTGGTTTAGCTTTACTCACTGTTTGATAATCCAGGGTGCTTCGGTTGGTTTGGAGCTGACTGATTTACTGGATGTATGGAGAGTTGCAGGATTATGCTATAAACTGATTGTCTTGACTGTCCTGTTAAAAATTTAAAACAAAAATACCCCAAAAAACATTCCCCAAATAAACAGGCCTTTACAGAAACAAAGTTCAAATCAATGGGGTATTAAACAACTTCATCACAAATTAAAACTAAAATTAACCAAATACACAGTGGTTAAAGACTGTAACCCCGTGGTGTCGACCATGCTCCACACTCACTTCAGCACACCTGCCTTTAATTAAAGGTTCCCGAGATGCGACATCAGGTGACTCAAAAAAAAAAAAATAATAGCAAACTAGGAGTTGCTGGAAATGGCTTGAACATTGTCTTTTAGGAAAATCCTGCATAGTTTACTTTTAAGTACTTTAACTAAAGCAAGTATTTATTTGAATTTCCCCTTGCGGGATTAATAAAGTATATAAAATTAAATTAATTAAATTTAAAAAAATTAAAAATTAAATTAAATTTAAAAAATTAAAAATTAAATTAAATTAAATTAAATTAATAATCTGAATACCTCCTCCACCAATTCAGCTTTTATGTACAAAATATGCTGACTTCACAGTGTATGACAGGTCATTAAGGTTTAAACTCACCAGCGATAACCAGGAAAGAGATGTGAACAAGAAAACTCTTCTGGACTTTTTTCGTTGTGATCTCGATACTTTAACCTAATTTAAGAACATGGGTGATTTTCCCTCTGCTGGTCTGTTTTGTATGGATGTAAAGCAAGGGATATTTGTGAGAAGTGGAGCACTCGGCACGCAATTTACACTCACACACCTGCTTTCCCTGAGGCCAGCTGTGGTGTAGAGACAGCTGGGTAGCTGCCACAGCATTGAAAGGAAGCGTCAGTATTTTCTTTTCAACCCATCAATCAATCGGTAGTTTGCATGCACGACAGACCTGTGTGTTTACTATGGGCTGCCAATAACAAGTGTCTGTCTGACAGTAGTACGTGCATAGTCTCAAGTGTCTGCATAGCCCTGTACTGTTTTTGTATGATACATATATGACGTATTATTGTGTTTATATACAGTAGAACAGCAGAGACGCTGGACACATGCTGATAATACCTTATGCTCTTGTTTTTTTATTAACTTGGCATATAATATGATGGCAATATATGGGACGTTAGTGCTATTTTAAGCACACATGAAGGAGTGACAACGCGCACAAATAAATCTCAGATCTCATGGAAATGTTTGCGCATCCCTCTTGAGTGTTTCTGAGTCATTACTATGCTGGTCATTTGAGGATCCCTGCGCCTTTTCACAGTGTGTGTGCAGCTAGAAGCACGTGCCTGCCAGTGGTGTGAAGGGGATGAGAACTGATAGCTCTATATATAGAAGTATATGTATGTGGAGGCTTAAGGCTGGACTGTGCAGGAGAATAGAGGCTCGCCGAGCATACTAGCGAGGGTTACAGAGGCTGCTCCATGCACGCCATCTATTATCTCTGGGTGTGTATTCTTGTGCTTCTATCTTAGTGAGGACCGAAATAAGGTTCAAACACTCCGAGTGAGGTGTGTGTGTCTTTGTATGTGATTGGAGTAATCTGAGCAGCTATGGAGGAAAGGGGGAGGTGGGCTATAGTATGACTCAGATTGAAACAGCTGACTATGAGTGTGTGTGTGTGTGTGTGTGTGTGTGTGAGGGATGGTGTCAGGCCCGAGCTGTCAGACTCCAACACCATCGTGGTTGCCCCGAGATATCAGCATCGTACTCTGTTACACAAGAATCTTCTCGTTATTCATTGTGTGTGTGTGTGTGTGTGTGTGTTTGAATCTACTGTATATACAGTATCTGTGTGTCCCCTTTTCCTCCTCCTCATCATCACTTTTCCTTCTCATCTTGTTTTTGACTCCTTTTCCCCGTCTCCTCCTCCACATCTTCCCGAGTTTACTTTTTCCAAACATTTCAATCCTGAGGTTTCACAGCGCGGCAAGAGAGGAGGAAACTACAACGTGTAGAGAGAGCACACCGAGCACAAGATCAGGCAAAAAATAACAAGGCATCAGGTGTGCAGCGCTCTGAGTGTAGGCACATCATCGGCTACAAGCAAGCACAGTAGCATCCTTAACCCTTGTTACTCAATCTCGCTCTCACAAAACCTTTCTTGTCATATTATTTGTCATGTGACTTCCACACGGTAGGGAATACAAAATGTAACACCAGAGGCCCTCAAAAAAAAAAAAAAAAAATCAAGTGAACATGAAAGATAGATGATTCTGTAGTAATATAATTTGTTTTTCACTGCCTGAAGTGGGTGTGGATTTCCTTGTTGGAAAACATCACTATCATTACCATCACTGTTACACCTCTTACTAACCCTGAGGCAGAACGGCTGCTTTTGGTTGTTGATGTACGAGGCGCAGAGTTTACTGCTACAGTGGATTTGTTTTTACCTTTTAGCTCACACTGAAGTTCCTCTCAAAGCCTGATATGGACTGTTTAGTTAGATACCCATATTTAAATGGAATATAGTATAATAAGTATGTTTTCTTTAGTGTAAAATCACCTGAAAACAAGAATCATGTTTTTGTTGCCTTAGAATGAGCCGTTTACATCTACATTACATAGGGAGCAGGTCCTTGTCTATGGAGGTCACCATGTTGGACTGCCATGTTTCAACAGTAGCCACATGATAAGTTTATAGCTCTTGCTAATTTTCAGCTCTTGTCCCTAGTTTGGCTTTTATATGTAGACCTAAAATGTTATTAAATATATACAGCTTAAAACATTGTAAAACCACAATACACTATAAACATGGAGCACAATAAAATACATAAACCATAATCCACATACTACAATACACATATCACAGTATATATACCAACATATCCCACAATGCATCTACTACAATAGACATACCACGATACATATACTAAAGTACACACACCACAAAACACCAAACACTTACACTAATACCCCTTAAAAGTTTGAGCGCATTAAGCTAAGAGTGGATACAGCTGTGGTTTGCTGTTAGCCAGCACTTGACCTTTATTTTGAAGGATTTTAAATCTGTAATCAGTTTGATTTCAGTTGGTAGATAGGGCCGTTCGTGTTTTCATTTCAGCCGTTGTGACTGGCAGCCACTCCACGCCAAAAGTGTTGGAAAAACACAGATTTTTTTAAACGTGAAACTGCTTTATTCTGTGTTTACATCAGCGGGTCTGTTCTGGAGAGGATGAGACCTCTGGATAATTTGGCTGCTAGTAAAAATCTCCTGAACGTCTGGATCTGAAGTTATCAGAGAAAAAAGATGACCAGACATTAAGTTATCAGAGATAAAAGGCGAGTACACATTAGAAGGTGCTGGGTGTAGCTGAAGAGAGACATTGATTTGTAATGTGAAACTGCTTTATACTGAGTCTTTACCAGGCTTTAATCACTGGGTCTGTTTGTTTTGGAGAGGAAGAGGCCTCTGTGGATAATTTAGCTCCCATTAAAAACCTCCTGCATAATGAACACTGAAGGAATTATAACCTGGAGAAGTTTCAGGTGGTTGCAATCTGCAGTCCTCACAGCTAAACACTACTAACACCCCTAAATCTTACACACTGCTCCTTTAAAAGTTGGTCCCATTCAAGTTTTTAATTTTTTTAGAAGAAAAATTGCAGAATATTTATTTTAAAAATCAGAAGTGGCGGTATAAACATTTTAATATCTAGAAAACATGCAATGCGAAACTTAAAATTACCTTTTTGTGCATACAGTACTCCAATTAAATTATGTGTACTAGCTTCAGGAGACTCATTGTGGATGCCACTGGTGGTTCATCTTCCTCTCGTTTAATAACTGCAGGAGTCGTATACACTCATGAAACTGTCGTTTCAGCAGAAAGCGCAGCGGTAAACCAATAATGCTGTGGAGTGCTCTCTGCAGGGATGACAACAGGCTTTTTTCAAAAAGGCTGCCCACGCTGGTGTGCTGCATTTGGTGTACTGGTCGTGTCAGGTACCCTCTCTCTCATTACTTACTGCGGAGCATGAAAACAAGACATCCTATTAGATCGCTCAATCCAGCGGCAATATGTTTGTGGGAGTTGTTTTAGTTTGAGGGAACAAGCATCAGATCTACTACTGAGCTGAACGAGCTTTGCAGCAAAATAAAAACATGTGAAACAATAGGGTGTATGGGTGAGTGAACAATATTTGCAGCAGACAGCTACTGATATGTCATTCTCTGAGTGGTGTTTTCATCCTCTTATCCTTCACTTCCTGTTACACCCACCACAGCAGTCTGGTCTGTGAGTTTAGGATGATGGGATTTTGGAAAGGTGTGCGTGGGCGTGGAGAGCCGGAAGCGAGGGAGGAGAGACGAGTGGACTCAATCCGCGCAGATTAACCGTAGATTGATGTTTTTGTCAGAGAATCGTCACCCCTCGCTCCAGATTAAACTCTGACCACTTCACAAGGACGGGGCGTTTAAGAGATTGGGTGCAAAATTATCCTGTTGCAAGATATATTACTTGAAATTCAAAATGATAATCCCCTTTTCAGTATTAAGGGTCTTTTCTTAATCCCTGCATATGTGTAATTTGATACTATAACGCTGGGTGGAGAGGCATATGTTCCAAATTCTGATTTTAAGTGTTTTCTTTAAAGGTGACATCATGAATTATGTAACTCTGTGTTGAGTTTGGCTGCCCTGCGTGTGTGTACTTGGCTGGCTGACTAATGACGTGTTTCTTCATAACTGTAACTGGAGGCCAGATGATCCGAATGTTTAGATGATCGTCACCCGTCAGCTGCTGTTTCTGTTCGTTATTAAGCTGCATTCAAGAACCTAACCGGCTTCTGTGCCAAATCATCATAGTTTTAAGCGTCCCCATTTCACAAGTGAAACAATCATGCAGCAGATGAGGACTTAATATGCAATATGTTCCAGGATTCAGGATTGTTGTCTCTCCAGCCTTAGCATTTGCACTTTTCTTCTTGCCTGTTTCAGTCCTTTGCCTCTCACTCCCTCCGGCCAACACAAATTGTTGGCCTATGATGCAATCCCTCGTCCCTGCTAGTCTAACTTTCCCGGCCAATCAGAGCTCGGCAGTAGGAGGGTATCCAGTCAGCTCATGCTTGTAAACAGCACTGACAGTAGGAGGGACTTTCAATTTACAGTCCCACCCTCTGTTGTCATCCCTGTTTCTGCCTTTTTCAGTGTGTGTGTGTGTGTTATGGTGGGAAAGGGAAAAGCAAGAAGAGGAAAAGGGAAAAGGAAGAGTGGGCAGCAGGGCCGAGGGGGAAAGACGAGGAGGGAAGTGGGCGTGAGTGTGTGAGTCAGGGCGTGTGCTGATACTTCAGTGTTAACACAAACCTGCCATGGAGCCTTCTAGACTGATCTACTCTACACTACTGACAGTAGGTAGACTTTCTGTCAACTATGTGTGTGTGTGTGTTTGGCCCCATGGACATGCATGTGTGCATGTATGACTTAACAGTATCAGCTCAGCTGCTGCTACCAGAGAGGAGTGTGTGAGTTTGTGTGTTTGTCCAAGCTGTCAGCACACATTCATTGGTGCCGCACAGGTGGGTGACAGTGAGCAGAAGGGCTGAAACTTATACCGTGTTCACTCTTTTGCTTATTAAACCGCCTGCCTGCCTGTCCCCTTTTCCTGTCCTCTCGCTGAACTACGAAGAAGACATTTAATTTCCTGTCTTGCCTGCTCCCTTCTACTTCATTTACATGTGCGTTTTCTAAGAGATACACACGAGCTGTGGGGATCCTATTGTACAGTAAAGCAACAGCAGAGGTTTCAGTTCTGAACGAGACAAAGAAAACTGTTACTTTTGTATTCAGTAAAGCCAGCAGTGAATGGACTCATTGTGTGTTAACTCTGCGGGTGTTAGCTTGTTGTCACACACACAACATGCCGCACACACACGCACACAAACAAACAATTAGTTACACACGCAAAAGCTGTAATCCTGAGAGTTTGGGGAATTAGTGAGGCTAAGGTCACTGGCAACATTACTGCTGATAGTGCTGCGCATATAATGGCCAGGAGAATGATAACACATTTCATTTTGATGGTATTAGTTGACAGCTCTCTGCAGGATGTGTCCTCATGCATCATTTTATTGAAGCTTCTTGCAGTCCTGCCTGGGCTTGGCTTTATCCCACCCTGCTGTCTTCTACTGCAGAGCCTTAAATCTGCACGTCTTCACTCATTTTTTTTTTACTTCCCAAGCCTGTCAGTTAACTGGTCATGGTTACTTTATAGCATCAAACGCATCGTGGCCTACTTAAGAGTTTCAGAGAGCATGAATGAAGTTGGGACCATATTAAAATACAGTCTGTTGTATGCACATAAACATGCACACCAGCACCCACACACTCGTGTGCATGCATGAGTGTTACTTGTGTGTGTTGTTGCACCATGTATGCATTTTGTCTCCATCAACTTCACACTACAAGATCTCTGTAGAGGACTCTGTCTTTCATGCATCTGCTGAGCTGTAAATTCAAAGGAAACTCTGAGTTTTTACATTCTCTGTGACTGACTCCGAGCAGATGGTTTTAGCATATGTGCTACTTTTTTTTTTTCATCCCAGTGTTTTGATTCAGGATTCTTATGTGGGCTTTATTGGGTGTCAGATTCTTCTTTTGCTTTGGTCCACCCAATAAAGCTGTGTTTTAAAATATAACCAGCAGTAAACAAATAGACACCAGCCACTTCGTTCTCTAGCAGTCCCTCTGTCTTATTTTAGTTTCACTGTCATTGCTTCCTCGCCTAGCCACTAATACATGTGTCTAAATTTAGACAGACGTCATTACAGATGATATTAGTATCAGTGTGTTCTAGCACAGAGGGAGAATGACAGAGAAGTGTGAGAACTGCACCGAAGTAAACGGTACATCCTGTGGTTGATCCTTCTTTAATTCTACGTTCTATCGAGAGAGATTCGAGCTTCTTTTCATCTGAATCCAACACAGACAACTGGATACTCTTGAAGTGCCAGTTTAAAGCGCAGGATTTATGAAGAACAATGCATATTTAGGTTTAGACAAAACATAAGCTACTTAACCAGTAATCATTTCCGTCAGACGCCCTGCCTGTCCCGAACCAGAGTGTGAATGTGACATGTTGTTCTTGTGGTTGACAGCTTAAGAAGTGACCTTTTACCCTCCCAATCTACAGACTGTGTCGTTGGATGTGCGTCTGATCTGTGTGTGTGCGTGTGTGGGTGTGTGTGTCTTGACAATAGGACATGAGCTAGATGGTACATAGGGGATTGAGTGCTGTATTAGATCCAGCAGTGACAGATGTGCAGACAGGGGGAGAGTCTGGTGGGGGGATAATGATTATTGGTGTTTTTGTGTGCGTTATGTTCCTTTTGTGTGTGTGTGTGTGTGTGCAAGGTTCAGCATTGTGGGGACACATGAAATTGGTGGGCTGGGGCTTCTCCGCTAGAAAATGTTCAGCATCAAACACTCAATTTCCTGCATCCTGGTGAATTTTGGGGCCTATTCCACATCGGTTTATGGTGTAAATATCTTAACAAGGTTCCCAGAGTCATGAAAAACCTGGAAAAGTTTTTGTGTAATGAAATTTTTACAGTGATATTTCATGGATAACCCTCTATGTAATGTAACACAACAGAGCTCTTATATACATCAGTGTGTGACCTTTTGTTTACCATCATGTACGCTTCATTTTCTCCCTGCGTTCCACCTCTCCCTCCATATACGCCAGCTAACTGAAATTATGTTTGAATAGAGTTTGAATCTGATATAACTGAAAAACACCAGGCAAGTAAGGCAAGAAAAAATATATCATGGGTCCTTGAAAAGTCGCAGAAAAGTTTTGAAATGAAAATGTGTGGGAACCCTGTCTTTAATTTTGTCAAAGTAAAACTCCTCTGCTACTTCAGTGTTTTTATTCGGAGGGAAGAATGCACATGTTCTAAATATTGAGGGAGGCGTGTCCTCTGCTTCCCCCCGAGATCAACACTGATGTGTGTATACTGTGGTCATTGAGTGTGTAATCTCCATAACTACTTTGTGACTTACACTAGTCATGTCTGTTTGAGACACATGCTGAGACACTGTGTCTGATACATGAATAATACACGTGTTGACCCACTGAGAAAATGTAGCTGGTCTACATTGCCAGAGTCGGTTGGCAACGCAGAGATAAAAATGGCATGCACAGTACAGTATTTATCAAAGGTGGCAATTTTAAGCCGCAGTTCAAGTCAGGTGAAGCTGTCTTCTAACAAAAGCATGCTGTCGTTGCATCTTGTCATTGTTGCAAATGGTGCTTGTATTTTTTATGTTTCAGTCTGGATGTTTCTCCAAAGTTAACGCCCGATCTTCCCACTTCATTTACACACCAGGCGCATAGCAATGAGAACATGATGCAGTAGCATCTTTAACATGCATACCGCTGTAATTATTATCCCGTATCTGTTGGGGCTTGCACTGATGAATGTGAAAGTGGGCCAAGTTGGAGTCGGCACTGGTTTGTGTTGCTAGGCAGGATATCCAAACCTTGCAGCTGTATTTCTATAATGGATGAGATTATGTAAGACATGGGGCTCCTCTGTTCTGGGCACCTCACAGAGTTCTGTTACTATTTTAAGTTGACCTGTGCATGGCCTTGTATTTAGGGTGTGATTTAATGTAATGTAATGTTATGTTTTCTAAGTGTGGTTCGATTCAGTGCCACTATGACACATTTTTTGGCATTTATTATCATATATAAAAATGTCATACACTGACAGAAGTCTGTGTTTGAAGCTGACATGATCTCTTTTTCTAATTTAAACAAAATATCACTCAGTGGAGGTGTAAATACCCAGTTTTATCATGACACGATATTATATGGACAATGTTACAATATTTGCAGATAGTCTGCCATGATACAATTTTGATTTGATGTGATTTAGGGGCCTGGGATTGATATGAGACAGAAGAAGCTGTCATCCCTTTCTTTTTTTACTTTTGGCCATAAAAGATAAAAACAGCACAAAAGTAGTGTAAGTAACTGTAGCCGCTTAAGTGCAGTGAAGTTTACTTTAAACTGACTCCACTAACACACATAAAACAGCACATGTGATAAGTTAACCTTCGGGGCTTTCTGCCAGAGAGACCTTTCTGAAATAAATCTTTTCACTTTAACCTAAATGTTAAAGTCTTTTCATAAATCTTGAGGTCAGCACAGTCGAATTTCATCCTGCATGCACTTTTTTTAGCCCAACTTTGTTGAAACAGAGCAGCTAATGTTGCTGTAGTGAGAAGTTAACAGGATGAGATGCCCAACCAGGCAGGCTATGTCATGTTTTATTCTGTAACGGCATTGTGTACGTACACCAAGTGCTCTGTCTGTTGACCTGTCTTTACTCCAAAATCCAAAATATCTCCACACTGCTGATGTATTCCCGATTTAATAATGCTGTCCTCATCATCTTTCTCTTGGCAGCTTGCCAACTGCCTGCCGCTGTTTGACGGTGACATAGACTTGTAAAATAAAAGCGTATCCTAAAGATGATGATATGGATCGATGTTTTCACTTTGCGTTGGTGATACTGGATCATTGATCATTGAATGAATGATCTTTATTGTCATTGCACATGTTACAGAGCAACGAAATATATTGATATATTGATTCAGATCGATGGATCGTTACAGCCCTATTGCCCGGTCATAAGTCATACATAGTTTTGCATGTTATGTAAAAGCATATGGTTTGATGTAGAGGCAATATGGCTGTGGTATGTGTGTATGTATGAACCAAAACAAAGTGAAGCAGTAGTGGGACCTCACTAGTGACTTGGCGACATGGACACTACTCAGTACATTCTCTCTTTATTCACTTGTGTGTGTCACAACATGTCAGGAGTGTGTATTTTTAGCTTGTTTTGTGTACCTGTGTGGCCAGGAATGCTTGATTTAATGCATTGTCGTGGATTTGTAATAAAAGTCTCTGTAACCACAGACCTGCGTTTCAGTTACAGAACGTCTCCTTTCTTTTATTTTGCTGCTTTGTTGTTGTCTGAGATTTTAATCAAAAGCCAGGAACATGGTCTTACTGGTTTGTCTACATCTGCTGCTGCCTGCATGCTCACGACTGGTGTATGATGCCTCTATTTCACAGTGTTCTCTTTCAGCTGCTTTTTGCCTGGTATTAACCCAGAAATAACACAATAACAATGGGCACGTTTTTGTACTAATCAAGGAATTAAGCAGCTTTGCTAACTCTGGTTCCTGGTACCTCCTGCGGTAAGTTTGCTGAGCATTAGAGGCCCTGAAAGTGACACTCTAGAAACGCTCTAACGGACAAATCTATGCAAATATTCACACTTTTATCTTTATCTCTCTGTAGGTTAACTGCTGTCATTGTCCGTGGCTTTAAATGTCGTCTGCCATGGCAAAGCGTGAGGCTGGGAGCACCAGCCCTGTGGTGCGTCAGATAGACAAGCAGTTTCTGGTCTGCAGCATCTGTCTGGATCACTACCGCAACCCCAAGGTCCTGCCCTGTCTGCACACCTTCTGTGAGAGGTAACTAACATTTGTGCTCTCTGTTTCAATGACAACTGGCAAAAGTCCTAATTACCCACACTTCCCTCGAGCTAAACCTGACACAAACCCAAGTTTCTGCTCACGCCGTCTGCTACATGTAGCTTTTTCTGGCCACGCAAAGAAGTTTGGTACAACGCTGTAGCTTTTTCCCTGCCAGTGCTTATCCTCCCATTCTATTACTGAAGAATTCTTGTCATATTTACATGTCTCCTAATAGAGGAACCTCATCTATTGCAAATCCCCGGCCACAATTAAACGGCTCAGAGCATTTCTCCTCTCTGACTCCATTGGGATAAGTGCATTCCTCAGCATCAGGGACCGTCAACGTCTGAGAAAAGGCTCATTGTTGGTAGACACAATTACAATTCCTCAATCTACAGTTCCTTAGAAAGATGACACCCCCTCAGGCCATACTTACTGGGGCCTTTCCGTGCCGAGCAAAGCAGAGGAGGCTTTTGGAAAGCTTGTTGTGGGTCAGGGTGGGAGGATGGAGAATAAAGAGGGAGGTAGGTACAGAGGATAGCTGGGATTATGTTTCAAACTGGTTTACTTCTATGATCAAACAAATATTTATGGAATAGTTTTGAATAGCCACAGAGAGTACAGGATAAATCCTTTTTCCAGGCAGTGTGAGGGGCATTTGCCCACCGGAGGGCAAGTTTAATCCCCGGTTTAACTGGATGGCATGTGATCTGGAGCCCTGCTGAGGTGAACAGATTTTTGTCTGGAGCTATACATGATGTTGCCAGACAGATGTTTTAACACTGGATGGGTTGATGTAGTTTTAGGGGGTTTAGGGCTGAGCTGGCAAACTCACGCTGGGCCTAGTCTGTTTGGCATGGTATAGTGTCACTTTTAATTCTACGCCCCGTTTTACACTCTCTGTGATTATCCAAACTGTGTGCTTATTATTCAGGGATCAGGATGAGTTTGGCATGGGTCGTGAAACTGTTTCAAATGATGCCAAAATAAATGCCATCTTCCTACAGCAGTGGCATGTAGTGACTTGTGTGTGTGTGGCACGAACGCTTACAGTTTTAGTAACTGATTATTATTTGTTAAGTTTTATTGCTGCTTTTCTCTAATTTATATCATTGTAAATAAAATGTATGTTTTACTATTTTATGACTTTTTATAAACAAACAATATTATAAAAATAATAAAACAATGAACTCATTCAAAAGCACATGCCCTGTGCACAGTGCTGTGGGTCCTCATAACTTGGTGCAGGTGATGGCAGGAAACATCAGATTGATAGCAAATAAGCAGACACACTGCACACAAGAGGGCTAAATTGCTTCTTGTTTCAAATTAGTCTTCACTTGAAATGCTACAAGCAACGTGTTTTGCCCATGGCTTCATCAGGTATGTTATAACATACAACACACAGGTGCTGCAGCCTTATTAAAAGCACCTGTGCATTGTGTGTTACAACAAACTTGATAAAGCCAATGGTGAAACGCGTTGTTTGTAGCTTTTCAGGTAAACACTAAATTAAAAGAAGAGGCAATTCAGCCCTCTTGTGTGCTGTGTATCTGCTTATTTGCTATCAATATTATAACAATATTATATAAAAGTATTCACCATGACTGGATTACAGACCTAGGGGCCCAAAGTGTCAGTGCCCACCCCCAGCCTTCACCTGCAAAATGTTGCTTAAAGTAACGCATGTTGACCAAGACGAGACTCAAAATGTCCAAAAAAGGTTTGAAAATGAACTGCAAAGAGACACAAAATGACTGCATAAAGGTGCAAAACAACCACAAAGAGACAAAAAACAACCAAAAATGTCACAATATGACCTCAAAGAGATATTAAACGACTACAAAGGGACCACAAAAGATGCATAACATCTCCGAAGGGATGTAAAATCACCGCATGACATAAAAATTAGATTAAAAAAGTCATAGTGTAGTATGTCTTTAAAATGTGATACAAAAATACATAGAATAGTATGTCATAAAAATAAGACACAAAAATGCGTGGTATAGTGTGCCATAAAATTTTTCCTAAAAATTCATAGCATAGTATGTCATAAAAGCATGATTAAAAAAAAAGTCATAGTATAGTATGTCATAAAAATGTAATTAAATAGTATGTCATAAAAGCATGATTAAAAAAAAGTCATAGTATAGTATGTCATAAAAATGTGCCAAAAAAAGTCATAAAATGTGGTTAAAAAAATGTCATAGTATAGATTGTCATTAAAATGTGATTAAAAAAATGTCATAGTATAGTATGTCATAAAAATGTAATTAAAAATAGTATGTCATAAAAGCATGATTAAAAAAAAGTCATAGTATAGTATGTCATAAAAATGTGCCAAAAAAAGTCATAAAATGTGGTTAAAAAAATGTCATAGTATAGAATGTCATTAAAATGTGATTAAAAAAATGTCATAGTATAGTATGTCATAAAAATGTAATTAAAAATAGTATGTCATAAAAATATGATTGAAAAAAGTCATAGTATTGTATGTCATAAAATGTGGTAAAAAAAAAGTCATTGTATAGTGTGTCATAAAAATGTGATTAAAAAATGTCATAGTATAGTATGTCATAAGAATGTAATTAAAAATAGTATGTCATAAAAGTATGATTAAAAAAAAATCATAGTATAGTATGTCATAAAAATGTGCCATCATCAGTCATGTGTCTTGCTCCTGTAAGAGAGGTGGTGGGGCCTTTTGCTCATCTGTGCCCAGAGGCCCATAGTCTCATAGTCCACCCATTGTAATCATAAACTGTCAGACTGTCATAAAATAATTGTTAGTTGTGGCAAAATCACAGAACTTTCCACCACATAACTGTGATCCTGTGGTCTCCAGCTGGTTGTGTGTGAGACAAAGCAACAGTAACTTATCCCGGCTTCAGAGAAAGTGTTACAGTGGTGTTGACAGAGAGCTAGATAGACTTTTGTTAAAGCTCTCCCTTGTTCTCAAAAGCTAACGACTGCAGTTTACCAAGCTTTGGTTGATACGAGCCTGTGTGGTGCCATAAATTACACAATACGGTGTTAGCATGCAGCCCGCGCAGCTGCCAGACATCCTTGTGTACAACAACAGAGACTTATCCTCGACACTGACCTCAGGTTTCTTGCAGCTTCAACCGCCAATTTAGTGATAACAGGAGCTAAAGAAAAACAATCGTACATCACATGCTCGATGGCAGCCGGGCTGTAGGCCAAGAGTGCGGCCTGGTAATCTGAATATTGCAGCTGAACTTTGCTGACTGAGGGTTTGGTTTTGGCTTGAAGGTTGTCTAATGTTGAATAGATTGCCTCCTAGAGGCAACTGAACCTGCACAACATCCTCAGCCTTCAGGGGCCGGTGGGATAGATGTGAGACTGCCGCCAGAATGAGGCCAGAATCCAAAACGCACGCTCGCACAAACATGCAGATGCAGGAACGAGCACGCACGCATCTATTCTCCCTAAAGTCTTTTGTCTCTTTGCATCTCTATTCAGCAGATTGATCTGCACGAGATTTACTTACTCAAAGAGGAAGTGTGCGTGTGTTCTCCTGAGGCTGTGGGCTCTGTGGATTGACTCGGATTCACACTTTTCCCCTATTTGTTGTGACAGCAGCACTATTTAGGCGCTGTCTCTCAATTACTGTGATAAGGTGACAGCTCTCTCTTTAGTGTCTTCCTCTCCTTCCATCTCCGCTGTATAGCTATATTGAATATGACTTACAATCCTACACACAACAATGCACAAGAATCACTGGCGGATTTTATATTCTAATTTGTGCTTTTCTTTATTTTTCATCTCCCTCCTTCCAGTTGTCTCCAGAACTACATTCCCCCAGAGTCTCTGACGCTCTCGTGTCCAGTGTGTCGGCAGACGTCCATCCTGCCAGAGAAAGGAGTTTGCGCTCTACAGAACAACTTCTTCATCACTAATCTCATGGAGGTTTGACTCTTAATCCCTTTTTTAATTCAAGTCAGACACAAATGTGTTAGCCAAACAGGATTTTCCAGTGCATTACATGGAACAAAAGACAAAACACTGATGGAATTAATTAGGAGGTTAACAACAAAGCAAAGATTATTTAAAATAATTACAGACAGGAGTCAAAGGCATGAGACAGACAGTGTGTGTGTGTGTGTTCCTGTATGCCTCTTATTGTGAGGACCATTCTTTGTTAAAGAGAGGGAGGACATATTTGCAGACTGAGGTCATTCTGGACAGTCCTTCCTATTCCAAGGGGCTCTTTTAAGGGTTTGTTTTAAATGTAAGGTTTCCATTGGGCATGTAGGGATGATGATCAAGTTACCATTCAGCTATAGGGAATGAAGGTATTGAATGGAGGGTGCTCAAATGGATAGAGGTACAAGAATGTGTTTGTGTCCTGAGGAGAATGATGTCAGCAACAGACTACAAGGAAGTTCAGACAAAGAGGAAGCATCTATAGGTTATATAGGGAATCAACATACTGTTACATCCCCAGTTTGATTTGATTCTGGACCTCTGTTCCCCTCTCTCCCTCCCTTTATTTCCCGTCACCTCTAAACTGACTTCTGCCAAATAAGGGAAAAAATGAAGCTATTTAAAAGCAGCACAATGAACTTTAAATTGTTTTCGACCAGGTCCTTCAACGAGACCCAGAGTGCTCGCGGCCAGAGGCCTGCAGTGTTCTGGAGTCAGGTCAGTGCTGCAGCTGCAGGGAAGCCCCTCTGCTGCCCAAACCACGAGGGAAAGGTAACAAGCCCTTTTGTGATGCCTCAGTCCAGGCATCACCTCATCGAAATTGCCCCTCCCATTTTGTTTTTAGTAATGTAAAAGAAACTATCTCTGAAAGCTCAGCAAGAGTGAAGGAGCTTTTTGCTTTTTTTTGTCTCCCTCTGCAGGTGATGGAGTTCTACTGCGAGTCGTGTGAGACAGCCATGTGTCTGGACTGTACAGAGGGCGAGCACAGGGAGCATGTGACTGTTCCTCTGCGGGACGTCGTGGAGCAGCACAAGGCTGCGCTGAAGACACAGCTGGATGCCATACTGAGCAGGTGGGGGCTTGATAAAGCTTTCAGAATATTTCCTTCCCATCAGGTGTTGGGGAGCTTAAGCATTTGGCCCAGATTTGGCATCTGCCATTTATATCTAGCTCCTCACCAGAATTCCTCTTTCTACAGTTTCATGAGGAAAGTTTCATGTTATCTTGTCTTGCAGGCTCCCTCAGCTAACAGTGTCCATCGAGGTGGTGAGTGAGATCTCCCGCCAGCTGAATGAAAGGAAGAACGAGGCAGTGGCAGAGATTACCAGTACTTTTGAAGAGCTGGAGCGGGCGCTGCATCAGCGCAAGACGGCCCTCATTACAGACCTGGAGAACATCTGCAGCACTAAGCAGAAGGTTAGTCATGTTTCAAACGTTCACATGTGCAGTACATCAGACAGACAGGCACGTTTTTTGTGCACTCACTGTCAGATGCACAAAGACACACAGGCATTTTACAGGCAAGTCGTTGAGCATGACCTGCCACATGTCTCACATTCCTGTCAACATGCCTGCTGTCTTTTCACCTCCTCCTCTTGCTCTTTTGTGTCCCTTTTTTTCCTTATCTTCCTCTTACCTGAGCGCAGGTCCTGCAGGCCCAGCTTACAGCTCTCCTGCAGGGGAAGGAACACATACAGAGCAGTTGCAGCTTTACGGAGCAGGCGCTCAGCCATGGGAGTGCTACTGAGGTGGGCCAGCAGATTGTAATTTGTACAAGCAGGCTAACAAACAGGTTACAACACAGATGGGAATCGAATGTGTTGTAGTAGTGTGGCAGGGTGTGAGCTTGGGTTTTGCATAAAAAAATACAGAAATAAAAGAAGACATAGAATACAATATGTGTCTCCTGCAGGTGCTGCTAGTTCAGAAGCAGATGAGTGAGCGGGTAACAGCGCTGGCCAGACATGACTTCCCAGAGAGACCACATCAGAATGCTCACCTGGATTGTCAGGTATCCACTGTTGTCTGGTCTGGTCTGACTGAGGTGGTTAGCACTGTTGCTGTCATAGCAAGAGAGGGTTCCTTGTCAAACCCCGGGTGGGGGAGCCCTTCTGTGTGGAGTTTGCATGTTCTCCCCTCCTGGTTTTCTCCTGATACTCGGGCTTCCTCCCACAGTCCAAAGACATGCAGGTTAACTGGTACCTCTAAATTGCCAGTAGGTGTGAACGTGAGTGTGAATGGTTGTCTGTCTCTATGTGTCAGCCCTGTGATAGTCTGGCAACCTGTCTAGGGTGTATCCCACCTCTCGCCCAGTGTCAGCTGGGATAGGCTCCAGCCCTCCTGCAACCCCTAACAGGATAAGCGGTTACGGAAATGAATGAATGGTCTGACTGATATTCCCACATGGTCACAAAATGGGGCTTCCCCTTTCTTTGAAGAGAGTTTTTGCAAAAAAAGGAAATCACTTTGCAGAACAGAGACATTAAAGTAACATTTTAGAGCTCATTTGACACCTTCTAACCCAAAAAACACCCTCACAAACACAGCCGTAATGTTCAGAATTTGTTAATTCATAGTCTTTTTCTTGATAGACGCTAGACTTTCTTCACTAGCCAAAGTTTCATCCAAGCCAGGTTGCATATACTTGTCATATTTACAGGATTATAAAGTAAATATCTGTCACCATACATCACATGGTACCAGCCCCAAAAAGTTATCTTATTAGAGTAATAAGCTATTTTGAAGTGAAAAATATTGTGTATCTTGTGTGCTATCTGCTCCAGGTGGAGACTGAAGGTCTGCGGCGCTCCATCCAGAACCTGGGGGTTCTCCTCACCACAGCCGCTGTGGCTCACACCTCTGTCGCCACAGGAGAGGGCCTCCGCCATGCAGCAACTGGGCAGCACCAAACAATTACTGTGACAACTAAAGACAAAGTACTGCCTTTATTGTTTAGCCTTATTGCCATTTGCTATATGAGTGAACTCTGGGTAAAGCAAACAATCTGTTAACCAGTCATTTGCTTTAGTCAAATATTTCAGTGTAATTTTTTTAATTCAAATTCCTATTTCACTCTATTCTCTTGTTCCCTTGCAAGCAGTTAGTTATTTTATTTTTATTAGTAGTAGCCACTCTGGTCACTGAGGCAAGAATTAGGATTATCTAAAACAAATCTGTTGTTTGAAGAAAGTGCTGCAACCATGTCTGAATTGCTTGACCAAGATATTTTTTCTTGTTCTGTAATTGAATCAGTGACCTCTCTCTGCAGGATGGGGAGTTGGTGCGGACAGGAAATGCTGTGTTAAAAGCAGAGATAACATCTGCTGACGGGAGCCGTATGACAGAGGCAGAGGTGGTGGACAATAAGAATGGGACTTATGAGGTGGGCTACACGTTACGCTCTGAGGGAGAGTACTCTTTCTCTCTGCTGCTGTACGGCCAGCCGATACGGGGCAGCCCGTTCCGCCTGCGGGCGGTCAAGCCCTCAGACGTGCCACAATCTCCAGATGACGTTAAGAGGAGGGTGAAGTCTCCCAGCGGGACAGGGGGCCACATACGGCAGAAAGCAGTGCGTCGGCCTTCCAGCATGTACAGCACAACCAAGAAAAAGGAGAACCCCATAGAGGATGAGCTCATCTACAGAGTGGGTAAGATAGATTAAAGTAAATATGCAGAAATCACAAAATGTCCTCCATAACGACAGCCTGGTGGTTGTTTTGTACGTTTTATTCCCTTAACCACAAATCAGGAAAACATATCACTGCAAACTAGTTTTCCAATCCCAACAACAAGTTTTTAGATTGACATCTTCCCCCTCTGGGCAGCTTCTGTTATTCACTTCATGCCAGCAGACTGCAGAATGAAAATCAACTTGCTGTGACTTGACAGAGGAGGTGACATCAAGAAAGAAACACTGCATTCACAAGCTGCAGTATTTTGTCAGAAAGCAAAGCAGAAAACAAATATGGATGTTGTGGAAAAAAACGTAATAGGGAGAATTTGGTGTTTGCTCACTTAAAATGTTGACACTCAGGTTTCCATGCAAAAATAACCCCAAGAAATAAATCAAGGTTCAACATTCCCACTGTGAAGGATTACATTTCTCATGCAGGTCTTTCAAGTCTTTGCAAGTTCATTTTTGAACTTTAGTGACACGAACCGAAACCTGTATTTGCCTGGGAGGTAGAAAGTCAATCCAGAAACTTAAGTTATGCCCTGAAGAATGATCAGCAGCATAAGCAGTTTTTCATCCAAAATCCACTGCTATGAGCCTTTAAAGCAAAATATTACACACTGACACAAAGGTGACAATATAAAATGGCACATTTACTGAGAGTGTAATTGTTTATTTGTCAGGTTCCCGGGGCAGAGAAAAAGGGGAGTTCACGAATCTGCAGGGGATCTCAGCCTCTTGTAACGGCAGAGTGGTGGTGGCTGACAGCAACAACCAGTGCATACAGGTGAGACAGACAGAGAGGGAAGTGCGTGTAAGCGCAGCCACGTGTGCTCTTGTGGTGACAAAATACTGTTGTAGCACTGTGATCGTGGCACAATTCACTCACAAGGGGCTGATTTCAGGTGTTCTCCAATGATGGCCAGTTCAAGATGCGCTTTGGGGTTAGAGGTCGGTCTCCGGGGCAACTGCAGAGACCGACGGGCGTCACTGTGGACATGAACGGTGACATTGTGGTGGCTGACTATGACAATCGATGGGTCAGCATCTTCTCCTCTGACGGCAAGTTTAAGGTGAGATCTCAAAGCTTGTTATTAAACAGAACTAAAGATATAATATACCTAATTTAAAGGAACAGTGTGTAGGATTTAGTGGTGTCTAGCAGTGAGGAAACGTTCCCCATTTGCAAAGCGTGATCTCCCAACTAGAATTCCTTCATTTTCTTTATGTCCCTGCTTGAATCATTTCCCTTCCTCTCTCACAGAACAAGATTGGTGCAGGCCGGCTCATGGGCCCCAAGGGTGTAGCTGTGGACAAGAATGGACACATCATCACTGTGGACAACAAGGCCTGCTGTGTCTTCATCTTTCAATCCAATGGGAAGTTGGTGACTAAGTTCGGAGGCAGGGGGACGTCTGACAGACAGTTTGCAGGTGAGAAGGAGGCCTCAGCGTGTAACATAAAAACCCTTTATAACACTGACTTGGAGCTCACAAACAATGGCGCCCTCTGTCAGTGAGGCAGCAGTGCCTACTAGGTTTTATCAAGTAAATATGTCATGTTATTTTGCATAGTATATCACAACAGAAATATCACATGAATACTATCTGTATTATTTGGGATTGTGAAAGAGATAAAAACAGTACAATAGAACTATCATTCTGGACATAGATCATTGCATCACATTACATTCTGTTTTAAAATGTAAGCCTGTATATACTTGTAGGCAAAGCCCCAGGCGGTGCAGTGGCCCCCAGCTCCCTCCACAAACTACGCCTATGCTGACCTCCCTACTCTATTTTCTTCTTTGCTTATCCTTTATCTCTGACTACCTATTTTCCTTTCTTTCTGTTCTTCCTCTTGTTTTTCAATCTAGAAAAACTTGGCCCAAACTTTAATAAATCTGGCTCAGTGTTCAGTAAGTACTAAGTGTGGCCTTGCTGCAACCTTAATCCCACAGTGCGGTGCCCTCTGTCTAACCCGACTCCCTGATCATGTGTCTGCCCTCCTGACAACTCAGATTGTTGACAAACCGAAGCAGTGCTTGTACAATAATAATCAGAATCACAAGTACATGCCATTGTAATAATCACTTACTATTACAATAATGAACATTTTGTCATGTGCATTGTGTTTTATTGTCTAAATGGCTATGAAAAGATCAATGTGAATGATTTTCACTGCTCTGACTCCAGTGCCATGAAACTAACCGATGTTCCCCCGTTTGCTACGAGACAATCAGTGTTTGGAGCTACAGAGCTCATTAGTGGGTGACTCAGCCAATAGGTTTTCACTTCACATAAGTAGATACTCGTGATACTCTGTGTTGTAAACTATCAGTGCTGAGGGTGAATCACAGGGCCTTGAGCCTTTCTATATAATTCAATTTAGAGTTTGACTAGTTTTGGCATTCTGAAGAAACAGAAAGATTTTGTGACTCAAGTTGAAGCACCTAATGCATGAAAAGAATGCAATCAAGCTACTCCAGGCAAATCAGAACAGCTAACCATCTGATTAAAGTGTTTCAGTAATTACATCTTTAGGCACCACTACTTGAAAATTGTCTTTAAATAGCCTACTAACAGCAAAGGGAATAATGCTGCCAACTGCAGGAATCAGTTTCTGTTCAAAGTACAGCAAATTCCTCATTATCCTCTCTCCCTCTCTCTCTTCTTATCCAGGCCCACACTTTGTTGCAGTGAACAACAAGAATGAAATTATTGTGACCGATTTTCACAATCACTCTGTAAAGGTAAGTTTGTGCTTAGTTCACTGTGTTTTCTAGTACTTGCTGTCGTTTCCTTCTTTCCAATTCAACTCACCTGCGTGTCACAATTCCCCTGAGTTAATTAAAGGGTTATTTAGATCACCTGTTGCACAGGGTGTGGGAAATGACTCCTTATTGAGAGCAGCTTGGTGCGTTTCCCTGCTGGGCCAATCAGGGTGTGACGACAGCCTTTCTTAAGGCTTAAGAGAGGTGGGGAATCAGGGAATTCTGATCTTCAAGTTGATGCAGATGTCATGTTAGCAGTTGTATTCAGCCAGAAACTCTGATCTCTTGGTCCTTTGGAGACTTCTTTGCTGCCTTTTGTTTTCTGATCGAGCGTTATTTTGAGCATTCTGAAACATAGAGCTGGAGGGAATATTAAAGAACACCTTTCCACAAGATTACCTGCATCAGGGCAGTTCATACTGCGCTCTGTGCAAGAGTTTTGTTCACCTAACATTAACCTAATGCCCACCAGCTTTATTTTGTTCCTGGTTTATTTAACTGAAACTCCATATTACCCCTTACCCCATATATACACATTTATTATCAAAGAAACAGTTGTATGTTATTATTAATGAGGCTTTCTTGTCCAATTTGTTTATTCAAGTAAATACTTTCAATATTAAGAGATGGGAACTGGTTCTCAGGCTGTTCCTGAATCAGTACCGCCACAGTATGTATCAAAGTGCACATGGAGATTTAGACAAAACGCATGTGTTGTGCTGACTTCCTGCTGCAGGTGTACAGTGCAGATGGAGAGTTCTTGTTCAAATTTGGGTCTCATGGTGAAGGCAATGGCCAGTTTAATGCTCCCACTGGTGTGGCTGTGGATGCCAATGGAAACATCATTGTAGCTGACTGGGGAAACAGCAGAATACAGGTGAGATGGGCTATGTCCAGTCTGCCGTCGACTTCACAACACTGAGATTTGAATCCAATTTAATATAGAGAAAAAAAAGAAAAAGTTAAGTTATAAAATGTTATGGAAAGGGATATATTTTATAATAAAAAGTGAGGTCTTGAGTGTGTTTTTAATGCTAAATAGTTTGTCGCAACATGAACACTTAACACTAAACTTTGTGATTTTTTTAATTCCAGGTGTTTGACAGCACAGGCTCCTTCTTATCGTACATTAACACCTCAGCAGACCCACTCTACGGCCCCCAGGGCCTCGCCCTCACCTCAGATGGACATGTGGCTGTTGCCGACTCCGGCAACCACTGCTTCAAGGTTTACAGATATCTGCAGTAGTGCACAACCCCTGCTTTTAAACAAGCTAACGTCACGTACTGCTTGTTGACATAGAGCTGCAACGTGCCTGTGCACTTTACAGTGGCCACAGGTTCCACAAATTAATTTCCTTTTTATTGTATATGCTTTAAATCTAATATTCAGAGCTTTAGACAAAGAAATCTGAGAAAAATGCTGACACACAAGACAACCAAAACAGCTCAAGTGTAATTAAAATAAGAGAGTTATCCCAAAAATTATTGCAAGAAGTGACATTAATTTCCTCTCTGAGGAAAAAATAAATCTCAATCTCAAGACTATCCAGGTGAAATCAAGGTTAAGAAGAGATGAAATTTCACAAGCAACTTAGGGATGACTAGATATATCTAAAAGCTGATGGTCTCCCTTAAACTTAAGTGTTTTTAAACAAATCCCTTATGGGGAAAAAATGAACTGGTAATTATCTTGTGGAACAAGGCGTTGCAGCTGTATTCCTCGCAAGTGTGACCTCACCATTCGACAGCCTGCCAGTCCGAAGTTGGTGATGCACTGCAATTTTTTGGGGCGATGCAGATGGGCAACACTCCCAGCGACCAGCAAACAAAGGCGAGACACGCAGGCAGAACCTGTCTCCCGGTTTCCTGATGATGCTTCGTGATGGAAATAACGATGCTCAGGGCTTTTCCTTGAACACTGTTGCATGTTGGTGCGCTCCAAAAAATGACCCTGTCGTCACTGCCTTCAATTTTCTCAACAGTACAAACACAACAGAACACATGCAGACAGGAATGTGTAAAAGGAATTGTTTCTTATTCTCATTTTGCACCTTACCACTCCGAGAAGATCCCTGCACATTGATAAAGATTTTTGATTTCTTTTGAGTCATGAGATGAGTTGATGTATATGCACGTTTTTTTTTTTCTTTTGGCACCCAAAGACAAGCAGCAAGAAGCACAACAGTTAATAGAACCACATGATTTTTTTAAAGGCATCTTCTATTAACCAAAACTTCTTATATCTGACCCCACTAGTTCTTGCACTTTTGAGTATTCATATCTACAACCTAATGTAGTTGTACATACGGTATGCATATTAAGGTGTACATATGGATTTGGTGTCCATGTTATTTCACTATATAGCCTACTTATTACAGCACTTAATGAATCAACACTGGAGCATATACTAATACAGTAGAAGGTCATGCCAAGTAGTAGCCAACTGAATGACTTGCAAACATCAATGGAACAAAGTTGTATACACATTATTTGCTGTATTTTTTTCAAAGGACTTAATTTATTTTTTTTTTCTTTTCTTTTCTACATAATTTGTTCTACAAATTATTTTTCTAATTGGTGCATTTGAACTGTCTCCTCTTTGCCAAACATCTCCGTACATAGGCCTTGTAACTTGTAGCACTGAAAGCCGTCTTCTCTTTTGCTCACCTCCAGTTTAAACAGTAACTTTTCCTTCTGCCAAAACGTATCGTTGTAAGTTGTTGTTGAACATTGCACAAAATACAAAATATTATAAGAGTTATATAGTTTGCGAGAGTAATATATGCCTCTGTGTATAGTTATCATTTAACATAATCAGAAAGTGTACTGTATATTACAATCACATTCTTGTTGTAGCTGACAAGCACCTTTATCATGGGGTTTTCCAGTATTTGTACTCATTCGCTTGGTTGTTCAGTGTTTTGAAGGTTTTCCGTGTGGCTCCTCGAGGAACACATCACCAGCTAACACCAGAAAGTTTTTCACCTGTATTTTACAAACAGTCTTTCCCTGATAACTGATCTGTAATCCATTCTGTTTCCATCTGCATCTCCCATCTAATGGAAACTCTCTGTAATGACAGATTTAGTTGACTGTCCTCCTCCATTAATCAGACCCCTGTGTTCCTATGGTTTTGTTTTTCTGTCCGTCTCTCACCTGTAACCGTCACTGACCCACCCATGTCTGTGTGAAATAAAGGAAGCACATACTGTATAAATGAAACAGTACATCATCCATCTTGTGTAGCCTACAAGAGGCCAGTCTTACAAGAAGTAATCACTACATTTATGTAATCAAGGCAAAGGTATGATTGTAAATATTAAAGAATTACACTATGAACGATTGTGTGAACGCTCTGCTTTGTTTAAGACTTAAGACACAAGGTTACAATATGTCCTTTGTTAATGAGGCGAGCATTTTTATATTCTTGTTTTCTTTTTTTTGCATATTAGAAACCAGCGTGTCCACATCTTTTCTCTCTGAGATAAAAGTGTAAATATCCAGCTGCCTTCTAAAGTGGATTAGGTAGTTGGAGTCCCATCCTGACAGGTCTTTTTTTATGTTAAGGGCCCTTGCTCTTGAATGGTTATTTGAAATTAGAAAAATAATATTCATTCATTTTCCATAACAGCTTGTCTTGTTGGGGGTTGCGTGGGGGCTGGAGCCTATTCCAGCTGACACCGGGTGGGAGGCAGGGTACACCCTGGACAGGTCGCCAGACTATGACAGGGCTGACACATAGAGACAGACAACCATTCACACCTACGGACAATTCAGAGTCACCAATTAACCTAACCTGCATGTCTTTGGACTGTGGGAGGAGGTCGGAGAACCCAGAGAAAACCCACGCTGACACGGAGAGAACATGCAAACTCCACAGAGAAAACAACAATGCTAACCACTCTTACCGTGCCTTTAGAAAAATACGTTTTTCCCTTTTTCTTTAAGATTATTGTTGTATTTTTTGCCTTTCTGTCATAGGACAGCTTCAGAATGAAAGGAAAGGGGGTCAGACAGAAGGGGGATGACACACAGCAAAGAACTGCAGGTTGAAGTCCAACCTGGGCCGCTACAAGGACTCAACCTACATGGTGTGACACTTTACCAAAAGTAATGAGAACTTGACTGAATCATGAGTAACATCTAAAAACTAGACCATGAGTGGACATTTAAACTTGTATCTTTAGTAGTAATGTGATGTCCAGGCCTTAAAGGTCAAGTGTGTGGGATGTAGTGGCATCTAGTGGTGAGGTTGCAGAGCTGACATTTCTCCTGAGTGCCAAGTGTGTGGAACTTCAGACTCTAACATGGTGGATTCCATGGAAGAGGACCTCTGTGTGTGTAGATATTAAGGGCTCAATTTAAGGTAACAAAAATATGATTCTTATTTTCAGGTGATCATAAACTAATGAAAACACAGTTATGAATATTATGTCATGTCTGCTAACAGATGCTCCTAAATGTTACACACTGGACCTTTAAAGCATTTTTATTGTGCATGTTTGCTTCATTTTCTTTATTTAAAAAAGTCTTACTCAAGACTTCCTCCCATTACATGGTTTGTTTACTAATTTTCAGATTTAACACTAATATTCAGTTTGAAGTAATTGAATATTGGTGCAATATGCAGATATTGGCATCTTCATATGAAAACTGTTCAAATCAGCATCTATCTTTAGAGACTTTTCTCTTTAACCCAAATGAGTCATAAAAGACTGACGTTCAGAATCTGTTACATAAGGTCACACAAGCAGCCATTACAATTTGTGCTCGTGATAATGCTGAACTGCTCCGTGTCCTCTGTTCCTTAGCGTTGCCATGGATACCAAGTTGTCCCCTACAGAGCCAGGCTCTGATAATGAGTCTAATGGGTGGACATATCATTCATGTTAATGTCACTGTATCACATTGTATGGTCTACTATTTATATGGCCCGTCATTAAAACCACATCTCTGCAAAGAGACAGGGAAAAAAAGTCACTACTGAGTCATTATCAGAGCAGGCGGAGGAGAGAACTCTGTTTTCTCACCTCCTCCTTAAATGTTCTGGCAGTATGAAAACTGAATCAGCAACGCCAAACTGTCTCAGAAGGTTAAATGAGAATGTTGGACCAGAATAGCAAACGGGGAGCAACAGCCCTCTTGAGAAGCCTCTTACTCCAGGCAGCAGCCTGGTCACTGCTAAGAGTCGTGTGGTTCAGGATGTAAACAATAGGAGTCCTTGACAAGAGCGCCCACGTATCAAAGTTCAACAACTTGGTTATTGAGGTGTAAAAATCTGACCATCTAACAGCCAGCGCAGCTACCAATCCCAGCTGGAGAAGGACAGGATGAAGCAATTTTGATGCTGCAAAAACAGAATGTCTTCCTAAAGATAGTGCTGAGATTCTTAAAAAGGTTGAATGCCCGTAATTTAAAGTGTTAAATCTCACATTACTGGCAGCCAGCATCCAGAAATAAGTAATTCAGCAGGATTTGACTCATTTTGCACAGCCACTGTGGGCAAACAAATTAGATTTTAAACCAAATTAAAGGCCAGTAATACATTTTAATGTACCCATATTACCAATATATGTAGACTGGCTGTCTCATGAAGAGGCAGGTAATACCACTGAGCATATCAAGTGGATAACTGAGGCTTTAAGGAAAATAAAACAATTCTTTTTCCTCTTTTAATCTTATTGTAAAGTCTGAGAAACACTAAGCACATTTATAAAAGGTGAAAGGGCCACACACAGGGACTACCAAGATCCACTTTTTGTCACACTTATCAAGACACAGCCCAAACAGTGCTAAGCTAAGTACAAGAATGAAACTCAGTGATGAGGTATACCATCTTAGACAAAACATTTATCAGCAGATACTCAAAGAGCACAGAGTTTTGCAGTCCTAACACATGAACACCTCAGACGTCCGACAATAAACTGAAAAAGGAGCAACTTTAGATTGACTTAAGGATGTCCATTCTTAAATATTACCACCAATCATGCTGTTGAATGTTTCTTTCTTTGCTCCTCAGTAAGATTTTGAAAAAGGAAAAAAAAACAACAACAAAAAAAATAGGTCACAGTACAACCCTGTAAGATGGCAAACATCCCACTTGTAGGTCAATAACCCAGTGTGGAGAACTGCACAAACAAAAATAAAAACCCATAAAATAATCGCCTCAAATAAGACAATGTTTAAATCATAAGTTTATGAAGGAAGGAAAAATATATAGAATTGCCCAGATACATGTATTTTCACATTTAACATCAATTATGAAAAATAGAAATCACACTGACTGAACTGAGTTGGACGACAGACCTAAAAATGTCAGTACTAATTTGCAGCACCAGGACCAACTCAACCGCTAGCAATTAATAATCTAAAGCAGGATCATTTAAAGGAATATAATTAAGGAAATGCTGCAAATAGTTTGTAAAAAGCAAACAAAAAAAACATGAACATGTAACAAAACTTTCATTCAGCAATCCACAGGTTTACGTTTCAGCCAAGTCCACCAGGCTCTTGGCTGTTGTTGGAAGTCTTTTGAAGTTAAGCACGTCTACAGGTTCACTCGTTTGGTGACGATATATTTGAGGACATGGCTGTAAAGCTTAATAATTTGCCGTTTGAATATTTGAAAACAGTTTGCTTTGTCTTATACCTGCTCATTTTCAAGAAGACTGATAAAATGTTTCAGATTTGTAAAATACTTCTAACAAAGCAACATCATGCCTTCAGTATCACTGCTCACAAAAAAAGCTTCAAAATGCAACTCAGAGCACTATACAGAGGAATTCGCAAGTCCAAAAATGTTTACAATGTACGGAGTTTTCAAAATTAAAAGAATACGTGAAGGTGATTTTAAAAGGCTAATGATAAAATTATTTGTACTGACGTTAACATCCACAAAACACGCAACCCTGGAAGTCTTATATTGTCTGGGAGCTGAGATCCCGAGATGGACAATTTCAGTCAAATAACTATCAGCACTGAACTGCCCGCTCTTCAGTCTAACATTAATGAGGGAATCTTAACTGTCAACAACTATCAATGTGATAACAATGTCATATTTCCTTCAAGTTCTACCCAACAAGGCAACAGCACTGACCCTGCCTGGCAAAAACATAGCCAATATGAGTTAATGTACATTAGTATAGCATAGTGGTTGCTAATAGGATAAGAGCTGTATGTGCTCTTATCAACAAGAGCATCTGAGGCATCTGCATCCCAGCAGACACAGTGATATAGACAGCAAAGCACCTCTCCAAACCCCCCAGCCACAGTAGTCAGGGGTAAAAGCCTACAGTGTGTGTCTAGGTTGAAAGATACCAAATTTCAAAATTTCAACCTCAAAATACTGGAAAAATGAAGCTCTTCATTGCGACCAGAGTGTGACGAGACACCTGGCATTTCTTATTCAGTGTAACTCTTGATTTATAACACCAGTAAGACCAACAAGTAACAGCTCAAATGCGTACAGTACATGGCTCAAAGGCTCACCCTGTCACTTCAGCCTGGTCTGAGATAAAACCTTGCCTACGGCAAATCTGAAAACACTGGCATACGTGAGTTTACCCTTAGAGAACTAAATTTAAACACGCTTCACAGCTCTCTCAGTAATAGTGGCATATCTGCAGCCTGCTGCCTGGATCATTCTTCCCTGGGCTAAAGAAAGGATAGACCGGCTCTTCAAAGCAGGTGTCAAACATGTACAGTCTCTTCATTGTGACGGCGTCATAGAAACTTAGACGCCCGTTGTCGTAGTCCAGGTACACACCGACCCGAGGAGAGTTCCAGTAGTCAGCGACAGGGATGCGCCCATCCTCTCCGTTGGCATACAGCCGGTCCTGCAGACACAGACTCCAGTATCCTGCGGAGGGAGTGAGGCTGACGAAGCCCTTCCTGTTGCTGCACTCAGTGGTGACCCCCAGGTACCACACACCTTTGTCCTTCACGTCCACCTCCCAGTAGTGCTGGCCGCTGGCGTACTGGGCTGTGGCAAGGACACCACAGAAACGGGTGAAGCGGGCTGGCAGGTCTGGCTCCTGGTTACGAACACGGCCCTCCTCCACTTTGGTGTCAAAGTCTGAGATAAGCAGGTTTGGGTGAGCCGTGTCTGGGTCTAAGGTGAGGTTCTGAGGCACTACACAGAAAGACATGGAGAGATATTAGCTGACCTTGCTCTCAGAGTGGGCTGAGGTTGGCAGTACATTTGGATAAAAAAAGAAGGGATCCATTTTGATGTTGTAGTGCAAGAAAGCAGGCAGAAACCAAACCAAACCAAAAAGAACCATACATTGCTGAAGTGCAAGTAGGGTGACCTGCCAGCAACACGTTGTTGCTATAGTAATAATGGTACAAAGCAAAAAGCTGTATTAACATATAAAACATGCATTATAGAGTGTGGGCAAAACTTCACACTGCAGCACTTTTGACCGTGTTTAGTGCATGCTTCTGTGTGCAAAGTAAACTCACTGGTATGCAGCACGTGCATCATCTTCTTCCACATGATAAGCTGGAAGGGCCCTGAGAAGTCTGTAAATTCAGTTGCACAATTAACCGCATCGAGAGACGTGAAAGGCTTGCAATGGATGACTCTGTGGGAGAAAAAGATTTGATGAAAAACGACTATACAAAAGGCTCATTTTGAAAAGTCAATTTGAATGGAATATTTATAGTTTCATATCAAAAAAACAGCTGTAAGCTACTTACTCATTGAACGTCTCAGCAAGGCTCTGTTGGAAGAACAAGAGAGCATATTTACATTACTATTGAACAAACTTCAAACAATCTCATAGTTTTGCTAATGTACACTGAGCGGTGGCTCAAATAATAATAATACATTTCCTAACATGTTTTTGAAGCTTTGGTTCCTTATTACACACCAGCAGTAACTGTCCATCTCTGACAGAATTCAAACTCCAGAGGAGGCAAGTTGTTTTAAGAGTTAAATCACATCGATGAATCAGACGGCTGATATATTAAACTGACCTCAAAGCTAGATTTCCCACTGATGTGGCTGTGGATATCAGCTATAGCTTTATCCACAGCTGACACCTCTGTCTCCACGATCTTGAGGTTCTCGTCTATGACGGCCATGTTGGCCACCTCCTCAGCATCCAGGCTCTCGAGCAGGGAGTCTCTCTCGTCTAGCAAGAATTGGACCAAAGCACCAACATCCGCCTCAATCTTCTCCTTGAGTCTCTGTTTCTTCAACTGGAGGGCAGAGAGGTTCAGAGGATTAGGATGAAAGATTTGATTATGATAACAAGTGCAAATGGTGTGTATGCTCAGTGTTAACTGTAATGTTTCGATGTAGTATGCACCCCAATGTTTAAACATCAAGTACTGCAAGACTACTAGATTGCTACATACGCTTGTCAATGTCACCAGCTCAGAATATACAACATAAAGGTCCATTACATACCCTCACTTCACTTCTGGTGCGTTCATCAGCTGTTATAACTTTTACACACTGAGACTTCTGCCAGTTGAGCTCCATTAGCCTCAGTTTCAACTCCATCTGAAAGAAACATGTACATCAAGACGCATCAACACAAGAAAACACGACATAATGCTCACAAGATCACAGATAACAAAAAACACTGCAAATATTCCACATGATAAGATGTGTGGCAAAGGGCGTACAATCTCAGATCTCTTGGCCAAATATACATTAGTAGACTAGCAAATTCATACATTTAAACTTACCTTCATGTCATTGACAACTTCTGGCACTGGTGCTACCTCATGGTGTCTGAAACAACAGTAAAACAAATGACCAGGCAGTTAGCGAGTTATTTTTCACACCACCAAAAACACTTTAAGTGTCCTGTGGAGTTTTCTTGTAAACAAACAGATGTTTACATTCAGTGTTGCTTACCAAACCACATTGTGTGTATCCTTAAGGTCTAACTTAAATGTCAAGAGCATTTCCTTTATTGTAAAACACTAGAAAAGCAGATTTTTAAACATTTCTGGTTGCTAGCGCTCTTCTTCATCACTGCTTTTGTTGGCGTCTTACTGCCACTAACTGCCAATCAAAAAAATGGTGTGAATCACACAATCACACATGCACGTGCGTCCTAATCCATGACAAAAACAAGACAAGGACTCACTTGTAAAACCCTTGCTCTATAGCCCTAATTGTGATCATATCACCACAGGGTACCTTTCAAAAGACCATAGGAATAATATTCCCGAGATGAATTTAAACAAACTGTGGGTGAATGCTTTAGGAGCTATTACCTTACATAATATCTTTTATTCCATTCATTTTATTCCATCCGAGTCCATATAAACACACTTCGTGTTCACTGTTGCTTAGCAATTAATTTACCCTTAACAAAATCCCCCCAGCCCTGACATTTACTAAAGCTCCTGTATTGTCCACATGAATTTGTGCAGTGATATCAAATGTCCTCTGCTCTGAAAGATATCATCACTGTTTTGATCTATAGTTGGGACACATTTCCCAAATGTAATGATAAAGCAGATAATGGTATATATGTTGTTAGTACAAACTGAAATGGACTGGAGTGTTATACTACAGTAATTTCAACAAAAGTCGACTCTGTTAAAACATTTAGGTCACCAGTATTTTCCCTTTCAATATGAACAGTAGTAAATGGCAATTACAATGTAAACCTACTCAAAGTTTGTTTAAGACAAGGATGATTCTAAACTCTAGAAGTCAAAATTACAACAGCATATTCCAACTGAGAGCACGTTTAATCATGCCTTTTGTAGTCAAAAATAATGTCAACATAAATTTTTCACATGTGCTGTGTGAGGGAAAAATTAGCTTTAGTCAGTCTTAGTCTGATGGAAAAACCCTAATTGTGATGTAACTGGGATCAGAGTGTTCTTGTGTGCTTGAAACCATAGATGAGAGTACAAAGTACCATTAATGACGATGCTCGTTTGAACAACCTGGAAAAGGTTTTTGCCTCGACATACTGTTGAGGTAATACCATTTGGGTAATACAATCAAACTGTCACTGATTAAACTGTAATCTTAATACAACAGATTATCCGTACAACAAACTGAAGACACAATATGAAGTTTGGAGGCCAGCAGATACAGATAAGTTTTAGTACATTGCAGAAAGTGACGGACATCAAGGGTAAAAAATGTTAAGTAGCAAGACAAAATACACAACACAACACTGACTATTTTTTAAACGCACCAAGCAGCAAAGAACAGTATTTATTGTAAACCTAATCTGAACAGGTGCCTGATGGAAACTAGCAACGAGAAAGTACATTTATGCATTAAACATATGAGTGGATAGTGGATTTATTTTTCAACCTGACAAACACCAAACCCCACTAGCGTAAAAATGACAGAGTTGTTTGTGCTGCAAAATGGATGTAAACAGATTACACTGGCAAATTCTGAATTATGTTCGTGTTAAAGCTATGGCTTCATGAGGGGATGGTTTAACAATTCACTGTAGTGGAAATTTCCATCTCTCCTGAAACATCCATATCACTGTTTTGTTCTTGGTGCATTCTTTGTCAGCCTTTGTCTGACCACTCCTCCCATACACAGTCTTATACTGTAAACCCATGCCCCCAGACATGTTTTCCTTTGAGGACAGCAGTGAATGTTCTGGCATACTGTACTTCCTGTACCAACAGTTTTGCTGCTAAACTTGCCCATGTATATCATCATTGCCTGAATCTAACACACCCACACTGATGTCTGTAACATTAAGGTTTGTAGTATCATTGTAAAGTGATAAACATGTACATTCAACCCTCTCAAAATCCAATGTGCATCAATAGCTGCAAACCCTGCTGTTTAGGATTTCTAATGGGATGGAAGAGATTATGTTTGGGATGGTTTTAAGGGGGGAAAAATAAAACAAAACAATGGTTGGTGCATTGCTGGTAAAATTGGGTGTCTCTTCACCAGAATGATTATCATACAAGGACAAAAAGACTGAGCTCTCTCATTAAGGTTTAAGTGTGTGCATTAGCATGACAAAGCCACAGCAGTCGTGGCAGTGGTAAGGGAGAAACCCTCTTACCAACTGATATAAACTGGCTTTTTTTATGATTAAGTGTTTTCCCTTATCCTTTTTGTCTCAGTAATTAGGTTTCTAATTTTGTATGTACTAACGTGGCACTTTAGTGAAATGTTTAGAAACCTGGCAATGTTTCAGTCCCAGTTTCATCAGATCAAAACTCAAACCTCATCAAGAATCTGTTTCAGATTTCAGAAGCTAGTTGCTGTCAACACCTGTAGTTTATGATGCATGTAAATACAGCTAAAATGTGGCAGCGTGGGCACTAAGCCTCAAGCATTTGTACAGATTCACTTCACTGGCAAGGTCTACACTGCCAACCTGACCTGTGCAATCTCAGTGACTAATAATGAGTTACAACCAATCTTGACCTTAAGAGAGACGTGACAGTGACGAATTGGCGAAAGAGGAATATCTTTCTCAGAGCAAACAAATAGCTAACATAACAGAATGTGTCTATAATTTTATTTATATATATAAAAAAAAGGTGCGAACACGACCAACCTGTGTGCTCTAGATTCCCTGCAGACCACACAGATGGGCCTTTTATCAGTCTGGCAGTACAATTTCAGCTCTTCTCCGTGTTGCTCACACTTTCCATCTACTTTAACGGGTTTAGAGGGGGTAGGACAAGACCCCAGACACTCCAGGTCGTCCAGTTTGGCCACCAGGTTCTGCACCAGGTAGTTTTTAGTGAAGGTCCTCTTGTTGAACACCTGAGAGCACAAAGAAAGCAACTGAGAAAGACGCCGACAGCTGCTTGTAATCGAGGCTAAAGTCAATATTAATTTGTTCACAGTGTGTATTTATTTATTCTACATTACAGCATCTCTTTAGTAGCCGAAACACTCAGTTACGCAAATATTGTTAGCTTGTTTACTTGCTAATAATGTACCGTTAGCTAGCTGATGCCAGTTAGCCAGTCATCATAGCAACGGTAGCCACAAAAATTCACTGCGTAGCTAATGTTATTTATCAGATGCCAACAGTCAACCGGCTACACTGAAGTCGCTTATGACATTAAACACCTGTTAGCAATATTGTCACAAGTGTACGAGAGATATTTCGTGGGAAAAACAAGGTGGAAAATACATATAACGTGCATTAACTTACCGTTCGGCATTGAGGGCACTGATATCCGTAGTCTCCGCCATTTTCATCCCAGTGCATGCAGATACAAAAACGGCAGAAATTGTGGCCGCATTTCAGTATGACGGGGTCTTTGAAGAAGTCCAAACAAATGGCACATGTGAGCTCTTTCCTCAGGTCGTCTCCAGCTGCTCCAGCAGTAGCCATGTTTACAAGCCAACAGCAGCACAACACTGCCACAGTGCCACACTGCAGGAAGTGAAGGAAGGGGAGGGAGGGAAGAGGGCACATTTGTGGTGCGTCATCAACCCTCTTAACCAATCAGATTCCTCTCTGTGGCTCTCTCGCTCTGCTCTTATTCATCTGTAATCAGGTAATAAAGTAAAAAGTTTCTGTGACCTGCATTTGGAAAAGATTAAATTCTCCTTGAAAGGGTGTGAAAACAAATTCCACCAGATCTGGCAACCCTTTACAGACCACTTTAAGAAAGATGCACTAAGTTCTTCCCCTAACTAGCCTGGTTTAGATGACACAAAACATAATCAATCTGACTTGACTTGCTGAATATTTTCTATATTTTTGTACTACTAATTCTTATCCACTTTTATACTACTTGCACGGTTTGTTTGACTTTGAAAACCCCAATAAAAAGAGTTGGAAAAAAGTTTACACCTCATGAGGACAGTAAAAATACTCAGTGAAATCACACTTTTATTTTGTAAATTTACAGAGACTGCTGACAGTTTTGGGTCATCTATATAATGTATATCATTACATCACTAATGTAGCTTATTTGAGTCTAATTCTTTCCCCTTTACTCTCCTATTAAGCACACAAACTTATTACTACGATTTGCCTGTGAATATATTTAGAAAGACATCAAATTTCATATGGACGTTAGGGTCAGTAACTACTGAACTGTCCCTAGCAATATTTTCCCCCTCAAAATTAAATATAACCACTGTTGTCCAAGTGTGTGTGCTTATGTGAGGTATGCATAAAAACAGAGCTCTTTTAACTTATTAAGGCAAAGTCCAAGTCAGGTCCCAAGTCAATGAGAACATGTTGCAAATCAGTTGCAAGTTTCCCATCTCAACGCTAACTTTTAGAATGTAGACACAGTTTGCATAGCTGAGACTAGGGATGGGGGGAAAAATCAATACATGGCAATATTGTATCCACACAGCGCCAAGTATATATATTTTTTATTATATAAATGATTACTATTACAAATACAAATTAAACTTTAGGTAGCCTACTAGGACAATATAATCAATTGTTTTTTCGGTCCACTAGATACATTTTGTTGCTGCAAAAAATGGCTTAAGTGAGATGAACAGGCCAAAAACTTTATCCTATTAGATAAAAACAGATGATGTCAAAGTTTTACTCTGGGGACATGATTTACAGTTGCAAAAAGGTAATCAATTATAGTATATTGCAATGTATTTTGTGGCAATACTACACATATCGCAACATATTTGAAATCCAAATAATATTGCATTGTGACTGAAGTATCGTGATAATATCATATTGTGGATCCTCTGGTGGTTCCCATCCCTGGCTGAGACCAAGTACTCATTAGTATTAATGAAATATTCAAAGAATGTTGCTATGCAAAGCTTGGCTTTTGCCTGCCTGTGCATTATCTATTTTTCATTTGTACGAGAATCCATGTAGCCACAACACGAGATTTGTATGTTTTTGCTTTCCAGTCTTTGTTTTTGGGTCTCAAGTACGCCCAGTCTCAAAACAGTGAAGTCCAATCAAGTCTTAAATCCTCATTTCTCCTAACTCTGTTGGAAGATTTTGAGACAGTGGGTCCCTGGGCACAGATAAGCAAAAACCCCACCACCTCTGCAGGAGCAAGACACAGAACCTTTGTGGAGGTTTTCTGTCTCTTTGTAGTCCTCACACATCTTTTTGTCATTTCGTGTCTATATATGGTAATTTTGTGTATTTATTGGTTACTTTGTAGTCATTTTGTGTCTCTAAATGGTTGTTTTGCCCCTTTTTATAGTTATTTTGTGTCTCTTTGTGGTTCATTTGCATCTCATTGTGGTGTTTTTGTATCTCCTCCTGGTTGGTAGGTGTTAATTTGAGTGATATTTTGCAGGCTGACACTTAGGGCCCCATTCAATAATCCATCCACTCCACAGTTCTGCATAAATACTGAGTAAACCAACAACAACCAGTAAGCAACAATATTTATTCTTAAATACATATACATAAAACCCATAAAAAAGACACAAACTGAATATCAAGTTTGATTGTTTGTGCTAAAATTGTCATATACATGGGGATAACTGGCTGTGGAATATACATTACATTGCATAGCTTGGATTGGCATGTGAGGGATGTGACTCAAAAAGTGCATTTGATGTCAGACATGGTGTTATTTCCGAATTCATCAGGGCGAGAAAAATAAAAAAAATCACAGCCGGGTTTCAGCAGACTATAACCTGTACAAACCACCACATCCTGCGCTGATTCACACCTCAACTGATTCCTGGCTCATGTTCATCACATTTGCTAGCCCTGATAAACACTGGAAATAATTATAAAATGATGACTGACAACACCATAATAAGACAAATATTTAGGAACACTGATCTCAGCATGTTGTATATCCATAGCAGAGTAAGACACAGGTTTAACAACACATGTAAACAAGATATTTCACCAGTGATATCAACAAAATAACGAGACATTATATCAAATGCCTCAAAGGTCATATTTTTCTTGGTGACGTACCGATTTGTAAGCAGCTATTTTGTTTGCATCCTTTGTTAGAAAAGAAAAAAAAACATGACTCAGAACACTGAAATCCCACACAGCACTAGTGACAAATAAAGCTTACAGGAACATAATGTGAGAAGAAAAGGGGTTAAATCACTGGATATGGATACAGTATTTGCATGTTCACAGCACCACACTTATCAGCAGTGTAACACAGAAGTGGAAAGTGGCTCTGTAGAGATTCTCTTCAGTCATCAACAGTAGTAAATTGTGTTACAACACACGATCCATTGTTTTTAAAAGAAAGAACTCCTGAGATGAGTGTCTTTATACATACGTACCTTAACCAGTGTTATTAAAAAATAATAATAATAAAAGAAAGAAAAACTGTGCCCAAAATATTTTGAATAAATACGACAACACGCAATGGAGCAACAACACCGCGAGGATGGAGAGCAGTAAACATTGTGGTAAAAGGAGCAGTGATGAGCTTAATAACTGAGTTGATAACCTAACTCAGCGGCAACAGAAATGCTCAATACATCTAACATTCCTTATAAAATGGTAGACAAAATACAAAAACATGAATGAATAAAACAATAAGTGGTATTAATATGATATGAGACTTCTGCACATTTAGTTCACACATAAGAAACAAGTGTTGGCATCTTGTGTTATCCAGACTGACTGTCCTAACAAATATTTCAGGACAAAATTTTAGGCCTAAAGGCACAGTTCCCCCCAGACTGAATATTAATCTACTCGCACAGCACAATCTTAAAAGATTTCTAGACAAACACTTTGCCTATGGGCTCAATATTTACCTTTCAACTCCCAATACTCTCCTAAATGGCATTACCCCTTTGCAATTAATGACTTTTATAACACCTCTGGGGACAGTAAGTCAGATTGTAATGTAAACACTGGACTTTGCATCCATAACGTAATTGCTAAGCTACTAAACAACTTGAATATGCCGCACAATGTGTGCAGAAATCTGCTGTATCCTCTGCAAGTTGTAGAAAAGATGGTCTTGTTACCATTAATATTTTAGCAGACACACAGAGAAGTACCGGGGCTTACAAACTTCAGTGAAGTTTTGACTGACACAGGGGCAGGTTGATAACATCTGAGTGTTCTTTTTGAGGTGAACTATTCCTTCCAGTATGAACATTGACATCATCTAGTCCCCTTTACCCGAGGTAAACCCGCGGCACTAAATCTCTGACTTGGCCTGCCTGACACTAGCTTTATGAGAAAAAGTGCTCTCGGTGACTGGGACTGTCCTGAAGGGATAAAGCTGCTTCAGGCACTTTAACACCATAAAGCCAGTAAGGGAGAAAGGAAATACCATGCTACTAGCAGCACAAGTTAGAATGTTAAGTGAAGACGGAGTATAGGACTGTCTTCTGTGCTGTTTTCTGATGCAGTGATCAAAGTATGTAATGGATCCAATACTGTAGAAATCCTCCTGTTAACAGGCACACACACTCTCACACACGCACACCCAATAACGCATATGATCAATCTCAGATTTTTGGTGTTATGAAAGTAATACCAGTAAAAAAAAAGAAAAGAAAATCCAAAATTTTATAAAAGCCCTCACATACTCTTCATCCCTTTGTCCATCTGTCCATCCACGCATCCATTGCTCAGACTTCTGAGCTGTTGTGGCAGTCTTGCATTCTCACCACCAACATGGGCTCCGTGCTGACAGAGCCCTTCACCACCTCCTGCACCCCCTCCCTCCATCCCTCCTTCCCATCCTTCTGTCTGGATCTCAGCACCAGTACAATGGTGACAACAACGAGGACAGTCAGCAGCAGCCCCACCAGTGCCCCCACCACAGTCACCAGACCCTCCTCTTCCTCCTGTGCGTTCAGCTCGCTGGGTTCCAGCCCATCGGTAAACAGCTCGTTCGACCCCCCTGCCCGTCGCTTGGTGCGGTCCAAAGCGATGTGCATGATATTGGTGCCACGGCTGTTCTCTGCTCCGATATCCTCAGCGATCTCTGGGACTTCATCGCCAACTGACCTCCTGGAGCGATGACCTTTGCTGCTTGATGAGGTCAAGGCAAGACTGTTGCTTGTGGAGACAAAGGAGTGGTACTCCAGGCTGCGCTTTCCAATGCCTCTGTTGGCATTTTCTTTGGAGCGGACTGTGTAAATGGTGTGAATGTACCACTCACGGCCTGCTGCAACCTGAGGAAAACACAAAATTTACAAAATGAGCAAACAGAAGTGCTTAAAAATAATTACCTACTTTAAAATATGGAATCTATTGGTGCTAAACTCACTCATTAGACTTTGTGTTTCTGCCAAAAGTGCACTTTGCCAGCCATGAATTGATTTGATGATTAAAAATACAATAACTCTGCACAGCATTAGTGACAATAACCAAGGAGTAAATCACAGCCTAATGTCTTACATCCATTGTGGTCAACACAATACAACAAACCACAACACCACTCCAAGCAAAACATACAGTACTCTACATACAGCTGTGTGATGGAAAAGCCATAATGTACAAAGTTCGAAATCTGACATTGCTTATGGTTACAGTAAGATAAAGAATACCTGGAACATGGCTGTAGAATCCAACCTAAAGCCATCAGAGCCCTGGCTGTCTGACGAGGGACATGGCTGATGGATCGTCCACTGCCAGCACAGCATTAAAGCTGACATCCCCAAACACACGTGCCTGAGTCTCCGGTTGGGCTTTGTCCTGGTGAGGTGTTTTAAGTCGAGGGAAAAAAAGGACTTTTTATTATTTTGTATTTCTCTGCATACTGAAATTGCAACATTAAAATGTGAATAATACTCACAAGAATCTTAAACCTATAGAGTAATGACGGGGAGTCAGCCAGGCAGCCAAATTCAAACTTGGTGGGGTTGTATTTTGGCACATATCCATCAGCACCAGTGCAGAGGAACACCTTCTCTATGCTGCAGAAGAAAGAGTCCCCCAGGTTCTGCACAGGGTCCACCATCACACGGCCGTAGATTGTGTCACCTGAAATAAAGGAAGAAGACAGCTTACACCAAGTTATTATTACAAATCATACATAAATCCAACAAGGACAGACTATTTAATGTAAGTAAACTGAGATTAATTTAAATTGCCAACCATATCCACAGCATATGATTGCTTTTAAACTTATTTTCTACCTTTCAAGTAGAAACATGAAGCACCATATTCGCTTTATCCTTTCCATGGTGTCAGTGTTTGCGTACTCGTTGTCTATGTTTAGGCTTAAATATCAGATGTCAGTTCCTTTAAATACCACACGACAATATAACTTCAGACAAAATAAAAAAAGGCCTGATGTTATGTCCACTGTGATCTAAAAACTGAATCTAAAAACTCCTGACACTCTTTGCAAAAACTGACAGAATGCAAAACAAATCCACCCGTAGACAATGGCATAAAAACATCCACAATTACATGAATAGTCTGTTAAGTATTCACTGCACTGAAAAGTCTGTGGATGTAGTTAGAGGGTACTTACCCTCAGAAAAGGCTACGTCAGTCTCCTGACCGAAGCCCATGGAGCCATCAGAGAGCCACAAGCTCCTCTTGGATAACAAGAACATCTGAGTGTTCAGACTGAATTCCACTGCGACCGGGTCACTCACCTAAAGGTGGGTGCAAAATGGAAGAAGAAAGAGAGTCAGTGACAGAGAGACAAAACCTTCACAGAACAAAGAAACACGCCACTTTTGGATCTTAAGGTTAAAAAAAAAGACTGCCTTACTTGCTGGAATCTGATGTCTAGATCAAAGTTGACTGGTTCTCTGGGACTGCAGACAGGTGGAAGAGTGTATTCCATATTCTGTGCTGTTGTGCAGGGGATCAGCTTCACTGTATAAGTCCCAGAGTAGTCTCTGACCTGCACAGAGCAGAGAGGACAAATACTCAAACATCAGCCTGTATCTGTCTGTCCAGCTGCACAGTGAGCACACAGATTTACACAGCGCATGTTTCAGGTTGTGCACCAAAGCACAAACAAATTTCATGCATCACACTCACAGCAAAGTCAGAGGTGAAGGTCCACTGCTGGACTGGCTGATTGTAGGTGGGCTCACTCCTCACCAAGGTGAGGTTAAAGGTCAGGCCAGGGTGGTCCACACTCATCACCATGGAGGACATGGAGGCTGCTTGGTGATGAAAGTTCATACAATTATCAAAATCAAAGTCAAAGCCCATCAAACTCACTAAGGAACAGTAAAAGCGATACAGTTACAATAAGATGACAGTCTCACCAGCTGTTTTTACTCTGCCTCCAGAATGAGACTCCATAAACAGACCCCTGAAACGAGCCTTGGTGCGGAAGTTTACCACCAAACGTCCCTGTTCATTGATGCGCATGCTGGTTGGATACAACGCACCTAGCAAACAAAAATACAAACACAAAAACAGTTTTTTATGTGGATGATATTGAGTCTAGAAACACAAACTGTAACATTCTTATGATCCTGGGAGCTTACCCTGTAACTCAGCCTGCGGGGGGCTGCCGATGCCATCCTTCCAGAGAATAGCCGTGTCGTACACAAAAGTGAGGCGCAGCTCTGACTGCAGGTTGAAGTGCTGCCAGCCACCGGTTCCCACGGGGGAGTGGAACACGTACGACACGTAAAGAGGCACCCGCAGGGTCACGTAGGACTGGACCAGGTTCAGCACCTGTAAGGATGTTTCAATAAGTGATGAGTGAAGAACCAAGGCTTACTGTAGGCTCATAATGTAAGATTTATTTTAAAATAGTATTGACAGTACACACTGTTTATTTACTTGATATTAAGGTTGAAGCTGTCAGCGAGAAATCCTCACTATGTGTGACAAAGCTGTACAGTACTTTTACATCAATGGGTGATTGTAGGTCGACAAGCTATGCTGAGATGTAAAAGATGAACACAATGTTCTCCTCCACAAGGAGCTTGAACTCTTTCACTCCTACTCAGTGTTGTCAAAGAAGCAGAAGAGTCTTCCTGTGCTGTACACAAGAAAACAGTGGGCAGCGACGTGGGTTTGAATTGTTCTTTTCTATTTTTTTTTCAGAGTATTTAAAAGCCTGATCTCATTTACTTTGATTTTGCAAGCTGAAAATAAATATACTAATAGTCTATGTAACTTGAAACCCATGTTAAGATGTATTCTTGGATGTAATTCCACGAGGGCAGCCACTAGGTGTCTCTGCTTACCAACAATATATCGACAATTTTGTGAGACTTGACAGATTTGAACTGTGTGCCCACACAAGTTTGACAAAGCCAAAGTTTGTCTTAGAAACAGATTGAAAATGCGCCACATTATCTTTGTTTGACTTGAAGTGAAAACATGTCAATTTGCATTGTTAATTACCGAAATGATTGCTGGGCAGGAGATTAACTGACAAAACAAACTAAGAAAAGCAATTTGGCAAAAGATGCTTTCGGTATGCCTCTCATCAGCCATTCATCATCACTTGAGTACATATATCATAACATCCAATATTATTTCTAAAATAACACTGGAACACAAAGCAGCACTACATTAAGAGTCTGGTGTAATATCTTTGCAAACACAGAGAATCTCCACCAAAGACCTGGAATTCACTGCACACACAGACTGAAACCTTCCCAATCCACCACAGTGTCTCTCAGTAGAGTCAGTTGTGCAATCATTGGATCCAAATGAGAAATTAAATGACTGCTAGCTTAGAGACAAACCACCTCGATGTTCACTTTATTAAAACAACCTCCTAAAATGAATTCATACTGCGCGGAACGGAACAAAGATAGCTACGTTCACTGTGAGATTCAAAATGATTATTTTCAATCATCTCAAAATATCCTGGTCTTTCCTTTTCGTGTGAGTTCAACCTTGATATTACTGCATGTTCTCCCCAGACATAGAAAATAACTTATCAGTTACGGAGACCAAAATACAAAGCTGTCATAAAAAAACAAGAATAAAGCACCAATCAAAATTATTAAGTCAAAATCTAACGTTTTTTTAACATTATTTTTTTGGTCTTTTCTTCTTGAGAGGTAGCTGAATTATTTAATTCTTTCTGTGTGCTTTGATTCATGCACCGTGGTAGAGCTGTGAGGTTTTGACTGCTTCTTTTTTTCCTCTTTTGGCAAAAAAAAAACATAACCCCAGTGACAGTGTGACAGTGATCTCCCTTAACGAAGTGGACTTGAGGTCTTGGAGGATGACGGCCGTCATGTGTAACTATGTGTGCAAGCGGTTCTTGCTGTGACTGGGGACAAGTAAACTAATTTCTTACTTTTTCTCCATCTCCTTCTCTCCCTCTCTCTAACACACACACACACAAAGCGCCACACACACACTCTGCAGTCTGATCAGCAACAAGAAGCTCACAGATCAAAGGCTGGAGGAACACAAAAGAGCAGCAGGACATGAGCCAGGGAGCAAGGGTCTGTCTCATAATCCACAATAACAACAAGAACCGTGAGAATACTGCAGCTCTGTACAGTACACAACACAAACAACAATTGCAACATCTGCTGCAATGATGCAACAACAGCAAACAGCCAGTGGAAGTTGGTTAGCATCTAATTGACAGCCGGCACATACTGTAATGCCAAAACAGCTGACTTCTCTGGCGAGTTCAACTGTCATGCCACCAAGCAAGGCAAAGAAAAACTGAGCAAAGCTGCATGATAGATAACTAAGATTTTCTCTTAACCTTGACAGCCTGTAGGTGTACTCAATATATCAAAGACTCCAAATAAAATGACTTCCCTTTCATGATTTCACAGATTTCCTGTGAATCTAAGCTTTAATGCTTCATGTTGCAGTGGTGAGCATTAGGGGAATGACTGACAGGTTGGCAATACTTTGTTTGAGTGTGTATGTTTCTGTGTACATATGTATGCAAGTGCACAAGAAGTTGTCAATCAACACGTCGGGGCACAGAGCTAGCAAATACATGGACAAACATGCAGTGAATGAGACTTAAAATACAGGCAAACAGATTCGGTGCCGTTCTGTCTGTGCGACCCCCTTTCATTCAGAAGGCTGTAAACAGACTGAACACACAGTGGACACACACACACACACAAAGGCTAACAGTCAAACAGATGTACACACAAACCCTAGATTGGAATTTATACATTGTGGACAAGCGTACATAGGAACAAACACACACATACACACACCTGTCCATCAGTCCCTATGGTGCCTCCGCAGTCTGTAAGCAGCTCAGACATGTGGTAGTAGCTGGTGAACTCCCAGAGGCAGGCTTCCAGGTTTAGGTTCCTGTAGAAGCGCAATGTGCTGTTCCCCCGCAGAGAGCTGCTGAACTGATAGGGCGCTGTGTCTCCCATGCTTTCCGGGCTGCGCGTCGAGGCGGTGATGAAGCCGTGACCTGTGGTGACCTCGTTGTAGTCAAGCAAGTTGGAGCAGCGGTGGTTTCCGACCCGGGTTCCATCTGGACTGAGAGTCAGTTCAAAGTTCATGAGAGGGCGGGTGGAGATGACCGGAAGCATGCCTGCGAGGCGAAAAGAGACGGTGTGATTCCGACTGTGTCCAACTATCTTTGAAACCTAGGGAGGAATTATTATTATTTCAAAAAAATGTAGTGGAAAGGAATAGTTGAGTGAAAATAGTGATGAAAAGAAAAGCAGGGGAGCAACCGAAAAAAAGGAAGAAGGAAACCTGGAGGAGACGAGGCAGAAGGAAACTGATTAAAAATCAAGAAGGGAATGTTAAGTAGCGGGTGTGCTGGAGGGTTTCTACAGCGGGGTTCGATACAACCCGGCAAGATCTACATTCTGGCTGTCACGCTCCTGAGGATCCACGGACGTGAATATTACACACACTACATTACAGTTCGCTTCATCTGTGGTCCTGCCTCTAGCAGCTACCTACCATCTATGTGAGGCATGGTGACAGTCACTTTGATGAGGTTGGGGTGTTTCGGGTCGTCTGCTCCAGTGTAGCGTAGCTTGGCAGAGAAAGGCTCGGCGCCAACGGTCCCCATCTTACGTGGTTGACACATACCTTTATATGACAGAGGAGCAGAGAGGAGAGATTCTGAGCACAAGGCCAGACTGCAACACTTTGGAGGAAAGAAGACAAACTAAATGGCTATCAATGTGTCTACACAAGCTGTGATAAATCCACCTTCACTTATTTTTACATAGTTATATTTACTGTAATATGCCGTTAAACACATTTTTCTCATAACCTGCCCGAACTATCACTGAGTCAGGTAGTGATTTCCACATTTCTAAGAATACCTTGCGAGCAGCTTGAGAGAGTGTACCTGATCTTGTTGCATTCAGGATGTGTAGGAGGAGTGAGCACAGCATAAGTGATAGTGTAGCAACAGAGTTTGAGAGAAGAGTGTGAGCTCGAAGATTTTACAAACAAAACATAGGATGACCTTAAACACATCATTTGAAATACAACAGTAAAATTCCCCTTACACATTCATATATCAGTGATAATAATCCAATTAAATGATATTTAATACTATGACATTTTTCTGCATGATGAGTACTTTTACTTTTGATACTTTGAGTATATTCAACTTGTAATACTTTAATCTTTAATTAGGTAACATGGTCTTTTTATTTCTAATGGAGTATTCTTCCATTGTGATATTGTTACTTTTACTTTATGGACCAGTGTGTAGGATTTAGGGGGATATATTGGCAGATATATAATAAAATAAGAATGTTTAGTGATAATCACATGAAAATAGGAATTGTTTTTGTCACCTTAAAAAGAGCTGTTCATATATACATAAGGGAGCAGGTCCTCAACTACAGAGATCACCATGTTGCACTGCCATGTTTCTACAGTAGCCCAGAATGGACAAACCAAACACTGGCTCTAGATAGGGTCATTCACATTTTCACGTTTTCTTGTCAGCCATTGTAATTCGCAGCCCTTTCACAATAAGAGCATCAGAAAAACACTGTTTATTTATTTATTTTTTACATGAAGCTGCTTCATTAAACGTTTTACCGGTTTAAATCATTTGTATTGGAGAGGAGGAGACCTCTGCGGACAATTTGGGTCCCAATAAAAGCCTCCTAAAACATCTGGATCAGAAATAAGGTGAGCTTATGTTAGGTTGTCAGAGAAGCAAGCATGCCAAAAAGCTGAGGAGAAACTCTGATCTGTAACGTTAAACTGCTTTATTCAAAGTTTTTACTGATTTCAATCAACTGGTCTATTTCTTCTACATTTCTTCTGCTCCCAGTAAAACCAATTGCACACTGAAGGAATTCTAACCAAGAGAAGTTTCAGCTGGTTGCAATCTGCAATCCTCACTGTAAGACACCACTAAATCCCCCTAAATCTTACACACTGTTCCTTTAAGATCTAGTGTGTAGGATTTAGTAGCATCTAGCAGTGAAGTTGCAGAACTGAAACTTTTCCCATCTGCCAAGTGTGCATGAGAGCCATTCTGCAAAAACGCGAATGGCCCTATCTAGAGCCAGTGTTTGGTTTGTCCATTCTTGGCAACTAAAGAACACAAAGGACTCCATTCAAGGGACCTGCTCCATATGTAGATATAAATGGCTCATTCTAAGGTAACGAAACAAAAAGATTCTTATTTTCAGGTGAATATACACGAACAAAAACATAGTTGTAAATATTATAACCAACTCTGCCATAAGATGCCCAGAAATCCTACACAGTGGATCTTTAAGTAAAGGATCCGAATACTTCTTCACCACTTCTTGTCATCTACTTTGGAAGTCCTTTAAAGCTGAAAAACAGAACAAAATGGGACCACAAAGCTGCATTATCAAAACATGTTTTTCAGCGATTTTTTAGGCACATTTTTCTTTTAATGTGCCTGTTATGCAGCTGTACCGTACAGTATGTACTGTTCATTCAAAAGCACTATTCCTGAACATGATGCTTGAAGAACAAAGCCCTTTTGGTTCTCATAGCAAAATGGGGCCAAATCCCTGTTCAATTCCTCCTCCAGAAAACTGGCAACATAATACATAGGGATGGGTGTTCATTGTTCTGTCCTCACCTTCCTCCTGGCTGATAGTGACGATGGGGCTGCTGAGCTCTAAACCCTCATCTCCATTAGAATTAACAGCTCTAGCAGCACACTGGACCCTGGAGCCCGCCTGGAAGTAGACTGAGTCCAATGTAATCATCTTAGAGGATGTAAAGAAGGTGTCAAAGTCCACCTCCCTCATGGGACTGGTGACGCCATCAGGGCCAGCTGGGGCGCTGATGAGCCAGCGGTAGCGGGTCAAGGTGTTGTTGATGTGCTCGCTGACACAGATAGAGCCTGTCTTGTCGTAGTCTGGGTATTTTGTGTTGCAAGCCTGGAGGATGGATAAGGAGTAGAGCAAGAGTGGGCGGGTGGGCAGCGACAGCAGAGAGATGGGAAAGATACAGCAGATGCCAGAGGACAAAAGGAGAAAGAGGTGCAGAATACAAACGAGTAAGCAACTGTTGCCAAGGAAATCCAGATGTTTCAGTGTGTTAGGTTTTCTCCTATTTTAGCTCTTAGAATGTCTTTTTACCTTCACCAAGGAGGTCATGTTTCCGTATTTAAGCTCTTAAAGTGGCTTTTTTATCTAAGAGAACTGTTCATACACTCTACTTCACACTTGGCGGGTGTATTGCCAAGGACCCTAGGACATGCATTGAGGAATTTGGTGAGATTTGGACACACAACATATTCAATGTTAAGTAAACTTTGAATCAACAAGCAAGCAGCGCTCTGCGCGGTAGCAGGGGCGGGGCCTTTGAGTTCATTTTTGCCACTTGGTGCTGAATATCGTAAAGGCATAACCGAACTTTTCTTCACTTCCCTGGAGTCAACAAGCATGGATATAGTGCCAGCATTTCAGCTTAAAATGTATAAGTTTGCCATACCAACGTATGACACTAATAACATTATCTCCAGCAAAATACCTTATTGATATGATACAATTACTGCAACACGATTGTATGCCTCAGTATGTTAAATGCCTCTGTGAACCAGTCAAGTTGCAGTTTACATCCATGTCCGTCCACACTCATATGGAGCCATGACAGTGACAAATTCTTCAAATATGGAAGTTGCTGCGAAGACGCTACATATTCTAAACTGTCGATGCTTCACACATATTTTTAACCTGGCAGCACTGAAGATTTATACAATCAACACAGCTTCAAGGTGACTCCAAGTGGGTGTTTGTGCCAAATTTGAGAAAATTCCCTCAAGACCATGTTTAAATTTCTTGTTCTTGAGAATAAGATGGACGCAAGGTCACAGTGAAGGTGGACATTTGTGCCAAATGTGAAGATATTCCCTTTAACATGTTCTCAACATATTGAATTTACGCAAGTGAAATGGATGCAAGGTCACAACAACCTTGACCTTTGGTCACCAAAGTCTAATCAGTTCATCCTTGTGTCCAAGCAGGCATTTGTGCCAAATATGAAGAAATTCCTTCCATGTGTTTCTAAGATATGACATTCCTAATAATAAGACGAACAAGGTCACAGTGACCTTGGTCTTTGACTACCAGATATTAATCAGTTCGCCACTGAGTCCAAGTAGTCATTTGTGCCGAATCCCCTTAATGCATTTTTGAGATATTGCATTCACAAGAATAAGTAAAAAAAGGTCACAGTGACCTTGAACTTCAACCACTAAAATCTAGTCAGTTCAGTGTTGAGTCAAGGTGGACATTTGAGCAAACTGTAAGAAATTCCCTCAAGGTGTTTTTAAAATATTGTGTTCACAAGAGTAAGACAAACAAGGTCACAGAGACTTTGACCTTTGACCACCAAAATCTAATCAGTTTATTTTTGAGTTTTTAAGTGGGTGTTTCTGCCAAAGTTGAAGAAATTCCACTGAGGCACTTTGGAGATAAAGTGTTCACGAGAATCTGACGGACAGACAACCTGGAAACATAATGCCTCCAGCCACAGCTACCACCAACATGTAGGCATAAAAAAGGGCTGAAGGTGGAGTGGATGTCACAGTGTCGCATGCTGATTGAAGCCATTTAACAATCAAACAAATAAGTAACATAAAGTACATGCATTTCATTTTTCATAGCAATAATATGATCATTAATTCCTGGTTTGTAAGAGAGGGTATGTCTGGACCATTATTGATGCAGAAACAATGTGATTGTCTGACCATCTGCTTCATAACCAGTGTTAACCAATCAATGTTGGCTGGGTTCTCTAAACTGAGCATGCTGGTATTGGCAGTGGTAGAAAAAATACTCAAAACTTTTGTTTGTATGAGCAGTTCTCGAAAAAGCTGCAAGCAGCAATACCACAGGACAAGCAATCAGCCCATTGCACACAGGGCATGTTTTAGACAGGCACTGCACGAGTAATTAGAAAGATTGAGATGTGGGGAGGAGGGGTAGGCTTTGAACTGTTTCCATGGATATCCTTTAAAACCTGTTGACACTGAGCTTTCTGATGCAGCACTCAACGTTTCACTTTTGACAAGACCGCTTCATTTCATCCCCCTGACCACAATGCAGGGAGACACACATCCACACACAGCAGTCACCTGAGAAGCAAATGACTTAACACATCACGAAAATCCATTTAAGTGTCTCCCTGAGCTTATATTCAGGAGTGGAAGTGACTCTCCTGTGTCTGAAAGCACAAGGACTGTGGCCTACTAAACTGTGTAATGTGTCTTTTAAGGACAGACTGGCCAACTCCGGAAGGACAGCTTAACTTTGGTTGAAGAAAAGTACGGGTCCTGAGGGATAACAATGTGCCTTCTACTCCCAGAGGATGAGGGTCCTGATTAGGCCCTGCTACCTCATTACAGAAGAAGCCGACAAATTTAACTGCCATGTTGGAGTTTCCCAGGCAATGCTAGAGCGTGGTGTTCTTGTAGAGCGACTTGCAATAAAACTAAAAAGATTTCAGCCTGAATGTGGTTTCAGTTTGACTCACGGTGACACAGATGACAGGGTAGCCAGCTGGTGGATGGAGGTTATCTGTTGTCCTGGAGACATCATCATAATGGAGCAGCGACACCACATGAGGCAGAGAGGGGAAGGTGACATCAGCCATGCTGTTGGTCTCCTCGATGTAAACTATCACTTTAGTTACCTGTCACACAAAAAAAGAGGTTTAAGACGAATGAGAACAGGAGGACCTCTAGCTCAGTTGGTGAGTCCTGAGTCCTTGGCAGTGGCGTCCTACTCATGGCCCTTTGGTGCGTCTGATATCCTCTATCATCCCCCTTTCTAGCTGCTCTATGAAAAAGCTCTAAAAAGTCATATTAAAAAAAGACAAACAAAAATAATCAAAAAAAAGCTATGAGACCTACTGACGCAGTGTTGTTTGTATAAGACACCAAGAGTTATTATCAATGAAATTACTCATGTCATCACAAAGCTAGATTTACAATCTCACAATCATGGCTGATTCTCTGCTTCTATCTTTTTACCCTTCTCTCTCATTTCTCTTCGCTTGTTTTCCTCTGCAGATAATCTATTATTTATTGTGAAATGTTTTCCCTGCTCCTTTGGCTGCAACTACAGTAAAGTGCCTCTGTTGTCTGGGCCCGGACACCCTTGTAAAAGAGATCCCTGGTCTCGGCGGGACTGACCTGGATAAATATGGGTCAAATCAGGAAGAAATAAAAAAAGTTTTTCATCTCTTCCCTTTTTCCCTCAAGCTGAAATTGCAGTAAGCCTCAGTTTGGATTTAGTGTGATTTGTTGCATTGTGGTTAGGCAGGAACATATTGCTAACCTGAGTTTCAGCCACCATGTTTTCATCAGGCTTCAGGTGGAGAGTAAAGGCTTCCCTCATCTCTCGGATGCCATCGAAAAGCACCTCCACCTCCACCATGTGTTCCTTGTCCCCCTGTTTAAACTCAATGTCTGGAAACACACACATGCATCAGATAAATCAATTTTAAATGTACTTGACTAATTGAATATAAAACAACAGATCATCATGAAAACCAGTGTAATGTATCGCTGGAGTAATTTTTGATGGTTATGTTTTTTGTGGTGATTAAAAACAGTCTGGTGACATCAAGGCCAATTTTCTCCCCTTTTTTATTTTAGTTTAAAAAAAAAAAAACTAAAAAGCCCAATTCATGTTTTATTGCTTCAGAGGAAGGTATCACTTAACTAAAAAGCTTTGCAGGTTTTGCATTTGCATAGTGCCAAAGGTGGTCCATCTTCTAGTGAGGTAAGTAATAGAGCTTTGCATTGGAAATGTGCTGCGCTGAGAAAATATTGTGCAAAATGAGAAATTCAACGCTGCATGATTCAAAACTGCTGGGAAATTTGAACGGTGGGTAGGCAGGTATGATTTGAATAGACTGAATGTATTCATATAAATATTTCAAGCCTTGATTAAGCTAAGAAAAGTTCAGTGCGCTAAAAGCCGAGTGGACGGCAAAGAAGACTTCACCCTGCTGACAAAGCATGAAGTATGCTGAAATTCAATTAAAAATTACATGACCCTCCACTGGACTATTGCAGAAATTACCTTTCCCCACTTGGGATGAAATTAGAAATCAATGACCCTCACCCAGATAAATCCCTATGCCCACTTTCATTAATTTAACACTCCTATAGGGAGCCCTGTTTCAGAACTTTTCTTATTACTATAGCTGCTGTAAATGCATAAGAGAAAATATAATATATAATATAATATCTGCAGGGCAGTAAGAACAAAGATAATGTAATGTGTGACATTTTTGGAGCAATAGTGCTGCTATAAATGTTGTTTTAGGACATGTATTTAACATTTTAAAGGAGTGGTTTTGAAGGTTTTAGCAATTACTTTTGCAAACCATGCTGGTGATGTTGTACATTTGTAAATGCATCCACTGATTCAGACTCTTGACTTAATCAGAAAAGTCTTGAGAACATCAAGTGTCACGTCACATTACTGTTGTATGATAATATTGTTTAACTGCAGCTCGATTTTTAAAAAGTCTGCATTACTTCATTTCTATTAATTTAGGGCTTTTAAGCATAGTTTTGCTTAGGATGTGTGTAAGGTTTACCTTGAGACACAGGGTAGTAGTCCTCTCCTGAGATAGCCGACCCATCTTTGGTGTGCACGCGGACCACTGACACTTTTGATGTGTCACCCACTCGTACCACAGGGATCCTCACAGTTGCCACGGCGCCAGCTTCCTTTGGTTCACTGACACTGAACTTGGTTTCCGAAAAACGAATGATGGGCTCTGAGGTGCACAGAGTGGGAGAAAAATGTAATAAAATGCTGACACACGGTTGGATTATGGAAATGAACCTTTAATTCTGACATCCTTAATTGTTATTTAAAACCATATATGTTCAGGTACGAGTCCTGTTTACCATGTTTCATATTCATCAGCCTTAACTCCTCCACTATTCAGATAAATTAAAAAAGAATCCTGGGATTACTGCTTTTTATTTTACCATATATTCCATTCCTGATTTTCCTCCTCCTCTTCATTTCACTTACTGTCAGCTGTGTCCTTGATTTTCACCAGGGTCTCATTCAGAGCTCCCACTGATGCGCCAAACTGTGAATCGCTCCTCGGGTTCCCTAAGACCAACCGCAGCTCCTCTCCTTCCTCGTACAGCGTGTCATCAACCAGTGACAGAATACATTGCTTCTCCGCCTCGCCTGGAGTGTACAGCAGGATGGCGATGACGGGACATGTCAAGAAATTTGAGGTGAAGAAAGGACAGAATAACTTCTGCAATAATTCTTTTTTTTTTCTTTCTTTTTACAGCATATGACATCTTATTTATATAACTTTAACCCACATAACCCTCTGTTCAATTCCTCCAGAGTTTTTTGAAGCTGTTTGCACATTTAGTAGAAAAGAAAATACTGAAAATGACAGCCCAGCAGGTAATGTGTGGAATGTAGTTAAAACTGCAAGCCCTTGCAATATCTGCAAGCTACTGTTGGTTTGCAAAAAAATGTGTGACAAAAAAACTGTTTCTTATTTAGAGCTGTTTATTTAATTAAAAAGGTGTCAATTCTCAAGACAAGAGATGGATTAATTAAAAAAAAAAGGGTGGGAATGTGTGATGTGCTTGTGTGATTGATGAAATACCTGGTAAGAAAGTGATGATAGATGTTTCTGTGTTGGGTCGCTCATCAAAGTCAGAGGCGACCTGTGCAGAGCCCTGACGGGTGTAACAGCGAACAGTAGATTTGTGTCTGATGTCACCGCTGCGGTACACTGTTGCTGTGATCTGACCGTCACTCTCCTCTCCAGTGTACACCGGCTCACGGAACTGAACCTTTGGCACTGTCAGTCAACAAGATAGTTCAGTCACATGTGAAAAAGTGAGTAATAATGTCCTCCCAGGCTGTTTGGGGTGAATTTATCTGCCTGGACTGATTTCAAAAAGCTAATCGAATAGCACAGCAAACACAAACTATGAATACACAGTGAAAGAAAAGTGACAAATTAATTGTTAAGTTGTGTTTGGAGAAGCAGCTAAACTGAAGAGTAAACAAGTTTTCCTGACAAGCTGGAAAAAAACATGTTTCTAAGACAGTACTTTGTAAGGTTTTTACATAGTTTCTCAGTGCCTGGGGCAGTAATCTTTACTAATAACCTTAAGTGCTGTATCGTAGGCAACTGGACTTGCTTGAGAACTGAAGAAGCCTCTTGGGTGAGAGGGGAAATGTCTTCAAAAAACTCAAGCAAGTCTAGTTGCCTGCAATATAGCACTTCAGATTACCATGACCTGGATGACTGAGCATCTTCAACTTCACTAATAACAATATAAGTCATTCAAATAGCATATTTATTGCAGAAAGATACATCAAGCATGCAGATTATATAAAGAAAAACAGGAGTTAGGCTGTACTTTGGCACAGCTAAATGCTAAGGTCAGTATGCTAACATGCTCCCAATGGCAAGACTCAGTTTGGTATGTTAGCATGCTAACATTTGCTAATTATCATTAAAGAGAAAGTATAGCTTATCGGAATATCATAAAACCTAAACTTCCAAAGTACTGGATAATTTTGAACTGATGATGCTAAATGAAAAGTCAAAGATCACCAAAGTTATTACAATTCATTCTGAGGGGCCCTTGAATGTCTGTACAACATTTTCTACCATTCCATTTAGATATCCCCACGGATATCTTCACCAAGAAACTGTCAAGACATTTCACTAAAAGCAAAAACTGTGAACCTGCTGGTGTAGCTAGAGGAAATGTCAGGGGATCAACAAACTTAGGATTCATTCTCTGGGGCCCATGAATATCTGTACAGACAGTAAGACTGACAGACTGACACTAGAGCCATGCAGGATTTATGGTGGGTCATAAAGAAGTAGAAGATCAAGTCACTTACAGTCAGACACTGAGTCATTGATGAAGACTGTAGCCTTCCCAGGTTCTCCCAGGATGCTGTTCACTGGCATACGTAGAACAAGCTCAAAGCTCTCAGTCCCCTCCAGCTCTGGTTGTCCCAGGTCATCTAGTATGGTGACCCTAAACGTCTGCATGCTGACTCCGGGAGCAAAGTCAAGGTTACGACTGATGCCCACATAGTCAATGCCGGCTGAAGGAGGGATAGAGAGCAGGACGATGGTTCGGAGAAAAAGACAATAACACTTGCAGATGATAAGCAATCATACGCAACACTTGACTCGATGACTGGGAGCTTACCTTCTGCAGAGACAGGCTCGGCCTTACGAGAGCGTACGGTGACGGTGCCGGTATTGGACAGATCGGTCCCCGTCCTCCACACTTTGACCTCCACGTATCCATCGCTCTCATCCACATGATACTCAGCCTCTCCAAAGTAAAACACTGGAGCTGGAGAGCAAAGATAGCAAAAAGGAAATAATTAAATTTGCAGTAATTGCTGAATCTTTTATAATGCTGTTTATTATACCATAAATTTAAGAGCTTTTATTTTATTTTTTATCAGTGCACATTTGGGCACTGCTGATTTGGTCTTTTAAGTGCACTGTTCGTCATCTCATGTTGCTTTGAAACTTTACTCAAAGTTAAAAAACAATAGTGGCGCTTCTGTACCTGACAAATTCTCTTTAATGGCCTCAAACCTCAAACGACCCACCTTTTGTAGCAGGGTTCATATTTGCAATTTTGTTATTTTACTTTTGTTTAGTGTTAATGTTACTTGTCTCCTCTCCTTATGTGCACACCTGTGGTAACACTAGACCTGTCAGCAGCCACCCGCAGTCTGACATGATTCATTTGTAAAGCCAACAGCCGGACACGGAGGTCAAACAGCGACAGCCCATTAGTCTGAAGTTAAACTACAGGGAAGCGTGACCTTTCAACCTTCCCTGGCCTCTTATCCTGCCTCATTGTTACCATTCTTCTGACGGATACCACTGAGTACTTTCAACAAAAAAAAGATGCAGTTAGCACTGAAAAACAAGGCCCCTCTATGAGTGTGTGCGGTGTGTCTCTTTCTCTGAATGTGGTATAGTGAGATGGTGAGACAGAGAGAAAGCGGCCCCCTAGACTGCTCAAAGGCTTGTTTGAACTGGCATTGTTTCCTGAGGCAGCAAAGTGGAGGCAGTCCAATGTGTATTTGACAGCTTCATCTCTCACAAACCCCCCCCCGCCATCAAGTCCAAAAAAACTGACAGAATAAAAGTTCTTCTGTCTCCGTTTTAAGATGCCACTCTCTCTCACTCGGCTCCTTTCTTATATTCTGGCATATAATCCAAAAATAGCATGCGTATTATCATTTTTTTGTGTCATGATCAAACACTTGAGCAGTCCAGAGATTTTTTTTTTCTCCCTGAATATTACTTTGCTGATATATGAACTTTCATAATTTATTTATATACTTTAACTGGGCCAGATAACAAAAGCTAAGCATAGTGTACATAACTAAGGGAACGAGAAAATTTACTGCAGTTACATTTTGACTCTCAACATGACAGAATAAGTGACAGCCCAGGGCAACAATACCCAGCGAGTATCACACATCAAGTGTGTCCTCTCTCTCCATCAAAAGACTTGGTTCCTCAGTGCATCTGTCTTTCTCTCATACCTTTTCCTCCTACACACTCAGCTTCACCTAGCAGATGTAGCGCTGGTTTGTAATGCAAATAGAATTTGTGTATTTGCACAATGGCAGAGTAAAAGGAAAATTACAGATTGTGTAGGTGGGAGAAACACATGGGAAAAACATCTAACCAAATAATCTGGTAAACAATGCAGAGGCTGGTAAGCTTTCGGAAGCTTATTATTGCATTAATGCAAGCCTCAATAGTAGTGGGAACATGAAGCATATCTGTAAACACTATGCAGGCAATCTGGCACACATTCTGTTAATGCCCAAAGAGGAAACTTCTGCTCGAGTGCTAATATACATGTCTGCATTCACACATGTCCCGACTGCTCCCGGGGACGACAAATTCTTGACACCACAAGAGGGAGTTGAGTGATGACTGATGAGTGAGAACTGCATCCTCTCTCCCCTCTGGGGCAACGCCTGTGGTTTAGCACTCTGAAGTGTGTGTGAGGGCTGTGGAAGGTGTAAAGCCAAATTGTGATAATTACTATGTGTGGGTGTCTGTTGCCATTTGTGTGTCACTGCGCCTTTAAATACAGTTTACAAAACATTCTCAGCTGTCCTCTGAAGCAGGGCCCCAGCTTTTGGAGTAAGGTAACTAATGATATCTTACGACACTGTAAATATTACCCTGGAGCACTGTAGCATTGTGTGCTTTTCTTTGTGTTGCAGACTTTCCATTGGTGCCTGGGATTAAGAAGCATATGTATAATAATGTATGTTCTGCATCAATCTGCATTAATTTTTCTAACTTTTGCCACGTTTTTTGCTTTTTACTGTGAAATACTGGACAGCTTCACTACTTCAGGCCTTTAAAACATTCAACATAACTCATTAGCTTGACTGATTTAAACATGCAACTATTATTGGCAGTGTTGGGCAGTAGCATCACTACAAGTAGCATTAACAGCATTTCTCAGTAGCATGATGGTAACATCACTACTTTCTGAATCAAATAGCTTTTTAGTAGCAAAATTAATTTATTGACTGAGTAGCGCGGTAGCATCCACAAAACCTCTTTTTTCCAGGAAAAGCTCTGAAGTAAGGATAAGGGCTAAGTAATGTGACTAACGCCAGCGCCACACCGAGGCATGTAGACGAGGGAAACACTTCCATATGACATCACATACTAATCCTTCAGCTTGTTTTGCCTGCTGCTTTTCTTGGCAAAACCCGCCCTACGCCCTACTGCCTCTGATTGAATACATTGCACTTCTTCACGCATCTCTCTCTTGTCTTGCCCATAGGCTGTACATATTTGGTGGATTTGCAGTGGACCTTGGAGAAACAGCCACAACAAGGGCCGAGAAAAGAGCCAGAGAGACAGAGATCAGTATTAAGCAGGAAGAGAGGAGAGACAGTGTGACACACTGATGTCACATATTAAGTTTTTATACAGGTCTGTTATTTTTATTGTTTATATTACTGTCTTTTATTTATTATGGTTACTGAAAGAGGCAAAGATAGAGAGATGCATTAAGTAGGAAGAGGAGACACAAAGGGAGAGCAATAGGTCGACTGATGATGTCATGTTATTGGAGGACATGTTCAAATGGCTCAAGGTCTTCAAAAAAAGAGGAGCGTTTTAACTTAAGTCTGTTATTTTATAATATTATTTAACAGTTCAACTGAACATTTTTTTTTGCCTGCATATTTGTTTGGCTGACAGTTTTTCTAATTACTGAGATAATGCTGATTTGACATCAAGTAAAATAATAATAATAATCATAAAGTAGCGAGACATTTCCGTGGGGGTAGCTTCAATGTAGTGAAACTTTATTTTGATATAGCGTAACTATTAGCTTAGCCCACTACATTTTCCAAGCAGCTTGCCTAACACTGATTATTGGCCTATTATTATTTTTTATCTTTTTAAATTTACCCTTTCCTACCTCCTATTCCCCTGTTCTCAGCCCCCTTCCTCAGTAGCCACCCACCTCTAAACTCTGCCTTTATTTCGATCTCAAATATACCTGTAAAGTTTCGTGTATATATGAACACCTGGAAAAATACCCAAAATGGCTTCTATGGTAGTTCCCGGTACAACAGGTGTCACCAAGACCACATTTCGCCTTCATGACCACACACACACAGACTCACAAGGAGAAAACAAACCAAATGTGGCTATGTTGCCATCTCTGGCAGTTCAAATATTTATAACCAAAATAACATGGTTTAAGAGTGGAATGTGTTGCCGTATTATGACAACAGGTGAAACAAAGTTCCTCCAGTTCTAAGTCAGCAGCAATCTGCCTCCTGAAGTGGAGAGAAATACCCACTTTTTATCTTCAGCAACAGCATAACGTACAAACGAGCAATGAATGAGCAATTCTGCTGCATTGGGAGTGTGACCAACTGTAAGGCTGCCCTAATATTAAAATGAAGGACTGGGTTTCCAAGAAATACTCTGAGCTAATCTACAATTCTACAAACTCAGCTGTGGCCATATGCACCCGACTGAGAGAGTCTGAGTGTCCTCTCTCCTTGGAAAGGTACAAGGAGATGACAACACTCACTTTGAGCCGGAGTGTGCAGCCATGCGGAGCACAACACTCAGGGAGACAGGGTACAGTATAGTTTAATCTGATAAAGTACTAAATCTAGCAGACACCCCTGGGTCTCTTTTTTTTCAGCTGAAGTGAGAGAAAGTGTGAGAGAGGAGAGAGAGAGTGGTTGTAGTGGAGAAATAGATGGAAGGAGAACAGCAGAGTGAACTTGACTTTGACCTGGGGGAAGGAAAAATGGGGCTAGAGAGAGCACCAGCAGTCACACTTAGAGTTTTACAAGCGCTTTTCTCACCACTTACCTTTGATGCAGAATATGAGGACTGATTTACGCACACAAGGCCCGCACACGTAAACACGCACGCACAGCAGACGCAGGCAGCTGCCGCGCACACCAGTAAACACGGAGCGTCGTAACTCTTGTTTTTTCCTTAGTGAGTTGAGGTTGTATAAGTGAAGGAGGGTGCAGTTTGACTGCCTGGGTGCAGGTATTAGAGCGCTGTCAGACGGTGTATTATCCTCTGGGAGGCTAAAAATGACACATCATCTCTCACTGGAGTTGGGCTTTCACAAACACATTTCCATTCCTTTGAACTCAGCACCACGACTGAAGTCTTCTGACAATATACTAACAATCAGACAGTGTGTCATGTTTCTTGTTAACTAGCCCCCAGATGCCTCCACACACAAACACACATACACATACACACATTCAATTTGGCACAATTGTTTGTATCCCTAAATGAGTTCTCAGTTGTAAGTCGCCATTGTTTTATTTATCCCAGCCTGCAGCCTGGAAATGGCATGACAAGTCTTCTCTGACACTATTCTTTTCTGATACAAACAATTCATGACAAACTGAAAGAGCTACTAAAAAGAGAGACTGATAGAAAAATAGTCTGTGAAAGCCTTCATTTTACTGGATTTCGAGTCATCTGAACCTGGACATACACCTTAGCCCACATATTAAGAAAAAAATGTGTTTTCAGGCTGGATGACAACCAGGTCCTCTGCAGTTATCTGTCGGTTACCATGCAGTATTCTTTATTCCTGGTGTGTTGTCAGTCCATTTATTATGATTTTCTGTGAATAGGAACATTAAGTTCTGATTGATTGATTGATTGATGTTTCAAAATAAAGCCCAAAACAGTTGTTTTTAGATGGAATTAAAAGCTATAATGACATGTAAGTGATATTAAATGAGTTTTACAGTTACCTGGGAGGCACAGATGGCACACAAATGTACCTTAAATGGCAAATTTAAAAATTTTGCCCTCACATGCCTTTGCTAAAACTTTTCTAATGTTGCTCTGCTTCACTTTATTAGCATCTGTCTGTGCACAAGTAGTGTTGAGATGTTGTTACATGGTTTGCTAGAGGTTTTGGGCGGCAAATGCAAAATTCCATAGGGATAATCACTAGACCTGCCCCCTAATAGTTGACCAAACCTTAGAAAAAAAATAAAATAAAAGCGAGACTTTATTAGGAGCTGCGTCTTGTCAAAATAAATAAAAAACCTATATGACAGGACTATGTGGGAATTTAATTTGAAAGGACAGACACAGGAAGTGGCCACGCTCAGCAGTCAGACAGGAGTCATGTTAATTTACAGGGCTGGTACCTGCTGTTATTACACAGGCTAGTTAATAACATGTCAGGCAGGAAATCCAAAGTGTGGGATCATTTTGAGAAGGTGAAGGACGAACCCAAGGTGATATGTAAACTCATCTTCATTGGTCGACTACAAACATGACGTATCATCTGAAACATGTAAGCAGCTACATGCCCATTAGCCGACAGCGTCATTAACAGGCGGCTCGCTCAGTGTGTGACGTGCACTTGTAGATAAAATATAGGCCTATATTAATGAAGGTTCATTAGTACGGTTTTGCATTTCTCTGTAATGTAGCACAGTGTTAACAATGTTACTGATACTATTCTTTCTCACACCTTCAACTCAAACCATTGTGTTGCCCCGCCCAAAATATATAATTTAATAATGAAATTAATATCGTAAACATGTAGGTGACTAGTCAACAAATGGCCGTAAATGACGACTATAGGTTGACTAGGAAAATTCTTATTTCGGGGCAGCCGTAAATATCACTGTAGAAGTTCTGCTAGGTGGAAATACAATCTGTCCCAGTAACACATATACTAATGCGTACACCTCTCTCTCAAATCAAGTGTTACCTTTATAATTATACCAAGATTTTTCACTTAGGCCTTGTAGTTGCAAAGATAAACTTAATGAACTCTATTCATTTTGGGCATGTCATAGTTTTAAACAGGTTAACCAATATGTCTGACCAAACAAAGGCTTGTAACGATGCCTGAAGAATTTTTTCTCTTATTCTCCGTGTAGTTATTTTAAAAGGCAGCTAAATTTAGTAGACTCTACAAAATATGACAAATAATAAGTTCAATTTCTACTTAATAAAGTAGGGGAACATTCAAACAGGAAAGATGAAAAAATAAATGTAGGACACCGCATGTTCAGCTTCATTCATTTATACTTAGTTGGACTAGATGTAGGTCAATTAGGCCTTATTCATTTGTTGATGTGTTTTCCTCGTAACTCTTCTTAAAATATTGGCTTACTAGGATATTATTAACAAGAAACCAGGGCAATTTTTACACTTTGCATTTCTTTAATTTGATGCCAGATGGGTGGGTGAGCTTATAAGCCTGTATGAGAGCCACAGTGTACATAGGGACAGATAAGACTTCCTTGACACTATCTATAAGGCCTTGATGATGTAAAGTCAACCGCATTTTTACATTCCTGGAATTTGACCCAAATTGATTACACCAGCACTCCCTCGCATCTAGGGAAAAAGAGGTATGAATTTTACTGTGACGATCTATAGCATGGCATTTAGCAAAAAACCTTGAGCAGAGACATTTAATCTTTCTAAGTCTATAACGTAAATCAATGCAGAATAGTGAGATGGTGGAGAATGCCTATAGATTGGAATAAGTATTTCCCAGCAGGCTTGTCACTCCCCAGATAAATCCTCTGCGCATTTCTCTGCCTTTCATAAGATGTAATCGACTTTGTCCATACCATGTTGTAACGGGATGAAAGCAGACCTGGGACACGTCTGATAATGTAGTCCCACTGGACTCCCATGTGAGCCTCGCCTTTAATTAAAAATTGTCTGAATGACAGCGAGACAGGAGTTTGAATCCATGCGTCTGCTGCGGGTGAAGGGTCTATGTCAAGGTGTTTCCAACATGCCTCAACAGCCAGTAAGTCTGTAAACACGCTTAATTAGGTGAGTTTCGGTGATATAAAGGCTGTGATGACAATTCAACAGAATGTCAAGCACGTGTCAAAACACTGCGTCTATATGCGTCTGTATGTGTCTATGCTGGTTAAAGTTAAAGCTACATATGCTCACACGAAGCAGAAATACATTTAATCTTCTCAGCCTCACTGCTGAGACAAAATACCCTTTTGCAAAGTTCACCACGACCTCTCAACCATGTGATTTGGGTTCATCATATTCAAAGGGAAAAGTGTTTCACCAGAGTTTTCTTCCAGGGAGTTATCATACCTGGCACAGAAAGATCACCTGAAAGAGAGACATGAGCATCAGTATGCCTTACCATCATCCATATCTTCCAAGATGCTGACTTTGGAAGTGGGGTAGTGCATTCCCAGACGCCCCCCGACAGGCAGTGACAGAGTGACGTTGAAGCTCTCTTCTCCCTCGTACAGAGAGTCGTCGATAATCACCACGCGACACTGCTTCTCCCTCTCACCCTTGTCGAAGCGAAGGACACTGCTGTGCTCCTCCGGACGGGAGATGTAGTCCGAGTAAGACAGGACGGTGGTGGGAATCGTCCCTGTGGCAGAACCTTCAGGGAAACCGGCAAAAGGAGAGGTGACAGTGAGGAAATTGAAAGATGTTACACATTTACAAGTACATAATTAAAACATATTGAATTTGTAAAAGGCATCAGAAAACTCGAGGCCTTGGTGCATAAAGCGTTTTTTTCAGAAAGCATCTCTTATTTTAGGAATACTGAGTGCACATTTTTAGGTAGCTTTTTTTTCTTTAAATGGATTTACTGAATTTGAAGTAGTTATTCTCATATACATATTCATGTTTTGAGGAATTTGATGTGAAAAGTAGCGTGATGAAGTTTAGAAAATCAAGAGGGGGTTGAGCACATCGGGTTAACAAACAAACATCAGTAGTAAAATACATTTTCCCTTTCTGTTTTATAAAATTAAAGACTGTTAGTCAGCGCCGCCACCAAGGGGTGGCAGTGGGGGGGCACAACCACCCTGACAGAATCACTGGCCCCCCACTGCCACCCCTCAAGGAAATAATCAAAGATAATTGGAGGCCTCTCTGTTGTGTTTTTTAACTTAAGAAGGCTTGTTCCTAGTAAATATTCTGTTTCTTAGAACCAGTGTTCTCCTACAAATTAAAACTGTATCCTGTCTGTCTTTTTCAAGAAAAGGACAAGCAGCCTATGTGATAACAATGGATCGCCTAACATGTATAGCTACATGCAACCTTCAACATGATAAGTAGTTACAGAAAATGAATGAATGTAGAACACTGTATCAGTATTAGTCTACACACATCACACAATTAGTACAAATAAATGTGATATAAGTCTCTAAAGTAAGTTAGTATGCAGTTCCTTAACTCTCCATGTTGACATAGTTTTCATCTAGCCAATATACTTCAGCAGCATAATCTGAAATTCAGTTATAACTTCTGGTTTCAGTGTGTCACCCTGAGAGTTTTCTGGCGGACCCATCTGGCCACCCATATGAAAAATTTCTGAGGGCGTCACAGCTGTTAGTGTAGCCATTATGGTGGCAGGGCATCATGTTAGACAGTTTACTGTTTAATGCCACAACACAAAGGGAACAGACCAGCCCCACAGGTTTTCTCAAAATCAAACCTGTGGAGTAGAAACTATAGCCTGTTGGACATTTAACATTAGGTTAGTCAGTGTATGCATTATCGCTTTATTTGTCTCCATGTACGTCATGGGATTTAACTGCATGAGGAGAACATAGAGGCTAAAGTCTGCACCCTTTTCACACGCTGTCACCCTCATCAGCCATAAATAGGTAAATGAAACGAACTGGAAGGATCACAAAGAGAGGTGAGCTGTTGTGAAGGTTGTAAACACACTGTTGTTAAACTTGGAAAAGGCACAGGCTCAACAGCTAACTGTGAAAATACTGAGCTCATGCAGCTACTTTTCTGTTGACGAGAATGCAAATGTTTGTGAACTGCATCTCTTCAAGTGCACAGGCTTTGTTTTAAACAGATTTCATTGGGGCTGTCAAACTGGAAAGGTGCGACAGGTGCACCTGACACTCCACCATACGCACGAGTACATTAACATCACATTAAAACGAGATGGGTACCAGAAGTAAAGGCACAATCTGTGATGCAAATGTAAACAAGATTGAAACCTGCTGTCAGTCTCAAATTGGCTGACAGCTTTTTTAAGCGTGCAGTTTGCCTAAACAACAATTATACTTGAGTTATTAGTGTTGTCTGATGCTGTTACGGTTTGCTTGCAAAGTACGATCATCTGGGTAACATAACATAAGTTCATTAATGTTTCATCTATGCCTCAAACACTTTAATCAGCTATATGCATACAGGATATCTGGTCAACAATCATTCACTGAGAGTTAAATTATATTATTCACCATTTAAAATAATCATTCTGACAAGCAAGCCAGCAGGCAGGCGAAGTACACTGAGGGTAAATGGGTTAGATGAGGTGAAAAAAGGCTAGTCTATACCCTGCTGTGTGTAGCAGACCACCATGAGCTCCTGGCTGATGTCTCCACTGCGGTGTACCGGGATGAAAAGCTCTCCAACATCTTCCTCCACTGAGTGGATCTGCTCAGGGAAGAACACAGTCGACTCTGTTTGGAGGAGAAAAGAGAACGAGTGGAGGGAGTCAGCGGAAAAAAGAAAAGGGTAATGATATGTATAACAATCTGCAAAAATCCACAGTACATTAGGCCATCAAGTACTGATACAGGCTTTTGTTCTGGCTCTGCATTAGTGCAGCGCAGCTGACATTTTTTTATTCAGATCTATTGAAGTGGTGGTCCTGCGGTGTGCTTATTCATATTCAAAAATAACTCTCCATCACAGTTTTCGGTTTGATGCAACCAGAGGTGCTCTTCAAAGAGACCCCTCCGGAAGTTTTTCTTACTGCCTGGTGTGTCGCAGACAATTACACATGCAAGCCGCTCAGTTCATCCCACAGAGGGGAATCAGCTGGGAGTTTCACACATCGACTCCTCTAAGCACAGAGGGGTCAGCAAAACCATCTCTTATTTTTTTTCTCCCTCTCGTTCTCCACTCCTCTCTGAGAGGAGTTTGTGATTGAGAGAGAGACTTGGAGCCAGTGAAAGCATCATCTATCAAGGCAAAGAACTTACTGGCATTACAGAAACAATAAATGTTGGAGCTATTTTCCACAGACGCACAGGGACCAATAAAAATACTAACAGCGTGGACTGAGCTACAGCTCGCCCCAGATCTTCTTGTGACTTTGTTACCCCTCCCCCTTTCTCTACAAATGTGTGTGAATGAGTGAGTGAGTGAATGAATGATGGAGGCTTCGAGACACTTGTGGATTGCTTGGGCAACAAAAACTTGCATTAAAATAGCAAGTGCTGGAGTGTGAAAAAACTGCCACAAAAAAGACAAAACAGATTTGGATGTTTGATTCAACACCCGGCGTAAAAAGAGATCAACACCTGGGATGACTCTTTGGGATGAAGTCATCGACATAAGACAATCTTACGCTCCGTGGGGGGTCAAACATTTCTCTTCTCTTACGCTAACTCTCCCTAAATCGTTCTCTCTCCTCTCAATCTTCTCCCCTCTCCTCCATTTCTGCTTTCTGTCGCTGCCCACAATCTGTCACTCCCCAGGTGGTTACAGGGACTCATAGCAGGGGATCAGGGTCCACTGCTTACCTATCACACACACACACACACACCGCTGTACGCTGATTTTCCTCTCTCTCTCGCCACACATATTCTGCACACCTCCTCTCCTCACAGTTCTTTCGCATTTCACCTCATACTTCGCTCTTCTACTGCCACTAAATCCATCCAAGAATTAGAAAAGCAAATTTTCAGCCAAGTGGGTCAAGTTCACCTCCTGGAGGAAAACACACCGTCATTTTAAAACATTTATGGGGAGCGGGGGAAAAAACACACGTTTTTAGAGAGGGTGTTAAAATAGTAAACACTTGCACCTGATCTTGCTATTGTGTTGCCGGAATTAAAATAAAATCTGTTTAGTTTTTTTATTTCTATCCCTAGAACATCTCCATTATTGATAATTCCATGAATATTCTATGGATGCAGGAATAGTTTCTTTGTTTCTGCCGTCTGATTGTTGTTGCGCATTTTAGTCTTTACCAGCTTGTAAAACTTGGCATGCCCATAAGCTAAATGCCCAAACTGCAACTGTAAATGTAAAATACAACAGCCTCTAGAGGTCTGCAGTTGATGGCACCACAGCACAACACTATGCCACAGTTCAAAGCAGTGGCACACTCACAAAATGCAGTCCCCCGTTTGATGTGTGCTACATTAGTCCAGAGATTTTACATCCTAACTGAGACAAAGCTCTCATAATTGCACAAGGGTGTGCTTGACTGCAGCTGGCCTTGCGATCTCAGACGAAAAAATTACAAAGCAGAAAACAGTTCTTCATCATTTAGTGGAATGACCTTGGTGTAAAATGCAGTGGAGTAACAGCTCTTCTGATGTATAGCGTCCCCGCTGTATAGAGGAAGCAAGAAAGATATCACTTTCTGTAGCAAGATGCTGGTACTGCTTGCAGCAAACAGTCAAACAGCAGGCTGCCACCTTCATCTTCAGTCAGCACTGTGCATGGATTATATATGAAGAAAGTCACAAAGTTTCGCAGGGAGGAAAGCTGGGCTATCACACCCTGCAATTAAACAGAGTTGGTGTCTGCTGCAGCACTAAAAAGTGGGTGCACCACAGGCGACCGCACTACAGGACAAACCCACTCCTCATTATTAATCAAAGTAGCAACAGGCTAATACAGAGGGGCGGTGGAGAGTGAGCTTTCTTACAACTAAAACAAAAAGAAAACAATAAAGAAGAGCTCCAGGCAACCGTGCATGCACAAACAGAGCCTGTCCGTGCTGTTAGAACAAACTCAGCTTGTTACGCTCTGCTTAATTTTGGAACACTTTTGGTTAAAGCTTAGCGATCCTCTCTCCTCTTCTAAAGCTATTAGCCTAGCTGACAGGTCCTCTGGGGAGGGAATCTCCAGGCTAAGCAGACGACCAGACAAAGCCAGTTTTCATCATTAGAGAAAGAAGCTGGAGTACAGCTAACGCCACAGGCATAGCTAAAGCTTCACTGGCCCATTAGAGTACAGAGTGGCACATCTCTGTCACATTAGACAATCCCCGGAGATGACAGAAAACAAACCAGCCCCTGCCCTCCACACACACCATAATTAACCCACAGGGGAGGATAGATTGAGGTGGGAGGATGCGACGGGGGGAGAGAGCGATAAAGACATAGTGAAAGAGAGAGAGCGGGAAGACGAACGAGAGAGAGAAAGAGTGATGAGAGCAGCTGTTGTGTGTCACCACAATGGAAGCTTTAGCGTTTCCATCGTTGTTGCACATCTATAATTACTTAAGAGTTGCACCGTGAAGAGAAGCAATGCATACAAAAAAGTGACTGTAAAAGAAGCAGACGAGTCGGTTCGGAGTCAGAGCCAGTTTGTCGCACTACTCAATATTCCATTAACAATTCAATTTGCAGGCAAAGACACAAAGAATGAGGAGAGTGAAAATGGCAGATTACAAAACTATTTAAGAGAGAAAGTGAAAGACTGAAGTTTCGTGTGTGCGTGTGTGTGTGTGTGTGTGTGTGTGTGCGGGAGACACTTTCTGGACTTAACCATTAGGGTTCGATGTTTACTGCTAAACCGTAATATCAAATTTGGCTGGCAACCTTTGATTAGGCCTGATGGTAAGGGACAAATAAATAAACGAGCGGCTCTAATCACACCGCCTTTGTGTATCACTGGGCTTTAGGAATAAGCATTCTGCTCAGTGTTTTTCGGTGAGTGTAAAAACACAATCATCATCCCCTACAACAAATCTCCACTGGCTGTCATGTCATATTTCTCCTCCTTACCTCCTCGAGGACAGATTTGACATGACTCTATATCTACAGTAGACAGTGTTTATATTGACAATTCTTCATTCTGTGTGTGCCAAGTTGACTGATGCTTCACACAACAAATGTGATATACGGTAAAGGGTTGTGCATCTTTCATTGCTTTGTAGCGGGAATACTTGAGTGGCGGTCGGGACTTTGTGTGGTGTGGATTACAACTGTCAGAAACTTCACTGTGTCTGCAGTTGTCTGTTCACGTGGGCAAATCAGTCACCTCTGCTTTGGGAATATATTCCATTAACTTGTATGTTCAATCTCCTCACTGTCTGTCCATAAAGGCTGTATTTAATTTCTATTTTTAACTAGAAGGGCATGCAGAGAGCGCAGACCTCCACCATGGCCAAATGCCCTCTCTCGAAATGTTAATAAAAGTAAAAAATAATTTGTGTATCTGCTCCACGATTGGATCCACTCCAAATTAACTGGGTTCTTCCTTGGCCTGTGCTACAGACTTCGATCAGGTTTCATAAAAATTTGCCCAGTAGCTTTTTCATAATCATGCTGACAGACAAACAAGCTGAACCAAAATATAACCTCCTTGGCAGAGGTGAGAATGGATGTCACAATAAGCTGATAAAAACATATTCAGGATGGAAAATACAGAATAAATCAGTAAAGAAAAAATGTGTTCTTAATGCAATACCAGTGTTTGTGGTACTGTAATTCCACTAATTTTGGCATTAACTATGTAAGTGATTCAGATAAAAACACAATTACAATTACTGAAATTTGAATGATTATAGCAGACAAACGCAGCCTACTCCCCAGATTTGTTCCCGGTTGTGATCTAACATCACCCAAAGTGATGTATGACTCAGAGGAGTGGTGTTCAATCCCTCGGTCTTGTGCGTGTGTGTGTGTTTGTGAGAGACAGAGGCAGGGGGAGAGAAAGTGGAAGGAGGACTTTTGCACGCAATTTAGGTTATTAATAATGTAATCAAATTCAGTATGCTGCAGGACCAACCTCTCGACCAGCACATAACTAGACCCGACCTCACGGCGGTGCAATAAATGGCATGAACTGATCAATCACTCAATCAGCGTGTCACTGCACATAATGACCAACACTTCAGGCAACTGTAGCTTGTTTACCTGGAAATATGGACATTATTTTTGCCTTTTCGAGATCAAGGACAAATTAGGTGTATAGTGGTGAGGTGTAGGGGAGCGCGGGGCACAACCTAACGCAGAGTAAATTGTAACATGGATTTTTTATGGGTTACACAGGGTCGTGCTTCCGGCCAGTTGACCGTAATACCACCAAACAGTGACCCACAAAAATTCCACAGAGACTGGACGTGTTTCAGCTGATTTCAGTAACAAAGAGTGTTTTCAGCCGACCTACGTAAATTTCTTTGTCATACTTGTTTTTCGATCACTGAGCTGTCTATGTGAGTCACTGAATCTAACCATATATCATCTTAACAGCTGTCTTGCTGCCTAAAACATAGCACCATTTTGAACTATGTGACCAATAAAATTTCCACGTGGCGGGGTGAGGTGTAACGCGATGTTACAGCTAGGCCTCCTATAGCGCATTTTCTAAATTTTTGCACTTCAAACTTATGTTCAGTTTAAAATAATGTCCGATATGTTTTGTATTTTCATTTGTCAGGTATTTTACTGACACGCTGTTTCAGTCTTGTCAATATTCATACATTCAAAACTCATATTGTGACATGTGGATCTAGGTTTCCCACTCTAAGTACATCTATCGGTCCAACCACTGAATATGGATGATAGACTAACAGATGGATGGATACCTGTGCGGCTACCTATCCTTCCCCAGATGTAGATGGAGGCCTATACTATATGGACAGAACTGTACTGAATTAATTGTGTTGAACAGACTTTTCCAGCAGGTGTTACAGCTAACCCTCTGCCTGTTACACTTATCCTCACCCACTGGGTACGTTGTACATTTCACTTCCACCACTTCTCAGTGCAATTGTAGGAGAAAGGTAAGTTTTAGAAAAAAACAATAACTGTTTATTTGTAGCAGAGATGTGCATGTTAGAGTAAAATCAAAAAATAATTAATCTCAAACATTTTTAATAACATTCCACCCAAACTGAAATGTGTTAGGTTGTGCCCCGCTCTCCGCTAGTCTGTGTGCAGGAATTAAACAACTGTTAAGGTTACAGGATAAACCCTCAGGGTGTTTATATTTTGTATAAATAACTTTTTTTCATTACGCCTGTCACGATAAGAAATTACTGTCAAATGTCTGACAAACAGTTATTTCATTTTACTCTGCCGAAAGAGTAAAAACAGACTTGTGTTGCTTGATTTGAAGGCTTGTCAAAGCTACAATAAATAGACTTATCAAAACATAAAGTATATTATTGTTCCACTACTTCCTTTTCATCATAGTGATAATGGGTATAATCAGAGTTTAAATGTGACAGTCGTCTTGCTCCTCACTGTGTCGCAGCAACACTAAAATAAGCTATGTGTGCATTAATAAGAGAACTGAAGCAGATATTTACATTAATGCAAATGTTACTTTCCTGAGAAACTAACTGCCTTTATATGCAGTAATTAGTGAAGTAATTCATTTACGTATGAGATAAGTAACTATGACTAATTCTTAGTAGCTTGCACAACACTGTGCAGTACAGTTCTTTATAATCAGCGTGCAGAGTTATAGAGAAATGCTGCCGATACTTAATATTCTGCATCTGTATTCAGTATCTAGAAATTTATACTTTCAGGATGGAAAAACTTCTGAAAGTATTCAGACTAAATGTGCAAAAATGAATAAATACATTTCAGCTTTTATGGTGTGTTGTGATTTAAATGTGGAGAAAAATACCTCCATCGTACTGGCACCACAAAAGAATATTCAATGCTCCAACACTAGAAGTATGCCTGTGTGCACTGAGTGCATGAAAGGAAAGAACTGACCGTCACTAGGATCCAGGATCTCAACTGTTGCTGTAGCAGGGAACTCCATCACCCCCATCACCGGCTCCGAAAGCAAAATCTGGAAGGTCTCCGCCTGCTCGTACTTCCCATCAGTCAGTATCCGAACTCGCCACGTTGCTCTGGTCTGTCCCGGGTTGAACTGCACCTGCCTCTGGGACTTGCCCCTGAAATCCTCCTCCTTCTTCGCACTGCCATCCTGGGTGCCGATGCCTGAAAGAAACACAGAGTGATAGATGGAAAAAGGACAGCAGAACAGGCCAGATTAGTAACAAATAAGACAGACAGAAAGAAGTGGAGATAAAACAAAAAAAGCGACCATTAAAGGGTGACAGGCGGAAGGGAAAAACACATGAAAAACAGATGAGATATTCACACCCTTTAATGTTGTTCAGAGAGCGGTGAGAAAAAGAGCGTTGCGTCTATTTTTCTTCACTGATCACTTACAGAGCCTCAGGAATGTGTGAAATGAATTTGTGACTGGAGCGTTTAAATAAGCATATTCCACCTTACTGAGATAGATTAGCTATCACGATTGTTTCCCAGGGGTTAGGAATGCATGCGAGTGTGTGTGTGTGTCTCCTTTTCTCTTCAAATGTCTCTTATTTCACTTATAATGGGACTTTCATGTGAATCCACTTTACAACGATCCATCTAACATTCATGCTCATCAATACGCCTTCTTCAAAGTAGCAGAGCTTACTGGTACCACTGGGTTTCACATCAAACGCACATCAAGCAAACCCGGGTGGCATAAGCCATACAATAATGTATTACATTTGCAAATGTGCTGTTCATATTCCTTTGTCTACATTTGCAGTGTCTCGTGAGAACAAGGTGAGCAGAGCCATGCCAGGCTGATGCATGTGCCTGTAAATAAAAAAGGATTTGTTTTTCCTTTTTCAGACAGAGAGAAAAAAGAAGGTGGCAAACACATGCAGATGAGACCGGATACATTAGATCATACACACAGTAAGATCTGAGCGCTGAGTATTGTATGCAAAATTTGAGCTGAAAATAATCACACACGCAGGAATACACTTTCAGTCGCATTCGTTCATGTTGCCGTGCTTGCGAGGACCTGCAGCAATTATATTCATTCACAAACCCCCAACATAGCGTGGAAAAACAGGACTGAGAGCTTCAAGATTGTTGTGAATGGTTTTTGGTGCTAAGCCTCGCATTTCTTGGTTCATTTTTGGTTTTGCCGGGAGCAACCAATTGTACTGCAGAGTGAATTGAGTACAATGGTGTGGAGTTAAACCAAAACACCAACAGAGAAGCAAATACTTCTCTCTAGGTTCACCGTTTTGGACCAATTTCAAGTGCAGAGAAACCTTTTTTTCCACGGATGGTCACCACATACTGAGTGCTGCACTCTCTCACATTTGACTCCATCTGTGGCCAGCAGCACATTAAATATAATACCTCTCATTCTCTTCTCTTTGGCAAGGCCTTGTTTTTTTTCTCAACTTTCTTTGCCTTCTCTCAACAGGAAAAGCTAATGATGCTCTTATTGCTCACTGCCGCTGCACTAATACAACATACAAAATCTACTTCTCGAGGGACTGCTGAAAGTCTTTCTGGGAAATTCAAGACATGACTAATGGAGTTTCAGTCAGGACAGATCATGGTTCACTGGTTCACTCGCTGAGTGGTCCTGTCAACTTAACCTGGGTCAAGTTTTCTGAGGCACATCAAAAATGTTCACCACACTTCATCATGAAAAAGCCTCATTCTTCATCGTAAAAGGGCGGCTGTGGGTCATCCACCAATCGGAAGAGCTGTGGTTTGATCCCCAGCTCCTCCAGTCTGTATATCGAAGTATCCTTGGGCAAGATATTGAGCCCCAAATTGCTCCTGATGGCTGTTCCATTGGTGTGTGAGTGTGTGTGAATTACTGAATAGCAGGTGGCACCTTGTATGGTAGCCTTGGCCACCAGTGTGTGACTGTGTGTGTGAATGGGTGAATGTGACATGTAGTGTAAAAAGTGCTTTGAGTGGTAGACTAGAAAAGCACTATCCTGCTGTGAGCGCAGTCCATTTAGCATTCACCATATCAAAACTGATTACAGTATGGAGCATCTGAGAGAACAGTCAAAATGCCACTGATACAGTACACGACTGAGCTTAAACCCAAGTCCTGTTTCTCACCTGACCTGACACTGAATTAAAGTTACAGTTTTGCCACACATCCAATTTCTGGTTCAAAAAATTAATCCTCTGGGAGGCATAAATGTGAGTAGTGAATTTCATGGCAATCTGCCATTGGATTTTGACATTTCTCTTGCAGATATGTAAATTTCAGCTTGCTTGTGGTGCATGAGAAAAGGTCACAAGAGTCAAGAGGAAAAAAAAAAAAGATCAAGACTATGACTGCTGACAACAAATTCCATGTCAATTTGTGATGAAACTGTTTATATCTTGCTGTGGACAAGCGTCTCGCCTGGACAGGCATACTAATGAAGAAACATTGCCATCTTAAGGCTGTGTCTCTAGCATCAGAAATGTTTTTACAAAACTCTAACAGGTCTGGTAAGCTTGGGTGGTATTACAGTATAAATCCTGACTGTGTGATTTTCAATACCATCAAAAATACAGACGCTCATCTTTCTATTAAACTCATACAGAGATGCTGTATTGAAGATGCATTGTATGTTGTGCACATCACGCACCAGGTCAGCCTCTATCAGTGGAACAGGCAGGTGAGCTGAAAAAGATGGCAACTGCGAGTGGTGGGAATAATGTTACAGGACTAGTAAACAGCCGGCCAGCAGCTGCAGAGAGAGACCATGGGGAAAAACAGCTTATTTTTACATCAAACTCGGTGAAACAAGGGTTTATTTCGACCAATCCAGAGGGGGCTTTGGTAGCGCCGCACACAAATACCATCATATACTGTATTTCTCTGTGGAATTTCAGGAAGGTTTGAAAATATAGATTCCACCCAAGCCTAGGGTCTAGACCAGGGGTGTCAAACATACGGCTCAGGGGCCAGAACCAGAACATGGGGACCAGAATCTCACCAGAATTCAGTTCTTTTCCTCCATTTTAGTTTGTTGTGGTGATGTTAGGATTACTACACAGGAGTGGAAGTGTACAGAAAAATTCACATGTATGACAGCGAGTCGTAGACTGACTGTGGAACAACTAAGAAATATTGTTGAAATTATATTTATTCTTCTAAAGACATCACAGGCTGTTTGTCATCTGTTTTGTAAATGGATAAGCATTTTTAAAATGTACTTCTTTAAACAAAAAATGGGGAAAATTTGGAGGTGTTTCTACATAAACATAAGCATGCTGTTTATAGTCCAATCATGTAAAAACAACTTTGTTTATTTGAACTTTAAACCTGTAAGTCGTAACTTAATATCATTCTCACAACTTTATTGATGGTTGGTCAGTTACTGGTGATAACGGCATACATGTTTTAATAACGCAGAAACCAGAATTTCATTCAATATGAGATGTGTATTGACCAATCATGGCAGCAAACTCGTCTTGAGCCTCCACTCTGTCAGACATGTATCTGTTTACAGCACAAAACAACCTGTCGACTGAAAGACATCACTTTTAAAGTAATACTTTCCCCTCCAAATGATAATTTTTGTATCAATTACCCAACCAGTGTTACAGTGAATTTATGAAGAAAACTTTCTTCTCGCATGCCTCCACAGTGAACGAAGATCCAAAAAATGGAGAAAAAACTTGATGAACTGAAGTTCAGCAAGAACAAACAAGAAAACTACATCAAAACATCTGTTTACAAACTCTCTCGCAATTCTTGCAGTATAATCCAAGTTTCATTTATCCAGTCATAAGCTCAGTACTTCCCAAACAGACAGCGCTGTCCGCTGGGGAACTGAAAACAAAGTAGAACTTATCCGTGCTCTCTTCAAAGCCAGACTCCATTGACAAAAACAACAATTTTATTTAGTCACAATAACACAAAGAAATTACCTGATGGATGTTTTGATATAGCTGCTGTTGTTAAATGTCGTCGTCTATCAATTTATCGAGAAATTTCTCTGTTTTTGGATTCTTCATCACCGGAGGCATGCGAGAAAGACAAAGTTTTCTTCAGTGTAACACTGATGTACGAATGGTCACCCGGGGGGGTGAGGCATACCTGTAAGACCAGACTCGCCACTAACAACGACGACAAGGCAATAACAGGCAACTCAAAAAGTGTCCTCATAACAGATGGTTTCTATCTTATCCTTCTCATCTTTCTATCCTGATGATCAGTCGATCCACATCAAATAACACAAACACACACACGCGCAAACCTGCCTAGAGGAGAGAGGGAGTGTTGATCTTAAAAGGGTGGAGCCTCATTGAGCCATCATTGCTGGACTCCCCGGAGGGAAGAGACACGCGTTGCCTGGGGTCGCACTGGGGTTTCTTCTCAGCAGGTGGAGATAAACCCACCCGAGGGCTTTTGATCTCTACGGTGCTGTTCCTCAGAGCTACAGTCCCTTGTGTTTGTGTCTCTATAACACACACCCACAAACTCACACACAAACAAGGAGCTGCTCACAAACAATTTCTGTTTATAGCTGCAAACTTCCCTTGCTTCTGTTCTGCATTGTAGTTTGTTTCACTACTGAAAGCTAATACCGCAACGAGCTAAGTTTGGCTGAATGTAAATTATGCAGTTCATCATGAAATGTATGATTGCAGGTACCTTCATGCTCATTATACCATAAAGGTCATTTCTCATCCAGGCAGCTGAGGAGATCTGTAGAAAAGAGGTTCAGAGGGGGCAATATGTTCCATTCTCTCCTTGTGAAATGAAATTGTCACTCCATCCACCCTGCTTGGCAACAATAATGAGGATGGGATACAGCACACCCCACAGGAAATGATTAACCTGGGAAATGTACACCTTGTTAACAATCCTTCATTTCTCTCTCGGAGCAAGGACAGACCAGAAAAGGACAGTGCAGAGCAGAGCAGAGCAGAGAGGGGGGAAAACTGTCTTCAAGGAGTGAGCTTTGACTTATGTGAGGAATAAAAAAAAAGAAGAATGAGAATTCAATTCCATCTTGTTTCCCCATGGGGTTCCTCATATTACTCATACAGCAAAGAAGAGAGGAAAGGACAGGACAGGAAGGGAAAGATGTGTCGAGGATGAGGACTTTGAGAGACCAAGAAGAAGATGTGAAATAACAAAGGCAAAGATGGGGAGGAACCAGTTGAGATACAATGGGTAACAACAACCACATACAGAATGCACACAAGGAAGTGGGGAAAGAGAAGACAGAGCAAGAACAGACAGCGAACGAGCACAGCGCCAGGCAGAGAGGAGAGAAGAGGGTAGATATAAAGCGAATGACAAAGGAAGAGTGGGTGGAGGAAGAATGTAAGACAGCCTATGGCGTCGACCCAGGGCTATAAGGAGGTAGGGGAGGAGGAAGAAGAGAAATGGCGTCTTTGATGAGGAAAAGCAGGTTAGGTGCAAAAGGACCAAACGCTCTCCATGGTGAGATGAGGTGAGCAGAGATTAGCGATGAAAAGAAAAGAAGGTTAAGTGGGTGGACAAGTCAGTGGGACGGTGTCACAGGAGACAGAAAAAAGCGACAGAACTCAATTAGAAGAAGACACAGGAGGTGAGGGAGAGGGCAAACACCCATGAAGAATTAAGCTGAAGGTTGATATCTTAGTCATTTCTTTCACAGGAAGTGAGACAGTGAGGTGTACGCTTGGAAACCGCGGTAGAAGAATCCAATCTAAACCCTGTGCTCTTGTCCAGCCCCGTTCTGCCTGAGCTCTGCTTTGCAGGGGGCATCTTTGAACCTTGATCTTATCTCTGCTTTCCTCCTTCACTGATCCTCTCCACCTGTACGTCCTGTTGTGATGGAGCATGTGTAACAGCTCTCCTCCACCGTTGCCTGGCACCACAGCAGCTTTCATCAGCTAAGCCCCTTGCAACAGCAGCAAACTTCTGACAACATCGCAGGGTGTTTTTCGCCCCGATTTTCCATCCCTGACACACTCCCTGTCTAATCTAATGTAATCTGCCCATCTATCAGCACGCACGGTGTCTACCTTTGCCAGGAAATCCTGTGTGGCTTTTTATTTTTCTTTGCTTTTCTTGTTTTCCTTTTCCTTTTGTACGTACAGGGTTTTTTTTTCATCATCAAGTATCTTCTCATTTAAAGCTCTGATTTACTTGTGCGCTTTGATCTTACTACACTCTCATTTCCTCCATTAGCACACCTCATACACACAAACACTTGCACACAGAGTGAGAGAAGTAGTAAGCTGATGTTTATAAGTGTTTTGGTTTAACTCCAGCACATTAGCTTTGAAATGAAATATCAGCTCTGAGCTTTAAAGTCCAGAGACGGTGTGTAATATGCATAACTACATTCTCATTACTTTAGAAGCACCTGAACTAAGAATTGTGTGTTTATGTTAACTTAGAATGAGCCATATATATCTACATACAGAGCAGGCCTCTGCCACAGGGTCTGCCATGTTGTTGTGACAGTAGCCCAGAATGAACAGACCAGACATTGGCTTTAGATAAGCCACTTGTATTTTCGCTTCAGCCACCATAGTTCTCCTACACGCTCGGCACATGGGAGAAGTGTTAGTTCAGCAACCTCACTGCTAGATTCCACTAAATCCTACATGTTGGATCTTTGAAGTCCAACTTTGAGCTTCTGGGGTGTTCATAATCATATTGGTTGAACAGACTTGTGGCTCTCGTAGCTGGAAAAAATCAACAGAACTTTTTGATAATTGACAATTTTGATAATAAATTCATCGTTATAAGTAAAACTGACAAACATCTGATGGTTTTCTCTGCTTTATATGATTGTAACTTGAATATCTTTGGATTTTAGACTCTTGGTGGAACAAAACAAGCAACCGGATTATGTCATCTTAGGGTCTGGGAAATTGTGATGAGCATTTTTCACTGTTTTCTTTCATTTAATCAACCAATTACCAGACAATGTGACAAGATCCTAAATATACTAGAGGTAAACAAGCAGGTTTAATGGTAAAACTGTGTTTCAGCTGGCCAAATTAGACACTTGATCTCAATCAAACTGATGATGCGTTTCATTGCAGAGGACCAGACTGAAGAGATAAAACCCCTAAAACATGCAAGAAGTAAAACTGGCTGCAGTTTAGGGCTGGCAGGGCATCACCAAGCTAGATACAAAGTGCCTGCTGAGTCTGGGTGTTGTAGATTTCAGACAGTCATTGACAGCAAAGGATTTAAAACAAGATACCATATGTGATGTTCCACAATTATCTGTTCCCCCAAATTAGTGGTAAACAGGGTTAGAGTTCCTGTGCTGTTCATCTGAGGTGGGTTAGAGGTGTGTTTGGGCCGAAAAAATCAGGCCTGACCCTGCGTAGCTTCTGTCCAAGCCAAACCAGATTCTGAACCATGGCAGTGGTTTTTGGCCTGGGCGTGATTAGAAGTTTTTTAATATTAAAAGATTTATTAAAAGCCAAGGTCAACTGAAGTCTTTTCAGTGCGGCACAATCTTACAAACCCAACCCAATTCAGGCTGAAGGAAATTTTAAAACTGTACACACAGTCCAGCCTGGCCCAAACCCAGCAGGTTGGGATTATCGGGTTCAGGCAGGAAATCAAAGATCTACTGTTGGTGTACAAAAAGCCTTAATAAAGCTGGGAGTTCATAGTTTGACCTCATAGTTATTGTTTCATTTCAAATCCAATGTGCTGGAAAAAGTGTCTCTGTTGTAATACTTATCGACTGCACTGTTTCATCACTGTTATTGTTTTTGTTGTTGTTTTTTTTGTATTTTACAGTTGTGAAATGAATTTGATTGTTAATATTTTTCAATTGTAAGATATGTTTCCATAGAATAGCAGGTGCTTATCTGTTAATGATTTATTAAGAATTTTTAAAAGGGTGTTGAAGTTGCCTTTGTAGCTCTGATTCTGTTCTGAAAAGTTAATATCCTGTCTCAAAATGTGTTTCGGTTCTTTTGTCCATTCCCTCAAAATCCAAATTACAAAGGCAATGACACGAGAGAGTCACAAAGCAACTTGAGCGCCAGCAGCAGTACATGTCACCTTTAATAGCCATCTGACAATCAATGTTATCAAGGTAAAACGAAGCAACTTCTGAAGAGGCCAGCCGAGTGTATCCTTCACGCGCACTGCAAAATGATGCACTGTGGTGGGGAGAAAACTCAAAAATCATTAAGACTCGAGCCAAACACATGAAAACTAATTTAGCAAAGAGGAACAAATAGAGCCTCAACAACACCGACTCTTAAAGAGATATTTACTTAACAGCAACACAAGCAGCCTCATAATGAGTTCAACTGACACCAAGCATCAATCAATGATGCCATTACTGTGGCTTTATTGCATTGTATGGTGTTCCTGCTATTTTGTCCACCTGGAGTATGTCCCCACTCTGTTATTGGTTCATTCGCTCCATTCTTCTGTTCACCAGCCCAGCAAATTGAAATCTATGAAAGTTATTAGACTTCGATCACTTTCTGTTTTTCATTCTGTGTTGCCGTAAACTAGACTGTATTTCATCATCAGTGCCTGAACGGATCCACACCGGGCATATAAACACACAAACAGAGATACATACAGTACATGCAAGCATACATACAAATTTTATTTAAAGTACCGTTGTCAGGGTGACTTTGGCTCGGTGCTTTAGGGTGTGATACACATTTTTTTTAAGGTTACAAGTAGCGTTCCTCCTCTTTAATCTCCCTTCAAACCATGCACATATGCATAAAAATGCGTCAGCTCAACCTGTCGTAGCTATGTCGGGCTAGGAGGAAAGCACTTTCGCACTGATGCATTTTAGCACAGTGTCTACGTACCATGTTAGTCGCTCATTCAAAAGAAGGTCTTGAAAGTGAATGTGTTGTGTGTGTGGTCGGAGATAACCAGGTGCTCACACATCAACTGTGCAAAGAGATGAGAGTCAGAACGCAAGCTTTCATGTGTGCCCAAGAGATACACTCAAAACCTTCCAGAGAAGAATCACATACACACACACGTTCACACGTTCACACACACACACACACACACACACACACCAGCGTACAGGTAGATAAGTCTTAAAGCTTACATAAACTGCTACACTGTGATGCTAGCACCTGACCCAACGATTAAAAGGGATCAGAATGATGATGAGAGGTGTGAGAGAGTAAAAGCTGCTTACAGCTGCTGCTTCTCCCAGAGCGAACGAGCTGCAGCATGACAAAGTCTGGGCTGAGAGGAGGGCTCAGGGACAACATCATCACCATCATCATCATCCTTTTAACCTTCAAATCCACGCAAACACTCAGACATAAGCACAAAACTGTGCAGGGCTGTTGTTTTCAACAAAAAAATCACCTCCATCTGCTGGTCAAAAAGCTTATTAAAAACTCTGGCACTGATGTTTGTGTAGCTGGCTGGATTTGAGATTTGAGTAACACAGAGCCAGCAGTGTGTTCTCTGCCTACTTTTGTACAGCCATGAGTGCTGCAGCCGGCATGAAGCTCATTTTTATTTTTAAGTTCGCTGATGATTCACAATTATTGTTAGTCACCTGGCACTTATGTAAAATGTTTCATGCAAGAGTAGCCATTCATTCGATACCTAAGGCAGATGGAAAAACTACCTTTGATGGACGATAAGCAAAACTTTAAGGGCAAAAAAGCAAAAAAAATGTAACAATGGCTTTTTTTCTTCTGAGAATTTTTCCCAAGAACAGACTGATGAGCAGGTTTCATGAAGTCATCAGAACACTAAGTATTTGTTATTTGTTTTTGGACTGATCTTAAAGGAATACTTGACACCACTTGTTATGTTCTGCTCGCATTCCTCCATGGTGAACGGAGGATGCAAAAAACTGAGAAAATTCTTGATGAGCTGAAGTAAAAGGAGACTGCATTTCTTACTTATACGTGGCCCCCCATTTACTTCATTTGACCCTTCACTAAGTCCTGCCCCCGGATGCAGACTGGCCAATCATAGCGTAGCATTGGGTCGGCTCAGACCAGGGTCCGACAACAACACAGCTGTGCTCCATTGACTCTAATGCAGTCGTTTCAGATTTCCGTCATTTTCAGGCTGATTTTGTGGATTTGGAGCTAAATGTTGTGTATTAATGATACTTGTTAACTTCCCCATTTCTTCCCTGTTCTCCAACCAAAATCAAACCCTGAAAAGTGTAGGGTTAGCTAGCTAGCTACTGAAGATATAGCCTACTGAATGTATACACATGCTGCTTTTAATGATTATAACAGTGAAACAAAGACCGACCCTGCTGTACAGGAACCAGTGAAGGGAAGCAGGGAAACTTTGCTGATATTCAACCAGCTGTGTGTCATCGCAGTGTGCACAGATGAACGTTGTTTAACATGGAGATTCCTGCCCACCCAGCAGGGGAGGTCCAGGTGCTGGCAGCGGTACAGGGGTGAAGCCAAACAGTGTTCATCTGCACACACTGCAATGCCACACAGCTGGTTCAATATCAGCAAAGTTTCCCTTTATATTCATTGTGTTCTGTGGTGATCAGCAGTGATGTGGTGGTTCACTTTTACACTGTGATCTGTAGCCTATAGTTGGGCTTTAGCTTCTAACTATCTTTGTCTTTTTAACCTGTTGTTGCTGCTGAGTCAGTTTGACATCCTGGATATATCCTTCAAACACAGACTGCAGACCCCTCTGTCTGCTTCTCTCTGGAATCACTGCTTCATTTTTCTAAAAATATGATAATATTTCTTCAGGGAGTGCAGTTGGTTACAGTGTGGGCTCCATGTTTACTGCGACAGCTTGATGGACCATCACAAAGGGGCACGGCTTAAGGAAAGGTTAATTACTCAAGAATTTTCTCCATTTTTGGATTCTTCATTCACTGTTATGGCATGTCAGAGAAACAAAGTTTTCTTCACAATTTCAGCGTAACACAGAATGAGTAACTGATATAAAAGTGATCATTCCTTGGGTGAAGCATTCCCAAAATGTCATCTCAGTCTCTTCCCCACCCTTCCTTTTACACTGCAGTTTTGGGCCCTGACGCATCAAACCCACCTACATAAAACAGCTTGACAAAGACCGACTGACGCATCAGCTCGCTTCGCCTCCCATCTATTGTCATAATTTGTGCTACACACTGCAAAACGCAGCTGTGAAGACCTCAACCAACAACTAGCTGGTGTGCATGAGAGAAAGAAATGTAAGTGATCAATTTTTTCTACTCCAAATAACACTGGGACAAGACAAACTAGTCAACCGCAAACGGGCACTTTGGGAGCCAGCAGTGCCAGTCAAACTGCAAGGCGGCAGTTACCATACACTGCTGAACAGCTGAGTGTCAGCTTGGTGTGTCAGAGCCATTAGGAACCTCCAAGTCGATGAGACAGAAACAGATGAACAATCATTCATATCTACAGCTTTGCTTTGCGTGGAAACGAGGAGATGATGAGGTGACAGTGCTGTTAACTATGACACTAATGATGTCAGTGAGGTTATTTAATCAATTGCTTGTTCTAATCTCAGTAAGCACACCAGTATGTATGCTCTCAGAGTTACCTTTTTGGATTTTGTTGTATCCATGTGCTCAATGCAATGCATTTTATTGCATTTTGACAAGTACTCCTTTTGATGCCTATTTCATGTACCCACTGTGATAAACCACTTGCCCAACTGGGACAAATAAAGCTGAGCTTTGAAGATCAAGGAAAATTACATGTTGCTACACAAGCAGGCTGGTAGCAGAATTACTTTTTTTTGACATTGTTTCCCTGTATGGGCTGGTTAAAAAAAAAAAAAAAAAAAGAGTTACATCCAGGGCACCAAATTGACCTTACAGCTATCTCATCTAGCCTCCTCAAACTCATAACAAAAAACTCTTTTCGCAAACTCCAAAATGGCTCAAGGCCAAACAAAATTACTTTGGCTTAGAGGATAAATCTGGTTACAGTGTGTGTTGAAAGGAAATGTTGCAACTGCTGTTTTTCCAACTGTTGGAAGATAGTGTTTGGTCTGTATGTGTTGTGGAGAACAGCACTCCAGGTGAATTATAGGCACATAAAGGTCTGAAGTAAAGCAAATGACTAAACTGGGTACACTATCCACCGTCATACAAGCAAAAAAGTAGACAAATAAGATTGCCATCAGACAACGCTTTCCTTTGGTACTATATTTTCTCGACTGTAGAACGTCCGTATTCCTACAGTACATATCTCTCTCTTTCAGCCTGTTTAGTCTCCCTGCACAGAAGTACTTCTTTATATTCTGGTTAACAAAGGTATCCTCTTGTCTCCACAGTAAATGGCATTTTGTTTGTTGCTGTTATAATCACTCTTTTTTTATTATTATTTTCTTGTTTCTTTCAGAAACCGCTGAAAGTCTGAGCAAAACAGTTGATCTGCCACATAATACAGTGTGCGCCACAGTTGTGCTTATGCGTAAGCTGTAAAGGTGAGAAAATGTAGTGCCAAAGAAACAGGCATGGTAAATGATGGCAAAATAAAGAAGGGAAAATATTCTCAATATAGATTACACTTTAACTGATAATGATTTTTTTATGTAGACCTTTTTTTCCAGCAGATAAAATTAGTCTTGCTGGTCACCCCAATCCACAATAGGACATTGCTGAGCTGTGTCGGTACTCCTACCTGCTTCTCCAAACTGGGTGCGTGCCAATCGTCATCTTCTGAAAGTTATGTATTTGTATGTGCAATATTTTGTAATGTGCAATGTGGACTATGTGCAATTCATTATGTTGTTTGTTTTATCACACTGTGGAGGCATGTTGTGCACAGCATACGAATCCAAAACAAATTTCCCTATGGGGACAATAAAGTGTATCGTATCGTATCGTATCGTATCATATCGTAATACACACTGACTAATGATAAGTACCTTGTACACCCCCCCCCCCCCCCCCAAAAAAAACCTTACCTACCCCTTTAACATTAAGTAATGAACTTTTAAATGAATGCTGCAGAAAAGGAGACAGTAGAAATTGTCAGTTTGAAACAAGGCTAAGAATCTACCAGACCTATAAGACTGTACTCACACAGTGGTGCTTTGAGCTACATTATAATGTAGCATGCTAACATGTATGTTTAGCAGCTGTATGTTTACCATGTTTACTATTTTTGTTTAGTGTGTTAGCACGCTTAGTACAAATGACAAAGTACAGCTGAGGCTGATGGGAATAGCAGCAGTTTAATAATGAGACCAATAAAGATTTTAACCTGATGATGCCGTTAGATGAAAAGTCAGGTCATAATATATAAATATATTACAATTCATCATGAGCGGGAGATGAATGAACCAAATTTCATGGCAGTCCATCAAATAATTACTGTGACATCTCACTTAAAACCAAAAACGTAAACCTCATGGTGGCGCTAGAGTTAATGTCAGGCAGTCACCCAAGTATTTCGGATTTATTGTCTGGCGACCATGAATGTCTGCACCAAATGTTGCTGGAATGAACTCGGCATTTGTTATTTGTGATATTTCAGTCTAGACCAAAGAGCTGAACTAACTGACCAGCTGATCACTAGAGGCAACCTGCTAGCATGACTACAAACACAAAGCATGTCCTCTTGGATAAGAAAGTAAGACAGACTGAAAGCCAAAAAGACTTACTGATGAAAGACGTCTCTCCCAGGTATCCTCTCCGCCTGAGCACTACCTCCAGGAACTTGTCTTCCTCATCCACTACATAGTACTCCTTCTCCAGAGAGATCCAGGCCCAGTCCAGACGGAACTGCTGTCCTTTGAGCTTGTTCCCACCTGGACAAAATACATGAGAACATATTTTGTTAGTCCTGATTGTAAACATTTTTGTTTCATGAAAATAGAGTCCCTAGACTTACCTGAAGGGCCAAATTTGTTGCTTCAAAAAAAAAGGTGTATGCAACATTCAGAGAGTGCTCCAGGGATTACATTTTTCTGAAGTAAGCATTGTACTCATTTCAGACATGTAACCATAAAGTGTTTCAGAAAAACCCGTTGACTTTGAGACGGGGGAAACCCAAGTGCTAAAATGCTAACTCATTTTCAGGTTTTAAGACTCATTCCAGGGGAACTCTATATAGCAGCAATCCACTCCTTTCAGATGTAGTGGCGTAATGGTGTACTGACCAGAGAATGACATCGCACTCCCTCTGTGTGTGTTGTGTTCAAGCTTCTCTCTTTTTTGATGTGGTAGACAGTCTGGCCCTGTGTGTGTTCCGCAGGCTAGCTAATCGTTGCCACTTTGTATTGCACTCATATGGCCTTTATTGCTGATAATGCTGTTCTGACCCCAAGGGCAACACGGCATCATCGTGGAAGCGTAACCGTTAGCTCTGTCAGCACTGTTGCCACTGTTAGCACTGTTTGCGCTGTTAGCACTGATAGCTGCTAGCCACTGGTTCCGCCACCTCCACGTTGATAGCCATGTGCAGACAATCCTAGCTCAGACTCTAAATCATAGATATGCTCTGAAAGTCGCATACAGCTCCGTTACATAACCCTTTGAAAGTGTGAGCACACTGTCACTGTGGAAATACAGTATGTGTTGGGGTGCGTCTGTGCCTATTTAACAACCAGATGCTGAGTTCAATATTCTGAAAAAACTGGAAAGGAAACTATGAGGGGGAAATTCTGTGACCCAAGGGAGCAATTACTGTAAAACTGTAATGAAGAAGAAGTGTTTTAATTATATTCAATGCGCAGTCCAAATGCTCACAACACATCTGCTGCAGAATATTTACAGATTCATAAAAAAATGAAACTACACAATTTTATACCTTTTTCTATCTAACAGTCAGGCTTTCCATGAGCTCTACAATTAAATTCAGAATTTCAACTTGTTAAACATTGTTTTCTTCTCGCTAGAGCACATCATCGTGGGGATCTGAAGCATGCCAGCCAATCTGTGTTGTTATGGATTAGTGTGCAGAGTAAATGGTCATATTAGTGCTAGGCTAATAGAACTACTCAATAGCTGCCACTTCAACAAGCAGACAGGAAGGATGCTGCTTTGTGTGGCTAATTTACCCACCTGCAAGGGAAAGGGATTGAGTTCTGTGATAATGAAAGGAAATAATGAGATAGCATTGTAAAACTTGAATAAAAGAAGTGGAGGTGGGACGGTTTTCTTTTTTTTCTGCTTTTGTGTGGCGTTAAACAATGAATAAGTATGCAAGGCATTCCTGTGAGAGCTAAACTAAATGCCTAAGTGTGTGTGTTTTACTGGCAAAGGGAAATGCAGAGGTGGAGGACTGTTTGCGCAAACGTAATGTGTAGGCTGTCGGAAAGGAAATCTCATTTGGCTCTATTGAGGACAATTTCAAAGCTGTTTGTTCTTTCAAGTAATTTATGCCTCTTAAATGCTGGAGCAGTAAGGCTGTTAAAAGCACACGCAGCACAGCGCTTCACCTCCATCATTGTAGAGGTCATAAAGAAAGCAGGGCGGCGTAGTTGCTCAAACCTCTTCGTGCAAAAAAGGTGGTGCTGCTCTGTTAATAACCCTGCACTCTGACTCACTGAAAAATGAACAAATAAAATAAGAGTATTTCTGTATCTCGATCAATAAAATATCATAAATAGCACCATAAAGCATGGAGATGATATCCTGCGCAACTAAGTGCACACACAGGTTCAGCTCTCTGTTGGATTATATCTCTAACATAGTATGCCGACGTGGTGCTAAAACGCAGCAGAGGTGAAAAGTTCAACACTCTCCGGCTTGGCAGACATTGCAACAACATGCTGAGGTGAGGACACAGCTAATATAATCAGAGCTCATGTATCCTCCAAAAAGCCTGTGGGCCAAGCTCAGGCTCACTTAGCGGTCGCAAATACAAAATCGCACACACACCCACGCAAACACACACACACAACTTTTCAATCCCAACTTCACTGCAACCTTCACTTTCATCCCAGCTGCCTGATAGTAAATGCACCATAAGCTGCCTAAGATCTTAGTGCGTTTGTGTTTGTGTGTGTGTTCCAGTCCTTCTGTGTGACCTCCCACTGAAGGTGAAGAGCTGTGCGCAGCCAATAGGGATCTGAGTCAGAGGGCTTCAGATTGTCTCATTCCTCCAGCCTTTCGGAAGGGATAAAAGACCTCTCACATGTGCTGACCGTACAAAAAAGCAGCTTTGAAATCATCCTCAATAGAGCTAAATTCACTTTACACCCCCTTTCAAAGGCTTTCCTAACAAAAAACTCACCATGAGGGTTGTTTTGAACCAATTAGGGATCATAGTTTCTGCACAGAAAATTTCAAGGATCAGGGCACTCTGAGAAATCTGCAGAGAAAAACTTTGATGCTTCAGTTTTGATGCTGGCTTGTGATGTAGGATCTACTTTACAGAATAATCACTGTCAGCAGAAGAGACCATTTTATAATCACAAAGGGGCCTGTAACCATATATGTTCAGTGCTGTGAGTGAACATAAGGGTGCCGCATGTCATCCAAACCATTATATCTTGTTAGGGTCCACATGGTGTGAAAAGAACAGAGACTCAGCTCCTGTCTAAGATAACACAGTTGGGTCGGTAGTGTCTGAACAATACAGCTTAGATTTTTAGCCTCTTTTAGCTCATTGTTTGGTTTTGGCCCAATACTCCCCTCATGACTCTGAGTCTTGATGCTCTCACTTAACCTCACTTGCCACATAAAGGTTCTCATAACATGCTGCCCAACACCAGTATGTGTTGTACCAACTAGCTGGTGAACGAATCTGAACAAGGAGCAAGCTGAACAATATATTTTTGTACAAAGAGAATAAGAGCAAGCTCTCCTGCCAGAGTAAGCCTCACAGAGCTAACCTTCTCTTTCCAGAGATACCATCCTTGACCCCAAGAAGAAACCTTACATGAAGGTACAATCATTTGTTCAAAAGCACATCAAAGCAAGTGCTACTGACCTACTTGTGGCTATGAAGTCAAGAGATGTGAGTGTTAAAGCCAAAGTGGAGTGGAGTGAAAGTTATTTTTGAATCTGTAATTCAATTCTTGATCTGATTCTGACTTGAGCCAAAGTCATGTATATGATTTGAGACCACAGGCCTGCCATCTGGTTGAGTCAGTTTGCGTCATGATATTAGGTTTGTTTATATTCTGTTATCCTAAGGACTTTGTTTAGGAGCTTTCTGTTTGCGTTATTCATTCATGTTTAATCTGCTTCCTGTTTTATTTTGTAGGTTCTCTCCTCATGCGTCGTGTCTGGTTTTACTCCCTGTCTTTGTGTGTTTTCGTGCCTGTTCTCTGTCACACCTGTCTCGTTAGTCCCTCCCTGTTCCCAGAGTCTTCCCTTCACACCTGTTCTATATTAGTCTTGTTTGCTTCACCCTTGCTGTTGGCCAATCTCCATTTCCCTCCTTTTGCCAAGGCGCACCTACTCCAGCTGTGTCTCATTCTTGTGATTAGTTTTCTGTGTATATATATACCTGTGTTTCCCTTTGTTCTTTGTCAGTTTGTCTGTGGTCATTCCTGCATGTTTTTTTATTCTGCAATCGTCCCTGTGTTTTTGATGTTGTCCATGCTCCGTAGCGTGCCTGATGTCTTGTTATTAATTTTTTTTTTTTACCTGAGTTCATCATATTTTTCCTGGTTGGTTTTTGGTTTAGTTTTTTGTTCTGCTTTCATTTGGACTTTCAGTTACCTGCTGTATCTGGGTGTTTTTTATCGGCTGTATTAAAGCTCACTTTTCGTTAAAACCTCAACTGGCCTGTTAGTCTGCATTTGGGTCCCCCTTGAAATGACAAGTGACAGTTTGTGAGCAAACGGACAAGACAGAGTTTACAGAATAACAAAAACAGGTTAAGACCGCAAGGACAAAAGTAAGAGATTATTTTGTCTCTCTTCATATATAATGATTCTCATACTGTATAACAGCCCAGCAAGAACCACCTTAGGCTTTTATGGGCACGTAGCAATAACTTCCATTATAACACCAACCAGCCAAATCACAATTAGGACCACTTTACTGGTATTTGTAGGTCTGCTACTTTGTATGCAAGAGTATTCTTCAGTATCATGATCACTTGTCAGTGCAGTGCAATATCATTTTCTCAGTCATGTGCAATGCTACCTCTCATTGCTATATCATATTCAACATAACATTGATTATCCTGTGCAGTCTGTAGTTCATTTTTAGTAACTCTTGTACTTATCATACTCCTACTGTTACTCTATTAGGCACTGGTTTTGCTTTTGCTCCTTGAAAACACCCACTGGTGTTATTGTAATTTGAAGCATCCTGTGGTACAAGAATTTCCTTCAGGATAAATACAGCTCTATTGAATTAAATTGAACTGAACCAAATTTAATGTTAGTATGTTAATAGTCTAGAGTACTATGCAGGACTTTTCAGCGATTGTTGTGCTGCTACTCCAGTAAAAGTGAAATTGAAAGCCAACCCCAGATTCACTCTCATTCGCTACATTTGCATTTGTTTGGCTCTGTGTCTGCAATTTCCTTGGCTTCCTTTTGGATGAGTACTACTTACAGTCTGACACCTGGTTGCTTCCTTTTTATAAAGTCCAGACCTCACCCGTGCACTGTGCCTTGGATCGCCCTAACCACAGCAACAACCAAAAAAAGTCCAAGTGGTCGTTTATGTCAAATTTGAAGAAATTCCCTCAAGGCCTTTTTGAGATATTGCATTCACGAGCATGAGTCAAATGTGAGGCCACTGTGACCTTGACCTTTGACCACCAAAATTGAATCTGTTCATTGCTGAGTCAAAGTGGATGTTTTTGCCAAACCTGAAAATGTAATACCTCCAGCCACAGCTATCACCGGCAAAGAAGAATAATAAGAAAATACAATCAGAGTCCCTGCAGTTAAATGCACTAACACACTTCTAGTGGTTCATAAGTGAGGACTGAGAGGGATTACTTTGTATCATAAAAATCCTGCATTGTGTACCTTTTAAGAGTGTCAACTTCTTGTTTTAAGTAATATGCTGTAACCTATTTCATGCCATATGCTGTGTGTTACCATGTTACACAGCCACACAATTATTTTCCCTCTTGGGATGATAAAGAAATAAGACTGAAATCTTCAGGCACTAAATATATTATACAGTCTGTCGATGGCCTCCACTGCAGACAGCAAATATGGATGGAGCACTCATTCTGCAACCTGACAGCGACCGCAATTTCAAAATTGCCACATTAAATCTTCAGGTCAGATGCTTTTTCAAATTCTTTTCCAACAGAGACTCATGCTTGTCCAATAAACATAACTCCCATTTATGTGTAGTACACACACTTAAAGGTGGAACTATCATTCACAGGTTTTGGGGATGTGTGAAGCAAGTGTTAATGTGTGTGTGTGGTAGTGAAGTATGTGGTGGTGAAATATGGAGGTAGGGTGCCTCTTCTGTATGAGGTCACCTCTCTTTGCGGTGGACTGTAGTGCCTTTGATAAGAGAGACTGCTAGAGCATGCACCGTCACAGCCAACGCTGTTAATGTGACATTTAAATTAAAAAGACAAGTGTAGATTTTTTTTTATCTGAATCTTTATTTCGTGATTCAAAACAAATGTGAGATTAAAGGCTTTGCTTAAAAAAAATCAGGGCTGTCTTCACTTTCTTGAGTTTCAACTGTCTGTGTATGTGTGTGCATGTCTGAGACTTCACACCCCAAATCAAAGGAAATGTTTCACAGCGAGGCGATGCCGTCTGCTGCTCAGTACATTTATTCTGCTACTGGCGGTGTGGCCCTTCCTTCACTGTTACGTCTCCATCTGCCTTCTGTACTCCTTTGTATACGAGTCCCCAACTCCCAGTGCAACTGGCAACCAACAAACCCGATGATCTCTCTCTCACCATGGAAAACTTTCGAGAAGCATTGGACTAGGAAGTAATCGCTAAATCTGCTATTTATTCAGTTGGCAACGAGTTCCCTTTTTACAAAGCATGTAGCATGTGAAGCGCTGTGACACTCTTCCTGCTAAAATAGACTAGCAGCAGTATTCTCGTAGTAATAGGAGCCCACGCACCATCCATCTGACAGGAGTACCTCTCTACATAAATTGTGATGGTTGAGAAAATACAAATATCTCACTCCCCCTCAGGATGTTTCAATACCTTTTAGTTTATCCTGACAGATGTGTGGCAGTCACTGTACAAACGTTGGGAGGCTTGGCATGTGTGCAACTAGTGGCAAAGAGGATCATAAAGTTTGTGATGGGTTCTGCACTCAGCTGTTTCTTTCTTCTACAAGAAGCATGTGTGTGTATGTGTGTGTCCGTGTGAATATCAGACTGAAATCAGGCCATTTTATAGGTCTTTTAGCAGCTATTAGTGTCTGCGTGTGTATGTGTGTGCGCAAATTTTATGTGTGTATCCCACTACATTTACACTTCGCCCAAGGCAACCAGCATGATAGTGGAAACCTCCTGAGGTGTGGTGAGATATCAGTAGGCTGACCAGGAATTCGTGGCCGTGGGCAAACACAAGTATTTAAAATGCTGCTCAACTCGAGGGCGAGTTGAAACCAATGTGTGTGAGCTCTCTTTGTTGTTAATTTACCAGGATCAAGTGCATTTTGACTGTCTGGACTGCCGCTTTACATGTATGTAGGTAATTACTTCCACTAGCCACTGCGTTTGATCAATCACTTCACAGGGCGTCAAACCAAACCAAATGGAAGGACGAATCCGGCGTAGGAGTGTTATACACTGTATATGTGATTGTGCATGTGTGCGTGTGTGTGCCTTTGGGCAACACAGGAAGTGAAGGGCACGTACATAACCCCCCCCTCTGCCACCTTCAGAGATAAAAGTTGCATGCAACAGAATAATGTTTCCTCCCTAAATTCAATAGCCATCAGGCATGACTGTGCTGCTGAAACACCTTAAGCGACCCTGCACATGAAACCATGAGAAACTGACATCTGGGGAAGAGAATCCTCATTCCTTTGAAGTTCTTGTGATACACTTAATAACCGTGAGGTTTTTCACTGATGTCTACAAAGACAGCCGTATACGACCCTGGGCGTAGCTTAAAGGAAAAAGGCTCGGGGACAAAGAAATGGTGGCTTCCTTGAGGTGTATGTGTGCGTCTGCAGTTGTGCACGCGTGTGCACACACACATGCCTGTAAACGCCTGTTCGTCTGTGTGTGTGTGTGTGCTGTCTGTCAGATGAATGATAACTCCTAAAAGCACTTGTTCTGCAGGATTTTTTTGTGCTCATCACAGAGGCACAACTCCAGCACGCCTATCGCTCCAGCTTCAGCACAAGTCTCCCCATGCCACCAATATAATATTTAACAGAGGGATGAGTTTAATGTATCTCAGGATGGTTACTGGCACTCCTGAGAGCAAACTGTGTCTAAGCACGGAGATGATAAACTAGCTACTGAAATCTCTGGTTACTCCTTCCCCCTTATTTTTTCCCTCTGCTCTCATTTCCCTTCTTTATCCCCTCCAACTCCTTAAAACTAAATTTTACTTTGCCAGAAAATGTTCCTTTTTACATCCGTGGCTTTCTAAATGTTTACTCTGAGATATATGGTTTTTATTAGAGGGGTTTCAAAATACAAAAAAAAAGGCAGTGTTCACAACAGCTCCCCGGCGTTGTGTATTTTTCTATTGCAACGTGAACAGAAAAATCACTTTACATTGTTATGGTCACGTGATTTAAATATAAATTAAAGGTCTATCAAGATCCATTAAAATGAAATAGCTGGAAAGAAAGACAGTGAGGATGACTTACAAAGGCCGTAAAACAGAATGAGATTTTATGTGAGCTGAATTGTAACTCTCCTACAGTTTGTATAAAGAAAATCCTGCACCATATAAGGAGGAGGAAGGACAGGGTGAAAATTAGATTTTAAAAAAACTAACTGCTTAAAAAAGTGTGAAAAAATGTAACAGAAAAGATAAAGACGAGAAAAAAGAAAACCTAATGCTGATAATTGGGAGCAATGCGTCCTTATAGCCAAAAATGTAAATGAGAGCATCTCAGTAGCAAAATAAATGTTGAAAAGATCCATTTTTTTGTTTATTCTTAAGATTAGAGGGTGTTTGGTCATGCTTGTGTGTTTACATGTCGAGCGTCGGCTGTCACAGAGGACATGCAGAATCAAAGATGATTAACATGATGAAAAATCTCCTCAACAAGTCTCACACTCTCATCTCGGCGCTCTAATGAGATGCAGATCATCGCCGAGCGACATTCACAACTGCAGAATGTGCTGTAAGCCTACAACAGAGAGATCCATCAGCACCGGCGCTGACAGACAAACACGGCAGGCGGGTGCAGACAGCAGGAAAAGACAGCGAGGGTGTGACAGTAAAACCGAATCCTGATGCCTGAGACAGAGTCGACAGTCGGCACAATAAACCGCAGCGTACTTTGAGATTAAACTCAGCGAGACAGGAGGGCAAAATATTAAGACTGTACCTCGAGAGGAAAAGAGGACATTGATAGGCGGCGAGACAGACAAAAATAACACTAAAGAATGAAATATATAATGAACATGGGTGCTGAGCGGTGTAAAAGAATGGAAAATGAATAAAACACATCCAACAAGATCTAAGACTGACAGTGTGAGAAGGGAGAGATGAAGAGGATAAAGATAGGAGAGTTTGGCCCCTTGGAGAAGTGAGTGACAGTAAATTCCTGAATGCAGACAGATAAAGAGAATCCTCTCCTAAAGCCAGGGGACGTGTTAGTGTGTGTATGTGTGTATGTGTCAGTCTGTGCTGCATGCTGATGTACTGCCTTGTAATTCTGCCCTGATCAGTAAACTTTGCTGGACAGCTTGACAACAACAAAAAAAGGTCAATGGATTAACCTCCATTTGTGGCCACGGTGACAGTCACTTTAAGCCTGTAATTGTTTGTTTTTCGGTTCTTTCAAATCACCTTCCGAAGCAGGTGAGATGTATAAAAAGAGGATCAGGAAAAGTTAAAGTACAATGAGTTTCAACTCTGGCAAGCGAATTAAAGACAGCTTCTTCAATTTCGAGAAATTCCAGGGAAATCCAGCAATCTAAAACTGGATTATCCCATTTACATTCATTGGATGGCTTGAAACTTCTGAGCCAAGACATAATCAAACTCTGTGAGCCATTCTGCTACTGAGTTAAAGAGTTTCAAAGATATTATAGACGCAGTTTTAAAATCGACTCATTTATTTTCTTTTCAGCGACTGATTTCTTTCATCCATTAGAAAAGAAAGTCTGCGTGCTTATAAATAATTTGCTGCGCTTATCATTCAACAGAGAAGAGGGCAACACGAGGAGGTCATTTTATCTGAAGTGCTGGCACTGCTTTTATGGGGGGAAAAAAAAGGCCTATCCACACCCAATCACACATCCCGCACAAACAAAAGTGACGACAAAGAACTGGTGTCCTTGCAGTGCAGTCTGTGGTGATGATTCGTCTTCTGACACTAACAAGGAAAAAGTCACTCACTATTTTTTATTATTATATCCAAAGGATATTTGTGAAGACCAAAAAAATGCATGTAATGTGTATTATGTGCGGTGAAACATGGAAGCAGCGGGGGGTGTTTTAAAGAGGATATATTGTAACTCTAGATAAAGGAGTGGTATGTCGGGGTTGCTCGTGTGCAAGGAAGGCTGAGGACGGGATGAAAGGATTCTATTGTAACAATCAACCTCGTTTGCGGCGGGAGGAGAGACACAAAGAACAAACAGATGAGCAGGGAGGTTGAGACGAACCTGCTGGTCTGATTCAGCAGGTACTTTCTTCTCAGAAAAGATCTTTCTGTGTGCAGATACATAAAACATCTCCTGCGTTGGAACTACATGAAAATGACTTATATCTATGATATACTGCTTTTTTTAAGTAGCAGGGAGCTGAGAGCTTTAGTTTTTGATATCTCAGATATCTTAAAACGTGGTGAAATAAAAGCAAAAGTACCTGCCAGAGTTCAGTGTGAAAATCTGAGTTTTTGTAATTTTAATAAACTGACATTTTAAAGTAGAAATATACAAGTTTTGTGCTTTAACTTATCAGTATGATTGCACAATGTATTGACGACAGGAGTATGACCCCATCAGTGTTTAGACTAGACCCTGCAAGCCTTGTTTTCACTATGGAACTCTGTCTTCACTGGGTACGATCTCCCGGCTCCATTTACAGCACAAAGGAGGCCACTAAGCCACCAAAACAGGAAGTGGACAGCACTTTTGTTTTCCCCAGCAGCTATCCATCGGACTCCCTAAATATTGCACCCAGGGCATCCTGCATCACATATAGTGTTGCATGCCTCATGCGAGTTCTCGTCAGCTTGCATTGAGTCGTCTCCTCGCTTTTTGGATAAGCCAGCAAAACCATAACATTAAAAGTTATTTATCGCCTTATCTTTGCCTTAACCCCAAGATTAAAGCTACAGGAGACACCACGCCTGACAGTAACTTCAAACAGATCCAGATTCATGAAGATAGATGTAGATTTTTACTCCTTGTATTACTGGCACATCTCTGCAGACTTTCAAATGACTTTTACCTGACTGCTGATAAATTCTCAAATTGACACACACAGCACTAAAATATATTGACATTTAGATGGATTGAAATATGTCCAACAACAAAAATCAACTCTTATGATAATTGCTGGGTTGTTTAAGTAGTTAACATTCTGTTTTTCTAGCTTTTCAAAACTGAGGATTTGCTTTTTTTTGTTTCATTTGTTGATAGAAAACAGAACATGTGCGGGTTTTTGACAACATAAGAAATTTTTTACATGTTCATGACGTGATTGAGACAATAATTGGCAGTCATCATAGTTGCAAACCTAGTTTGTGTTGTAAGTATTTTGAAAGTATTTTGTTTTCATCATCGTCGAATTAACCTCATTATTTTAATTTGTATTTTTTTTTTCCCTGCTGCTCCATTATACCTGCCATCTGAACATCCCACAGCCAAAGAGAAGCCTGGGAAACAAGCCATGTTGCAACCCATTACAGTTAACTACAGTGATCCCAGCGGGTCTTAACCTGTGACAGAAGGTGCTTCCTGCCACTCTTCCCCTGTATATGAGCCTGTAATAGGGCCACGTAATTACCAGTGGCTGCCTCGGAGCTCTGCCCAGCTCAGACGCCCAGGGCTCTCATTACCCACAATGCTGCCTGGGCTCTTAAATATCAAACACCTCTTTGTGCTGGAGGCCAGACCGCCCCTTAGCCTACGGCTACCCCTCTGTGCTATGCTGTGCATGCATGTGTGGGATTAGTTGCGTGAGTGTGTGCCAGTGCACATCTGGTTTTAAGACATTTTTATTACATATATATAGGTGTACGTACTTACATTAATGTCATGTTACACATAATGCTCACTTCCTGTGAAACAGAGGCTTGTAAACATGGAGGAGTTGATTTGTGGGATTTTGAGAGGGAGGGAGACACTGAGGAGGATGTTTTGTGCTTTATTGTACCTGCTGTGATTCACTGTAGTGCTGCCTTTTGACACTATACGTCAACACTGTTTCTTTCTCTCTCTCTTTACTTCTTTTAAACCTTCTTTTTCTAATTCTATATCCGAAACTAGTAACGCCAACTCTCTTGAGAGGGAAGGAGGCTTAAGTGGATCCAGTAAAAGTATGGACTGATAATATAAACTCATGTACTTCAATTACAGATTTCCTTTTAAAAGCTGTGGGCCTTTTTATTCAAACCAGACTGTTGCCGAGAGCAGACAGAGAGAGGGAAAAAAGAACTTTACAGGAGCATGGACAATCAATTAGTCAATGTTTCTCCTTTCATGTGCATAAAGGAACTGTTATTCTTCTACACATTAGCACTTTCCTCTAAGTGCATAAGCACCGCAGTATAAAAACTGAGTCTAGGGCTAATTCACAAAACAATTAGTTCATGTTTTCAGACAAAAACTCTGCAATACATGGGTTTCTTCTTTTATAATGTGGAGAGCACATTTAACTTTTGGATGTTGGTGGTTAAGGCATTCAGTAGTTTTAAACTTGACGAGAGAATCATCATCAAAGCAGGACTGTTATGTCCCATTCAAATACAGAATTCACCTCGCCCTGGTGATGTACAAAATAGCCTATAAAGTTATTCATGATCTCGGCATTGCGTACCAAATCGACACTTTATGACACATAGTTTTGTCGTCCTGTGATTCACTGAGAAGCACTGCGTTATTTAGCTGAGTACCTGAATGTGAATTGGTGAATTTCTCTGCAAAGTCCATTAAATTCAAATGCCTCAGTGATGAGAGGCTTACGGGTCTCTACATCAGTTGTTCTGAGAGTGCTTAGTCTTTAATACAATACTGTCATATCTGATCCTACAGAGGGAAAACGAGCACACTGAGAGAAATAAGCATCGTCTGCAACTTGTTCACTTGTACCTTAACGCATGCGTGCCATTATAGAACAAGTGCACCTCTTCTTTTTACCGTACATTTAAGAGGAGATTGCACCAAAACATGGGTGGTGTATGTGTAAATTAGCACTGCTCACACAAAACAATAGGTGCTCAATTGCACACACACAGTAAGGGTGTGGTGGAGCTGAGAAAATGTAATTAACCACTTGCTTGGTCGAAAAATAAAGAAAGGAAAAGAGAGCTGAAGCCAGTAACAACTAAACCCACAAACCCATGTGATCTGACTGCTTTAAAACACCAGCGTGGACTGGAAGTTGTGGCTCTGTCGTCATGACACTTAAAGCTAAACCACAATGTGAAGGTTTTATGGTTGCATTTAGTGTGTGCTTTATTCTTTTAATATGAATCTAGACATTAAATGTGAAACTTTTATGTGATGTGCTTGTTTGCATTGCTTTACAAACCTTTCTATAAATATATGTAATCATTATTGGTTATGGTGGCCCCCCAAGGACAAAACACATAGGAAAACATGCGCTTCTAACAAGACTAAGACAGCTGACCTTTTGTGTATGTTTGGGTATTTGTCCCACTTGTTTGTGCTGCCAGCCTTGTTTGTTTAGCCTTTATTAATTTGGAGTGCATTTCCCTTAATATTCATGCTTTTCCTCTTTTTTCAGCCCACTGATACACCTGATGGCAGAAAAATGCAGCCACCTCTCAAGCTCTCCTTCCCTCGCAGAAATTTCCTACACGAGATTCTTAGTCGCTGATTGCCTAATTAGCTGCTGCCTTGGTAAATGGACTCTAATTTCATGCGCGTTGCAAGCCAACTTAAAGAACGAAATGCACAGAAATTAGAGGCCATTTCATGTGCATGAATCAGAAAGTGAATGACAGGCATAATGCATCTCAAATTAGTCATAACAGAGGATTTTACACATGAAAATGAAAGCGTGGTGTTAATTTCTGCAGACTGAAAGCGCTCTTCGCTCTGTGTACGAGGGTTGTCCTACCCCTCTGGAAAACAATTAAAGGGGGCCTATTATGCGCATTTTCAGGTTCATACTTGTATTTGGGGTTTTTATTGGAATATGTTTACACGCTTAAACAGTCAAAAACCATTTTGTATTTTTCATACCGTCCCTGCTGGAACATCTGTATTCACTGTGTTTCTGAAATACTCTTCACCCTCCCAAATAAACCCTTGGTATCTCCGCGTCTCGCACAATTTTTTTTCCCAAGCATGTTTTGCCATGTCCCATTCTGCTTGTGCTGCAAATAGCTAGTATTACATGCAGTGATTGAGTAGTACTCTTCATGTCAGTGCATCAACTGTGTATCAACTGTTACTGTTAGTACCAACCAGTCACAGCACAGTAGGGCGAGACCTGGCGTAACACGCTTGGGATTAAAAAAAAAAAAAAAGATGGCATATCTGCAACCAGGATGACTGTATAGCAGCACTAATAAAACCCTTCAAACCAGACTTTACAACCAGACATGTTACAGCAGGAGTTGATCAAAAATCAGGGAGAAATTAACAACATCAGCAACCAAAATTAAACGTTTTCCTGACTGTAACTATATAAGCAAGTGGTCACGGGGTCCAGATTTCTCCTCAGTCATTAGTTCAAGGTCCACACATTTTAATATATTTAGTGTCATAGTTATGTTTGGCCGTGTCGTCAAGCTAGTTTGCTGTCTCTGTTAAGTAGCTGTCCATTATTTACTTATTCTACAGCAGGAAATGGCACTTCAAAATAAAAGCTCTGTGCTGAAAATTCACTGTACTTCAAGATAAAATGTATTTTTTACAAACTCAACACATCCTGAGTCACTTGCAGTCCATTCAGAATAGACCCGTGACCCACTTTTGGACTGGGACCCACCAGTTGGGAACCTCTGATATAGGCTACATAATGTAAACACATTCGCAGTACTGTGCGTGGAGCTGATAACCATGTAAAGAAAACTGTCACAAGCTGTTGGAAACAGAGTATTCAGAGTATCTAAAGCCTGAGGTTTTTGCACACAGTGATTACTTTTATGTTTATGTTTCATGTTTACCTTATTATTTGAAAATTTGGCCATCTTAATATGAACATATGACAGTGTTGCATTAAATATATGACAGAAAATAAGGAGTAGAATATTAGTTCCCCTTTAATATACTGGCATAAGCACAGTTTAGACTGAGCAACCCGACACTTCTTTATTTTGATCTAAAATATTTATTGTGTAGCTTGTATTTTCAACACGTTGCTCAAGAGTTTCTCTATGCCATCAAAAAAGCCCTGAGAAATCAGCCTTGGCTCAGGATAGAAAATAAAATAATACCACTTGACATATCCTGCAGTCATATTCACAAATTACACAGCCAGTCGCATTAAATCATGAAAGTGTGAAAGTGATGTGCGTTAATCTCGGCACCTCAAAAATTACTTTCCTATCTTTGATGAACCTGTGAGCCTCATCAGTTCCCCAGTAAGTTAATACGATGTAGCATCATTTGCGGTGTACAGTTACAGACAAAGGGCCTCTGACGGCCCACGCAGATTTGTCAAAGATTGATATTCTGACCTACAACTGCACTGCTGCTCTGAATGGCAGATTACTTTATAGGCAAATCCTGAATCAAATGGAGTCAGTGCAAAAATCAGTCGCCTCATGCATCTCAAGCTGATAGAGAAAAGGTTTCCATTTAGCCTTGTGATTATGAGTGCAAACAACAGAAATATGAAAATGTTCTTTACTGATGTGTTTGTAAAAATCTGCCAGGAACAATTTACAAAATTAACCTCGCTATGAGCTGGAATATGATTAACTGTGATTCTCCGAAGCCTGACAACTACTGTAGAGACTCGGGGAGAAAAGGAGCGTTACAGATTCACCAGAAGAAAGTCTAAAGGTTAGAGATCTCATACTATACCCAAAAGTGACAGGTTTGATCTTCACCTGAGCCTATTTGTATCTATCAACATTTTGTTGAAATGTCATTCTGCAACACATTCAGGACCTTTCTGCTCGTACAGCGTTACGTCTATGTGGCTTAAATGAAAATGCAAATATAAAAACGAAAGGTGAAATCTTACCTTTATCCTCAACGGAGAAATGGAAGACATCAGATGTAGCATTTTCTTCATTGCGTAACACGTAGCAGATGTTCAGGTCGTCAATATCAGCTGTAACAGAAACGTAACTTTAGTTTTTTAGTGTCAGGTGATGAAACAGGTGTAAAAATCAGCGCTGGAAGAAGCACAAAAAAATTTAATTTGTGCAAATATGACAAAACTTTGTCACCCTTCAAAACCAACAAAGAAAAACAAACAAAAAATGGAAAATACAAGCAAACATCAACAAATGCTTTAATGTAATTAATGACATGCAAATGAAGGCAAGTACTTTGCATTTTAAACTGCAGGGTAACACTGTCGTATCAATGTGAAATGAGGCGTGATGAGAAGTTTAACCTTGCTCCAACTTAAAGCAAGGTGATGGCTAAATTACAAACTGTATATTGAGAACTGCCCTTGTCGAGATTAAAAACATATATTTATGAAACAATTTGCATTTTAAGATTAAAACAAAAAACCTCCGCTCGAAGTTTCACGCTGGCTGCACAGAAAAAGCCTCAAACACACTTTGAAGTTGTATTATGGCTTTATGGCTCGTTCAAACACTCTTTCTGTCGAATAATTGTTCAAAGATGGAAGCTGTCCTGCTTCAGCACCATATCAGCTACAATAACAGCAGGTCTCTAGTATCACACTGATTCTGTTCCTTATCAGCAGCACTCAGCATGAACAATTTTCTACCAGAGGAAGCATTCTGAAAGTCATGCATCCGTAATCCAGGACGATAAGGCCGCAACCTCAAATCCGAGACAGCTCGAGCTAAACCAACAGAAAAACGTTTAAGTCCTGAACCTGCCAGCTCTCTGTGTCAACAGCCCCGAAAAACCAGGTGACAGTGGATCTTTTAATGACAGACGAGGGTAAGAATGTTAAGAGCAGGATTGCGCCGGGTACCTACACTTCCACAGCTGTTTTCCTAGCTTTTCTTTGAATTACAGGGTTTCTGTCTGCCTTTTTTTCCCCCTCCATCATTCTCCTGAAACGTCTATTACAGTGCAGGAAAAATCATCAAGACTGTGAAAGGGCTTGGCCTCTGCGAACCACCTCCTTCAATAATAGATTTCAGAGGAAGGAGGTTCATAAAAGTATAAACCCCTGACTCCTGGCTGGGACGCATCTTAAACCTCTTCGGTGGCTTCTTGTCATTACTGCCTCTCTTACTTCCCTTCAAACGTGGAGACATGGAAAAGAAACTATGTTACATTTATACATTAGATCCTGATTTTTTCAAGACTACTGTTTCAGATTAGTCTTCATCTTTTCACATTAACGAGTATCGATGTGATCGTAAAGGAAAGGCGGCGAGAAAAGGCTCCTCTCTGGAGTGTGTGACGCAGCCTTGAACCCCAGGACCTTGCAGATGTAAAGTCAACACTGTGAACCAGGGGCACATTGTTCATCAAATATTTAAAGAGAAGGCCTCGTGGGATGTGCCCTGGAAATGGGAAGAGTAAATAAAGAGCGAGGGATTGTCTCTTTCACCTGACTGATTCCTCTGACGAGCCTGTTTGCTCTCTCTCACTCACTCTCTCACGCCCCTTGCCTCATTCTTTATTTCTCTCATGCCACCTACACCTCCCCCTTCCCCCTTCATCCCCCCTGCCTCCTTTGCACTCTCTTCCACTTTACTTGCTCTCTCTGCCCCCTCTTCTGCCCCTTTGCCTCTCTTTCTCGCCGCACTCTTGTCTCATCTGTGTCCTTTTTTTTTTTTTTTTTTTTCAAAGACTGCAGCCGCGCAGTGGCTGTCAGAAGTGTCCGTCTCCTGCACACTGAAGAGCTCCTTTTTTTCACACTGTGTTCTCATCCCCTGTCTGTGCTTACACCAAGCTGTGGCACAAGCAGGTGAATTTTCTTACTTGTTCGTATAATTGCCTCAGCGTGACATGAAATACTGCATTGATTGCATCGCTTTAAGCCTTAATCAGCGGCTCTGCTTGCATTATCAATAAACAGACATGAACACATGGAGAAACGCTTACAAATTCATAGCTCAGGTGGCATCTGGCTCTATCTGCTGATGCTGTATAGAAATGTATTTTTCCTGAGTGGGTTCAAGTTTCCGTATGAATTTTTAAGATGCACAAATTGCAACAAATTGCCTCAAATTCAAAACTGACCTGGTCAAACCGCGAGAATGTGCCGCAACTCAAATGCCATCCTGTCACTAAAAGATCTGCTCTGACCTTTTCACATGATCCTTCTGCTCCTGTCCTGCTTCATTTAACAAACCACTGTAGAGAACATCAGATGTGAACATTTCCCCGGAGATGCAGAAATAATAAATTATTCATCCCTAACCGTCTACAAGACATTTGCGCGAAACATCAGCCTCTAACTTTGGTCTGCTAATTATGATTTGATGAGGAAGGCACATCTAAATCAGGCCCACAAATTAACTATTGAAATTCCCAAGCCTGTACTTGTCACACATATGAATAATTATTACTCCATAAATTAAAATCTTTGGTAGGCAGTGTGAGACATTAATCAAAACTTAAGAGACTTGCAGGGATTTTTGACTTTAACATGTCTTCTCTGAAGTTCAGTACCACATGGGTAACACATCAATAGTTAGAGGATTATCATTATTTGATTACAAAAATTATGATTAAAATCAATTTGGCAAATAAGCACAGTAATAACTGTTTAAAGATGTTTGATTAGGGAAAGACATTTCTGCATGTCAGATTGTCACTGATGTTATTTTGCCAGCAACTAATAATTTATAATAATTTAATGTTACATGAGAGATGGGATTAGGTCATTTTGTTTACCAGATCTGACAATTACATTTTGAAATCCATTTTTTTCTGGAGTCCACCATCACTCAACCACTGAAAAGCACTTAACAAAATCACTGTCATTTGGTTGTGCCATCCACATGCAATATTCAAGCAAAGGTCACACATTACAATACCAGTGGGTGTTTGTTTACCTTGACTAAATGTGTTGATGGAGTTGTTTCCTTGTCCCAGGTTGACGATGTAACCGTGTTTGGGCTGCGTGGTGACATGGAACACCAGTGAGGCCGGGCTGCTGTCTCTGTCCTCCGCCCTCAGCACTTTGGAGCTGATGGGGAACCCCAGGTGACCCGTGGCTAAGATCTTCAAAGCGGGGGCGCCTTTATTCACCACGATCTGGGGGACGCCGTTGTCGACTGCCAAAATGGTGATCTTCATGGTCTGAGGGCGGCGAGTCTCGAACACAGTGTCGGGGAAAACGTAAAAGTCATTGTGTGTGCCGTCGGTGACTGTAAAGGAGAAGGAGTCCTCCGATGATTCGGTTCCATCGTGTTTGTAGCTGATGAGGTTTTCATTGAGGTCTTGTTTGGTGAAGCTGGTGACGGGCACCGACTGATTGTAGAGGAGTTTACCGTGAACAGGCAGCTGGGTGACAGTGAATTTCAGCAGCCTCTCAGCTGTGTCCTGGTCCTCTGCGGTGAGCTCAAATGGTGTAATCAGCTTAATCTGCCCCTCTGTGACAACTAAACTGTTTACAGTGACAACAGGTTTCTTATTATCAACATCCACAATGGAGACTCTGAACGTTCTGAAAATTGGATTGTAGCCGTCGGTGACTTCAAACTCAAAACTGTCCATTTTCACCTCATCGTCTGAGGTGTGGATGTAGTAAACCTTACTGCCAGCCAGCTGCAGCTGAGTAAAAGACACAATGGGCATCCCAGGAGTGTCTGTACACTCCAGATGGCCTCTGACAGGGGCCCTCGTGATGGTGAAGACTAAGTTCTCATCAGGGCTGTTGAGGTCAGTCGTGCTTAGAAGATCTGTGGTCAAAGTCACTCTGCCGCCTTCTCTCAAAGACACGCCTTTACTGACCACATCAGGGAACACCATGTCAATACTGCCCACTGTGATGTAGAAGTAGCGATCGATTAGTGGGTTCAATCCATCTGTGACATCAAATTTAACTAAGTCTCGGATGCCCTCCTGACCATTGTGTGTGTAAAGAATAAGCCCTGCGTCGATTTCAGCTTGTGTAAAATTCATACCTAGCGTGATGTTCTCAAGAGACCCGGGTGCGATTTTCCTCTGCAGGAGACCCTGACCAGGCCCGAACCTTATGATGTATGTGAGCGTGCTGTCATCTGAATCTAAATCTGTTGCTTTGAGAACTTTGTTGTTGATGTCTTTGGTCTCCCCAATTTCCACCTCCAGGCCGTCGTTAATGAGCATTCTAGGGGTCTCGTCGTCAACAGCGATGATCATAACCACTGCTGTTTTCTGCACAGAGTACTTTCCATCAGTCAGAGTGACATCAAAGCTGTCCTCTGTTGTCTCTGAGTCATCGTGCTCATAAATAATGCTTGATGCCTCCCTAATCTGCTCTAAAGTAAAATTAGTCACCAAAACTGAGCCTGTGGACAGCTGGTTCAAAATGGCACCATGTTTGGGAGGTTTAGAAATGATGAACATCAGCTCCTCAGGTGGGATATCGGCATCGGCCCCGTTCAGGATTGGAGTGTCGATTACGATGTTCATCCCCTCCATCACAACTATCTCCCTCAAATAAATCTCCGGCTTTTCATCATTTGCTGGGATTATGACGATTGGGAAGAAATGGTTCTCTGAGAAATTGATGCCATCAGAGCACCTGAATGTGAACCTATCTTCCACTGGCTCTACTCCTTTGTGAATGCTCTGCACATAGTAGATATTCCCTTCCCTGATGTCTCTGATGGTAAAAGCACTGATAGGTGTTCCTGACCTGGACTTTTCTGAGCCTGGGGCGGGTGAAATATTTTCCACATAGCCAGCAGTGGGCTGGACAATGATGGTGCAAAGGATATCATCCGTTGGAGTGTCATTATCATCAGCGCTCAAGTGCTGAGGGCCGATGGCATATTTCTCCCCTTCAATGACACTGAATTGCATCCCAACTCCAACCTCAGGGGCCTGGCTGTCAACAGGAAGAATAGTCACACGAATTTGGACTCCGTTGACCTTATTGCCACCCACTGTCCAATCATCGGACATGTCTGTGAGAGTCAAATTGAAGCCGTCCTGCTGAGAGGAGAGACCTATCTCACCACCAGTGTGTGCATACACAACCACACCATTAATAATATCAGCCTGTGTAAACCTAGTGGCAGGAACTCCTTTAACTAATATTTCACCCATCACTGGTGGATCCTCCACAATAAAGGTCAGCTGGAGGTCATCTGTGTCATCATCATGGCCTTGAATGACGTTAGTTGTGATTTCCGTGGCTCCGTTCTCCAGCACATCCATATGAGAGCCGATTGTTCCCGGAGGCAGGCTGACAGTTGGTGTTTCATCATCGACAGGCTTTACATTAACTTTGACCGTCACGGTTACAACATGAATTCCATCACTGACATCCAGCTGAAATTCATCGCTCATCGTCTCCTCCCCGCCATGAATGTATGATATCTTCCCCTCTGGGATATCCTCAAGTCTAAAAACCCCCTTTTTTCTCTAGATCACTGAATGCAACCTGGACCTGGCCGTGTTTAGGGGGCTGGCTTAGAGTAAAGGTAATCTGTTCGCTCTCTGTGTCGAGGTCCGTGGCGTCGAGCTCAGCGAGACTGATGATGTGCATGCCGCGTTCATACACGGAAAAGCCTGTGTTTGTAATCTGGGGGGGTTTGTTGTTGACAGGGCTGGAGGTAGATCGTGAAAGCTCCTTCTACGCTGTTCCCCGCCGTGTCTTCGACGGTGTAGCGAAACTGCACGACGTGAGCTGTTATTCCGAGCTCAACATCCGGAGGGTCGTAGGAGATCTTATGATGGTTAATTTGAGCTTGTGTGAACTCAGTGACTTCAGTGTCCGGGCTGTCTGTCAGAACCAAAGAACCAAACAAAATTGGGTTATTTTCATCTGTGTCTACAGGGGGCTGGATAACTGTGTATTTGAGGTCTCGATCCTCAGAGTCCAAATCAGTGTAGCGTAGAACTTCTTTGCTAAAGTGAGTGAGCTTGTACTCCTGAACCGGTCATCTGCAGGGTGGTGCCGGGGAATAGCTCAGGGGGTACGTCATCTATGGGTAAAACTTTGATTATAAATGCGCTCTCTCCTGACTCATTAGGGGGGTCATTGTCATCCTGAACTGTGAACACAAATTGATCCATGATGGTGTCTGTGTTGTGAGGGCCTGTGTGCTTGTAAAACAGCTTCCCGTCAGTGATGTCTTTCTGAAGCCACTCTGTCACCTCCTTCTCATACACTTCATCCTCAGCGTTAAACTTCCAAGAGGAGGGGTCCTCGGGGGCGTCTGACTGCCTTAAGAGCACTGTGCCAATGGTAGAAAAGGGAGGGACAATGGTGAATTTAATAGTTGAGTCCTCAGAGTCAATATCTGCTGCGCTGAGCATGAGGGGAGATATAGACATCATCTGGTTTTTGAACAGCACCAGGCCGGTGTTGGCGTTTATAATCGGCGGCTCGTCATCAGTGGGAACGATTGTAATGGGGAAAAGGAACTCTACTTCATTTGTTCCGTCTGACATCTTGAAGACAATGTTGTCGCTGTATGTGTCGCTTCCATCGTGCTGGTACACAACAACCCCTGTTGTAAGGTCAGCAGGTGTGAAGAGTTTCCTGTGAGAGCCCAGCACCATGAGGTCCCCGTGACGCAGCCCATCCACCACTGCGATGGTGACAGCGTCCAGGTTGTCTTCATCGCTGATCTCCAAGTTGTGGGCGCTGAAGAGAGGCCGAGACTGCCCCTCGTACAGCAGCTGGCCCGTGTTGCGTGTCACAACAGGGGCCATAGAGTTCATCGGCTTCACAACTATCATAAAAGCGAAGGGGTCTGAGACGGCCCCGTCTGTGTCTACCACCTCAAACTCGAGCTGGAAAATCCTCTCCGTGTCTGAGTCCAGGGAGGGGGGCTTGTAAGCTATTTTCAGTTCACGCAAGTCTCTCTGGTAAAAAGACGTGATGGGGAGGTTTCTGTCATCAGTGCTGACTATGTAGCCCTCCTCGTAAGATAAGGGAGAGGTGATGTTGAAAATAAGCTCATCTGGGTCTGACTCTGCATCCTCAGCAGCGAGCATGTCAGGGGTGAGGGCGGTCATCACAAACTGGCTGATCTCCATCATCATCATAGACACAAAGCTGGGTTTGGGGGGAGTGTTTTCTTCTCCCTCTTTGATGCGAATCATAAGATGGAAATACTCCTGTTTCACTAGGTTGCCTTCTTTATCATGCAGCTCCACAACCATGGGAACATAGTCCCTGTTGGGAGACTTGCGGTCAAACGTGTGCTCGTAGCGGATGTCAGCTTGTGTGAATTCATCACAGTCCATCATTTTGGAAAGTTTCCCCCCATCAATGAGTCTTCCATATCTTGGCAGCGAGCTGCCGCTTGACAGGGATGTCACCTCACATTTATGAGAGTCTCTGTCATAAGTGAACTCTAAAATCTTCTTATCAATAGGGTTGCTGGTGGTTTTGAGATTATCAACAGTGAGAGGCATGTTTTTGGTGAGTAACTCTAGCTGCGTAAAAACTACTTCCACCTCCATCATAAACGGGATAATAACGGTTTCGGTTTGCGCATCATACCTGAGCTGCAGCCTCACTCTGTCTTTAGCCGGACTTCTCGACCCGTAGTGGGAGTATGTCACATCATTAGGACCAAAATCACACGGAAACTTTTTGGGAGAGAGATGCCCCGGTCTCTGTGAGAGCGGATCATTATCCAGCACGGTGATGCTGCACCGGTCTCCCGGCTGCGTCTGAATCACCAGATCATTGATGGGGTCGATGAAGACAGATCTCCCGAAAGGCACGCGTATTCCGTTGTTGGCCACCAAGATAGCATCTTCTGACAGTTCAGATCTGAGCGCGTAAAATAATCCAGAGCTGTCGGGCTGCGCGAAGACAATACCTGTTACTGAAAAACACAGGAGAAGTCTATGGAACAACATCGTGGCGACGGATGTGATCCAAACCATCCGTGAGAAAAAAGTCGCTCTGCGGAGATGATGCTCAAAACGCTATGTTTTTACACGAAAAGATAAAAATCCCCAAAGTGTAAGGAGTCGGCTGGATGTCTACACGGTGACTCCCGTGCGTCTATCCGTCCGGACCCTCGACATACTCAGCGAGAATAGCGCGCAGGAGTTTTAACTTCAGACACTTGAGAGGCTGCGTAAAAGTGCTGCCGCCCATCTCTGCACATATTGGAGCATTTTGAAGGCTTGTTACCTCAGCTGTGTCGCCAATGGGCAGCAAAGCTGACATTCACAGAGCTGGGGCGGGGACTGGAAGATGAGCTGAATTACACAGATTCATTACCTACAGTGCAATTACTGAGTTTCTTCTGTCAGGATCTTTGCAAGATGTAACAGTGGTGTTAAAAGATAATATTGCCCCGAGGAAAAATAGTCTATTTAAGTATGGCTCATGAGCAGCACATCATATAATCATTTCATCTGTGGACATTCAGACAAACTGATGAAATTGGGAGAAATGTCAAAATTGTAACCCAGAGGGCTGCAGATATTGTTAATGTTTTCCACGCTATGTCAGACAGAGAAAGTTCAATAACTGGGCTGACATCTTTATGTTACTGCTTCATGATAAATTTCACTCACTAAATGGTTGAACAGTGACAGAATATTTCAAACTAAACATTTTTAACAAAACAAACCATTTGTTTATTGCTGATGCTGACACACTAGGTTGTCCAAATACTCATTTATAATCATACATTTTTACATCTGAAGAAAACAAAGCCCAGGAGCATTCTGTCTGGACATCTAAGACACACACCACCTGACTACAAAGTCCTGTGTTCAAGTGTGATCATACATCACTTCTGTATGTCATCTCTGTCTCCAAACCTGTCTGTCAAGCTGTCCAGTGACTGATAAATTTGCACATCCTGATATTTATTTAACTCTTGAGCTCAAGCCTGATTTTAAATTTTACAGAAAACTTTAAAAAATCAGGAAAAAAAATCAATACATCACAGTATCACAATATTTTTACATGGCAATATTGTATCGTCACACAGTGCCAAGTATAGAGTTTTCAGTCCACCAGATACATTTTGCTGCAAAAAAGTAAAAATAAAAATATGGCTGAAGTGAGATGAACAGACTGAAAAACAGATGGTGACATAGTTCTCCTTTGGGGACATAATTTAATTTTAGGTAATAAATCACAATATATTGCAATACTTTGCGCATGGCAACATATTTACAATAGCAATAATATTGTATTGTGACGTAAGTATCACAATAATATTTTATCATGAATGATAAAATGTACTACTTTGGGCTTTTCCTCCCAAACAAAGGGACACTGTCATTACTCTGCTCATTGTTGGCTTATTAGTCCTTGCTTATGTTCCTCCTCATTTGCTCTAACTCCACTTCCTGCAGCGAGTATCTGTGTTAATAGGTTGATAGAACTGGAAGACTGGCTCATTTAGTTCCTGTTTATGCATGCAATCATCTATTTATTTATCTTGTCTTTAATTTGTGGTGAATAAGCAGTTGAATGTGGGCCCTCTGAAACACGCTGACCTTCCCTTAAGCAATAAAAAAAGCATTGTACACCTCAAAGTGCAGTAGGCAAAGGCAGCAATGCGTATGTCCTTGTCGGTGTGGATCAGTAAACTATAATGCATAAAAACAAATAAGCAGCAGTGTCTGGGTGTGAAATATACATTCAGCTGACAGCGACCAAAAATTGCTGCAGACTGTTTTTTAAGACTGGAGAAAATCCATCCTGCTAGACCTTGGTGGTCCTAGGGGGGGATTTGTACAGCAAGTTGGAACACCTGTCAAGGCTAAGTCATGAGAGAATGAACTCACTGCTCTTCTTCTGCTCTGTAAACAGGAATTTTTGAAGTCATCAATTCTCTGCTGTTTTTATTTATTTTTGCTGAATATTTTTTTATTTATTTAATAGTTACCATTTATAGAGAGAGATTTGTTGCAGTCAAATAAAAAGCATGGCTGCTATTATTTAAATATAAATCAGTGAGAAGTTTGTGCAAACATTTGTATGATTACTGAGAAACATGGTGAACTTTTCAGGATCTCAAAATGGTACGGTGAATATGTAACAATTCACACTCAAGTCAATATGAGGCAAAATCATACAGGTTGATAAAATCCTACCGAAGGATCTTTCCATCACCATGAAACTGGTTCGAAGTGTCAAACATAAATATTTGAAATGTTCCGTTCTGTTCTTACAAACCTGACAGCCTTGAGTCTTAAAAATCCCCATACATGAGCCAGAACCTTAGAAAACACTGCTTGTGACTACATTTTGTCCTTGACTCACCACCACCCACGTTTAAAATGCCAGGTGATTAGAGGGTTTCTAGTGCCTTGTTATTTTAAAGTATGCGGCACCCCCGGCTTTTCCAGCTGTCATGCTTTTCATATGTGGCAAACTATTCTATTTGTGATTTTACACGTGACAAAACATTCAGATACATGCGTGTTAGATCCACACTGTGAGAGGTGAGTATAGAGAGATGATACTGCATACTGAAGTCTATGAGAGACAGATGGAGTGATGAGGAACAAAGGAGAGATGTAAAGATGATTATTAAGTCAACCAAATTAGAGACTAGTGAGCATTTTCACCTGGAACTTTAAGCTGCAATGCGTGTTTCCCACAAAATTATTTTCCATAGGAAGAGAGTCCATATGATAGCATGATGAGCACCATCATTTATTCCATTTTTTGGACTCCCTGATTGTATTTCTGCTCCCATCTGACTAATTAGCACTGAAACTCTGGCTCACCCCTGCAGCCCATTTCTCTCACCCACCAAGCACACTGAAAGTTTTGGAAAGTCCAGCCTCAGATTTATGTCATATTCATACAGTACTGAGCGCGGGGTTCCTTCTGCTCAGCAGCTGCTCCGCTGTGATAAGGCCACACATGGAGATTGTGGGGTTTGAGTCTACATGGGGATGAGAGAGATTCAAAACTGTCTGGTAATGAGGCAGTATGAGGGTTAGACACCCATCAGATTGTTGCATTTGCATAACATCTTGGCGCGCATGCCTCAAATGACAAAAACATTCCCTTCTTATCATAAAAGCTAATTTATGTGAATAGACATTTTGTGATGAGCTGGACCACATTCATCATTAAAAGCCAAATGAATATTCACCACTGTAGCACACATTGTTGCTCAGCAGCAGAAGCACACCAGAGCACATTCGTCTAAATCAATTTTACAATGGTGGAATAAGATTATTGTTGTTTGGCCAGGGAATGTACAAAGCAGGTTTTGTTGGTCAAATGGTTTTGTCTGATTACCAAGCAATCAAAAAGTCCAAAAATAACCGTTAACAAAAGAATGCAGATTCTCACTGCAAGTATGAGCCCCCTTAAACGTGCCTGTACTCCAGTGAGAAAATTTGGTTTGTTTGTAGACACACTCCACCCACACACCTCTGTCCCAACAGAATCAAGAAGTAGAAGCTTTAATCTGTGATGCTGTGACAAAGTGAAGTGTGACGGAGGAAATATACAAGATGTTTATTTTTTTTTTCTGAGGACATTTTTTGCGTCTGATGTGTCTCTTTCTTCAGAATAGCATTTTTTTGCAGATGTCCAACAGGGTCCTGTGCACAAAATCAGTTTATTGTTCAAGAGGAAGCTCCAGGTTTGGCATCTTTATTACAAAGGGTTGGATTTATCGCTCCTGGTCACACTTTCTTAATAAAAGACCCACAACTCCAATGAATAATGTACATCATGTGAATTTATTCATGCCGTGAATAAGGCAAAGGAGGAATTTCCTGTGCATACACTCAGTGTTAGAAGTACATTTTTGGGCTGCTTGTGCTTCAGTATTGTCATTTTATGCTACTTTATAATTTTCCTTCACTAACTTTCAGATGGAAATGAGGCAATTTTACTTTTAACAGCTATTTTGCATATTGATATTTCACATTCAAAACATTTGATCAGTCTGAAAACATAATGCACTGATATAGTTTAAACTACTCACCAGAATAAAGTACTTATAATGAGCCACTTGACCAGCCACATTATTAAAATGCAGCTTTCATATTAATGCATCATGAATAATAATCCAGCTAAGTATTATGACTCTCTGAAATTGGCCATTCAACATAATAAGAATAGTTTTACTTTTGAAAATAAAGTACATTTCACTTAAACCTTGAACTTTCACTGAAGTTAAAATTTAGTTTTTTATTGTTTCCCTAACAAAAAATGTCTACAGCAGCCTAAACCATGACAAGTAATGCTGTTTGTAGATTAAAAAAAGAAATAATTCATCAGCAAGGGACATTCACACAACACCTACATATATCCCTGTGATCCCGCTATGTTAGTTCACCTGCACGGGATAGATACTGTGTGTATGAGGCTCCTTTAAGGCACATTTATCAAAGTGTAAAAAAAAAAAGCAATACAAAGACAACATTTGTATTTACTCCCAGCCCCCTTTATTCCAACATATACCACCTGTCTGAGCTAGTGGGCTGTGACTGTATGTTTTGGCTCCAAGATATGAGAAGCGAGACACTACTCTGAATTGGTTTTCCTGGAATGTATCAGAAACAGCTCCCAGATTTCCAAGATAACATCCAGTTTACGGTTTGAGGCATGCACAGGACACTGATTTTGCTAAGGTATTCAGCCACTCCTGATAGTTTAGAGAATCGCTGTCCATCCAGTGTCCCAGTGTCTGGGTATGACCTTCGTGGCAGTCCTAATCAGGGGTGAAAATATGGACAGTGCAGGCAGGGCGGTTGCACTGGGACCCATAGAGGGTGAGACCTCCAACTAGAAATATGCCTGTGTTTGAGAGAAAGAGAAACTCACAATAAAAATACAATTACAATTAAATAAATACTTCTTTATTTTATAAGGGTCTTTTTTGTCCTTAACATGCATGTAATGATGATTTCTGGGTGATATTAATGTTGGTGTTATCCAATGTCAAGTCTCTGTTTGATCATGTGATGGTAACATTTTACAGTAGCTAGTAATTAGCATGCCTTAGGGCCCATCATACAGTGTGCACTGGGGCCCATTGTAACTACCTTACACCACTGGTGCTAATGGCAACCCTTTTAAATATTTAGGGCTGAAATCTTTGATCTCTTTTGTAATGTTCATGAGGCATAGACTAGGACTAAGAGTTACTGTTGTCCCCAGATTGTTCCTGATCTTCTCCATGATCTTTTGCCTGAAAGTGACCAATAAGGGACAACTAAAACATTTGCACCTATATCACTTTGGCTGGAGCTGCATCTCCAGCATAAGCTGAATGGTATCATGGTATCACCACCTGTAGCCATGCTGGAGTGAAATATATATTCTCCTGAAAATTTTATACTGAGTCAGTTTTGATCTGGCCTCCCTCACAGGGAGAAGCATCTGTCCTAGTATACTCCAGTCATCATCAAATGTAACCCCAAAGACTCTTTCCCATACTGTTTTCAACCCTCCAGAGCTTGTGCTATATTTTCACATATATATTTTCAAGGTACTTATAGCTATTTTATTTTATGTGAAATGTATTTGTATGTTGTGCTTTTTGTACTTTCAACTAAAGGAATACTTCACCTACAAAGTGGCCATTTGTATATCAATTAGTCATGCTGCATCACCTTGAATTTGTGACAGGAAAATATGGATTTATAGATTGACTGGGGACCACAGTTAACAATGGCAAAACTATATCAAAACAAACTCATGCAACTCATGCAGTCTAATCCAAGTTTCATTATCCACTCCACTTACTTTTAGTAAAAATATGTTTGGGAAGCACTGAGCATGTAGCTGGATAAATGAGACTTGGATGAAACTGCACAAGCTGTGTGAGAGTCTGCAAGTTGCCTTTATATTTTAGTTTTGCTGTTGTTAAACGTGGTCCCCAATCAGTCAATAAATCAATATGTTCACTGTTTTGCATGGAGGCATTTGAGAAAAACGATCTTGTCTTCACGAATCGAAGGTAACACGGCATGACTAAGTGATTTCCGAATGGTCACTTAGATGGTGAAGTATTCCTTTAAAGGATCTGAATAGCTGTTCCATCACTTCCTACATCACACAGCTGTTATCCTCATGCTTTCAACACTCACCATCAATGAAAGGAGCCGGTCTCCTGTCACTCTCCACTCTGTCCTCACTATCTCCATAATGGAACGCAACCTGTTGCTTCTTGAGAAAGCCCACGCATAAAAGCAACAGCTTGACATGCAAAACCACTGATTTTACCTCCCTGCAGAACCAGCCTGCAATTACTTTTTGTCTGGGTCAGCTGAAAGTGTAATGGGAACCCCCTACCCCCACCCCTCAGTGCTGCACACACACATTCACACGAGGAAATGCAAACCGTACACAGGTTCACATCTGGTCCGTCTTTGTTCCCATATTACAGTCGTGAAAAAGTAGGCATTCAGAGGACACACCAGGGACTCTTTTCTCCAAACAGGCATCTCAGCGCCGCCGCTGCTCTGTAATCATCAACACAATGACCGTGTGAGTTTACACACGGTGCCATTCTGGTAAATGTTTACTGTCTGGTGAAACTGCCAGTTTGTTCCTGCGTCTCACACACTCATTTACATTACAGATGACAATGCTGCTGTAGGCCTTTGCCTTTCAGTTAGAGGAACAAGGTTATTATTATAAATTAGAGGGGGAATTGGGTAAATATCTGTTGTATCTGATTAATTGCCCTGGAAACTGTGAGAAAAGACAGACTGTCAATGATCCACTTTTCCCTTCCCTGGCTTTCGAAAAACTCTCTTTGAGTCTATTTCTTTCAGGTCTACAAGTTCCTGAACATTTCCGAAACCCTGTGCCTCCCAGGTTGACATTCACCGGTGGGACTTTTACCTTAAATGCAGAGGAGCCTCTATGCCGAACAGTTGGCATTAATGACTTGTTTACAGCTCGTGCATGAAGCTTTTTCTGGCTGGTTGGCTTTGTGACATGCCCCTCGCCGAGCGTATTCTCTCTATTTCATGTGATTTCACAGAGGTGATGAGTCTAATAAGGAACAAGCCTGCCACACTCCATCACACATCAGACAAAGCACTCAGCCCTCAGCCCTGCAGGCAGTGTCAATTTGCAGCGCTTGTTGTCAGCTCTTGTGGCTTGTTGGAGGTGAACATTTGTTACAGTACTTTTACAGCCTTTCCTTGTTACAGTGAACCGTAATATGGACCAACGATGACAAAGAGAAGACTTTTTAAACCAGTGGAACTCTTCTTAGCATATTTTCAAGACTTCCAATTTAATTGTTTTTCTATTTTTACATAAACCTTTTGGAGCGTAAGTGCAGATAAGAATAGAAGGCCCCCCAGGGAAGAACAAATTAAGCTGTTCATATTCCTGAGACCAAATATTCCTGAGGAAAGAAAACTTATTCACTACACACACACACACACTTAATTACACAGTAGATGCTGCACAAATGCTATCAGAGTATCTTGCAGATTATTTGCTGTCTTATAACACAATAAAAAGATTTCAGTAGTGTGAGGAAAAGAAAAGAAACACCTCCATCTCTCTGAATTTGAATAAGGAAGATCAATCATTTAAATGCAGTCATGATTCCCATCTAAATGATCAGGGAGAGAAACGGTGTTATTATTTTTTAATAGGCTACTGCTCTCTGGTGGTGAAGAGCGGCAGCAGCATTCCAGGAATCAGCTCAGGAGTCAAGTGCTAAAGGTTATCAGGTGTTGATATACATTAAGTTGCAAAAATGAGACCCATGGGTTCAGCATCAGAGCTGCAAATCCTCTTTGCTCATGCTAGAGTTGTGCTACAGCGATTTATTTCCTCTGGTCGTGACATGGCTGTTAGAGTTTCTGCTGGCTCACGGCTGAGAGTGTAAACAGAATCAGATCTCATTTTCTGCATGTAAGGTATTAAGAGGGATATGCTGTAGAAGGACATCAGAGGCTTGAGATGATGCACAAAAATTTTCCAACCTGCAAGCTAACTTGAGCGAGGATTTTCACCCTGACATTTCACATTACAGGCATTTATCCGCTCTCTGTGTTTTGTCCACCTTGCAGAGGAGAAAAAAAATCCTATGCAGAAATTGTGTGAAAGCTGTGCTGTTAACGGCAGACTTTAAAGAGAGAGAGAGGAAAGAGTCTCAGAGCCTTATAAAGTTTCAGCCTTCACAGCTGAACTCGGAGAGAGAACAGAGAATGCGGCTGCTTTGAAGGTTAACAGCCTTCTGTATGACACCCTTTCCCTTTACTCCAACTCTGTTCTTTGGTCTGTTCCAATGGGCTGTTCCTTGTCCACTAACACCTGCTGTACACACACACACACACACACTACACACACACATCCAGCATCAGTGCACCGGTGAAATCTCTGTTGCTGCAGGAAGACTGCTCAGGGAAGTAACATTAATGCTTTTATCTTATCAGCAGTCACATTAGAGTGTGCTGTGACAAACAGACTCACCTTTAGTACCAGGATGAATTTGCACTGCAGTGTGAGAAGAAGTGAAAGACAGGGAAGGGCTTCTAAAAAATAGAAATGTCAGAAAGATTTCATCAATATTGTGAGATTTGTACATTATACAATACTGCTGAAAATGTGCTCAAAAATACATTTTAACTTGCTGCTGACAGCTCTGTGCAGATCTGACTTACACAAGATGGCCAGCCCTGCCTATAACCTACAGAAACAAAGCACTATACCTCCAACTGCTAACCTTAAGCAGTCACTGACACAAAGGTAAGCCTCCCACAGAGGGTGGCTACACAAACATGGGATGATAATAAAGATAAAAAAGACAAAACTTTAAATTCTTTAGCTATTTAGTACTGCACGTCTCTAAATCTGGGGGACCCAAAGGGACAGATTAAAAAATAACAGGGGAAATTGAAGCAGCAGAGGCCAATATATTCTGACTTTTTCATTCTCTGGTATGGAGACTGATACTCAATTACATCTTTCATTAGATCCTCTCTGCCTCCTAAAACCAATTTCTTCCAGACCCTACAACTCCAATTTGTAATGCTGACTCTTTGTTAAAAATGTAACTCTCAAGCCCAGGCCGAGATAACCCTGATGACACCATCACGTCTTCTTATTCTCAGACCTTAAAAAGCTCCCTCCAGAACCACAGAAGACATAATACAGCTGCGTCAGAGGCTCAGTGAGACTAACAGAACTTCATATGTGAAATCGGTGTAGTGCAGACCCAGTCACACTTTGTGATTGTTAAGAGAATCATTTAGAACATTTGTTGAAGTACATTTTAATACTTTGAGATAGACACCACGGCTCCCACTGGAGGAACATATATTCAGTGCTTGGATAAGTTCCCACAGACTGATTTTCATGTTAATGCTGCCTGTTTGAGGCTGTGCCAGTCCCAAAATGCTTACAGCTTATAAACTGTAGGTTACGGAGGACAGTGTTTAAATTTGGATCTGATTCCCTGACACTTGGGAGACTAAAAATGTGTCAGCTCAAGGCCTCATCGTGATATATGCTGTGAAGAGCATTTTGAAGTCTTATCAAGCTATTATTACTCCATAGGCCTACTGTATATTATTAGCAGTAGTATTTAAAATGCTGTGATCAGTTTTGATATGATAATCACTCGTGATTATATGATAATCACTCGTGATTTCAGAGTGAGTCATTAATGTTGCACTCAACATACTGCACCAGTTCACAGTCACGCTAGTAGCTCTGTTAGGCAGCAGAGAGGGACAGCATGCAGTGCTTTGAGCTAAATGCTAATTTTACTGTGCTAACATGCTCACAATGGAAATTCTAACATGCTGATATTTACCATGTTTATCATATTGGTTTAGTATGGAAGCCCATTTCCACCAGTGTGATGAAAAAATAACAATTCCGTAGTCATTTTAATGACTTACCTATCTCAAAATAATGACTTAGTGTCTTAAAATAACATAAACCTCACTCCGAATAATGACTTAGTATCCTAAAATAACATGAAACTTACTCAGACTTAGTTTCTCAAAATAGTGTAAAACCTACTCAAAATAGTTACTAAGTATCTCAAAATAATGACTTAATATCTCAAAATAATGTGAAATTTACTCAAAATAATATTAATATCTCAAAATAAAGTAAAACTTACTCAAAATAATGACTTAGTATCTCAAAATAATGTAAAATGTACTCAAAATAATGGCATAGTATCTCAAAATCATGACATAGTGTCTCAAAATAAGTGAAACTTACTCAAAATAATGACATAGTATCTCAAAATCATGACATAGTATCTCAAAATAATGTGAAACTTACACAAAATAATGACATAGTGTCTCAAAATAATGACTTAGTATCTCAAAATAATGTGAAACTTACACAAAATAATGACATAGTATCTCAAAATCATGACATAGTATCTCAAAATAATGACTTAGTATCTCAAAATAATGTGAAACTTACTCAAAATAATGACATAGTATCTCAAAATCATGACATAGTATCTCAAAATAATGACTTAGTATCTCAAAATAATGTGAAACTTACACAAAATAATGACATAGTGTCTCAAAATAAAGTGAAACTTACTCAAAATAATGACATAGTATCTCAAAATAATGACTTAGTATCTCAAAATAATGTGAAACTTACACAAAATAATGACATAGTATATAAAAATCATGACTTAGTATCTCAAAATAATGTGTAACTTACCCTAAATAATGACTTAGTGTCTTAGAATAATGTGAAATTTACTTACAATAGTGATTGAGTATCTCAAAATAATGACTTAGTATCTCAAAACAATGTAAAACTCACTCTAACTAATGTAAAACTAATGTGAGATTTTTTATTATTTTGATACATTATGAATTACAGGATCTTTTTCATCAAAGCGATGGCAATGGGCTTTAAAAGAATTTAGCATGTTAGCATTTACTGATTAGCAATCAGCGCAAAGTATAGCTGGAGCTGATGGAAATAGTTCTGCAGATATTTGATAATAAACCACAAATACTAACCTGATAGTGGTGCTAGATTAAATGTATGTAGGTCATCAAAGCATGAACCAAATTTCGTGGCAATCCATCCAATAGGAAAAAAACAGTAAATGTTATAATGGCACTAGATGAAAAGACAAGAGACCACCAAAGTCAGTGGGATTCATCATCTATGGACCATGAGTTTTCCATCTATTCAGTAGTTGCTGAGATATTTCAGTTTGGCCTGACAGGCTGACATAGAGCCACACAGCTGGCATGGCTAAAAACAACAAAAGAAGACAGAGACAGAAAGTAGTTGTGAGGCTTTACAGTATATCCCTGCACTCCGGGTGCTCACACACAGCACGCTATCACTGAGACAAAATGAGCTGCTGTTGGAAAAAGTAGACTGGCTGAGACTTTGCTCTCTCTGTTTTGACCAAGCTTCATGGATATAGCACAAACAAGCTAAACTCAGCCTGTGGCGGTTGTGTCCTTAGAACACACTCTCCAAGTGGTTTATTAATACTCCCACAAGCCCTTTAAACACATTGGTACAGCAAGTTGGTGCAGAGAGAGGGGAGATACAAAGAACGAGGGGATTATAAAAGATTAGCTCTAGGACTGCCTCAACAGATTTAGGAGACCACTTAACTCAAAGGAGAAAAACAGTTTAGTGAGGCGACTTTCAAATGTTTTTAAAAAGTTTCTCTTTTGCAGTCAAAAAACTGCACGCTGTAAAATCACCTCTCTAATAAACTAATGCTTTATATGGATGTAATCTCGGATATTGTAATGGATCACACGCCTCCATCTCTAATAGGAACAACACAACATTTGCAAGTTAGTTACTATTAGCAAAACCTACAACCAACATTTTCCAGTGTGATCGTATGACGTACAGTTTCTGTTCTAAATGTTAATGTGGGGGGATTTTGAATCCAGGCTTACCAAGAAGAGCATCAGGTGCTCGTAGCCAAGGTGAACAGCTCCATCACAGAAAGAGGGTCTGCACATTTAAAGAAGAGGCTCTCCACATGCAAAAAGGATTGAGTCATTTCACAAGAGGTGACATTCAGCTTACATGTAATTCTGGAAGCTTGAGTAGACCATCAGCACAAACAGCAACGGCTGAGAAGGTAAGAGGTGGTGAGAGGCTGAGGGTATTTTCCATGAACTCATCAAACAGGAGATTGATGACTCACCTTTTGGAGATGAAGTAAATGGATCATTTTGCATCTCGAGAGCATGTGTGGGCCCTTTGTTTTTTGTACAGGATGTGTTGTAAATGTTGACTGCTGGATATCAATTTGCAAGTTAAATATCACTGTATTAATTCTGATTTATAGAAATATAAATGACTAAGTGCTTTAATTTCAAAAGACTGGAAGGGGAAACAACGTACAGCATCTGTATATGAATATGTATCACCCAAGAAAGATAAAACTCCAGGTTTGGGCGTGCTTTAGTGCTTGAGATGCTCCAAAATGCTGCTGTAAAGCCATCTCACTTAAGCTTGAAGGATATCAGAGGCCCAGATCTACGATAAAAAGAAATCTTCCTCTTGGCAGAGATATGTGAAGTTTCCCCCTCATTGCCGAATTCGAGAAAATTGCAGCATATCTAAATATGGCTAAATATCTACACTCCATCAAGATGAATTAGCTGTCATTCGGCAGAAGAAGACATAAAAGGACATGAATCAGAGCAGTCCAACAGTGTGTGTGCTTCTCCATGGGGTTTCCCTCCAGCTGTCATACTAATATCAAAACAGAAGGGGGCAGAGTTAGGTCATTCATATAATTAAATAATCTCGATGCGGAGCCTCAAATAGCTCTTGTACATGCATCAGTTTCCCCGAGGTGTGATTCCACCTGGCTGTGTGCATGTGGTGATTGAGGTTCCAGGTCATTTGGGACCCTTTTCTGCACACGCGCAGCTTGTGTTTGAGTGACAGATGTGTGAGACTGAAGTGAAAATGAGTTGGATGGGCTGTCAGAGGGGGGCTGTTTCCATTCCCCTGTTTCCTATTTCTTTATCTGGCTCACTGACCTGTGGCCGTAGCGCTGGTTTTATCTATGCTGCGTTTGCGGAGGACCACCAGATCTCATTTTAGATTGTCTGCCTTTAATGGGAGGCCAAGGAGCATGCTCAACATGTCATTTATAAAGCAGTGGGAGTCCGTGGGAAAGCCCATTTTATAGCAAGTGGGTTTTTATTCCTCTATATCTTTCTCTCTCACACACACACACACACACACACACACACACACACACACACACACACACACACACACACACACACACACACACACACACACACACAGCTTCATGCACAGCCACTGCAATCACTCAATACTATGCTAACCCCATGTCAGCATCCTGTTTCCTGTTTCTTCATACTGAGACTCTAGAAACAATGCTGGAGACTTCAAAGCACTCTCTACTCAGATCATGAGCTGTGATAGACTTTGATTGCAAGACAAATGAGTTCTTAATCGTCGTGACGAGCTTGCTCAGTGTGAATTTTGAGTTGACACAATTGAGCAAGTGTTTCAACAGGTGGCCCAGCGGTTCACACTGTCATAACACTAAAACATCCATTTTCCTTCTGATTTATCATCCAAAATGTTGAATCAACCCAAACTACACACACATTCCCTCCTCACTTTCTCTTTGCATTGCCTCATCTTCACTTCATGACTCACACAGTTGTTGCAGACCACGATGCGACATAAGCCTGCAGGATCTGTGCCACAGCGGAGCCAATAGACTGCGTTTTATATCATTGGTCTGTCTGGTGGCTGCCTGAAAACGCGTTTCCTGGGAGCCGTGATGGACTTGCAGACTCCTGGAATGGTTCTGCTGCTGATGCGGTGGTAGCAGATCAAAAGAAATTCTCCTCTCGTGTGAGTCCCAGTCAGAACTTCATCCAGGCGACACAGCGAGCCAGCTCTGTGAGAAGTTCATCCTGAACTTGGCTCGGGACAGACAGCTCAACCTGAAATGTGATTATGAGGCATCTTTCTACCCCTGTTGCTCGTAAAGATTAAAACTGCAGCAGCCATTATGTTTAAGTGTGAAATTTTAATTTCATGCCTAAAAGAGCGCGGAATCAGAGGACGTGATGGAAAGAGCTGATTTCTTATGTTTTAATGAATTTATTTTATCTTCTGTTCTTGTACTTAGTCAGAATGTAAAAATGCCAAATATTTATGCTGGTCTGACAACAACCCATCTTTGATTAAACAAAAAAAAACAAAGAAAAGCAGATTTTCCAGATTTAAACTGCCATTTTAAACAGGAACACATAATGTTTATATATATACACACAACTGCATTAATTAGGCATTATTTAGGCCAACACTGCAACACTGCGATAGATAACATCTGCTGCATCCAGGGCACTTTGTGGTCTTTTCCCATTTTAGAAGTAAATTTCTGGCGAATGTGCCCAGCAGCGACTTTGATTAAAACAAATGAGAAAATCCATTTGTGATGGCACTCCAGCAACCCGCCCCCCCATCTGAGTCTGCATCCTAATGGATGGTGAGACACGACGGTGTGCTTTCTCTCGTGCATTATAACATACACGCTCCATTATTCTCCCTGGCCCATTTTTCTTTACCAAGTATGTACTTTGTTTTTCCGGGGGGTTGAGAAAGGAAACAAATTCAGAAACAAATGACCCAGACCTTCTTTGATAATACTGATTAATGTGAAGGGGATATTAAACTGCTTTCCCTCATTAATCAGTCAGAGGCACAATAAAGCACACAGACAAACTACTGGTCTTCTCATTAGTCATGCTTTTGTTCTAGATGAGAATAATCTAGAGATTTAATATGAAGGTATGTTTTCTATTCACTGATTTTTCACATTGCCAACCCACGATGAAAACCTGCAAACACTTTAGTTTATTTCTCAGATAAAAACCAGTGTGTTGAACGTTGGATGTACCTTACCTCGGTGATAGCTTTTGTGTCACATTCTGGGGTGTCTGCATTTTAATTGAAGCTATTTGGATGCCTGCCTTGCTTTCTCACCACCAGCTCCTCAGCTCCTGATTTAACTCCTAATTAAGCTGGCAACACATATTAAATAGTTCGTATTTCTCAATGTAATATTTTCATATGTACTGTGCAAAGATGGAGCATAATATAGTTCATGGCTGGAAATGCAGAGGCAAGGCCTTTTGGATGAGTGCAAACTGATGTTAAAATGTAACCTGACAGAGGGCAGCAAAGATCCACATGCCTGCACAGTTTGACAGTTGAACAATAACTCCTTACTTTAACTAAAATGTTAACATGTCCTAGTAGTTATGGAAGGAGCTGGACCAAGATACAAAGTCAGTACAGATTCATGATGCAAGTTTATTTATCATATGTTTTGAGAATACTGGCAACTGCCTGAAAAGAATATCTAATGTGAACATATCAACAGCAGCTTAATATAATGACAATGGTCCTTCAAAATGTTCCACGTATATTTCAAAAACCTCTAACATTCACAATGCTAATACAGATAAAGGTAAACATTGCAAAACAGGCGTGTGTTGTTGTTAGTCATACTGATTTATTGTCATTTACAAAGATACAAAAGCTACACTGTTGAGTCACTTGTTTGTTAATCTTTGCTAAAATGTTTCCCATGATGCCGCTGCTGTGTTTGTGTACATTAATTACTCAGTACCTCTGGAAACTCTTGATGTCACTCCAATCTTTTGGTTCAACTACACTTACAGAAAAAGAAACTTGACTGAGAATGAAGAAGCAAGGGGGGGGCATGCAAGTGTGTGTGCATGTCATCATCAAGTTTAAATATATATATATATTCTCATGTGAGTCACTGTCAGTTGTGGGCCAGAAAATAAATATGACACACGCTGAGGTGTTTCCTGGGTCTCAAGTGTTATATGATTCTGCCGGGTGAGTCATTATGCTGTCAATGAGGAAAAGCAGCATCAGTCTCCTTGTCCTCCCACTCTGTCTCTGGGAATGATGCGAAGCTCTGAGCCGTGTTTAAGAAACACGTTCCCTGCAACACAGGACAGAGCACCACATAAAGATCACAGTTTATAATCTGTGTGCTTTAATAAGGGGTTTGACTGTCGCTGAAGCTGATACATTGCAAACAACATGTCAGCTCACAAGCTGGGAGAGAAATATGGACTAGGAAATGATGGTTTGTCTAAAATATGGATGAAAAATACTGACAACTATTAGTCTTTGTTTGTATAACTGTATCTGAATAGCTTAAACCTTAATATGACAATAAAATATTTAATTAAAATTCACAGATTCACTCACGAAGTTGTGCACAAGTGTTGTAGTTACACAGACATTTGTGTTAAATGTAAAACAAAGTCTCAAGACTCAAGGATAAAATAGTTTCCTGACACCTAATTTTCAGCCTATTTGACCTTCTATCGTAGTTACTCACTGAGCATTCAGGTGAATATAGCGAGAACACACAGCAAGTTCATTTGAATAATTGATAATATACTGCCTTAAAGGACTAAAGATAGTAATCTCAATCATTACCTTGTTCACTCAACCTGCAATCATGCTGAGATCATATATGTATAACTCATTACCAGAACCATCAGTGTAAAAGTGTCGTCGTTATGCCACAGGAAATGTATGATATTGGTCTTATAAAGACGTGTGAAGGAAAAGAGACTGTAAAATTATGTTGGATCACTTTCCAGCGTGTACTCAATCCTGTGAACATGAGGTAGAGTGGCTGCAGTGGGTGAAAAAAAGACAATTTGACAGAGGTGTCTGAACTGAGGCTATTCTTGGCAGCACACAGCACCAATGTTACGCAGATAAAAAGCTGTTGTGAATGCCCACCACTGTTTCCTTTCTTAGCAGAAAAGACTCAATGTTGCCTTCAGTCAACGCAGGCATTACCTTATCCTGCTCTATGCAGAAAACCCACTCATCCATTACCCCGGCTACACAGTAAGTATGAACCTCAGGGAAACACCGAGGAGGCTGACACAGAGAAAAAGTGATTCCACAGGGCTCGGCAATAATGTGGGAATCTAAAGTCAATTGAATTCTGGCTCAACAGCTTGGTGCATCTTGTTCGCCTCCAGTCAGAGGTCACTTTTTAATTTAATTTAACATTAAACACCACCTCTTGAGGCGCTGCATCTATATTCATGACTCAGTAAACACTATTTCCATGCAAACAAGCATGGAGGCCTGCTCCAACACAGAGATGTCAGTTAAGTATGGATTATTTCAGTATTTAACCTCAATATAAATGCGATTTGTGATCTTTGAGTTTCTGCTAGCAGAATTCCTGAAATAACAGGAAGATATATGGGTCTGAAAAGGAATAAAGGGTTTTGTAATTTATGTAACAACCATCGCCCAGGGGTTGAATATCATGTTTTGTCTGAATGTAAAAACACAAACATGTTTGAACTTCTATTAACTTATGATTGCAGTTAGATAAAAAGTAAAATAGGTGCATTTTTGAGCAATGTTCTGCCTCTCTTTGACTCAGTTTGTGCTCATGATCTATTCTGGTTGTTTACCTTTATATTGTTGTCTTGTTCTATGTTTGTACTCCACACCACAATTTGTGGTCTACAGCAGTGGCTCTCCACCTGTTTCATGTCAAGGGCCCCTAAATTGATACACATGAGGTCACAGACCCCAGTTTGATAAGATTTCGCTTCAAGGACCTCTATCTGAAAAGATTTTTGCTGTTAGATATGGCATTTTACCAGCATTTGGCTGGTGGCTGGTGCTCATTTCCAACCCTTTTGTCAACTACAGTTGAGGAAACAACGGTGGCGGAAGTGAAACCTACAGTATGATTAGAATAGTCGCTCTTATGACCAAGGACGTTTGTTTTTTTCCCAACATTTTCAGGACACATATTGAGTTCATAGTCTGGGGGTCATCCCCCAAGAAATCCTGAGAAGTGGTGTGGTTTTTTTTGCAACAATTAGAGCCCTTTGTGCATCAATTTATGGTGGGAATGTCATGCTACTTCCTTGCTTCATCTGCTTTCCATTTCATGGCAGATTGCAGCCGTTGATTTTGAGGTGGCATACAGCTTCCATCTTCTTCATTGCAGGCACTGTTGCATCTATGAATTGTGTTCTAGCAGCTTGTCAAATAAAAATGCTGTCACTACTTTCATGTTTTTATCGGGGGGCATAAATGCATGCATTCTAAATACTACTAAATACAAATTCCATGCCCATGCTTATGACTGTCACTTGAGCACATGCATTGGGTTCATTTCTGTAGGGCATTGAATTATGATAATAATCTGCTTCTCATTTTTCCTGGGACCCCCTGGAACTCCCTTGAGGACCCCTGATTTAGAACCACTGGTGTAGAGTAAACAAATCTGAATCTCAATCTAGATGTTTTAGCATATCCACCGGTGATGTCACCTCACATTATGGTGCAATGGTACATCACCTCTGGGTTAAGGGCAGACTGTGTGCAAAGTTACTCTATAAATAAAGATTTTCAAAACTTCCTTCCCAGGACTGCATTGAGCTTGGACTTCTTCTTAAACAAAAGTGGGGTGTAGAGAGAGAGAAAGAGAGGTGAGAGGCTGGGCAACAGTCATGGAGCAGGGTCCAACTCAGGATGTCACAGTTACACAGTTTACAAAAGGTAAACAAGTCAAAACCCTTTAGGTGGTTTTCACAACTGCCTATGTCTGAGTCCTACATTTTATGATTTGAATCAATACTCCCTGCTTCATATCCCTTAATAAAAACTGGACTGTTCAAGCCTGATTTAAATAACCAAGATTATATTAGCTGGAACTGCTCGATCCCAGATTGATTTGTTACGTACCCTACAGTAAGGCTTTTCACATTAAGCCTTACATTTCTTTGCCTTCTTTGTGGAACCACCCACATAAGTCACTGCCTCAGGGGGCTCTATCAAATTAATCTTTTAGACTATTAACACAATGCCACCAGCATTACCAAAGTGCATTATGAAACATGCTTTATTCAAGTTGTGCTTTGATGAAGGCACACTGACAAGTGGCAGAGAGCTTAAAAAGCCTGGAGGTTGATTATGCTTCCAAGAACCTTCATCTATTTGAATAGAAGGAAAAATGACATCTTACACCACGTAGAGAGGCTCTTGTGGAGATATATATGCATATATAACAACAAAAATGCTTTTTTTGGTGGAAAAAAAACATCAACTAAGGCATGGGCTCCGAAGCAACATAACAACTCACCTGCTGTCTGGGCAGGGTTGATTCCTATTCCATCTGCAAATCAATGAAAGAAAAACAGACTGTCAGGCAAATGACAAGGGCAGAGAAATGAAAAAAATATAATTTACAGTATCACAAGTTTATCCATAATAATGTTGAAAAAAAAGAGAGTGAGAGTGTGCAGCAGCAGGCAATTCCATCTGGAATAATAACAGACCAGCCATTAATTCTGCACTGATAAAACTAAAACTCATATTTGACATTGCAGTTCTATCGCAGGCCGTTTTAACACAAATCTCATATCAGTCTAATTTTGGCACAATCATGCGTCCAATTATTCCCACAGCCCTCTGAAAATGTCATCTTTCTATTGGAAAATACATCAGGCATACATTCACCTGCGCTGCTCTTTCTCAATTGCCTAACACTGTCAGTACAGAGCAGAGGTAAACAAAAACATAATCAGTTTTTATGTGGCGCCGCTCGGTTTAATTGGTGGGAAACAACGAAAGGAGCCGACAATTTTCCCTCTAACAGCCACAAAGGCCATTGACTGTAATTTGTCCTGGTGATTACTTTAACTGTGGTTACAAGTGTTCTGTAGGAGGACGAATACAGCTGAGTATTTACATTTTACTGGCTCAAGCTGTGTTAGACATACATCTGCTGGGTAGTTGATATAAACACTCTCCTGATAGGCCATTATTTTGCCAGCTAGAGTTCAAACTTAAACATACTTAAAGGGGGCCTATTATTCTTTTTTTTTTTTTTTGGTCCAATGTATATATTTATAGGTTTACAATGGAGGATATTTATATTAAATGTGGCCAAAGTTTCAAATAATGAGGTAAACTATCCTTGTAAGCAAAAACCTCAGGCTTCAGACCACTCTGAACACTCTATTTAAAGCATATTCTTCCACTCTGGCTACAGTATGATGTCATAGTGTGAAGGATTTCTTCACAGGGTCATCTGTTCTAGGCACGTGTTAGCCTTATGTAGCCTTCACTGCTAAATGAAGCTACATGCTAACGTTAGGGAAACATACAAACTTGGTTTCTAACGATCACAGTCCTGCTGGAACATGTCTGGCTGTGTTAGAGGCTTTTTATGGTGATTTTACAAGGTTAAAAGTGCCACTATTGTCCATTACAGTCATCCCTTGGCTGCAATGACGGTGCAAAGATGCCAAGATTTGGAGGACCCAGAAACACTGACCAATCAGAGCAGACCAGGCTTTTTCAGGCAGGGGCCTTAAAGAGACAGGTGCTAAAACGGAGCGTCTCAGACAGAGGGTGAATACAGGTGTTCCAGCTCAAACAGTGTGAGGAAAATAAAATATTTTTTGAACATTAAAGCATATAAACACGTTCTAGAAGAAACCTTAAATACCAGCATGAACCTGAAAATGAGCCCAATAGGTCCCCTTTAATCACTTATCAAATAATCACCTTTCCACTGACTTGTGAGGTAATACTAGTAGCAGTATATCAAGTAAGATATGACTTGTGAATTCCAATATGGTGCATCTTTAACAACCATTTCTTCTGTATGTAAGCTCTAATTAGCTAGCTTACTGTACTGGTCTGAAAAGAAAATAGCGAGTCAATTACAGGCCAGTGTGTGTAAGTGGGATCTGAGGGCCGAGATCTTGCAATTCCTTCTGGTAGCTGACATGGATCAATAAAGGTTATAGATTACTTAATGCCTCTTTAGCAGAATAAGCAGCAGAAACAGAGAGCTGCTTGTATTCTCGGGATTGATGGTCAAAGTGGCTGCACTCTCTGGGAGTTTATCTGAGAGTTTAAGTGAGAGAAACACAGCAGTTTACCTCTTTGAAACCACAGGATTCAAAGAACATCAGTGAGTTTGCCATGTATTCCATATAGTGTCGTGTAATGTTACAGATAAAATGTCCTAGCCATTGTTTGAGATTGTATGAAAGGAACCTTGTCTGATATGTTCTGTAATGTAAAGACATTTTAGGGAATATTTAAAGTTTGTTTCCCAGATCTCAATTTAAAAAATGGGGCAAAATCACAAAGCAAAAATTACTTTTCTCCTGACTGAATATATCTGAACATATTACCTTTACTTGAAAGTAAATCATCTTGACTTTCAGTTTTAATACAATGAAAGCATGCAAAGAGCAAAGTTACAATATTTTCAACATTCATTATTGATATAGCGTTATTTGGTTTGACAGCACTCACTGGCGTCATGCTGCAGTTCAAAGACTGATTTTGTTAAAGCTCCCTCAAATCCTAACGATTTGTTGTCGAGGTTTTGAAACTCGGCTGAGTTTCCAAACATGTCTGTCAAAAAGTATTGTTCCTAGAAGAATGGCACTCTCTCTGAAGTCACACAGTCCTTAATAACCATCAAACTGGTAAACATGTCACTCTTGCACTCAAAGTAGTTTGCCACAGAGACAAAAAATCATTAGTTGAAAGACTTTTCCTCAAAACTCACCATTTGTTATTATTGCACTGGTTGCTGAAGGCACTTTGAACTGCGAAAGAAAAATAAGCAGAGAACTAAACGTTACTGAAATTCACAGCATTGACATGTCAGAAATATCAGCAGCACTAAAATATTTGGGGGGAAAAAATAACCAGGGACATGTTGCAACCCAATTCCGCTTGGCCTAAAGACGTAGTGTGAATAAATCATCAAAAAGGAACGCTTCATCCACTGAGTCAGCGCGCTGAGATTCTCTGACTTTGTTGGGTGACAACTTCGAAATTGGAGCCGTAGTTATGTCTTCAGAAACAAAGTTGGTGAAACAAGCAGGGAGAAAATGCTGTGTAGTGTGTTTTGTTTTCAGTCTTTTATCTTTCCGCTTGATGGACACACGTGTGCTCGCGTTTTCACACAAATTCACCCGCGCGTACTCACACTCACACCAACAGTTAGGAGAGAGCCTGAGGGAAAGATAGCCACGCTTGAATTTCTGGAAGAAAATCACTCAGCATGGTCACAATACATGTCCTACTTCAGTGTTCAACAGAAGAGGATGTGGGCTGGTGAGATTTGCAGCGAGAGGATAGAGGGGGCAGTCTGTCACTGGAGAGATAAGGTTAACAAAGTGCTGCTCACTAAACTACTGCCAGGTAGCACAAGCAGCACGCATGAAATACAGTTTAGATCTAGAATGAATGGGTGTTAAGCTTTGTTTGATGGAGCATAAAATTAGTGGATAAAATAAAGTTTATAAAGGATTAGAGTAAAAACCCAAATTTCACCACATCACTGAGTTTAAACCTTCTGCTGTTGGCTAATTACTGAAAATAAAATTAACAGCTTTAGTTATGTCTTTCAGGAAAGGTTATTGTCAATTATAAATGTATCCTGTGATTTCTCTATCTCTGTCCAACAGATTAGACAAAACAGTCTGTTTCATAATAGAGGCAGATGAACACTCAGTATACAGACTGTAAAAGCAGCTAATCAGCAGCAGCTCCAGTCCTCCAGCAGCATGCCTTCAGCTAAAGAACTGCTGTGTGTTTATGTCAGTCTGAAATGGAGGAAAATAGCTTAAAAAAAGGCCTTGGGTCACAATTACGTGTGTAAAGTATGTGGCATGTGAGGCATTGCATGGCCTGTTTCGACAGCTGAAATGAAATCTGTTCTATCAGACTGTCAGCTAAACGCTCTAAGACTTAATTTTAATTTAGTAATAGTTGATAATTGCTGATACCAGATTTCCCCGATTAATAATCTTTGTAGGCCACATTGAGATCAGAGCCCAGCGGATACCAGTTTTTGAGGCCAATGCCAATACATATAAGAAACTAAATACAAATAAACAAACAGGTGATATTCATCTGTCACTGTAAACAGACACAAGCAATCTTTTCTGACCTTGTGTATCGACTGCAGGAAACAAACTAAAAGTCGCTGAGAGGCTGGGCCTGCTTAACTTGTCTGACACGCCGACAAATGATTCACTGACATCCAAAAAATATGTTAAATAAACGTATTAATGCAAAGGATTCAACTTATTATAACATGCACAAACTTGTAATCAAAATGATCACAGCAAACAAAGAAAGTGCTGTCAACAAAAAATATGGTGACCCACTCACCCTCTCTCCAACCAAAGAGCACACAGGTGAACATGAGATGCTCGTATAGATTATAAGCGTCACCGCCTATATCCATGTGAACCGACTCTCCCAGTAACCGCAATCACAAAAATATAAATATCCCTAATACTAACAGAAGCATGTAACAATACCATCTCAAAGCTTATTATCTTACAAAATCCATTCCTTTATGAATTAATTCATGGCTCACACATTGATTAATCCATACATTTTGAGTGTATGCATATATGTGCATGTTCATGCAAGTACAATATGTTAACATCCTTTAGTATTTCTATGCATAACTCCTGCAGGAGGAACCGCTTATATCTTTGGAGGCTGCCACTAGTACATATGTGTTTTTCCTCTGTTATTACTACAATTAATATACATATATTTTTTTTTACCTTACCTGAAGTCTTATTTTTTCGCCTTTTGTTTCTAAAATGTTACCTTTAAAGTGACAAATGTTGAGTCTTGTTGTGAATGTACATCAACCTTTGCAATTATGGAAAGGTTTGTAAATGATCTCACACATATTAACACATACTGCATACTGCCATATGCATCTACAGGATGTTAGGGCTAAATGCAGATAGTGCAATGCAGTCCCACATAAAGACGAGATCAAAGACTGGTTAGTTTTTCTACTAATGTCCAGTTTTCCTGCGTCTCACTCCCTGTCTGTGATTTCATATTTATAATATAGCACAAACAGTAGGCTTACCTCCTCAGCTGCAAACTTCAAAACTGCTGTGAATGGCGTGCTGTCTGGTACACTTAGCCTGTAACAAAACAACACATTGAACAGGATTATAAAAACACCATAAAATACAGCCTTACTTTATCCCCACTGTTTAGTGTTTAATTTTTAATGTGAGAATGCCACATGATTAAATATCATCTCGCAACCTATTGGCCTGAGTGTTGTAGAGCAAGTCACTTACATCTTTTCAGCCCCATAAGTGCAATTCTATGTCTGACCATTCATTCTGACCTCCACAGAGAAGAGGAGAACAAAAGGAAAACTTCCTAACAGGGCTCAATAGACGCTTACATTAAATTTAGTCAGAGTCATTTCTGTCAGAGTACATAAGGCCATTTATGGCATAAATAGTTGTACACTTTCAGTTGGATGCTTCTGCAATGAATCCTGCAGTGCAGTTAGCAGGAAGTGGAACCCCAAAACATCCCTTAATGGCTATACAAACAGAAATAAGCAGACACATTTTCTAAGATGTGGAATAAAAAAAATCACAAGGTTAAAGATGCAATTACCAAATAGGGCAAAATGAATCAACATAGTACAGCAGCAAGTGGCTGAGAGAAAAGCAAAGCATAAGCTGCAGCTCCAGCATTATGAGCGAGAGTGAAAGCTTGTCACATTAAAAAGACCTCCATGTTGCCTTAACTGAGAGTGAGTGGTAACTTGTTTAAATGTGACTGGTGATTACAAAAAAATAAGCTGATGTTGTGCTCAAGCTCAGCCCTCTGCCAGCATTAATACGATGCCTCATTTACTATCATTATTATCCCTCTGTTCATGCTAAGACTTAAACAGCTGCAGCGAGACCTTGTCCGACCTCATTAGAAAATTGACTCCCTGTCAACATGTTAAGGCTAGAATAGTCTGCATGGCCTCAGTGTTTGGCAGATTCTTATTTGCAAGTGCTCAGGTCAAAATTCAGCATGAAGCTCTCTTGGGAATTTGATTATGCATTATGTGGCTGTGGGGTAAAAAAGACGCTCAAAAGTTCAGCTGATTTTCATCTCTTGTCAATATCTGTTTGACATTTGACCAATATATGGTTTTCGACAACAACATGGCTCATTCCAGCACTATCTTTGACATGCACAGGATGAAGACAGATATAAAAGAGATCCAAATATGTAAATTAAAACACAATGCAAAAAACTACGTTTACAAGTGAGTCTATTGCTGGTATTCAGCATCATGTCATTTGCTTCATATGTCATAGAGAGAGTTAGGGTGCTTTTATCATAGTGACAGAGCTGTACACACTATTAAATACTACTCAAACGTTAGCACTTAACAGGGGCTCCACTTCCTCAGATCACAAATCCTACACACTGCTCTAACTAACAGTAAATTGTAGTGATTCAAAAACTCTGTTCATGCACTTTGAAGAACGATGACTTAATCTGGAGTGACAGGAAGAGAATTAAAGCAATCAAAAGTGTAATTGTATTTTAAAGTAACTACATAAAATCCCCATTCACTCAGACATGTGTTGACATGTGCAGAGTTTGACTCTGTAAGGCAGTTTTCAAATTAATCTGCTGAATGGGGAAAGCATTTCCGTGCTCACATTAAAGTTTAAGACATGTATGTAATTTTGTGACATCACACATAGTTTGGAAGCATTACATACATTATGAGCATGATGTGGAAAATGGAAGCCTCCAGTACACATACACTGAGAACCAGGGTTGCAGTGCTATGGGATTTTCACAGTGCGAGAACCATCTCAGAAAATATCACCATTTTATAGTATACGTATTATCAATTACAATGACCCTTAAAGAAATGAAAACTGTTTTTTATTGAATAAAAACTTAATTATAATTCAAACCATTTTGTATACTAGAAGTATGTGTAAAAAGTATGAAGAGTATTCGAGGAGGAAGGTAATGCGCACTCTCGTGAGATTCTCTGTCCAGCTGCATTTTTGCTTTTTAACATCCTTGATAAGCAAATGTGTACAGTATAATTACCGTCAACTCTCATACCACAACATAGGATTTCTTGGTATATCATTGCAACCCCACTGACAACTAACTAACTAAGTAGGAACCATCTTCTTTCCTGCTGTTAATGTGTGAAATGAATATGATATATACATATTTATAGATTCAGGATTTTTCAGCGAGGAAGAAGAAGTAGAGGCAATTTTAAGTTTGCTTTTCGTTTTTCCATGGAAAACCTTTATCCAACACAATTTATCTTTATTGTTTGGTATTCTAATATGTCTTAAAACATGCCTGTGCTTGAGGCAAATACAACAGCCATGTATTACACTGTGCAAAGTGGCATACTTAGAAATTATGGATTCTAAACACAGAGGATGACCCTCTACTATTTGCTGACTGTTTTTTTTTGCCACCAGTCTGATGCTGCCAAATTAATGTCACAGCTATATTTTTTTTTTACCAGTATAAATGTACTGTTCACAGTCTGTCTAACAGGCTGACTTCTTTAAGTCGATTGTACATTTATCTTGCCTGTGATTGTTTTGTTTTTGGTGCTACTTCTCTCCTCTGTCACCTCTGATCTGATTTGTCACAGGACTCAAAGTTGTGACGGAAAAATTATCTCAGTGACGAAGTGGCAGGTGCTTTTCATTCATAATAGAAGTCACAAAATTGTGTGATACTTGCAAGACTATATATAAAATGTCTAAGACGGAAGTTAACGGACCTGCTGCCTGGTGTTCCCTTTCATTCAGTGTCAGCATGTGAATCACCGCTTTACACTAACAGATGTTACCTCACTGACTGCTCTCTGTAGCTGTAGTTAAACACACCGCCACAGTTTTCCACAACAGTGTCAAATATCTATATCTGCGGCAGCGGTTAGCTGAAATGTTTCATAAATTGTTTAAAAACCTGGCATGTAGCTGAATGTAACGTTAAAGCTGAGCTGTCAGTGCACTCACACTTTGTATGGCAGCCGGGGGTCCGACGTCAGGGTGATTTTAAATGTTACTTTAGACCTGGTGAAGAGGCAGACAAGAGTATTAATAGCGCCATGATGTTGGCTAATGAATATAAAATATCTTCAGAGAAAAATGACACAAAATAGAGCTGAAACTCACATCTTTTGGGCGAGGCGACTCCGTTAGCAGTCTGTTTATACACACCCGGAAGTCGGAAGGACCCATACGTACACGTCATCCATTTAGCTCTATTTTTGACACATATCTGTCTATATTTATACTTATAAGGAGTTTCTCAGTACGTTTTCAAAAGTAAGAATTTCTGCGCTAAAAATAATGTACTATAAGAAAAATTTGAAGGTATAATTTGTGCTATTACCATCAGGCATTCATACCAAACAACTAACATTTACCGTAAATGACAACAATAAGGCGCACACATTCGGAAGGCGCACTGACATTTTCTTGGGCGCGTGTATGAATGGAAATGGATGGCACTCCTCTCTCAGGTAAACTTAAAGTGATCTCCTTTGTCTTGTCCTAAAAAACATGTGTGTTTTTACACGGTGTGCATGGAGTGCACCGCTACAAACTGCACGTACTGCCAGTACACTGCTGTATGAAAATCTGCGTGCAGAGATTTGAAACTTGCTGGAGACAGGTGCCCTAATCAACATGTCGCGTTGTTTTAATTTAGACAAAATTACAGGCATGCTAATATTACTTAAAGGGCAAAATTATTCTAAACCTCTTCCAAGATTGTGTAGGCTATTCATGTCTCAGAGTGCTTTCACAACATTTTAAATGAATTAAGTTTTGAACTTTACATATATTTGTCCACAGTGCACATTTGGATATTGTTTTTGTTTTGTTTTTTAAAGTTTGTTTTTCTGAGAATATACAGTAATTTGTGTATGCACTGCTGTCTGGCAACCATATGTCAGTCCTGGATATTGGACCCTGAAAAAAGCACAAGAATTGACCACGAGTTTTAAATCAATGCATAATTGTAACTTAAACAGAAATTTGTAAAATTCATAATGTTAAGGTCACTGTGATGTTCAGGCTATGCATAATTTACAGAAAATTAGTTAAAACACGGTCTCCTACAAATACTTTTAATAGAAATCATGCAGCAGAATGCAAGATTACATGTTTGCAGTGGAAAAGTTGTCACGTTAATGTTAATGGACAGTGTGAAACAAGTCAAATATAAATCCACAACCAAGTATCTGAGCCTGGTTCATGCTGAACTAAACACAGTAAGTGTGTCAGATGATTTCATTATGGCTGGACTGCCACAAGGGCAGCATTTCAGCTTTCTGCCATCTAAGCGGTGTCATTTTCAGAAGCACCATTTTCATCAAAGTGTGAAAATCCTGAGTATCGAGTTCAACTATGTCAAGCTGCTCTCATCAGTCCAAACAGAGAGCATGAAACAGACTTGACCAGTTACTGTAGGCGATATACTGGCTTTGAATGATTACACATTTGAGTAGTGATGGATGGGCATGTGAACTTACTGGAAGTCCAGAGGAGAGTGTATGTATCCCAGGAATGGTGCAGATGGTTGTGCTGGTCTAATCAGAAGACAAGTCTCCCGGTACAGTTATGGTACTGTTCAGTCTTAAAATACAGTAGTCTCATCAGCTTTAATCTAATCAATTAGGCCTAAAATGGGAAATGTGTGATGTAGAGTTTTCTGTTCTGTCTCATATATACTGTGTTTTAAAGGAAAGAGTATCTAAGGAACACTCCTGTGATTTATTCTTTTTATTGTTGAAGTATTTGTTTTAAGGATAGGATGAATACGACCCTGGACAAGAGACCGAACAAACATCAGAGAAAGAAAACCTTCACTGTCTGCAAAGAGCAAAACTGGCCCTAGGCATCGACTGAGAGGAGGTCAAAGTTCATTGAACAGGAGTCAATGGACAGCCAAAGAAGAATCAAGAAAGCCATTGTGACAGAGGTTCCTCAGAAGGTCACATGAAATCAACTGAGCTAGCTCCATCGCTGAAAAAGACCATTAGATGCTCCTGAAATCTCTAAAAGATAGTAAGTGGGCTTTTTAGCTTAAATCATTGTTACAAAATTTGCAAATCATATCTACAAAAAATATGACAAATCACACATGTACATTTAAATGTATATTACAAGTGCATGTTTCAGAGATATTGCCCATGTGAGTTCAGCTCTTGGTGCAGTGCCATCAAGAGAGACAGGGAGAGAGAGAGACAGGCAGAGAGCGTAGGCAGAGGAATGACAACCAGCAAAGAGAATGGGAGCAGCAGACTTAATATGATGACTCAGAGTTACAGTGCAGACACTCAGGCACACACCTCTGGGATTTCAGCGGTGGGTCTTCCCCAGAAAGAAGTACAAATACAGAAGAAGATGTGGTGCTGGAAAAAGAACAAAGGAGGACAATTTTAATGGTAGCATATAAACAAAGAAATGTGGAGGGCTGTGGCATGTATGAGACAATATATCTTAGAATCTTGTTTGCAAGTAAATCATTTTTATAGATAAGGTATTAGGTCTAGACACTGAATATATCAAAAGCAGACAAGATCCCCTGAGCATCTTTTTTTTTTTAATTTTATGTTTTACAATTGGCTTGAAAATAGAGACTTAATTCTGCGTATTCAGGACACAGTAGAACATTTTAATGAAATAGTCAGGCTGAAGTTTCTTGCTTGATCTTATTCTCCTTGATCATAGAGAGAATTACATAATCAGGAGGAGATTCAATACGGAAACAGATTTTTTCAGACTGTCTGAATGGTAAAGAAGAATATGTTTGTTTGAAGCAGAAAGGCTAGATAAAAGTATGACAGGTGTCCATCATCCTCTTGGTGCAGTCATGAGGGTGCGTTCAAAATGCAAAATACGACTGCATTCAGTGCATTGAGCAGCCTCAGCTGAAAGAGCTTATTATCATACCAAAAGCAGGTCCCACGGGTGGAGAGAGAAAAATGCCAATTACCTGCAGAAGTATAACCGTGATCAGTGCTAAGACCGCTGCTTATGCATGCAAGCACGTGCACACATGCACAAACAGATGTGGCCATATAGGTGTATAGTACATGCATAATGCATATACGCTTGTGTACATGCAGCAGTGGTCAACAAAGGTCAGTTACTGATGAACCATCTGTATAATTTCTCACAGTTTCAACAGAAATATTGACATAATCAAGTATTCTCACCCTCAGGGAAAGGGCGCAAACGGCACAGTGACCCTAGGAAGAAAACACAAAGCTGCAATGGTAAGTGGTGCAGAATGTGTAAATGAAATTCAGTGTCTGTAGCCACTGTTAGAGAACTTTGTGACTTACAAACACATACAATTCTCTATTTATATGTAGGACATTCTGCTGCTACAAATACTCTGCAACACCCCCTCAGTAATCCTTTTGAGTTCCTAGTTGTTAGATTTTTGTGTGCTGGCTTTTGATTCAGCGGTTTTATGTTTCTGTGTTTTGTACTTCTACTGGTCACATAATACCAGCCGGCATTGCTCATGTAGATAGTTTCAAAAGCTGTGTAGTTGACCTGAGAGATATCAATACTCAATGTATCGCGTAGACATCTAAAAAGCCTAAACTTTCCTTTCATTTGCTTTCTGACCTCACCTCTCTCCACACTGATGACGGCCCTCTTGATAAGCTCCATATTGCTGGCTTGTACTGGTTTATAAAAGACATTTGTTCCTCAATTTTCCCTCTGTTAAAATATACAGTAGACCCCGGCAAAGTCTGCTGCTCCAGACAGAGAGGTAGTCCATAATTAATGCTGTAATAAGGGGCCTTTAACCTCTTAGCACCGTGCTATTTTTAATAAAAGAAAGTTAAGACTGGATTTAAAGCTCCGGCTTAGCTTATCAAACAGTACATACCTGCAACACTGCAGCAAGGGGTCATCAGGAGGGCAAATTTAGCACTTCATAGACCTAATTTGTTGAAGAAGAAGTCAGAGTCCTCCATGAATAACTAGAGAAAGTGTGTAGGCTGGAGGATGGAAATCAAGTGTTAGAATTTCCCCTGGCTTGCCTTGTGGCCCTCAGCATTCACATCACATACTCTATTGTCAGCTGCACATGTCTAACTCATGTGTTACTGGACTTTTTTGTCTATTATGAGGAAATATGGTGACCTCTTATCAGAGCTAATTATTTCTTGCCTTTCATTATGCAACCTGGAAATGTTCACTGTGTGTGTGCATGTGTGTGTGTGTGTGAGAGAGAGAGCATTTTGCGGCAGGATCTTTTCATTCTAGCAGTGGGCAAGACACTACAGGTGGACAAGAATAATCTGTAAATTACCCATACTGCACAATTGCAGAGAATCCCAAGTAATAATATAATATAACCCAAATAATAGAACGAGGTCTGTTAATTAACCTTTGAAGAGAACTTACAAAAGGTCTGTTATACTCTCTTGGTTATTCTGTTGCAAGGATATTAATATGCAGCAAATAATCTGATTAAAAATGTCACTAAAATATGCTTCCTGTTACAAAAGACATGGCTCCAGTCTCTACATATCCATTAGAGCAGATATTATACTTGCAGTTCAGACATTTGAAATCTGTTCCTGTTGCTGACTTGGTCTGTGTCATTTAGCTGTCAAGTCTCTAAAAAGTCTCCACAAATAAATTTTCGTAATGACAAGAGTGTAACAGATTTGCCACAGATGTCAGTTTCTGTCAATGAAAAGCTTTCAGTACAACTAAAACACTTTAGCACACACTGTTACTCTGCTGTCTAATAGGCTTACAATGCCATGTCTGATTATCTTTTCATTGTTGTCATCTGCCAGTGCTCATTTCTTTTTTATGCATTTGCATTATCTCATTGACTTAACACTAAAAAAATTCTAATCCTCTGAAGCTGTCATCTAGACACTACTTTTCCTTTTTGCATCACCAAGTCTCTACATCAAGTTCTGTGTGAGTCTGTATAACTGGTGACTGACTGGTGTGTGTAGCTGTAGGGCTGGATTCTGGTACTCAATATTTTTAAGGTGGCGACTGAAATAGCTCAAAAGTCGTATCAAAACCTCATCAGTGAAATGATACCTGCATGTAATCCTTTTTATATCCAGATCTAGGAAAAATGACCATTTGTATGATTTTGCTCGCAGCTAATTACCTCAAGTGTTCTTCGATTTAATGTGAACCACAGGAGCTAGAATCCATACAGTCCGTGGTATAGTGAAGCTGAGCGCAGTGTATTTGATGGAGTTGGTAGCTCAGTGTGTTAAGAAAGTATGTGTATACTACACACCTCTGGTGTCTGGTGGAATTTTATGCAACTAAATGCTTCCACTCACTTGATGGCATCAGTATTACAATAGGGTACGATACGATACGACACGAAATAGTTTATTGTACCTGTAGCAAAATTTGTTTTGGACGCAGATGCTACAGAAGTATTGCTGCCTTACAATAATAGTCCAGAGGAAATCAAAAGCATACATCATAAAAAAAACCCCATAAAAACCCATACCACACATAACAGTATTGAACATCAGCCCCTCATGTATGTTGGTATATTGATATATTGGTACTAGTTTTGCAGTCTCCTAAATGATGACCAGCCCTACACAGAAGGGAATCTGAAACTATCAATACTGAAAATTGGCAACAAAATCTTGGTCAGATGTATTTATTTTTTGTTTGGGTGTTGTTTGACATAATTTTAGTGTTGTTATTTATGTGCTGTGTTCGTTAAAGTTCAAGTGTGGAATTTTGTTTGGAGACCAATTACACAAACACTGTCGAAGCATGCATGTAATTTCTGCTTGTGGGTAAGGTCTCTGGATCTCCCCCAACACCACGAGCGCTGTCTTCAAATCTTACTGTGCAAATATTTTGACCTGAATCCTTTCTCTGAATACCAACTTACTTTTTATCGATTGCATCCACCTCTTAGACACTTATTACAATTTTCCACTTTAGCTTCCGCTCTATTTCTAACTGCTGCTCTGTCACTGTGGTCTGTCCACTCTTCCTGCCTGCTTCATCTGTGGCTGGTTAATGTAGAGCACGTCACTTCTGGTGCGCCAGTGGGGGAAAGTTGCTACAGACACCACAACTCTGGTGTAATGCAAAATACAAGAGAGCTTTCCCTGGTGGTGATAGACTTATTAGAATTGTGTGGACTTGTTTGGCAAAGGCTTAATGTAAAGGATGATCATTTATTTTTGGGATGTCAGCAATTAACCATTAATTAGTACAGCGTCAATCAGTCCTGCCACTGTGATGGCATTACCAGTGGTAATTGCTGAATGAGCTGCACCACCTAGCTCCTACCCTGTGCGCAGAAAATGAAATAAAAGGCAAGACAGTCTCCTCATAAGACATTAAAATTCACTAAATTGTTTATTAACATTTTTTTTTCTTAAAAATTAAGTGATTAGTTACCAGTTAGTGGGTGTTCAGCAACTGAAAGCAAAATTACCCAAAACTGACATCTGTGAAGTGAGGTGGCTTCATTTATTTCTGACAGGCATGACTTTAAAACGGGCCGTGCCTGTTCCCAAGAGTGTAACTGAGAACTTCCCATCAGTGCCAGCGCAGTCTTTAATCTGCCTCCACGGCACTCACTGATCAAATGGTCTGTGCTAGCGGACCCTTAGCTCAGGGAGTCAGTTTGTCCGGTATCCAGTTGCCTCTGTGGGCCCCTATGTAGCCTAAAACTCAAATTTGCCCTGTTAATAACTGAAGAACTTATTTCATTTTTGCAAAACACAAGCTATTCTCTGCTCATTGGCCTCTTCCCTGACATGAAGGCGACATTTGAGCCCTGATATTATTGAGTAGCGGCTACAGGAAGGGGAAAGGGGCAGAGGAGGGCCCTCTTATTTGACACTACCACTGGCCTGATCGTGTGAAGGACCCGGCGCGCTACCACGTTGATAGGCGCACTTTCTTTCAAGCATCCCCCAGATGGAGGTACTATCTCAGGTTAAGGTGCACTAACATTGGAGTAGCGCCTGAATGGAGATATTTACACGCGCGCCCCTCACCTGTCAAAACGCTCCATCTTGGATAATCCTTTGGGATATTTCAGTTAGTTAGATCTCAGATTGATTGATTTTGTTCAATATGTTTTGTTCACACCTCTTAATTTGGTCGCAAGTTTGTTTTCACCCAAAGTTAATTAAGTAATCGCATAAAAACTCAAAGTAATATTTATAAATGTTATTTTATTAACCTCTTGCCTAAGGAACCTAACAGCTATGAGGTTCCACTGAGCTCCTCTCCTGGAGGGCAAGGGGAAGGGTCTGTACGAAGGTTATCCTACCCTGAGGTTTGGAGTGGGTATGGGGTATGTGTATGTATGCGTTCCACATATGAATGTCTATATATTGTCATATGCCTGACCCCATATACGTTACTACTCTCCTATTCTGGCAAATGGTGAGATGTTAATTGCACCATCTTTGAATACTTTCCACACATCCCTAATTTATGTGTAAAAGTCCAACCTTCCAGTCCCAGGAAAAATACTACTGAGGCTTTTGCTTTATTTTGCTTTTTTTATTTGTAGAAAAACATGTTTGTTGGGATTTAAAAAGTACTGCATTGATACATCAGTGCTGATAATTAGGCATAGAACATTCTCCAGCAGTGATCATCTATACTAAACAAGTAATGTTACCAGAAGGTTGGTACTTAATTTACTTTCAAACATGGATGAATAATCATGTGTGAAAACTATTGCAAAGAGACCTCCGGAGACAAACCCCCTGTGTCACTCTTCTAATGTTTACTTTACATAATCCCCAGCACACTGAGTTATAATTAAATTTGAGCTGAAGAATAAGTTGCCTGGGCTGTGTTAACACCGAGGGCATGACAAGCAAAGCGCCAAAGCAGCTTTTCCAATGACACAGTTACATGGCATGTTGTCTGTGCCCAGTGAATAACTCCCAGATATACCACACTGCTGCACAGTCTGATAGATCTATGTACTTCATGTTGTTAATGCATTCCCCAAATGCTCTTCGGGAGACGAGTCATTATCCTGGTGGTACACTGAGCCCAAACAAAATGAATCACAGATAGAAGTGAGAGGCAGAATATACAGTGTATCATTAAAACACACACACACACACACACACACACACACACACACACACACACACACACACTCAGCAACCAAAATCTAATGATGCATGACAGAATAATTTAGTTAGGTGTATGCACTGTGGGTTTAGGAAATGAAAAGCAGCTGGGGACAAAACCATTTTTTTTATTTATTTCACATTTTCGTTCAAACACCATTTGACATTAGTAATGTCCTCTAATGTACGCCCTCGATGGCTGACAATTCCTCTCAGCAAAAAAGCTGTATCTTATCTATCAGCATGACCCCGACTTCTCACGCACATTGCATATTTATAATCTGCAGTCAGCGGCGCATCATTTCCACCGGCAGGACTGGCGCTCAGGTAGCAGGAGAGTAAAAGGGTTGTCAGTGTGATGTCAAGATAGCAGCACATTAAAGGGCAACAGCCAAGAGCAGACAAGCATCCATTTTAATTACATGCTTCATTCAGAATGGATCAGACGTTGCTAGGAAGATCTCCCGACCGATTCGGAAAAGGTGCATGAATAGCATAAGAAAAAAGTGATGATGAGCAGTGTGATGCTTATGCAGCGTAAACTGGAGATAAGTGTTAAGAGAAGAAAACAGAAGGCAGCAGTCAGGTGTCAAGAAGGGTGGTGTAAATGTGGACAGGTTGCGGTGTTTGTGTTTGTTTGTGTGTATGTGTATGGTCCTGGTGAGGAATCAACACTTCAGTCGGGTAATTAGCAGCAGCCTCTATTTCAGCCTCATCTCGGTATGTTTTTACACAGTATGATAGAAAGTGTTAAAGGTCCAACGTGTAGGATTTAGGGGGACATATTGGCAGAAATTAAATATAATAAGTATGTTTCTTTAGTGTATAACCACCTGAAAATAAGAATTGTTGTGTTTTGTGTTACCTTAGAATGAGCTGGTCATTATCCACAGAGATCGCCATGTTGCACCGCCATGTTTCTACAGTAGCCCAGAGTGGACAACCCAAACACAGGCTCTATATAGGGCCATGCGTTTTGACATCAACTAGGTACTGCGCGACAAAAGTGTCAGAAAAACAGATCCAATTCCCAGTTTCCACATCTGCGTGTATATGAGGGTCTGCTTTGGTCTGCATGACATAAATGTCTTCATCCACTCATGTCTGCGAGGGCCTGTAAGGACCCTATGTGGACACCAATTTGCAGCCCTTTTTTTGTCACCATACAGACTGTACACATAGCAAGTGTGCAGACTGCGCATGCTTCAGTCTCTTGTTCCACTGTCCAGTCCAAAACACTGCAGTCAAGCCAGCTGCAGCCGCTGCACCGCAGTTAAGTTACTTTTAAGCTGGATATCTGACAACATTCACTCCAGCTCCAGCAGCATCGGCAGTAGGAGGACAGTAAACTCACCTCCAGGCCCTCCCTTTTCTTGCTGGGGGTGGACACTGACCCTCAGTTGTACTATGAATAGAACCATGTGTCCGTCTGCGTGACCGCAGCTGTCCGCAGATGTCCAAAGTGGGAAGTATGTTCTGCTCTGAACATCTGGATTTCTACCTTAACAATGAACACTGAAAGAATTTTAACTGGTAGAAATTTCAGCTGGTTGCAATCTGCAGTCGTCACCACTAGATGCCCCCAAACCCCCCTAAATCTCACTCACTGTTCCCTTAAAATAAAAACTTAGATCTTTTTTTAGTTTGATAATTCTGTATCACTCTGTACCGTACAATGTGACAGTATGACATTTCTTTCCCATAGATTCATATTATATTAACACAAGTTGCACAAACATTACGTGTTTGCAATGTGAAGAAATATTATTCTTTAAGGGAAATCGTTGCATGTTTTCAATTTGGTTTATTCCACACCATCCTTTCCTCTCCAGCTCTGCTCCTCCGTCTCTTCCCCTTTTGTCATGTGTCTTTTTAAAAGTTTTCTCACTGATGCGCTGCCACGGCTTTCCAGATTTAGCACCACTCTCCTCTCCTGTCTCCGTTTATCTTCACAATTCTGCATCCAATTTGTCATTTACCATCTTTCCGTCACCCCTGTCCCTCCTCAAAGATTGGAATCGAATGCGCTGCTGACAGCTGAAGCAGCCTCCTATTGCAGCGGAGCTTATCGGCATTAAGGTGGCTTTACCTGTGGCTTTGTCCTCCTTAAAATTCTCCAAAGGTTAACCATAAGCACAAAATAACAGAATCAATACAAATAAGGCCATTATGTGGAGCGGATGACTCTCAGAGGTTTGGAGAAGCAGTGGCAGCTCACAAATTGATGATTATCATTACCAAACTTTAAATTCCTCCAGTTTTAGACTTTTGAGCAGCTGTCTACCCCTCATGGATATTCCCTAAAAAGTATGTGCATACATAATGTGTATTTGTTTGTGTATGTGTGTGCAAGCATGAGCAGTGCATCTATTTGTGCCTCAGCTGCCTACACTACAGAAGATGAGGCCTAAAGCACTAATTAGAGCGCCTATGATTACCGCTCATTCCCCTTCTTCTGCCATCACTCACACATTGCCAGACGTAGCTAACTATATTTAGATGAGGAAAATCAGTGTTTCTGCCAGAGAACACTGTACAACAATCAGTCTGGCATGTGCATGATTGGCATCTCTAACAAGGTACGTAGGTATTTTGAAGCTGAAGCTGTAAAATGTTTTCGCTTTACTCTTTGCATTTTGAAAGGCGTCCATAAGCCTTAGGGCTGCAGAATTCTGCCTACGCAGATGATTATTCAATTTATGTTAAATGAAGAAAATCAATAGGAGATGCAGCGTTTGCAGCACTGTTGTTTTTGTGCTTACCTGACTCATCAGATTAAGTTGAGAGTGGATAGCCTTTGTGAAATCAATACTAACCTGCTTAGTGGGTATCATTTGTTACGCTGCAGGGGGCTTTTTAAGTTTTTTTGTTTAAGACAGATCCGTCTAATCAGTGAAAAGTAAGAGCACGGTTTCCTGGCCGCAGTCATAAATGGAACTGAACCTGCCAAGCATGCTTTGCAAAATAACTTCTAATCACACAACTGACTCTAGAAGTGAAAGAAAAGGGCAGTCTCCTCTGCAGGACATCAGTGGCATTTAAAAGTGAAGATAGATTGATTAACAACTTACCTTCCATAATAAATCTCCTTTTTTTCCAGATGCCAGGACATTTCAGTCATCCACACTGATTTAGATGAAGCATTTGCTTGATGGATGGAGCATTAGTGAGCAGCTGTGAAAAAAATCTGTAGGTTTTGAATGAAAGTTTAAGTCCAGCAATGAAAATGGAAACTTTCAGTCAGCCAGAAAACAAACAAGCAAATAACAAACAGTGAATATCAGTGTGAATTATTATTCTGAGACAGGAAATACGTAGAATTTACATGATAAAAACATTGGCCATTTAAACATCGATGTTGGGCATTCAGCATTTGGCTTGGTTACTTCAAGAAAATAGATTGACTCGATGAAATTGCAGCTTGTACATTGTTTTAAAGTATGTTTATTAAACAGACCTTAAAGCAAGTAATACGTAGTGCGGGTATTCATTGCAAAACAGAAGTCTGAGAGTTTTCTACAATGTGAATTTTATTATCCCATGAACAAAAATAGAAACAAACACATATCGTCACCCCAAAATCACCCTCCCAAATATCCTTGTGGGTACAAATCACACACAGGAAGAGAATAACTAAGTAATTGCAAATAAATAAAAAAGAATAAAAATTAAAAGTAAGAATGAGGGGATAAAAAGAGTTATTGAGCAAATTAATTGTCTATCTCAGTTAATATAGGAGAAAAAGGGGTCCCAAATTTTGTGGAATTTTTTAACAGAACCTCTCACTGTGTATTCAATTTTTTCTAGGAGAGGAAAAGACATTAAATCCTTTAACCAAGAAGATGTGCCAGGGGAGTTAGGGCTCTTCCACTGTAGCAATATGCGTCGTTTGGCTATAAGAGTAGCAAACGCAACAAAATCAGCTTGGTATTTAGTTACCCTGTCCTCAAGAGGGGACACACCAAAGATAGCAGTTAGGGGACATGGGTTTAGGGGAATCTTAAGCAGCTCGTACATTTGATGCATAATACTATTACTCATCCAAGGCATGCATGAAAGGCTGAGAACTGTTAATACATATTGGAATAAAAACATGCGTAAATGCAGATGCATTAAAGAAAACTCAGATGATAGGTATGTGCAGAGTGTGGACCTGTGACCTGTTTATAAGGCTTATGGTGATGATAGGAGCACAGAGAAATGGGTTTCATATTCCCTGTATAATCTAGTAACACAGCCATGATGATGTTTACAAAAGCAAACCAACATACTGTAACATTACATTTACCACCACTTCACAACTTAGCTGTTATTTTCCTCTCAGCTCCGATCGCCAGCAACTGTCTGCTCTGAGCTCATGCACCGTCACTCTCTCTCTGTCTTAACCACACACACACACACACACACACACACACACACACACACACACACACACACACACACACACACCAAACTCTGTACTGAGCTAACGTTATTCCTGAAAACAGCTACTATAATCTTAAAACACCGTCCTCCACACCGCAACCAGCCTGTCACTGTCACTGTTACGACCACTAAGTAAGTCAGGGAAGCAGTGGATGAAAATATGCAGCCTCTTTCATTACTCTTCATTGCCATCGCTCCAGAAGTAAGACGCTGCCACTGCTGCCATTGTTTGTCTTTCTGTTATGTCACTTGGCTGAAGCCGTGTCTGTGTAGGTAGTCAGCAGCGCTCAGTAACCAGGGAAAGGTGTATACATACAACTGGTTTCTTTTTGCGTACTCCAGGTAGCATACTCAGGCGTCTCAGAGGCGGGATAAGGTCTGATCCAGGTTTTTTTAAAGTAGGTTATGGTTTACAGCTCGAGCACATTAACCGGATACTCCAAAAGCCAGATTATAAATGGGTTAATCGTTTCCATGCAAACGCACTCATTGTCGCATGCACAAATGGAGGCGTACAAAACAGTGTCATGGGGATAAAATGTGTATTGTTGGATCTCAAATTTAGCCAATTAGATTTATAAATGGAGAAACAATGTTTGTGAAATGTGTATTAATTATGTATCATCTCACTGCATGAAATTAAAGGCATACAGAGAAGTTATCTGCAAGTCGTGTGCTCATTGTCAGATGGATTCCCAGTCCAGTTTTTGTGGTGTTGGACTGGTGACTACATCTTATGGCTAAGTATCTGTGTTTAGCTCTAATCTGTCTGGCACTAACATCCCTCCATCTCCTGCCATATAAACACTAGCCAGTCATTGCAGATGGCCAACGTCCTGTCTCACACATCCAAAATATCTCACATTCACACACTCACAACCATATAGCCACATGCTTTTGTACTACTCATTAGCTTGAGAAATTATTTCCATGTTGTGCACATAATTAATTTCATGGATGTCATTCTGTTCAGTCGACCGCCTGTTTCTTTTGGCTGCAGCCTTTTTACATGGCCATGGTGCTTGAATGCATGTAGATATTGAATACTGACTGTGCATGTGATACATGCACCTTACTGTTATGTTTTGACATTGCTGTGTATTATTTCCTGTTCTCTCCTCTTTCAATATGTGCCGTCATGGCATGTGTTTGAGTAATATGTTTCTGCACCAATGCAGCAGAGGCAATTTACTGCACATTTATCGTATTTGACATCTTAATTTAATATGGTTCTTGTGAAGCACCATGCACCAAACTGTTAAGGGGAGGGGAGACTTGTCAGAGCCTGTCATCAAACGCAACACTTGACAGTTGGTGTGGCAGAGCTACTGATATTCAGGTGTAAAAGGCTTGAATTGGAGCCCTGTCAGAGTTTAATGCTGCAGATAGATGCACCTGAGGGAGGGGGCAACTCCTCTTAATGCCTTGTCCTCTGACAGGTTATTTGCTCCATTGTAAATTCAGCATTGTGAATGGAAGTGATGGAAAGTGTTGCTACGGTGAATTTGGATTTAACAGACACAATTAGAAACATGTGAAAGCAGAGCTCCTCTGTGCCACCTCATACAGAGGATGAAACAGAGATGAAAGGGAGGGTCAAGTGTGCAGCACAATAGTGCAAAGCGCACATCAAAACGCTGTGGGGCAAATTGTTAGTAAAAAAATACACAAAGCACCTGAAGTGGATCAAACTGTGACCTGTTCCATGGCTGTACTTCACTGCTGGACAAAATTAAATCCAGTTAATATTTGAAGCAGACAGCTGGTGCGTGTATCCAAAGATCTATCAATGAGAGGTACAGCATTAGCAGAGATGTAGAGCAGGTCATAAGGAACACTTTGAAACAGCTCAGGGCGATATAACACTTCAGAATGACGTAAGATATATAATGAGTAAAGAAAATAATCAGAAATATATCCATCTGTCGGCTTGTTAAGTATTCATTTAGTAGCAGTTGTTTCCTCTTTGTTCCTTACTTGTTATCAGTGTTTATTAGTAATTAGTTACATGTAATTAGATTAGAAAGATTAGAAGCTTTTAATCAGTTACTGACACTAAGATAAAAATATGTAATTAAATTACAGTTACTAATCAAAACATTAGTTATTACAAAGGTTTACATCCAAATATATTCTTTTAGGTAAAAAGTTTGTATGACTCGGACAACACATGTCAGCAAAGCAAGTGGGACAAATTTGAGTGACACCACTGTGCACTTACGTTTTTAGGACTTTTAAGCTTTATTGAGTTTAAAACTTTCGTTAGAAAAGAAATCAGGTAATTAAATGTGATAACTTACATTACTTGCTGCCACAGAAAGAAAGATGGAGTGTCAGCTCTCACCTTGAATCCCTCTCTCTTATAACTAAGAGTCAAGCAAGAAACCTTGGTGTTATCCACAGCCACATCAAATCTGTAACAACACCTACCTACTACCATTTAAAAAACTTTGCTAGAGTCAGAGGAATCATTTCAAAGCAAGACCTTGAAAGGCCCACCCACACCTTTGTTTCCAGTAGATTAGATTACTGCAGTGGTCTGTTTTTGGGACTTTCAAAACAAGCTGTGCTGCTGCTCGGGCCCTGACAAAACTAGGAAACATGACCACATTACTCCAGTTCTAAAACCTCACACTGGTTACCTGTCACTCAGAGAATTAATTTCAAAATGTTGCTGCCTGTGTATAAATCACTCTGTGGCTCAGTGCCCAAATATATCTCCGATATACTTGTGACAGATGAACCTTCTAGGACCCTGAGGACATCTGGGGCCGGCCTACTGACCGCCCCAAGAGTCCAAACAAAACATAGTGAAGCAGTGTTTTGTCATCATGCAGCACAAACCTGAAATAACCTCCCAGATGATGTTAGACAAACCCTGACTCTGACCACTTTTAAGTCAAAGCCAAAAATGTTCTTTTTTTAAACTGCCTACTCCACCTGTAATGACTGCAAAATCAGTTTAGAACTCAATTTTAATTTTTAAATAATTTTAAATATTTTTAAGTTAAATAAATAATCCTTATCTTTGCAACTCTTCTTCACACTTTTGCTATTTTTAATGGGTTTTTTTTGTAAATCATTTAGTAATCAAGTTAACCTTTTATATCTTTTTTCTCCTCACTCTTTTATGTTTTACATTTTATTGCTCTGTAAAGCACTTTGTATTGCCCTTGTGTATGAAATGTGCTATACAAATAAAGCTGCCATGCCGTGCCTACTTTGAAGTAATTAAAATAGTTACATTACTTAATAATTTGTTAACAGGATCACTAGTAAACTGTAACCTGTTCACAGTAAGGGTAACCTTTCCAACGCTGCTTGTTATATTGTAACTATTCAGAAATTTGGGGCCTAAAATTAGCACCTGTATGCAGGGTTTTTAAACGTGGGAAAAGCCATTACAAATAGGCAAGACTGTGTTCCCATTGCCTCCAGCCCAGAGCCATGTACATGATTCTGCACACTGTAGACAAGTATTTTTTTTTTTTTAATTTTTTATGGTGTGTCACGTTCGATGTCACTAATAGCCTGGAAAACAGGTTAGTAAACAGTAGACAGCAGCATGGAGGCCAGTGAAAATGTTATGGTAGTTACTTCTTTTTCATATCTCTTTCTTATTCAGTCTGTCTTTCAAACCCCGTAAATTTGGCACGATGTTCGGAGGGAGACAGACGGTATTTTGTGGCAGCCTGACAAGGGGTGAAAATTAGCATGTCCACCTGGTTGTCATGTTTCCATCACTGCTGATAAATACCCATGACTACTGCAGAGTCATTTGTCCCGGGAGTGAATGCCAATTATAACTTTTGCCATTAAATACAAAGGCCAGATGGTAGTGGGTGTTAGTGGGTTTCTGTGCAGTGGGAAAGACACTTTGTCGTAAGATGTAACCTGGGATTTCATTTTGTTTATTGGTTCAATGATAATTAGCACAGTACAATCAGACCAACCTGCAATTAGTCAGACAATTACCATGCACAGTGTCCATAAATGACAGAGAAAAGAGAGAGGGAAAGAAAGAGAGAGAGAGAACAGATAAAAAAAAAGAAGGTTAAAAAAGAATTTCTTCCTCTGCAGCCTCAAGTTATGTCTTACTTCTTCCATATTATGGAGTAAACATAAGTGCTCTATCTGTTACCGAAATGCTGGTGCAGTGGGTTTACGGTGATTCCCTTAATGGCTGCCACAAGAAGAATCAAAAGAAGAAATGAGTCATTTCTGTTTTCAGTTCCTTCGGGGACAACCTCCAGTAAAGCAGCCAATGGTTCTTGGAGGATCTAGTCTTCAAAAATGGAATTGAGAGTTATGTAAATGCTATCTCAGTATGGCTTCAGTTTGCTCCATGATCAGAGCGTATGAACAAACTGGAATCCAATCCCAGTTATTCCCCCACAAGTTGCTGGATGATGATGACTCAATTTTCACTGTTATGTGTGCTGTTTTGAAATGGCATGCTATAAGTTTCCCAGGATTTCATTTAAAGAGGGAGCAGAAAAAAGGACTGTGGAAGCTGGAGATGTGATTTAGTGGAAGACGAGGATATTGCATAGAGATGAGTTTTTCCATGTAAAATAGGGCACAAAGCTCAGCCTTACTGTCCTGACAGTGGTATAGTAGCATGGCAGGAGCAAAGCACTGATGTAATTGGTGTGCAAGCTTTCATCTGTCTTGTGTATATATACCGTTGGAGCAAAGATTTTAAGTTAGCATTTCAACATCACATAATATAATAGATTCTGGCTTTAATTACTTCAGCGTAGTTCCATGCAACCTCAAGAGGATGAGATGTGTGTATATTCTTTTAATGAGACACTGGAAATGTGCCTTATTGCTTTATTTTAGGTGTATTTAGCAGATAAATTACAGCTCTTGTTTGTTTTATTCCCAAACCACTTTAAAACTTACCGACGAAAGATTCAAGTTGAAATCTAGTTCACAAAACATTTCCTCTAAACAGCAGTTCCCTCTTAATTAACAGTCACGCTTCTAGATCAGCTGTCTGACTAATTGCCGATAGGTAAACAGCTTTAACGTCAACCAGTTTTGCAGGGAGCACATGATTAGATACTCATGCTAAAACTTAACCTTTTATGTAAGACAGACATGGCGAGAGAATGAAAAGCAGTTGAGGCTGTGAAGCTGGTGGAGATCCGCCTGCTGTTTTTGGCACCAGGGTGTCAGCACAGAGTGTACCCAGGGCCTCCTTCAGCAATCAGAGGCTTAATGGATGACTGGCCTGGGAAACTGCAGGCGCTACACTGAAGTGATGGAGGTCTGACTCAGGATGTGCCTGTCTCTCACACACTGGCACACAGTCACACACTTGTGCAGACCTACACGCGGAGGGAGGTGGTGGGATTTCAAACGGCTTTGGCCCCTGGTGGACAACGTGAGCTTTCAGAGACAATTGGGCATTAGTTTTGCACAGCACATGGTGGATGGCAGCATTTTGTACTGCCAAAGTGGTAAATTGGTCTACGACTTGTGCTTGCAACGCCCAGTTGCTCATCAAGACTTGCACCACAAACACCTGTGCCATTTTAGCATGTAACGTATATCTGACTAACTATTGTTATGCACCATGTTTCATATTGTATGAAGTGACCATGGTGAGAGTGCCAGCACCCTGTAGTTGTTAGAGAATTATGGCAAACATACTAATCCTGTAGCAAAGCTGTCACTGTGGTCCACCACAGCATCTATTTGGCTCTAATATAAACCATTTCTTACTCTGGGCAACTGATCTCCTAGGAGCAGAGTAACTCGGTAAACAAATGTGTTAGCCTATCTCCCCTTAAACCAATTTAATTGTAGATGCTGTATATTAGCTTGTAGTGTTTCTGCTCATCCAGCACAAGGATATCAGTTTCGTCTTGGGAGAAGCTTTAGTGGCAGGATCTTTCCCTGCAAATGCACCTTAGCGAAGGAAAATGGGCAATTTGCTGGTCATGATGCAAACCCCTCAGACAGCTGAGAGTGTATTCCTCCTAATCCCACTTCTGCCATGACAGTGCCAAATCCCATGCAGTGTTTCCCTCCAATTATGCACAAGAATAGAGCCCATAGAAGCTATAGAAATACAGTTTCACCAGTTTGTATCTGTGGGGTATTATAACATTTTCTTCAATAGCAACAAGCTGCTTAAATTTAAATAACAGCTAACAGATTTCAAATGGGTCCAAATGGTCATTTATCTGAAATAAAAAGAGCAATTCCCTTCGTAACTTTTGTACAATAGCTGTAATTATTCTTATTAGATGATTCTCCAAACCTTAGCCCTCTGGTCTCCCTAGCCGCCTTATTACAGCAACAAAGTCAATTATTGAAAGCTACAGTCAATTATTACGATAATGCTGCCTTAATGATGACAAATTCCTTCTGTTTTGCTTTAGTAGTGACATGCAGACAGGCTGTGCTACACTTGTTACCGTAAATCAATATCATATTAGGTCATTAACTTTATCATGCAGTAAAGAGAAGAGGTGTTTTACTCTCAATGGGAAATTGCTGTGATCTAATTTTAGCCGTCAGGTCTGGAACAATGAGCCACAACATTGTGTGCGTAGAGATGAAAGAGCCGTTCTTGTACTTGTGTTACAGCTATTCAGTCACATTATTTGCAAGTTTCCGGTTGTCAGGCTAAGTGGCTGCCGTCTCACGCGCCTGTCTTTCAAGGCTACCTGCCTGTCTACGTGTTGATCATGAGTTTGTCTTCAGGTGCCTATTCAGCACAGTGGTCTGCGTGTGATGCTCGAGGCTGCGGCTTGTTTTCCGTGCACACTTGCTTTGTTAATATTCAGTTATGCTAATGTTTCAATAGGTTGTCTTTTAAGGCTATTAACAGTTTATTCAAAAATTCTATTCTGCATGTCCGTGCCTCTCCTCCCGCCTGCTTAACATATTTCTGTCTAAACACTTTTTTGTCTTTGAAGAGCCACGTGCAGTTTCTGTGACAACTTAGAAGAGCTTAAGAGATTCCCAGATGCCCTCAGGCTTCCTTGCTTTTGTCAGCCATGTTTTGTTCACACCGTCACAGTGGCTGAGTTCAGTGTTTGTCCCTTTGTCAAAACACAAAAAGCTCTGACGGTGCAAACATGATGAGCACTCTGATATAACGTGCTTCTATATGTCTTGTGCGCTGTGGGAAGACAAACAACATCTTGAGAAAACCACAAATCAGGGAGTGAGTGTGTGTGTGTATGTGTGTGTGTGTGTGTGCATAAGGGTTGGGGTAGAGGTTAATGGATATTGCAGTAGATAATGCAGATAATACAGAGGCAGGGGGCAGTATAGATTGTGAACAAAGCTCATTTACCATCCTTAATCCTTTTTATGGACAGACTCCCTCCATGAGGCTCCATCTCTGCAAAGTAATAAGTCATCATACAACCAATATGCGTGGCTACACCACAGGTCAGACCTGATCGATACCGCAATGTCTGCTATAATTTACCACAGTGAGCACCCATACCACTGCACCCTGTGTACTGTACTGCACGTGGATGGAGGCAGACAGACACAGGCAAAAAGTGAGGGATGTCACAATTAAGACGGTTCAGAGATTAGACGCCAGCCAGCTATTGACATTACCCGTAGCGCACCTGGTAACCATGGAGACAAGTATGGGCTCATTGTCTGAGGAGGAATAATTTTTCTTATATTCAGTGGCCACCCCAGGAGATGAAAGAGAACAGGGGAGGAAGTGAGAGAAGTGAAAGATAGTTTTGCAAAGTCATCACAATAAGTCCGACAGGAAAAGTGTAGAGGAAGAGAGAACAGATACCGTTTGACAGTTTGACCACATAAGACATACACCTTTGCTATGTGTTCAGTATACTGGAGTGCACGCTTGCTATTCTGAGGTCATGCACACTCATTAAATAGTTTGACGCATGGGTGAGATCAAATGTTACGCAGATGTTAATAAATGTCATGTGAAAAACCCTTCTGTTAATTATATATGTTTTCACAGCACATATGTCCCCTATGGAAAACAGCAGACATTTTTCACCATCAGTTTTTATCGGGGAAGGTTGTCCTGCTTTATGTAAAGGTCAACCGGGAGAAATTTCCAGAAATGTAATTTACTCTCACAGCTGCATGCATTGACATTTTTAACTCACAGAAGCCGACATGGAACCACGATTTACATAGAGTGCTTTCTAAGGCCGGAAACACAGGACTCAGTGTAAATCAATAATAAGTAAATAACAATACAACAACAGCAGTGACAAATCTTTATCAGCACTGTTATTCAAAAAATAAAGTGCAAATATATTTGGGTATTTTTGCTGCTCTTTAAACGAAAAGGTCATTTGGAAGCTGCTGTGAGGAAAAGTTGGATACTGGCATGATGCTCTATGCTGCCTAAGAAGGGGAGATAGGTTGGAAGTCAACTGACCCTTCACTAACGTAGCATCGGCCCGGCTCAGACCAGGGTCCGACAACAACACAGCTGTGCTCCATTGACTCTAATGCAGTTGTTTCAGATTTCCTTCATGTTCAGGCTGGTTTTGTGGATTTGGAGCTAAATGTTGTTCCTGGGGCACGTCGTGTATTAATGATGCTCGTTACCTGGAGAGGTTGGAAAAAGATATACGTTTCTTCCCTGTTCTCCAACCAAAATCAAACCCTGAAAAGTGTAGGGTTAGCTAGCTAGCTACTGAAGATATAGCCTACTGAATGTATACACATGCTGCTTTTGCTTTTTAATGATTATAACAGTGAAACAAAGACCGACCCTGCTGTACAGGAACCAGTGAAGGGAAGCAGGGAAACTTTGATGATATTGAACCAGCTGTGTGTCATCACAGTGTGCACAGATGAACGTTGTTTGACTCCCCCTGGAGATCCCTGCCCGTCCGGAGGCGGAGGTCCGGGTGCTGGCAGTGGCACGGGGATCAAGCCAAACACTGTTCATCTGCACACACTGTGATGCCACACAGCTGGTTCAATATCAGTGAAGTTTCCCTTTATATTCATTGTCCTCTGTGGCGATCAGCAGTGATGTGGTGGTTCACTTTTACACTGTGATCTGTAGCCTATAGTTCGGCTTTAGCTTCTAACTATCTTTGTCTTTTTAACCTGTTGTTGCTGCTGAGTCAGTTTGACATCCTGGATATATCCTTCAAACACAGACTGTAGACCCCTCTGTCTGCTTCTCTCTGGAATCACTGCTTCATTTTTCCAAAAATGTGATAATATTTCTTCAGGGAGTGCAGTTAGTTACAGTGTGGGCTCCATGCTTACTGCGACAGCTTGTCGGACCATCACAAAGGGGCGGGGCTTAGCAAAAGGTCAACTGGGTTGAGCATTGTTAACTAGTGATGTTCCAATACCTTTTTTTTTACCTTTGAAATACTGATTCTGATACCTGAAGAAGCCAATACGGAGTACAGATCCGATGCTATGACCTTTAAAAGATAAATAAACAGCTGTATACTATTAATCCTGTATGTATGTAAAATGATTGCTATCATTGTTGAATGGCATGGCTCAGTAAAACTCTTTGTAAAACATGAACAAATACGTCCAGAGAATGAACGCCATAGAGCTTTCTTTTATTATTCAATTTGACAGCTTGCTAACATTACACTATTTACTAGAAAATCTATTATTTTACCGTTTTACCCAAGTACTTTTATGTTTATTAACAAATGACGTGGTATCAGGTTGGTGTATAGACTCGTGTGCTCACCAACACCTGATCTATCATTTTAGGCAGTGTCAGAGGCATTTCCGATACTCATATCAGTGTCAGAACAACTTTGCTGTTAATATTTTCACATTCTAAAATTCTGTTTTATTGAAGTTAAATGAAAAAGAAAATCACAGTAACTGTATTGATGTGCTGTGATATGAGTATCGTGGTATGTCTATTGTGGTATATGTGCTGTGGATTGTGTTTTATGTATTTTATTGTGCCTTCCATGTTTATAGTTTATTGTGATTGTATGATGGTTTAAACTGTATATTTTTAATAACATTTTAGGCCTACACGTAAAAGCCTAATTAGGGAGAGGAGTTGAAAATTAGCAATAGCCATAAACTCTCTGTGCAGCACATCAGTCTCATACTCTGTATTGGAACTGGTTATTTTGTGTTAGGTGTTGTGTGGAAATGTGTGTGTGTGTGTGTGTGTGTGTGTGTGTGTGTGTGTGTGCGAGGGGGGGGGGGGTGCACGTTAAATGGTAGTTGTAGGAACCGGCGTTTCTCAATTATGGTCATGCCAGTGAAGCCGATTTGAATATGATTGGATCAAATCACAGGTTTTCATTCCTTGTAGCCTCACAGCTTCTCACATGAATTACTGATAAAGCTTTGTGCAGAAGAAGCCTATTTGTGTATGTATACCACTTTAAATTTGATTACTGGAGTGCAGACAATGCAGGTCACTGATCATATCCAAGAGGGTATATTTCCATATGTATGAGACTGTTGATTGCAGGTTACAGGTGCTTATGATACAAATGAAGAGGGTATATTTTTAAAAACACGAGCACATGGATGCAAACAGGACACATGAAATATGTGCAAAATGAATCTGCAATTCAAGCCTGGATTGATCTGAAGACGAACTTTCAATGTGACATCATAATTTAAATGTAAGACTTAAAGACTCGTCTTCACAGAGTCAAGAATTATTACCATGTTCCTCTGAAGCTACTTGTACAATAGGAGAGTGTAGGTTGAATGCATTGCAGAGGTTCTGTGCTGTAAAACCATATCAGGCCGCATCTCCTCACCCACTAGAATTTGTTACGTATCCAGTGAGTCAGTAGTTTGTCAGGGTGATTAAGTAATGTGTTTTGACTATCTAAAGGTGTTGATGATACATAGACTGGGCAGTTTGTAAAGCTCCAGGGTTCCCCATCTCTCCCCCTCATGTCAAACAGAAGGGCACTGAGTAACCATATCTGGAACCAACACATGGTGAAGCACACCCACCTTATTTGCTCTAATAATATATTCAAAGCTATAAATACCGCATGAAAAATGAAAATGATATGCACATTCACACAAACACACACACGTTTGCACAGCCAGCCCATTGCCCTTCCCTCACTCTTACTGAAATCTCTAAAATTCCATTTTTAATATTTTCAGCGCTCTGTAAAAAAGGATGTAAAAAAGCAATTCTCCTCATGATTGCTGCAGTGATTTTCCACTACAAATTGTTACATCTATCATCTGCCCTTATGCGGGTACCAAATACCTGGACTGAAGAGACTGCTTGATCACAGTGACATTTACATTTGCTCAGATTGTTCATTCAGATCGTGGTGGGAGTGTGCGAATGCAATTTTCATCTCTTCAGCACACTCACTCTTCCTGAGATGTGGTGTCAAGATTTAGAGCATGTGTGTTTCTGATTGTGATCAGAGCCTCACTCCGTTGACTATTGCCCATTGACATTAAAGCAACATTATGCATATTTTTATCCTTAAACTCAGCTTCAGAATCATGCTGGTGATACACTGAGTTGCAACAGAGTGAATGGCATCTCTTTCTTCCCACTACGTGCCCTGAATGCCTTTTCTTACACCATGTAGCTTTGGTGAGTGGTAGGATCTCTCAAGATAAGTGCATTATGTGTTAGGGTGCTATGGCACACACACTGAGCTAGGTATACAGACAAAGCTAACGAAAAAAACAGAGCTTGTCGTGCGGACAGTGGGGCTTGGTGATAAAACAATAATAGTAATTATCTCAATGTAATTTTCCTCAACAGAGATATAGTAAACGTTTGAAAAATCCTCCATTATTATTAGACCACCCATATGCCCATAGAGGGGGATGGTAACGCACCATAAATGCCAGTTTCCACTCGCCATTAACCAGAGGAAGAAGAAGGAGCAGCTGCAGTAGTGGTAGAAGAAGACAAGCCTGGCCACTAAGGCATACGGTAGCTTTACAACAGTACAGCAACATTAAACAGGCTCGTGAACTTTATTTTAGTATGACTGGCTTGACCATGGATAACGGCACAACACTACGCATGACTGAATTGGCCACATAACATTAGCTGCAGTAGCTGTATGGGTCGATTTGTCTAATGCTAATGGTAAATGAAACGGCTGTTTCATTAGAATAAAATGATACAGTGTGACTAAAGGTAATGTAAATAAACCTTTCATACATCTCATTGTCCATAAACATAATTTCTGCCTCACTCATGTCAGATAGATTGTCATCAGTAATCAATGGGCCCATGTTACTTCATGGCATCATCAAAGTCCTTTTTTGTTATCGTTTTGATTGAGAAATGACAGAAATTAATAATGTGGGAGTAAAATCTGCACAGAAAATAATGGCCACAGTTGATATTTATCTTTTTGTTTGTTTATTTTTTATTTTTTTGGTTAACATTGTCAACCAGAACACTCAACAAAATGTTTTATACCAATTGCACATAGTTTAACATGCTACTGACCAGCATTAAGATTTCTTTATCTTTTGTTTTATTAATTGAAAGTATTTTAAATTTTGATTGTTTTGATTCACCTTAGATTGTGAAAAGTTGTGTTGTTTAGTTTATAGGATTTATAAAAAGAAAGTTTATAGGTTTTAAGAAAAGAAAGTGTGCAATGACATAAATCATTTACAAGAAATGAATACATGGTTGCACCAGATTTTGTGAAACATTAATTTCCCTCTGTAGTCGTATACATAACAAGTAGACGCAATAAATAAAAATAAAATTTAAGGTGCAATGCAGACTACAGTAAAATCATGTGCCTGACGTAATAGAAGCCGTATGTACATACTGCATAGTACAAAATACAATATAAAAAACATGGTAGCTACCTTGTAAATCCGACAGCATTGCACATCCCTTTTATAGTCTAGTGTTTGCTGTCTATTAAGTTCTCTGTGGCTTAATAGTTGTCACAGTATCAACATTGACAGTCACAAATTGATTTTCTTTTTTTTTACATTTAAAATGGGTAAAATCTTATTTCACTGTAGAACTGTGCACCGCACTTTGATTCACTTAGCCTCTCCTTGCCCCGCTCTCTCTTCTTCTGTTTGTCAGACCACTAACAGAAGAAAAATTAACAAGCTAATTAACCCCACGGTCCCTCCAACTCACCCCCTGCTGCTAGGAGACTATTTTCCCAGGAGGAGAGCGAGCAGCAGCCTTCATATAGTGGATGTAGCAACTCCAATTCTGCCAGCACAAACCCCAGCATTGGTCACAGCAGGCTGATGCAACAGCAGCAACATAAAGTTTGCTAATGCGGCATGCCATCCAGTGTCACACTCAGCACTGGGTTTGCACTAGCTGAATTGACTTGCTACTCACTCTAACTGAAGGTCCATATTTATGACAGTGGTGTACCACTTTAAAATTGTGGGGGCTCCGAATCACCAAAATACAAATTCTTGCATAATGTTGCTTTAATAGTGATAATAAGAATGTCCTTACCATTCTGTCATGAGCAGCACTGACAGGAAGGCCATTGAAATCTACGCAATAAAAAGCCACAGAATGATTTGAGCAGCATATGCACGTGAAGTAAATCATCCTTGATGTTGTCAAGCAGTGGCACACAACAGAAAGGAACATTATGGGGTGCTCAGTTTCATTCTTCACCTCAGGGACTCACAGATAAACATGATTAGTACAGCTCACTTAGCTTCTTTAGAATAATAAACTGCTGCTTACTTCAGAAGAAAGAAAATGACAGCGTCTCGTCCTGTAAGATTGATGTTATTTTCCCCTTAAAATGTGCACCTGTTGATGTTGTTTGCAGAATTCTCCCTATTGGGTCATCTACATTTACTCACCTTTAGACTGAGCAATCATTTGTTTGGCCATATTGTTATGAAATCAGCCACATAATATGATGGATTTTGGGTGCCTGGCACCCTGGCTCTGAAATGTCACCAGCTGAATATTTATTAGCTCAGGACATTTCAAAAACTCTATTCCCTCTCGGGTAAAACACCAAATAACATCAGTCTTCCATTGAGCTCAGTTGACGTTTAATAAAAAGACTAGTAAAGGTCACCTTGCCAGTGTAATGCCACAGTGGGCGCTGATGCCATCTCAAGCTGCAGTCATTCTATTGAGTTTTTGCACTTACAATGAATGCATCAGTTCTCGTCAAATATTGACATGATACTAAGGTTGCTGTTGGAAATTACACTTGATGCTCTGTTTAGCTACCTGGCCTTTTGAAAAGCTTATGTGTCACAGTACTTTCTCACTGCAGTACGTATTAAGATGATGAAGAGGTTTTCTCTTTTCTACTGTCTTTATTTCCCTTTTTGTTCGAAGCACTTGTATCTTAAGATGAAACAGAAACTTTCAACATATCAGGATGGGCACAGAGTGGTGGGAAAACAAATGCTTTGATATTATACGTCGATATAAGATACATACACACCCTCCAACAATGTCTCTTAACCTTTAATGGATTTCCAACCATTGAAATATTCTCTTTCATCATTCATCATACACTTGTTAAGCAATTTCCAGAGGCGTGATAGAGACAAACGAGAAAAACAGCTCCTTGATTCCTTCTGAGCCTTCAAAATCTTGAACTTAAAGCTTCTGTATATGAGATTGTGAACATTAACATAGCAGCAAACTATTTGCTATGTGAAGATATAGTGGAGTAACGGTGTCCTGAGCAGAGATGAAGTCGCTCTCCCTCTGTATGTATTATAATGTGAGCTTTCTTTGTTCTTTGTTTTGCTGGCTGGTCCAGCCATTGGTCCATGATAGTGCACCCTTCATGTCCCTATAACTAAGTAATTGCCACTGCTCTCCACTTAGCATCACTGCAGAAGCATAACGTCAACCCCTCGGTCCCCCCACCCAGATTAATACCCTTACATCTGTCAGAACTGTTGCAGTTGTTAGCACTTTTAGCACCATTAGCATATCTAACAGTAGTGTTTTCCTTTTACATCAGAGAGAGAGACTGTGCTAACATAATACCTGCTAAACATCAGCTTAGTCACTGTATGCCTAAGTACAGCCCTACAGAGCCACTAGCATGGCTGTCGACTCTTTGTGTTGTGTGATGTGAGAGAAGACACAGCACTCAGAGACACACAGAATTGCTTGTTTAATGAAAGTCGATATCACTCAATGCTTACTCAGTGGAAAGTATAAAATCATAATGGAATCAGCAAAGTGTACTACTCTATGTAATTCATTAAGAAACTCAGAAATGAGTTCTTGACAGAGTTCAAGGGTTTTATCCATAACTCTTCTCTCAGAGTTCGTTTATCCTTACAGACAGCAAAGGTTCATTTTCGCCTTTACAGGGAGTAAACCAATTAAATCCAGTGGCGGCTTGACACTTCTCCTGACATCACACTGCATGTTCTGTCACATTTGCTCAGCTGAGTGCGTCCTCTCAAAGGGTTTTTTCTCCCCAGAGCAAAGCTAAAACGGGTATTTTCTAAAGCAGTTATAGCCATAGGGGATGATGTTAAAGCGTTGGTACTAAGAGGAGTGATATAATGCAACTGGAAAATATCTTATGAATATAAATCTTCTGATTAGACAGTCCTTTGAATGCAGAGTCAAAGGTTTCTGCTGCGCTCTCTCTATTCATGAGATATTCTGACGTAGGGGCACGATGTGATTAGCACAAGTGGGGAGGTATTTTCGTGGATATCTCACACCTTACGCACTGTGGCACAAGTACGAAAAGACCACAAAAAAATAATGATGTCTTGTGAAATTTAATGATGACATTGATTTCCTGCTGTTTTGAACAATAGGCCTTGGGGGTGTCGAGTTAAGAGATGCCGGATGGAGAGTAAATCTAATTCAAGGAATTACTTCCTCAGGAGGTTTTTAGTCTTCAGACCAAGAGGGGATGCTTTCCAAATGGTGGGGCTCCAGTTACACATAGCCAGTCATTTATAATGGTATAATGATGTTAGAGAACACAGGAGGGGAGATCAAGTGTGTCCAGCAAGTAGCTTATACCCTCATTTAGCCTTCTCAAAAAACCAGATCCACGAACATACCAACTTAAAAATCTCCCTACACTGCAGTTTTATCTCTTCATCTTCTTCTAGATCCCCTAAGTCTTTGCTTTTATAGTTCAACCATATACTCAAACACCAGCTGGTCTTTGGTGCATGAAAAGACAGACCTTTACTTTGAATTTAAAAGAAGTTTCTCTTTTCTTAATGGGCGGATATCTTTCTTTCTGCTGCAGTTACTTTGTTCCCACATATCTACAAAGCCCCACTGAATTCCCGGTCTTATCATGTCTCCTATAGAGCACCTGCACTACAATATATTTCTGCGATTATAGCCCATGTTATCTCAGACTAGTTCGGTTTAATTAGGCACATGTCTAAAATGTTAAAATACAGCTAGGTATGGCAATTATGAGGTTTTAAGTTAACAAATCTTACTGCTATGTATTCATATTTTGGCTTTACTTTGTTTTATTAATGCACTTGTGCACCATGGTGATATTTTTGTTCTTTTATTTTGTATATGTTTTAACCCTCTGAAATACATAACATCTCGTTTCAGCTGTGTCTTATAGTTTGAACTACAAATAAATGACACTTCATGGATCTATAAAGTGCATGGTATATTGTAGCTGTGCAGGAAGAAGACGTTATTGTGAAACAAAAGTAGTGTGGTCAAGCCAAGAGCTGTCTACTTCAGTAAGCTTTAATACAGTTGCCCACTTAAACTAAATTGTACTGATCCACTTAGTATTGCTTAAGCGAGTTCTGGGACTCATCTGATTGACTCTTAATTACAAATTTTATCTCTTTATAGAAAAAGGTTGTTTTTGTAACATTAAAAATAACTATTATGGGATATAACAACATTTATATATATTTTTTACTTTATAGTTTGACATCTTAAAGGGTATTTTTTGGTATTTTTCAACATGGACCTCATTTTTCCATGTTTATTGTGTCTAAGTGACTAATGAGAACAACAGGTTTTGAAACTGGTCCAGTATTGAGCGAGAGGGCTGCAGCCAACAGTGGCGAAACCAGCTGCAATGTAATCCTTGTGGGCAATTGAGCACAATGTATGTCAGTGTCAATGTGCATCCACTAAAACTGCTTGTATTTTCCACTGACAGGTTTAGAATGTGATTCTAAGTGTCTGACAACATCATGGAACGGATCATTACAGAGATAGACCTTTTTGTTAAACCAGAGTCAGCCCCGAAATCACCATCACCAAACCCACCATACTCCATTTAAACAAACAGTAATCTAAATGTGTATAGAGCCAGCATATTTTCACATCTAACTGGGTGAAGTAAGTTTTTGTTTTTCCAACAAAATCAGAGTTTGATGTTTTTGTTACAGTGAAGAGACAAACCAAGGCTGCTGTCGACTGAGAGAAGTGTGTTTTGTGATGATAAAATTACTGTTTTTCTGTGGGTCTGGTGGGTTTGACAGTAGCAATTGTGGGCCTGTTTTGGTTTAAACAAGAAGGATCATATTATTTAACAAAACGCTCTGTCACTGGAGGGAACCTTCCCACAATGCTGTCAATGGCAAAAACAAGCACATTTAGTACACGCACGTTGACGATGCTCAATTGCCTGCAGGGACTACTTTGCAACTTGTGTCACAGCTGCTTGCTGCAGCATACTGGACCAGTTTTAAAAAAATGCTGTTCCCATTAGTCATGCAGACACAAAATATGGAAGAATTGGGTCCAGTTGGAAAAATACAGAAGTTACCCTTTAAGCCACTTGAAGGAAATAGTGATGGCTTCATTATCTCGACAGTGCCTGAGGATGATAAATGAGGAGGTTCCAGTATTGATCAAATGTTAGTCAAAAAAAAATAAATGGAGACAATATGATGGATGACACTTCAGTCCGAATCTCTGGATAAATATGACTGTGCAAACTGATAGTAGTTGTGTTGTGTAAGTGGGGAGAAGTTAGGAAGACAGAAAAGCCAACCTATTAAATCAAGAACATGAAGCTGTGGTTGAAGAGAGGTCAGGGTCCTGTGGTGCCCCTAGATCCTCTCTAGAAGTCTCCGCCATCTTCATCAGCTGTCTGATTGATTATCTATTCTGAGGGAAGACAGTATTGTATGACTAACCTTTATTGAATCATAATCTAAGCTACTGGTGCCTTTTCTCATCTGTTTTCATCTGTCTTTAACATGTTAACATCCCATATAAAATAATTTTCATTTTCTGACTGTTGTCACACGTAGTCCTCAGTCAAGATTTAATGCTGACAACACCCAAAGCTCGTTATGTTGTTCTACATTGACTGTGATTTACTGTACTATCAGTTAAATGCAGTAGACTGCCTGCACTGTAGAGTCACAGTGTGTCTGCGCCGACACACAAACTGAATTTAAAAGCAGTTTGAAACATGAGAATGAGATAGAAATGCACCCAGGCTCACTAAGTGTCATGTCAATTACAAAGTGTTAATGACCAAACCCATCCCAATTGTAACTGACGTAAACGTGTAATTTTTAAATTAAGTATGCATTCATGAACATGGAAACAGATGAATACAATAGTGGAAAATATGAATGAATAAATCAACAGGGAAGCTTTAAAGGAATGTTTGCATATTTATAGACCTTGAAAATTACAGGCATGAAATTTGTCTCTGGATAATTTCATGTTTCAAACCATTAAAATGCAGAAAAGCTGTCACCTTTACTGTATCAGCCTGAAGTGTTGACAAATAATTACAAACAATGCATGAGTCAAAACAGTCTTTTCATACAGCTGATGCCAAGGCACAGAGCTGGAGTTTTGCCCATTGTTAGTATTCAGTGTTTAAATAAGGCGAGTCAAACAAGCTGAGGATTAAGACTTGAAGTTGTCATGAAAAACTGCTGCAAAGAGCTTGCAGAGTGTGATACGGCATGCCACTATATTCTCCAGCATAAATAAATACCGCTTCATTATTCTTCACTGTGAAAAGCACAGTCCAGAGCAGCTTCTTTGAATGCTTCTGTTTTCACGACTCACCAGAAAATGTCCTTTCGCAATGTTTAAGTAATGTCTACATGGCATGGTAACATTTTGGGTTACACTTTATAGCGCGGCATTTATCGCAATACCAGTCTCTGAACCTATCAGCTGTCCAACTATGGCCAATATTTCGGGGCACTGTACATTGTTAAGAGTCTGATTTGCAACTTTAGACGCTAAAATTGGTCCTGAAGACATTTTATTTACATAAGATATATGTATATGAATATGGATGAATTTAAAACGCCAATGACAGCAGCTGATGGTTTCTAAGATTGCATTTTGGCAGATGCGTTCTTCCTCTTTTGCTCTCCACATGAACTGCTTCGCTGCAGACAACCACAGAAGGTATATAAAGATGGTTAACACTGTCCAAAAATGAAGCAAAAATATTCCGGTTACTGCCGTTGCCATCTTGCACTGGTGGCGTCATTTGGAGCTAGAGTCTGTGCTGTAGCTATCTCCGCAGTATCAAGTTCCTGCTTATACACCTGTCGGACTAATTGCAAACAGAGTCGGTTATCGTGAACACACAGATTAGAACACCAAGCTGTCAATCATGATGTCAAACCTTCTTTTTAGAACATCATATCTAAGTCAAACCAAACTTATCAAACTACCTATCACACTTGAACAAACATCAGGGTGATAAGAACTACCTAAAATGACAAATATGTCCTTCAAAAAAAATCTATGTGACGTATCCTCTCATTTTTTAGTTTGGTATAAGCCCAGTCTGCTAGCATGGAAGAGGTTTGGTAAAGGTACAGGTTTATGACCTATACTGCAGCCAGCCACTAGGGGGCAAATGGCATGTTTTGGCTTCACTTTGGGTCTCTTCATTCAGCCAAAGCCTGCTTAAATGTAAATGGTCAATACTACTTGGACTACAAATGGACTACAAAAAAATGTAACGCTTCCGATACCAAAATCTTCCCATTTCCTACAAATCTGCGTTCATATCAATGTATCTGTTTAGAGAGATTACAAGTATACAAGAAGTGTACATAGATTGCACAGAAACAATAAGAATATAATTTTATTATTGATACTGTGCAGTTGTTTGTTTTATTTTGTTTTGGGGCTGAGCAGCATTCAGTTTACATGGCTGTCAAATTGGTTCAGTCAAACTCCAATGCGATTCAAATGTGTTTAGTTAGTGACTGGAGGCACAAACAGGCAATCCTGATTTCCAGAAACAGTAAAATAGTATCAGGATCATTTAACATTCTTTTTTTCTTACTTGTTAACTGTGTTGAACTTAAAAGGAGAAGTCACAGTGAAGCAAACACATACTGTTAGTTTGATGGTGGAGTAAATGTCTCATAAAAGAATAAAAAAATATCACTGTTTGTATCATTTTTACATGTTTAACTTGCCCTAATGCTGCTTTTCTGTCGCCTCTTTCCCTTGTTGTTGTCTTTGGCACAGATTCCCTGTGGTTACTTTATTCAGTCCTTTGATTGAAATGCTTTCAGCCTTAATGTGTTTGGCGAAGCTGTGAGCTTTCTCTCCCTCTTGCTCTCTGTATCTATGTATAGCATGAATCTGACATCAGACATAAATGCACATGCTTCTCTCTAAATGGAGTTTAATGAGTGTCTTTGTTTGCTTTACTTAGATATTTCATTTTCTACAGATAGCAATGGCAAATCGCCTTTTTCTTTCATGAGGTCATTTTTAATTAAACCAGAAGATAAGATACCAAACAACTTAATTTCTCTTTCTTAGCTGACTGCTTCTGTCTGTGTCTCCATCCTACAGCTGATAAAATATCTACATGTCTTCTTTTAGAACAAATAAGTACATACTGTACCATCTCACTTTAATAAGCTTAGCCTCATGTGAATACTCTAATATGCTTGAACATATTGTACTCGTCAAATTCCATGACGTTACTCACTTAGTCTGTTGTATTCAATTTAACCTGACCAATTCCCATATGGTTCAGTGAGCACTCTAACACCTTCAGTCCACTGACATAACAAGCGCACCACCACATCCTAATATGACAGATGAAATTAAAGAATCAATATGAAGGAAAATGGAAAAAGAAATGTACAATGAACAAACAGAACCTATTGGATTATAAATAATATTACAGTGAGCAAAGGATGCTTTATAATATTCCCCGAGCTGTACCTCCTCTTTCCAATTGTTTTCTTCTTACTGTTTCTGTGACTGAAACTTGTACTGTACCTTACCCTTTAGATATCAGGCTGTTCAAGAGAAGATGGATGTGTAGCTAAATGCTATGACATTCACTGGCTAAGCCCTCAGGGGCTTAAGAGTTCTTTTCCCCTCTTAAAGCTGAAGAAATAAAAGCCTTGTAGACATTTAGTCTGACCTCACTCAGCTGCCGTCTTTTCACAGTTACTTTCATTTGTCCCCTCTTCACCCATCCCGCTCAGTCCCTGCAGGCAAGTCCATTAACCTGACGGTAATAGCGGTTTGGAGTGATGCTGCTGAAAGTTCCAGTTCAGCTTATGTGAACAATAATCAAATCACCGTCACATCTTAATTACCCATTTTTCCGTCACCGCCATTTTCCTCACGTGTCATGATAAACTGGATAGTGTAATCATGACAAGAAAAAAACACGTATAAATTATCTAATGGTCATTATAATTTCGTGAATATGTATCTCAATTGTAATTAAATTTATTCTAAATGAGCTGGTTAATAATCTAAACACGGTTCGTCCCTGTGATCACCTTCAGTCAGTTTGTACCTGCAGGTATGAAAGGATAACCAGTGTAAACTTGACCTTTTAGCATTGCCCGAGGTGCGGAGGAGCTCTCCGTTGATAAGAATAAAGCCTCAATACCCCTGTTGTTCAGTTTGGTTTTAAAGGCATACATACACAGTGTAATATCGGGCAATATCTTTAGGTTTGTGAAACATTTTGAAGGAATAAATGTCTCTTCTGTTACTTTATATATCTATTTTCATACTAACTATATATCCACAACCTGAACAGTTATCTCTGTAGGGGAAATCCTTTGCTGTACGGGGTTATGTGTTTACTTTTATAGAGCCATAGCTAAAAAAAGAAATAGGTGGAATGATCCACTATGGCTGAACAAACTAAGAGCAGCAGCTACAGACTATGAAACTGGAAGGTGTGAAGAGATATATATTTTCAAAGTACTACACCACAGATTGTTAAAAACATTTTTACCTACAACATGCAATCTCAAAGCTGCAGTACACCGAGATATTTAGACACCGTCTGCCACAATGTGCAATCAGGAAACCACAAAAAGAGATGAAACTGTCAAAGGCCCTCAAATCAAAATCAATACATAGCATCATGGCAGCGGTGGACTGACTTTCAATGAGAGTAGGATAATCGTAACATCAGCCAAAGCGATTATCCTTTTGAGAAAAAGCATGATGTTCCACCTTGTTTTCCTCCATTGTCTGCCATTGACATTCCAGTCTGTCAGTGAAGCCATCATCTGCAATCATACCATCAGGTTTCATTGTTATGCAGACAACACCCTCCTGTAAATGTCTTTTAGACCAGATTATTTTCACCCTATTTGGTGCTTATCATCATTACAAATATCATCACTGACATTATTGACAGGAGAGATAATGTTCCCGGAAATAAATGGTGATGAAACTGATATAATTGTCAGGGGCAAATGACAGGCAACTTAAAATGCTGCTTGTAGTTGTCAGGCGTCGAAGGAGCCCCAAAGGACTGGCTGACTTAAAGGGACAGTTCACCCTAAAATCCAAAATACAGATTTTTCCACTTACCTGTTGTGCTATTCATTGATCTAATTTGTTTTGGTGTGAGTTGCTGAGTGTTGGAGATATTGGCTGAAGAGATGGTTGCCTTCTCTCCAATATAATGGAACTAGATGGCACTCGACTTGTAGTGCTCAAAGCGCCAAAAAATACTTCTGAAAAACCAAACGGCAATGTCTCTTTCCAGAATTCGTGACCTGGCAGCTCAAGATAATCCACAGACCTTGTTGCGAGCAGTTTTATGTAGGACCTATTTTCTCTTTACCAGACTACACCTGCCAACTATGAGCTAGCAGTGCGGTGATACGGTTGGCGAGTATAGTTCAGTGGAAACAGAATAGTTCCTACATGAAACTGATCACAACAAGGTCTGTGGATTATCTTGAGTAATCTGTAATTATTTCCGAAACGAGACTTTGCTTTTGAGTTTTTTAAGTGTATTTTTTTTTGCACCACAAGCTGAGTGCCATCTAGTTTCATTATATTTGAGAAAAGGCAGACATTTCTTGAGCCTCCATTTGCATATTCACTTTTAAATGCCGGTCGAATTGCAACCAAATAAGATAGAGCAAGAATTCTTTTTGCATATAAAACCAGGGGAATTACACTAACATATCATGCATTCATCACACCCCAGAGCGCTGTTTGCTTGCACTAATGGGTTTGTAGAAATCCAGTAAAAAGCGCACACAACAAAAACATTATAATCCAGATTGCAGAAATTCACAGCACTTCCTACGTTGGAATAAGCGTCATCATGTTGTGAGCATATTTTTAAGTCCATACATATTAAAAAGTCCATACATAGTCCGTACATATTAAAAATTTGGGAATGGATAGCAAATTAAACTACTCCAAAAATGGCACTACAGCATGTAAATATGCAAAGATACGTCTGGTGGACTTGTTCAGTGGTAGGTCATAAAGGGGTACGGCGCTTGGCAGCGTCAAGGGGAAATATGGTGGGACAAGAATAAAATTTAAGGCGGCAAAGTCGTTGTGTGAGTGGGATGGGCGGGAGGGATGGTGGATGTGTCCAACAAACACCGACTGCCACCTGGGAGAATGGTGTTCACATCCCGTAAGATTCTAAAGCCAAACGCTGTTCTTTTTTCCTAAACCCAACCATGTACGTCTGTTGTTGAAGGAAAACCGACATAGTGCATTTTTTTTTAAAAAGACTGTGCGTAAACGGTAAATTTCCTGTGAAAATGGAAGTGTATTTTGCAGGAATACAAAGCATGTAACAGGCAGAACTTGACACGCTGTCCCAGAACGTAGACAGCCAACACACCCAGGGCACCTTGCATGTCATATGTGGACATGGTCCATGACCAAAACGTCGATATGTGACAAGGTCGGAGTGAATGTGCTGCCTCTGATGGTGGTTTAAAATGTATTTCTAGTCATCAGGTTCCATATATCTGCAGCAAGCACTGGTACATAACGCTGCTATTGTCTGGTGATTGTTTCCTCAGCAACTGAGGAGGAAAGGAAGATCCCTAATTGTCTCAGAAATTACATAAACCAGACGGAGACACAATGTTTCTTGATTAATGAGGAGATACATATATAATTAATGTTGTGCTAACACAACCAGCTATACAAGACATAAACAACAGGATATTATTTCTGTCTTGTTTTTATGTTGTGTTTATTCTTGTAAAGCGCTTTGTGATTTACCCTTTATACATACGTATCCCCAACTTATATTCATGTTATTTACTCTGACTCGTCTCATATATGCTGAGTCCTTCTAAGGAGAAAACACAGTGACAAATAAATTATGGAGTGCATTTTTCCACACCTATAATTACAGCGCACTGATAATTTCTGTTATTTTCAGAGACTGGTCATTTCCATGGTGATGGTGTCCTCAGAGAGGCTTTAGAAAGCTCTCTCCTCCCAAGGTGCTAGATTACACTATTTGAACAATTTGCTGTCGTTTTGTACCAACCCGCAGTAATTACACAGTAAAACCAGCTTTCAGGGAAGATGAAGTGTAAGGTGCCCAGTCGCTTGGTTATTTTGATGGTACCTAAACTCTCACTGACTCAGGAGAGGAGCATGGTGTTTTAATGTAAGAGGCGTTAGGGGAGGGAGTAAAATCAGCAGGGCATCTTAGTACTCTCAGCTGGTAATATGTACTGCTCAACCTTGACTCAGAAGGAAAGTCTTCATAACTGTGATAAATGAAAAAGAGGATTTTTGAAACTTTCACTATAATGCAGTGATGCTAAATGTTTCCTTGCTGATGTTATGTGAGACCGAAAAGGTTGAATCATTAGTGTGAAGCTGTGGTTCCTGCTCGCACATAAGTCATCTAAGGACGCTCTTTTCCGTTCTCTGCCCTGATTTATGATTTTGTAGCATTTTCTTCTCATCTTCTCTTATGTAACCAGCAATTGTGCGTTGTTGAGTAACACCCTCCCCTCCTTCACCAATTATTGCTGAAGTGCTGTCAAGCAAGGCACTCAACCCCTAACACAATCACATAAAAGTCTGCGAAATGCAGACGCTGTGTTGTTGCAGATATGAATAATTTAAAGGCTTTATTTCTTCACCACAAAAAAGAATTTTTTGCTGCAGTATTTTCACTTGTTCTCTATTAAAAATAAATAAGTCATGTATTAAAGCAAGGTTCTATGTCACCTCAATTTCTTTTTTTGTCTAATGTGCTACTTTAGGATCCTTTTGCAAATGTAGTCAAACATCCACCTGTTTATTTGCTGTTGAAAAAGTGTATTTGCAGACAGTTTATTCCTTTCATAAAATTTCAAGAGACCAGTAAAGTGTTACAGGCTGTTCTCAGAAGATAGGTTTGAATGTGAGAAACGGAAATATTCCCCAATAAAAGAAAAGGCAATAACGGTTTACAGAACATTAAATACAGTATCAAAGTGACAGGCAGCTGACAAATGGTGACAGTTATTCCCAGGCACATAAACACATGGACAGTGGTTGATTTTTTTAGGATTGGATTGCTTTCAGAGTAACACCTTAAGTGCAGACCTGCAGAAGCTGTTGCACTTGTCTTTTTCCACTCAAGTAGCCTGGGACTGCAGTATTTGCTGCATAATTCATACTGGTAAGAGGGAAACTCATAACACTAAATGTAACTGTATATGAGTCTGTCAGTACCATAATGCCACAGTGTCAGCCCCTGTAATCTGAATGCAGTTGTACTTCATTGCTCCCGATGGGGAAATTTATCATTTAGATTTGCCCCATAAATTATTCTAGTACTCTCTCCGTCCCTACTATGTGGACATGCATATCTACTCCTCCTCAGTGTACACCCCCTTCAGTCCTTTACTCTATTCCTCTCCTCATGCCCTCTGACCATACTCACACAGATGCATACATAGCAGATGGTCGGGATGAGCTGATTTAAATCCAGCACACGTCTAGCAAGATTTTCTCATTCATACGTGTTTGATGTGGGTGGTCAACACAGGGCTCGTTCTCTTAATATACAACCCGCTGCAGGACACATGCGTGTCACAAAACCTCACTCGTGGCCTCGTTTGTGCCTTTTGTTGCTCGTGTGTGACATACAGTAAGCGTTTGATTTATTGTGAACACATGGTGTGTGTGATTTGTCACACACGGCAAGGTATAATTGCACAGCTGGTTCAAATGTGGAAAGAAAATCAAAGGTGCAGGTTCAGTGATGCATCGGAGGATACAGAATGTCTGTTTGATTAGTTGACAAAGCCCTTGTTATGTGTTGTTCTACAAAAGGCGTCCCCACATCCTCAGACCAGGCTATTATTTTTGTGGTAGACACTGCCTGTCTTTTCCCCGTGGGTTTGCTGAATACCCTATTAGAGGAGGACACAATCAATGCAGTTTGAGCTAATAATTGGATTTCTCTGGGTACTTCTTTCACCTAAGGCAAGAGGGAGAAGGAATAAAACATGAAACATGACTTCCATCGGTCTGCTCAACTTACCTTTATTTGCATTGTGATTGGATCTTTGGTCTGATAACCTGTGACTCTGATACCTTTGGAGAGGTCGATAAGGGTAATTACCACGAGCCTCTCCCAAAGCATTAGTGCGAGCATGACTGGAGATGTCTTAAAGTTACATGTGGGTGTGTGTGTGTGATGGACAGATCGCAATCACATCCACAATCAAATTACTCCAGAGCTCCAGACCAGTGTGGTTTGTGAAAAGCTTAGGGAAACAAATGCTGTCAAGTGATGGGAAATACCACAAATTTTAGTTTAGTAAAATGATAATAACAAGAAGGCGAAGAAGACGAAATTGTTTCTGACACAAGCTCTAACTGAGGCATCTTCTTCTTTCTCCTTTGTTGCATATTTGCCCTTTTTTCTGATTAACTTTTAATGTTATACACAAAACTGTGGTATCACCACATTAGTTGACAGCCTTCCTACACAGTCTCACAGCTAATGACATTTCTATTCTTTGACAGAAGGTGACGATAATGCATTAGTACAGTTGCAGTTTTCAAGTGAATGGAACAAGACAAAGAAGAAAAATTGATATTTTTGTGCAAAACAGAGGAGGGGGATTACAATGTTTATCAATCCTACTGCTAGGGGAATCAATACTTTATTAACGAACAAAGATGATTGGGTTGGCACATGAACTGGAAAGAAAAAAGCATAAGTCTTTCCTATACGGTTGTCTAAAATGATTAGATATCTTACAGTATGTGATTGCAATTGACTGCAAGTGAATTCATTCAATTCATTAAACATGTGGTACTTGTATCTGACTTTTCTTCAATTTATTATCCAGAGGAGAAAAATTCAGGTGTCAGCAGCATTCGCACAACAGAATGTGTCCTCGTTCAACCTGCACAAGGGAAAAAAAATCACATTCAAGTCAGTTTATCATATTTACCAGCCATGTGTGCAGAGACGGCACTAATAGGGAGCCACTGTGACAAACACAGCAGTCACCAAAACCTTCTATGTAAGGCTGTCAGCTGCGTTTACATCCACAAATAACATACATTTTCATTTTTCTGACACTTTAATAATTCAAAAGCCTATGAATTAGATAGGAGTTACTTGAGGGCTGATATCTATGAAAATGATCCTACTAGAATTTTGCATTCATTAAAATATTTGACTTAATGAAATGAAGTAATACGTCATCTTTTAACTCTGAGCATATCAGACATGAATATTTCACTTTTGTCCAATTACCTCCCTGCCTGAAAAGTTTGGAAAAGTTGAGAACCTAATATCAGAGGGACCGGCAATCAAAGCAATGCGTCTGTTCGCCTGCAACTAGGGCACTGTTTTTGCTTTTTGAACAGCTTTCATAAGGTCCTTCTTTACCATGTGAAGCAGGAGCTCTCTGCTACATCAATTATGGGAACATTTTGGCAGCGACTGCATGAACACGGTGTTTGCAAAAACAAAAGAAACTGCATCTCACAAAAGGAAAGAGTCTCCGTAACCTAGGATTTGTTAGTTTGTCAGCCTGTTCGTAATCCCCCCCCCCACACACACACACACACAAGCAAGGGATAGTTGAAAGCCTTTGTTGAAATAGTGTAAGAATATCTCAAAAGCAAACCGCAGCGTGGATGAATGTTTGTGTTGTAAGCCAGACGGAGAAAACACCTCGGGCAAGGACAGCAACAACATTTTGTGTAAACAACATTAATTAGAATTTTTGTTGAAAAATGTAATCATGAGCAGCTAAAGAACTTTAGTAACTTGAACAAACTGATTCATGTCCTCATTTCAAGCACGGTTAATGCCCTTCAACTCAGCAGCAGCTGCTGACTCTTTGTAAAGACCTCATATGTTTTAGGTGAACAGGGAAAGCAGCTGCAACTGCAACACTGGGAAAGACCTGATGTAAGCAAAACTACAAAGCACAGGCTGTTTAAGAGTCTCCCTCCAAAACACATCACACCTGATTTTCTTTCCTTAGCCAAGTATTTTAGTTTTGTAGTTGTTATCTGCAGATATTGTACGAATAATCAAATGAAAATGCCAAGATATTAAAAAACTTTTGCAGTGAGTTTTACAGAATGGCCCATTATGAGCCATGTGGACGAGCACACTGTCCTCCTGAGACCCAGGCTTTTGTTTGGTATGCATTTTTAATCTCTCCAGCTATTTTGTATCAGTTGAGCCTGATAAATATAAAAAGTATTAAAAACTAAGCATTGTCTTCAAACAGTAGTTTTGAAAAAGACATTTAATCTCTTCATATGGTGACAGTTTTATTTTGTTATTTATTTTATAGGGTCAAAAGTATGTAATAAAGAATAATAATATTTTCAATGCCTGAACATTGGTGGGCAAAGACAGAATTACAAACAATGCATCATATGTTCAATTTTTTTAACTCTTTGGGTTAGGGGTCACTGTTCAAGTCTAAAATAGTTAAAAACGGTTAATTTAAATGCCTGAACAGGACTGTGCAAATACAAATTGCAAATAATGCAACATATCTAAAAGCCTTGTCATTTGTTTGTTTTGTAACTCTCCATACTCCAAGCTCGGAACGTTCTTTTAGTCTGTAGGAACAGTCTGTCACCCCTAATTGGCCTGTGTGAGATGCTGCAATAATACGTTAATGAAGTCTCATTGTTCGTAAACAAGATGATAATAAAGTCCTTATGTCCTTAAAGAGTACTTCCTAATTTTCAACATGTTGGCTTAGCGCTTTTGGTCAAATATAGCCCAATTTTAACCCAAAACTTTTGGTATGGTGTCTTTGGAAACCAAAAGTAACCCTTCAGACATGGTACCTAGACCTTAGGTCTGCTTAGCCTTACTACTGCAAACAGTGCTCTTAAATAAGGGTGGAGTTCTTATCACTCACTGCTCTGTCCAGTACTCACTGTATTTCCTCCTTTATCAGGCTGCACCTCGTTTATCGTTCAGCTGCTGTTGAAGGCAGCAAAACATCCTTTCATTTTATAGTTACAGTTTACTAATATATGCATGAACAGTGGTTACATAAGCCTCAAGACCAGCCACAAAATGGGGACAATGCAGAGCGGCTCCATTGGTACCGTCCACAACTTTCTGCAGAGAAAACAAAAAAAAGGCGTACCGAACTGAACTGAACCATACCGTACTGCTCAGTGGAAATGGGGCTTTTATGGCCCGTATCAAACTACAAATGTTACTCAGCTTGAATAAATTTAAACCATAAAATCTGATTAGGTTTTGTACCTTGTCCACATTTGTGTCAAGGTCAGCTGTAGACTAGGAAGATAAGCTGCCACTAGATGACACATGAGAGTGTCCACGAACAAGGACAACACTTCTAAGTTAAGCAGAATGAAGTGTAAGGTGCAGAAAACCCAAAATGTAATGTCCTCATATGAGGACTCAGGGTCGCAGGAGGCTGCTCTATTTGAAGCCTAGTACAACAACCCTTGTGATCAACAGCCTGGCAGACAGCCAACCAAGCTAAATCAAAATAGTGCACAACACAGTTCACTTTAACATCTGCATTGTGGGATAAATTGATGCTATGTTTAGTCTTCAGGGCTGTGGGATTGGAGTGGATCGGTCCCCAGTGACTGGAAAATGAAGGGAAAAAATAGTGATATCTTGTGTTAAGATCTGAGTTGACAAGCTGAAAGGAAGGTGGGAAGAGGGCAATCAGAAAATCAGTAGGTGTAGCGTTGCATGTCTGTCAGACGCATAGACTGTATAAAGGAAGTGGTCGTAGCCTCCGGGTCTGAAAAGTGAAGCCAATGTAAAAGTGACTCAAATCTGCATTTATTCTAAAGGCCAGCAGGGGGCAACTCCACTGGCTGCAGAAAGAGGTCTGATTGTATAGCTCAGTGGTTCCCAACTGGTGGTTCGTGGTCCAAAAGTGGGTCATGTGTACATTCTGAATGGACCGTAAGTGACTTGCAGTCAAGTTTGTAAAAAACACACTTTATTTTGAAGAACAGTATACAGAGCTTTTATTAAATGTGCCGTTTCCTGCTGTAGAGCGAGTGACTATCGGACAGCTGGTTGACAGCAGACTAGCTCGACAACATGCAAATATGCAAGCACAAACGCAAGTATAACGCTGAACATATTAAACAGTGTGGACCATGAACTCTTGACTAAGGACAAGTCTGGACACTGTGGCTGGACCAGTTGGGAACCACTGGTTTAGAGTTCTATGAGAAATGACCCTACTTATTATTATCTCAGTAAACAGATTCCAAATGAGTCTGTGGTTTCAATTGCTGGTTTCAAGTCTTCTTCATAGGGCTTGGCAACAAAGCAATAATGATAATTATCTCAATATAATTTTCCTTGATAGAGACTTCATAGGTGTAATAAGTAAGATAATCTTCTGTATAATTAAACCACCTGTGCGCCCGTAGAGGGGGGGGCGGTAATGCACCTTAAACACCATTTTCCATCTGTCATTAACCAGAAGAAAAAGAAGCAGCAGCAGTAGTGGTAGCAGAAGAAGATGAGACCGGCCGCTAACATGTACGGTAACGTCAACATGCTCATAAAGTTATTTTTAGTGTTATTGTTTTGACCACTTACAGTGCCGGCCCTAGCACATTTGGTGCCCTAGGCGAGAGAGCAGTATAATTTACCTTGTCCAGTACTAAGTTTTACTGAATAGAGCTTGAACGCCTCACAATGTAAATCAAAGCAACCTCCGTGAGCTGTTCGTTACTGCCACTGGCTGCTTAAAGTTAAAAATAACTAGCTCCCCACCTGCAAATTTCTTGTCCTTCCTCCCCACATCCACGCCTCTCAGTCGTGTAGTGGTAGTTGAGATGGCACCAGAGAGCTTTTGTCATTTTGACATGATAACGATACAGTGTGTTCCAGGGTTCACATGACATCGAATAATTCGCCCATTTCCCCCAGAGAGCAGGTAAAGTGTAACAAGGTGGGGAGGGGGCAGGAGGAACCCAGTAAAGAAAGCCTCTCTGTTATTTAGTAGGCTTTGCTACGTAGTTATGCTGTTGTGGCCTTATGTGATAGTTTGAAATAATAGTAGTAATATGTAGGTAAAAAATAATAAAAAATAAACATTTAGATTTTTTTCTCCATTTCCTCCATTTGTGGTGACCCCTGTGGATGATGCCGCCCTTAGCATTTGCCTATACTGCCTGTGCCACTGGCTGGCACTGACCACAGATAACAGCGCAGAGCTGCCCCACGATTGAATTTGCCTCTTAATGTTAGCTGCAGCAGCTGTATAGTGGACTCATCTAACGCTAATGCTAAGTTAGCAACTGAACTTGACTGACTAACCAACTATTTCATTAGAATGATGTGACATAACGTGACTAAAGCTAACATGCGTGATATAGAGTAGGCTTTAGGGTGCGGCTATGTTATGACTGACAAGTTGCTAGCTGTCAATCAGGGTAGAGCGCATCCAGACAGATCCTCCCCCCACTCCACCCTCTTGTCCACATATGGTCCTTTCTGGCTCCAAAAAACTAAGATGGCGAGGGCCAAAATGCCAGACTCAAGGCTACAGAACAGCAGTTCAAAAGCCAATGGATGATGTCATGGTGGCAACGACCTCTTTTTTTATACAGTCTACGATCAGACACCACAAGAGCCAAAGTGTACATGAGGTAAAAAGAGACTCACAGACAGTGCTTTACTCAAATCCCTCCTCTTTCTCACTTTCACTTCAAACTTTGTCAACACCTTCACTCTTTGTCGTCTCTTTGTAGGTGTCTGAGTCTGAGTTGTTCCAGCACATCGTTGGAGAGCATTGCTCTCGAAAAAGGCCTTTAGACTCCCCCATCTGGTCGTCCCCCTTGATAGAGGGGGTCAGACAGGGGTCAACACCTGGCTCTCCACCAGCTCCCTTGGGGCACAGAGGCTCGCACATTAATTCACTGAAGTGAGAGGATCTGTCATCAAATCTAATGCACACACACACTGATGCCTAAAGCATACATGCGGGCACACCCTCACAGCTACACACACACCGGCACACTAAGCTGCATCTCGAGGGACAACAGTAGCCTTAGCAACAGGAGTTGTGCCAGTTATTTCTCCCCTCATTTCTACATTCTCTCTGAACACATGCTTTCAAATCATACTCAAAACAATTGAGGAAACAACAGTATGAAACGCTTTCAAACAAGATATACATTATTTTTTCATAGATTCCTACATGGCTCTCATTTGGGGCTCTGCAAGTGGTTGCTTCATTGTGCTGCATTAATTTTGAATTGTAGCTCACTGGTATTGATTCGACAATATCTCATAATTGCCAGCTTGCAAGTCTGAGAGAGTTAAATAGTTCTTCTGAGAGGCTTTGGCACATTCACACAAGATGTTTTTCAGAGTGATTGCCATTTGTAGAGCAATTCAGATCTCTCAGTGGTTCCCTGCTTTTTATTTTCTTTTTTAAACTCGACTTTATTATCTCACATTTTGTCCTTGAATCTTTGTTCCACTGCAGGAAAAGACTTTGGACTGCTTGCCCCATCAATTAAAAGGATGACAGATAATTACAGACGGGTGCTTTCAAGCCTCCACTCCCACTGATTTGCATGTGTTGGAGATTTGGGAGGAAATCGGCAGCAGGAGAAAATAGGAATCACACCTGCAGTGGAGGTGTGATTTAACCAAAATAGCTTTAAAAATGTGACGTTAAGGAGAAGCTACACATGCATAAGTGTGGTGCAGCGATTTCATGTATAACAGAAACAAATGTCTTTGCCTATTTGCTTTGCCAGAATGTAAACTACAGCACAGTTAGGGAGAGGAGTCAAACCACTGAGCTACTGTCTCTGGGCTTTAATCACAGCACGTCTATTAAACTGAGTGAATAAACCAGACAGTTAAAAAAATTTCATCCTTTTAAAGCATCCCAACAGTGTCCTTAAAATAACTACTTGTGAAAGTGCATCTGAACAGGCTTGATTCATGTGAGTTTGACTCCACAGGACATATTGGTTTCTTATAAATGTGGCTTCATTAACTGCCCCTGAGTGATTTCTTTGTGTAGTGGTTCCTCGGTGGTTGTTCCCTTGTGTGGGCAGGACATGATAGACCCACCAGCAGAAATTGATGACAGAAAGAAAGAGTAAAGACGCTCAGTAAATTAGGTCTAATGGGGGTTTGATACCAGCACAGGCTAATGTGTGTGTCAGTAGCCATGTGTCTATTAAGAACCTGTGCAGACAGTTCACTAAGTATAAATGATTGTCAATTACAGACAAAAGACTTTAAATTGAAAGTGAGACAGGGAATAGCTCCTGAGTTTGTAAAGTCCAAACAAAGAAAACAGCCGGATTAGTTCAATATTCTGAACAATAAATACTAGAAAATAACATTGGAAACACATTCACAGCAATCTTATGTTGTTGTTACAGCTATAGTGTCGCTACCAAAGTTGAAAACTTCCTAATAACTCTAAATTGCCACAAAAATATCCTGAAAAAGTGTCTGGAAAAGTGGAAAGTTTTGCTGATCCCTATCATATAGTCAGGATGATTACATTGCCCCAGTGGTCACGCAGCCAGCCATGCTGAATCGGTTAAATGCTGATGCTGCAGCGCTGATATGAAAGCTACCCACACAAAACCTCAGCACATGAGCAGAGATTTGTGCCACCACTAGGAAATAAATTTGGTGTCCTGTTTTTCTGAATTATCGAAACACTGGCACCGTCGGAAAGCTTTTGTTTTTCCAGGTGGACTGTGCCGGTGAAATGCTGACAGTTTGCAAACAGAAACCACAAATTGTACAGATTATGAATTGTGACACAGTTTTTGAAGTTGGAAATAAATGTGGAAAAAGTGAATTTGTCATGAGGAGCACTGCCGACGACTAAAAGTCAGGATGTGTCAGTTTCTGCAGCATCAATTTTGAGTCTCCCAACATTAGGGGAGGGCAGTAAATTTCTGGAGTAACCATTTTTTTCATTTCCTAGTATTCAGAAGCTGTGTGGAGTAATCAGTGATGTGTTGGATACTGAACTGAAGACAATGTAAAAGTACCAGCTCTGCATTGCTGCTTGAATTAACCTCCCAATCCCATCATTTAGAGAACAGACACCAGCAAGTGATGCAGTCCGCTGTTGCAAACCACTTTTTTAAGTGTGGTGTTATGATGATTCAGTGCAGCATGCTCATATAGTAGATTGGATCTCCGCACTTTAATTGGTGCGAGGTAGTGTTTAGACCTCCAAATTAAATGACAAAATGCATCATCATGCGCCCCGACCGCCTCCTTACGCAGACTTTGTTGCTCTGTAATAATGACACCTGATTTCCTCATAATTACTGCAGCAGCTTGAGGGCTCTGACACATGAACATAAACATAAGTTGTTTTGGGGCACTCACCGAAACAACTGATGCTGTCGGGTTTTTTCGGGGGAGGACAGTCTCTTACAGTGTCATTAGAGGTGTTTGTGTTTATCTGGTAATTTAGGACGACTACAGGGCATATGGCAACTGGTTTTAGTTATTAAGAACAGAGACAATAAAAAGTAGGACTATAATAGATATGAAGCAAATTATGCAAGCAGAAACTGTGTGGCTTATACAATCTGTTTTGTTGCATCATTAAGTCTAGTGAGTTTTACATGTGGGCCAAGTTTAGAAACAAATTTCATACTTTTTTTTTTTTTTACACTTCCTTTATTAGATTTTTTTAAGGAAAAATAAACAATGCAGAACTATATTAATATACAAATATACACAAGATAAATAAACAAATAAAATATTTAAAAAGTAAAAAAGATTAAACAATAATAATAAATTTGAATTTAAAATTTTAATAATAATAATAATAATAATAAATGAAAAATAAAAACATTTTTGAAAAATAAAAACATAAATAAGTAAATAGATAATATAACAATTTAAAATATATTTAAAAATAAAAATGTTTTTCCTGCTGCTAGTAATCACCAATGTCCAACTTCATCCCACTATACTGTCCACATAAAGCTAGCTATGCAAGGCTTCCATCCTGCTCCTGGCAGCATATATATGATCTCCACTTTCACTCAGCTGACCAAGTGCACTGTCCACATCTGTATGTTTAAGATAATTAATAAAAAGATCCCATACCTTTTTGAATAGTTCTTGATTCCCTTATGGAATAGCTATTTTTTAAGCAATATACACGCAGACAGCTCTTTTAACCATTTACCAATTCTTGGTCTGTTTACATTTTTCTATGATAGTTCCATTAACGTTTTTTGCCTGTGACAGAGCAAGATCTTAAATGGTTTGCCCTTTAATTTATTCATTTTAAAGTAAAGTGATGCACTCCGTTGCGCTTCAGTGTGTGAACATATGCCAAAACATGTCTTCAGAGCAAAGGCTGCTCTTTTATTTTTCACCATCCCAAAGTTATTTTACTGTCAGCTGGGAAAGACCTGACAACCTCTTTCTGTTAACTGACTTATGTTAAAATACAGCTCCTTTTCTTTTGCAAAGTAGCTCTAAAAGCAGACAGTAGACATTCAATTTAGCAGCAGGCCATTCCACTCTGTCAAATGCACAGCTGAGGGTGACAGATAAAGGGGAACGTGGGCATATAGATGTATTATGTTGTTTTGAACCATTGAGATTTCAAGGGCAACCACTTTGAGTCCTGACGATAATAGCATGGTTACTGCAAAACCAAAGGAGCAGCAAAGAGGGATGAAAAGACAGTATGCCATTGCCTTTAAAGATCGGATATAAAACATTTCTTTGAATGCGTGACATTAAAAATCCAGTTGTAATAACCCTGGTTTTTCATAGTTTAATCACCCAAAGAAAAGTCTCCAGTTTTTAAAAGGCATTATTAAAAAACAAATCAAAAGGACATCATGCAGCGCCCTGGGAACATTTCGTGCCTTCATACAAGTAAAGGAGAAAATGTAGCATTGCATTTAATGTTACGTAAGCCAAAGATAACTGCTGTGTCCTTGACAGATCACTGCAGCGGAGTCAAAGCTGCTCTTTCATAAAGGGTCAGCGTTAGTGAACATCCTGCACAGTAGCCCAGAGCTTCAGGATGTACTCACAGAGGACATGTGTGTACTCTCCTCAAATCTGTTTATTCTCTCTGGGGTCTGGAGAGTGATAGCTGAGCAGAGTGAGCCATTTCTGCTGCTGCAACCTGTGGTTCCTTAGGAAGAGCTGTTTACTCATCCTTGGCATCATTCACATAGTAGGCTCAAACTCCTGTGAAAGTGCAGATTGGAGAGTGTATCAGCATTACACAGGAAACGGCTATTAAAAGTCACTGGAATTTATACTCGCAGTACTGTGTTTATGTCCACAAACAAATGGCTGTTACTCACAGGATACGTATCTGAGGGATCTGGACTTAAAGGAATACATCAACCCCCAAATAATCTTTATATATCAATTACTCATCCTGTGTTACACACGTCAAATTTAAAAACAGCCAAACTATATCAAAACATCCGTATACAAACTGTCACACAGCTGGTGCAGTATGATCCAAGCCATTTATCCAGTCGTATGCTCTAGGGCTGCCCCCTAATAGTCGACCAAATGTTAGCTGGCCAGAAGGTCATTAGTTGGCAAGATTTTTATTAGTCGCTTAGTTTTAGAAAAAAATTAAAAAAGACATGAAACTCTGTTAGGAGCTGCGCCCTGTCAAAATAAATCAAAACCTAAATGACTGGACCATGTGGGAATTAAATTTGAAAGGACAGACACAGAGAGAGGCCATGCTCAGCAGGTCAGACAGGAGTCTTGCTACAAACCAATCACAGCCGACAGATATCTTTCCCTTTTTACGTAAATATTCAGTCTGTGATAAATTCGGACAATAAAGTTGATCATGTTATTGCAGGGCTACCCAGAGCTTTATATCTGTCCCACAGACGATAGGCCTACACACTTATAAACAGCTCCTGGAAGAAGATCAGCTCTGCACTCAGGATTTCAGGTAAAAAGGCTATGATACGATGCTTGTTAAGGTTGCTTAGCAACCTCAGATGCAACCTGCCGCCGTGCTCTTGAAAGCTGGCACAAAAAAGACACAAGAGTTAGTGCCCAGCACCTGACCTTGCATTTGCCAAGGGGTTAAAGACGTGGCATGTGTACGGCCTCTTATTTACAGGGCTGGTACCTGCAGTTATTCCACAGGCTAGTTAATAACATGTCGGGCAGGAAATCCAAAGTGTGGGATCATTTTGAGAAGGTGAAGGACCAACCCAAGGTGATATGTAAACTCATCTTCATTGGTCGACTACAAACATGACGTATCATGTGAAACATGGAAGTAGCTACATGCCCATTAACCACTTAGCACAATCATTAACAGGCGGCTTGCTCAGTGTGTGACGTGCACTTGTAGATAAAATATAGGCCTATATTAATGAAGGTTCATTAGTATGGTTTTGTATTTCTCTGTAATGTAGCTCAGTGTTAACAATGTTACTTATAGTATTCTTTCTCACACTTTGAACTCAAACCATTGTGTTGCCCCGCCCAAAATATATAATTTAATAATTATAATAATATCGGAAACATGCAGGCAACTGGTTGACTAATGGCCCTAAATGATGACTATTAGTCGACTAGGAAAACGGGCAGCCCTAGTATGCTCAGTACTTCCCACATACATACGTGGACATTTGGAAAGTGCTGAGCATATGTATGATTTCCAATGCAAGCACTTGCCCAGGTGTGCTGCTTGTCCATGTGTCAGACTGTTTAAGTGGAAGTGTTGTAAATAGAAATGTTTTAGCAAAAATACATGTGTTTGGGAAGTACTAAGCATATGACAGAATAAATGAGACTTGAACTAAACTGAATGAGTTGTGTGATTGTTGAAAACAGATGTTTTGGTATAGTTCAGCTGTTGTTAAATGTGGCCCCCATTTACTTAAATTCATCCAGATTTTATCCAATTTAAGATTATTTGTTCACTGTGGAGGCGTGCAAGAGCAACAGTTTTTTTTTTTTACAAATTACGTGTAACACAGGGTAAGTAAATGGTAAGACAAATGATCAGTTTGGGGATGAAGTATTCCTTTAACCAAGGTGTGTTTTCACATTGAACTAAACAAGTCTTAACCCAAATAATTTAACCAAATTAAACAAAAAAATAAATAAATCAATTTAAAAAAATCCAAAAAGTATTAAGATATTTTGCTGAATTTCCCAGTGGTTTAATTGCGGCATCTGTTTTTCTATGGTACGATACGATACGATACGATACGATGCGATATGTATGATACGATACCGTGCGGTGTGATGCGATGCAATACGATACGATATGGTACGATATGCTTTTTTTTTCGTGAATAATGCCGCTTGACATAATTTACATAAAAGGACATAACATGAAATGGTATGTCATACATGCGTTAAAAACAATATTAAATTCTTTGACACAACTAAAATAGTGTGAATGTCAATCATTTTGGAAAACCTGGCAAACTTTAGACTCAGTGTCGACAGTTTTAAAACTGCGTTTCCTAAAGACTTTGTTCATAAACAACTAACTGCTGTTACAAAATATTGTACATTTTGTACAGTAGATTCAAGGAATTTATTATCATATGAATTAAAATGCCACCTGTGCATTTCCATACAATAAAAACTTTGTGCCCTGGCTGCTCTCCATGCAGTCAATTTATACACGGTTATGTAATGCCATCCAGATAATGAATGCTAAAAGCATAACAAAATGTTTTTGTAAATACATGCAGAATGTTTGGTGTCAGCATATGTCATTTGTGTCCCCTACATTATTCTTCTCTTGTACCTAAACACTTAATAATGTTTTTATGTTTATGAACCCTCACATGTCAAAGCCATGCGTTTTAAAAGCTCAACCATCCACCCAGACTTCCTCCCTGCAACTTATGTGCAATGTAAGGTTGTCACTCTTACTTGATGCGAAAACAAAACATAATCCAAGCAGCAATTACCTTTTCAACAAAAGATATTTGGCAAAGCAGATTAGCTTTATGCAAAGGGAATTTGGTGACCGCCTGTCTGTGAACACAAAATGAGGAAAAGTTGTTTCCTTGTTACTCTCGTCTTTTGTGAAAAAGAAATGTCAGGAAATGAAATGCAGTGCTGGTATCAGCAATGACAGTGACAATAAGAAGACACAAAACTAAATCATTGCCTTCCACTGTGCATTGCCGAGGAAACGTTCATCCTCTTTTTGCTCATTTTTGCTTACTGTATCAAATATGAACTGTGTGTCGGGGAGCCAGGGTGGCAGTCTCAGCCTCAGCGCATCTCCAGGGAGGATGGAGACAGATCAATTTTAATTACCCAGTAGCTTCTCAGAGAGCATGAGAGTAATGGGGATTTAAACAGCTCAGATGGCCACAGTAACCTCAGGGAACCCCTAGAGCTACAGACACAAAATATAGCACGACTCCCACAGATGCACCCAGAAGAAAAAAAAAAGAGGGATTATGAAAACCTGTGACTTATATAATCATGATGTTGACAGGGGGACACTGCCTTTTCAAAAACTGATTCTACACATGGCGTGGTGAAACTTCATGAAAGGGTGACTGATTATTCTCAGAAGCGTAGGACAGGATGAGGACGGCACTGCGTTTCCATGGAGATAAAAGAAAAACTCTGGGTTAGAGCACAAGTTTAGATTTCAGGGAACAGACACGCACACACACACACAGGCTACCTCTGTAACAGGGAGCAGTCCAACTCTTTGTTAAGCTTTCAACAATAGTGGGTTTAACCTGCGGCTGTGTGAGAGAGTGTGAGGCAGAGATAGGAACAAGAAAAAGGGGGAAAGACGGACGGACAGGGAGGAGACTGCAAAGGCAGATCGCTCCCAACTGGATGCTCGTATTGGAATAGTGGGCTTGTTGCATTCCACGGACTGAGAGGGTGCCTGTTAGCTTTGTAGCTGCAGAGACAGCTTGCTGCACACATCAAGTCTCCTCTTACCTTGATAAGGACGGCACCATCTGTTAAAACTCATGCAACTCTTAACTACAGGGCCTCATCGCCAGTTGTTCATAAACGGGCATCTGTAAAAACATCCCTTTTGGGTGAGAAGTTACCACTGCTACAGTTCGGCAATGAGAGGGCTGAAGCAACAACCCCAAAAGCTCCAAAATGTGCTGCAGCAGCTGAATAGTTTGCGAAAGAAAGTCTTATCAACAAGCGCAGCACTAACGCTGTGTTTATACCCACTCTGCAATATGCTGTAACAAGTGAAACTACACTGCACTTCTGATAAGAATTCACCATCATCTGGCAACTGTTAAGTAAAAATAGAAAAGGAGCCCCTTGTGTGTAAATCCCCTCGCCGCAGTAGTCGGACTGCTTCCCCTCCAATGCAAAATCGTATCAACCAGTGCAAGAAATGCTACCTTTACTGTAACAAAGACTCTATGTTGACGTGAGCCAGCTTTAAGAAAGCGAATAAATCATTGTGAGTGAGGCTGGTGGAATCTACTGTTTTACTCTCTCTCTCCACATCACATCAGATGTTGTTTAAATGTCTACTCAAATCACCCCCTCTTTAAAGGCCCTTTTATGGGAGAAGAATTAGCTTCGGGGACTATTTTTAGAATCACTAACATTTTCTGATTTCTGACCTGTCAGCCATACAGACTCTGTTCTTCAGTTTAAAGCAGATTATTTAAATGTGCTCTATATATACTCCTGAATCGACTTGAACTTTTGTTTAGAAGCACACACAGAGAGAAGAACAAGCAGAGAGTTATTGACGTAGTATCCTAGCTTAATTGACTATTGATTATCATTTCTATGGCTACAGGCATCACTCATATGTCACATTAATTTGAATCTTAGGTTTTAATTTCCTACCTGCCTGTCTGCATCAATGAACTGCTGCCTTGAATGCCTGCGAGTATGTGTTCCTAAATCAGTTCGATTGGATTAACTAATATAATTATTGACCCTCAAAGAGAAGTAGTCTTTGTTATAATGATATATTGTGTGGTAATAATTCTGAATGAACCCAATTCAAAAGGAGAGGGGAGACGCAGAGAGACTCTGCACCCAGGAGAAGCCTCCATGTGGGATTCAGGCCCAGTTTCAGGGAACCCTGTTATCCCACGGGTGCAGCCATTTAATATGACTCCATAGCGTGCATCAAAGAAATTAGCAGCACAGGGACATGAAGCCTTAAATTATTTTTTAATTAGAAAATGCCTCAGGAGGCAACCAGAAGTGCAAAGACCGAAGGAGAGGTTCTCCCATCTTTTTAATGATTAAATCAGTATGTGTTGTGTGTACACATTTTTGACCATATGCATTAATTTCTGTATATGACTGCAACACAGAACAATGATGATCAGTAGTACAAACACACAAATCTATTTTCAGTCTAATCCACACAGAAGAAAATACTGAGTAATCATGCCAGAGTAAATATTGGCATTGTAGGTTTCTGCAAACAGCTGATATGTAAATTTGTTATGTTATTATGTAGCAGATATGTTGAATCTTTATATTTCAGCAACACTAGGCACAAAAACCACTTGGTTTAAGTTTGGAGAAATCATGTTTTTGTTTAAAATACCCATTTTTGGTGGCACTATCTACACTGGAATGCAGCAGTGGCTCGCTCGCTTGTGGCACAATCATTGCTGGAATTGTCTCGCTGAAAAACAGCTGGTGTTTTTGTTTGTTGGTCTTGAAGAATGGCCTGCAGCTTGGCAGCGGCCTCACTTGGGTGTCACGCCATCCACCAGCCCCTCCACCTCCTGACGACAAATCCAGTTCATACACATGCAGTCACAACTACGTCATTTCAGAGAGTTTGATATGATACGTATGAAATGTACAACTGGAACGTATCTGTGATTTGTAGAACCATACAATGCAACGCCAACATTTTCTTCAGGCGACTTGGCTGATAATCAAAGGCTCACCGTATCCAAAAATCTGTCCCCGGTGACATTTCACTGCGACTGGAAACTGCAGTTTAAACGCAACTTCTGCCAACATAAACTCACACACAAACATACACACAGACAAGATACAAGGAATGAGTCTGGCCTGGAGACTGTAAACATGTCAGAGGACGTTCAACAGCATTACACACTATGAGGAAGAATTTACAACATCAACAGACCTGTAAGTATAACAGAAGGACAAAGAGGGAGAGAGCTGGCATGTTACTGACCTATAATCAGTGAGCTGATTCGCTGTTGGGAGAAATTAGTGCATAAACAATGAAATATAATTTGACACCAGGCACGTACAGTGTGTCCAGCCCACTGATGAATGAGTCGGAGTGGATGGAAGGTGTCCTTGTCACTTCTCTCCCATATTCAGTATGCATCACATCAACTTCATAACACAGTGGATTCAGTTTTAGCTTGATTAAGTGATAAACACATAGTTTCCTTTGTCATGTGACAGTAGCAGTGTAAGATTGAAGGAGTGCAGCTGAAAATTAAACCTTTTGTGTCCCTCATGGGCCACATACAGCCCAATTTGCTCTCTGGTGGGCCGGACTTTATGATGTATCAGTACCATCAGCTCCCATATTTTCCCTTTTTTTGTGTGAAGAATTGAAAGTTGATTCTGTAGATGTTCATCCTTTTACAAAACAGATGAGAAAAATAAATGCAATTTCAGCAGTATGTCTCAGTTTTTCCACATTCAGTCAGTCTACTTCTCACTGTCAGTACATGTGCATTTATGCAGACATTTCCTGATACAGATTCTTTTGAAGTGAAGCTGCTGATTGACAATATTTTGCATAATGTTCAGCATCTTTAAACAAGGTCACAGTAAGCATTGTTGTATCAGAGGACTGTATTCTGGTCAGGGTGAAGCAGAATTTTACATGAAGTACGCATTCTTTAACTTGCTCCAAACCTGGCACCTCTTACTCTAGTCAGATAGTTGGCCGGATTGGACCCTTTGGTGGCCGGTTTTGGCCCCTGGGCAGTATGTTTGACACCCCTGCTCTATCGCGACCACTCAACTTACAGCGTGCAAGTCAGATTTGGCCCACAATAGGCCTCTGTGTGGCCACCAACCATTCTCTAATTCACAAAGAAAAAAAAATGTTTCACTTTAGGATTTTTTTCTCTTGTACTTGACTGTAACTAAGGTGCCAGAGTGCATTTAAAAAGCATCAAAATAGAGCTTGTTTATCAGAAAAGTGCCGGGGGAGGAACCAGTGAACCCCCAAACAGAGGTCTAGGGCCAAGTCCTGAATGTTCTTAAATCGTAGAAACATCAAAAGGTTAATTCATTTATACTGAAAAATATTGATTTTTGTTTATTATTAGCTGGCTCCAGGCCTACTGTTGTTTTGTAAAAGTGGCCCTCACATACAGCAGGTTGAGTATCCCTGCCTTGACTGTATTATGTTGTTTTTCACTGGATGACCAATAAATTAAAGTAAAATAATACGTTTTTACATAAGAGTTGAGTACAGAGTTTGTCTTACTATCTGTTTTAAGCGTCTTTAATTAAAATTTACAGATAATTTTCAGATAATGTAGCTGGTTTCCAATGTAAACTGAAAAGCTCAAGTCGTTTGTGGTCTACTTAAAATAACCCGCACCATAACTTCCTCACTGTTTCTTATCTTGGATCGTATTCCTGAGACAAGCAAAGCTAAATGGGAAACTGAATTTGTATAGTTATATCAAGTGTGATCTTCGTTTGTTTGAAGGAGAGGCTGGATGTCTGGCTCAGTTGCTTGTTTAGATGATTTTTTCCCCCCTCTTGCAGTGCCACAGTGTTCAATGCGTCTCCAAGTGCGCACGACCAGTCTGCAGCAGCGCTCCGCAGACCGCTTGCCAGGCATCTGGCCGCTCTGCGTTTATTCCTGGAGGCGCTGCTTTTCGCTCAATCTTCCCCAACAGGTGGATAAGTCGAGTGGGAAAGAACATCGGTGAAAGCATACACCCTGGGGGAAACTGGACGCGTTGCTGAACCAGGTGTAATCCACCGAGGAAACTTGGTTGTCGCTTATTTTCGTCTCCAGGATTTGTTGCGCGGTGAGCTGAATGCGGTGTGCGCCGGTCTGCGTTTTTTTCCCCCCCAGATGGAACCGAATGGAAGTCGTGATGAAAACTGACTGGATGTACAGTGGGGATACTGTCAAGTCTCCAAAAAATGAGAGGGGAGAATGCAGACTAGACTAAAAAGACGGACTGGCATCACAAGGCACCAACACATTAACAGGGTCTTCATGCAGATCCACACTGCAGTTCTCACATTTGGATGAAGCTAAATTCAAGAAGTTGAGGCGAATGAATTTTTAAAGCTTTAAGCATTTGTTTCATTAGTCCTCATGTGGTCTCGGGATATTATCCAAAGGAAGAACATTGATCTCCATGGGCGAAGTTCCAATGCCCAACATCCCACAGGTTAGTTATTTACTCAAATACACATTTTGTCTATAAAAGGCTTTTCACGCTGGAGGAGTAGACTGTAAAGATAAAAGATGTAAGTGTGTGTGCCTTTAGGATCACCAGCAGATAAATAAAAAGAAGAGCCCCCTTTTTTATTTGCACAGCCGTTTTTATTTCCATCCATGCTATTCCCTGGAATCTTTCTCTCGCACACAAACACAGAAATAAAAATGTCAAAATCTCACCTGTGAGTGTACGCAGGCGCCATGCACTACAACTGCAGTCTGCCAATTTCCACAGACCTGTTGTCGTTAATTAGTAAACGCTGACAATTTTATGTTTGCTTTACTGCCATTGTAAACACAGGACAGGCTTCTCTAAATGGGCTTCATGGTCTACTGGAAAGCTCATCCACGCAGTGTGTGTTGTCTGATCAATACAACTTTCAGAATTAAAAGACATTTTCATACAACATATTCCTTGCCATCACACTTGAGAGGTGCTCCACGTTTTGTGTAGGGAAACAGCTCAGATTTTCTATTTCTAAGTCTTGTATTGATTCCAGGAAAGTGTGATTATGCCAGAAGAAAGGGCCCTCTGCACAGAAGGATGAGTGTGTGTTTCAATAATAGCACACAGATATCAGCAGATCCACAAATCCTCTTGTGCTGGTGTTTCTGCATGGTGGCAAGCCGGCTGTATTTTGGGTCAATATCTGTGACAAGTTCGCAATCAGCAGTAACATCAGTGTTTTTCTTTAATTTTTTTTTTAAAGATTTTTTTTATTTAGTTACGTAACAGCATTGTAAGCACAGCAAACATATGGCCGAGGTGACATCACCCATATAGGACAGTATGTGATGTCCCCTGGTATCCAAGAAACAAGTCCTAAAACATATGTCTTTTAATCTTTCCATAACTTTATATAAATAATAACTAAATCGTTGACTCTTTTTGTGGAAAAAAAATGGCTTTTTCAGTAGAGTTGAATGTAATATTTAAATATATTTAAAGGAGCAGTGTGTAGGATTTAGTGGCATCTAGTGGTGAGGATTGCAGATTGCAACCAGCTGAAACTTCTCCCATGTGCCAAGTGTGAACTCCCAGTTAGAATTCCTTCAGTGTTCACAGTTCAAGAGGGTTAAACTGGGAGCTGAATTGTCTGCAGAGGTCTCTCCCTCTCCAGAAGAAATGGACCAGGGGCAAAATGCATAAAACTCAGAGTAGATTCATGACAAAAACTGTGTGTATGTACAAATGCATACGCGTTCTTTTTTTATCAGATTTATAAATCCGTGTGTACGCCTGATTCTGTTTTATAAATCTCGATCATTGTGGCGCTGGGCACACATGCACAAGCCTCATTTCCACACCCACAGTTCGCTATAAATGGATGTAAAAACGCCCTTAAAATTACATCTGCATGTTCATACTTGTGCCCCTTCACCTCTCATTAGACGTGTCAGTGACTGTGTCATATCGGCGAGGTTCTCCAACAGTGCCAGGGCCGGTGCCACTAATTTATCACATTTCTGCTAACCATCGTGGGCAGTGAAGTCTCAGTCATTATGATTATTTAACATTAGAAGGACAATCAATGATTCAATCGTAGCAAGTGCTCCACAGGATCACATTATGCAATCACTTACAGGGAGATGAGTTTGAATTAAAAAAAAAGATGAAATGTATCGCACATAAATGATTAAAAATTGAATTTATAAATGATTTTGATTGACGCCATGCAGCCTGTGAAAGTAACCTAAAAACAATGTTATCTGTCTCTCAAATGGAGCGACGCCTGCAAGCTAGTTTAGCAGTCAACTCGAGCTGCAGTGATTCATACAGACAGGTCATACGTCACTCTATATGTCATCTACAAAACACACCCTCACAATTTGGCGGTCTATTTAAGCTGCAAAATCTCCCCAGCTCTCCCTTTGCGTTGTCTATAGCACTGCTGTCCTGCATCAGTGCTGCTGCTCGCAGCCCCAGCATCCACATGTAAGGGAGGGAGTATTTAATCATCACTTCCCAATATCTCATATAAACATATCTGTGGGGAGCGATGTGGCCGGAGTCTAGACGCCAAACTCTAACTATGTTCTGCTGTTGAAATAAACATTTAAAACTCATTTTTGTATCACCCACTGCTGTCTCAGCAAAAGGCGTATGTACTGTACGCCTGGTCTGAAGAATGCCTTAGGTGCCCACTTTCTCTCGCTTCACCCAGGTGATTAAAAATGGTAAAAAAAAAAAAAAACTGAATAAATTAGTTTGGTGTTAAAAATTAGTGTTTTTCTGACACTGTTTGGCTCATCACAGAGGGGCTAAAATCCCACTAAATCCTCCACACTGGACCTTTAAATCATCATTTTACTACTTTTATGAGAGCTTTTGTTGTCCCATCCAAGACCTACTTTTACTGAGTCTTCTTACTGGAGTGCATGCATGTCCTCTCCATAGTGCATCATTTTTACCCTCTAAGGATCGAAGTTATTCAGTGTTTGTGACTGCAGGGTCCCCTGTGGCAGTTCAGAAGTATTTTTGATTCGAAGTGAAATTGTTCCACAAAAGGCTGTGGCAATATCAAACTAATGCCCGGCCTCTCAAATGAGGTGTGAAACCCTGCTGCCAAAAAGGCTCTCCAGTAGGAAAAAAAGTTCTCAGTGGAGCAAATCTTTCTTTTTATGATGATTTATTGAAGTTCTTTTCCTTCATGGAGTGAAATGAGAGGGCACCAGAGAGCATTTCTACAGCAGCAAAGTGGCACCTTGAGTGTAAGAGGAGATGACAGGTGACATAATGGGAGAAAAATGTTGCTTAGAAACACCGGCCGACAGTGAATCGCATGTTGTTCCTTTGATATGCACTACTTTGGTGTTATTAACTCGCATTTCAGACATCTTAAATTCCTGCTCCTGAAGCTCATCAGGCTGTGGGAACATCAAGGCTGCTAGTTCAAAACCTGAACAATCAGATTATTGCTTACCACCTGCCTCAGAAAATTACTGCTTAACTTGAAGATGAAACAGTTTAGACTGAAAATGTATCGTGTTAACTCAGTTCGAGGAATAGTTTTACATTTTGGCTTTCTTGCTGAGTTAAATGAGATGAATGAGGGATACCTCTCTCATGTTTTTAAATATGAAGCACATAACTTCCAAAAAAAAAATCCTTAAAGTGCCATTTTCACATCGTCTTTTTACAGATCAAACAAACAAGATATAGCATGTTAATTAGCGAGCTTTGGAGTTGCTGTTGGGCGTTTCCTTTTGACAGAGCCTGGCTAGCTGTTTCCCCTTGTTTCCAGTCTTTGTGCTCAGCTAAGCTAATCTCTGCTGACTCTAGATTTATATTTACCAAAGTCATCTCTTACCTAAATGACAGAACAGGTTGATTTCCACTAACTTCTAAAACAACCTATATCACCATTCTGACGGTCAGTTTTAAACATGTCCTTAATGTCATGAAGTGATCGCAGTTCCCTCAAACTATGTGGTTAGGTTTAAGTGACATGCGTGACATACAATATGTCACATATGTTCCTAGCCAACACATTCTCACTCCGACATCGTCACATATTTACATTTGGTCATGGACCTTTCCCCTCTATATGCAATGTGAAAGGTACCCTGGGTGCATTGGTTGTTGGCATTCTGGGACGCCGTGTCAAGTTTGCCTGTTACATTCATTGTCTTCTTTCAAAATACACTTTTGTTTTCACAGGAAATTTAACTTTTACATACAGTCTCTTTCAAAATAAACGCACTACACCAGTACAACAACTCATTTGACTTTTTTTTTCTTCCAACAACTAACGCACACGGTTGGGTTTAGGTAACAAAAACACGTGGTTAGGTTTGGGAAAAAAGAACAGGGTTTGGCTTTAGAATCTTACGGGATGCGAACACAGCTCTCCCAGGTGAAAGACGATTTTTGTTGGACCCATCCATCACCCCATCTCCTCACCCTACTTTCACTTTAGCCGCCTTATTTTTTGTTCTTGTCTGGCCACATTCCCCCCGACGCCACATTAAAGGACGTCTTTTTTCGTCAGTGTCTGACGCCTCAAGTCACTACCCAAGCGCCATATTTGGCGACTTTGGAGTGAGATTTGGTTGCACTAGCAGAGCGTGTGTCACATACTAGCATACAAGACTACGTTCTTATTAAAAGAATCCAACCTTGACATTGTGACTCCTAGGTGAAAGTCCTGTGTATTTTTGACCTGCCCCCTCCCCTACAGGAGCGTCTTTGACTTTTGCACAACATTATGCAGGCTTTGTCGCTTTTCATGCTACATCACGTCACTTCCTCCTCTGCCCCTGAAATAATTACTGTCACTAGAGGGAGTCACCTTACAATAAATGTAAGCATGGGTCATAATAAGCTGCTTGCATCAATCATCTTATCTAACTCACCGCAAAAAAGCGAATGAGCATATTTTCCCAAAATGCTGAGCTATTCCTTTAAGAGTGCTATTTTAGAATGCAGAGCTTTGGGCACATCACACATAGTTTTACACATATTTATAAATTAAATTGCTGTTTTTCCTCTTGCTCTTATAAACTAATTGGGCTGCTGTGAGTCTGTTAATCCACTCATTATTTATTGAACAGAGAGACACAGAGCAGTAATGAGTTGTCCTGAGACAGACGAGAGAGAGGGGCGCATTACGCACTAGCTACTTGAACTCCTTTCTTTTTTTATATTTAGTAACATGTAACCTTTTCCACTCTATCTTGTTTAGTGGTTTTACTCAGCTGTTTTATCCTTCACCGTCTCCATCTCCGTCTCCTGCACCTCCTGTTTTCTTGTTGTCTCAGAGTCCGCTGTGGTTTTAAATCCTCTCAAGAGCATCAGAAAAACAACCAATCCCCTGTGTTTGTATTCACTTTTTTTGTGCATCTGCTCGGTAGTCAGCTCACTGCTAATAATGATTTTAGAATGAGCTCATTATAACCGTTGCATAGTTTGAGGAGGTCCAGATACAAATAAAGGTTTACCTCATATTTAGGATTAACCTGTCACAAAAACAGTTTCCAAATGCTGCTTATTGATGTCATTGTAAACACTATTTCCTCATCTTCTATTCATGGTCAGTGTTTTATTATGGCAGTGTATTTGAAGATCTCACCACTGCCAGATTCCAGAGAACGAGGAGATCTGGACGGTTGCCTTGTTAGGAGACAATCACTGCACAGTGTCACCGTGTCACTGTACAGGCTCGTTTCTGTAAAGCTGCGCAGTGCTTGAAGCGTCATTTTGCTGTCACCAGGCAACTGCTAAGTCAGCTGATGCTGATCAATTAGCAGGCATCACTAATGACATTAACTGAAGCCATTAGTAACTCAAGAATTAAAGATGTTACCATCCATTTAAGCTGCAACACTTAGAGCCGGATGCTAGATGTCTCTCGTTGAAACAGGTTGAGTAGAAGCAACCACCGCTGATGTTTCCTCTGTTTTTCTTTTTTAGTTTAGAATATACGTTTGTCAATGTGGCATGTTCAAGGTCCAAGGTCACAAAAACATACCTCCTATTGCAAAAAAAAAAACATATTTTGTGATGTAAACATTGTGTCTGTTATTGTTTGGGGGTCTTATCTGCAGAAAAAATACATTTTAGGAGACAAAGTTAATTTAGAAAGTTTGAAAATGTGTTAAATTATTTTTTCCTCCGTATTTTTTCTCTCCCTTCATCTCTCTATGTCTGTATAATCCTCTCCTCTCTGCTCCTGACTTCTCCTCCTTTCCTCCTCATCTTTTCTTGTGAAAGTCAATACCAACAACAAGTGGCTTCTTCCTATAACACCTTTGCTCGTGTCCCCTCCAGTGTGAACTCCCCCAGCTTGGCAGCAGCTGTAGCAGTGTTTGCAGAGTGCTGGTAAGCTGAAGCCCAGGGAGATGTCACAGCTGTACTATCGGCGGACTGACAGCTCCTCGTACCGGGACCGCATCCCGCTGAGAATTGTGCGGGCCGAGTCGGAGCTGTCACCTTTGGAGAAAGCCTACCTCGGAGCTGTGGAGAAGGGGGACTACGCTAGTGTCAAACAGGCTTTGGAGGTGTGTGTTTTTGTAAGCGTGGAAGAATGGATGATTTGTTTGGTAAATGGATGAATGAATACAGCCTCTGAAACTCTAAATTATGTCTGGATAAATGAATGGAAATTAAAGCCTTAATCTAATTGGACTGATTTAGAAGAGATTTCAGGCAACATGTGCAGCTATGTTTATGCTATACTCATTTCCAATAACATCTGGGGTGTTTACTTACCTTGACAGGTGTCAGACTTTTAGCAGACACAAAATATTGCTAGAGACCAGCTGTTCGGTAGTCTCGCTGCACCTGCAGTGCCTAAAATGATGCGAAAAAACCCAACACAAACAGAGGGCTTGTTCCATAGCATTGCAGTTAACAACATAATGCAATGAGGTAATTTTCATGAGTGCCTTTTTAGGCCTAAGCAACTAATGCCAGATGTGAACACCAAATATACTACTTAAACGAGTACTCCAGTGATTTAGTATTGCTCTTTTATGACGATCACGATGGACTTTTTTTTTTAAAAAGGATCATCATCACTGATACGGTGGAGTCATACATTCTTTTTCATTTTTAATACCTGATGCCTACATTACCCACAATGCAACCCAACTGCTGACAGTTAGATCAGAGATTCGGGTGTGCTAGTAGCTGCTAACATTGCCTCCAGCTGTCAGCCTCCAGCAGAGATGAAGAGCAAGCTAACTAAACTGGCTTTTCTCCAGCTCTACACCTTTAGATTTTATTCATTTTCAAACTTGTAGTTTTCAGCCTCAAACAACATTACTAGAGGCAGTGTATCAGATTTCATGCAGCTCTCACAAAGTAAAACTCAGTAGACTTTGACTTGCTCTGTCAGATCTAAAAGGTGTGAGGAGTTTACATTTCCTTTAAAAAAAAATCAATGTGCATTCCTTGTCAGCGACTATTTTCCCTTCTAATCAATGGTATTGTTTTAAACTGAGTCCCAGAGAAGCTCTTAACAACAAACCCTGACTTTCAATCAAAACCTTATTTTGCCAGGAGGCAGAGATCTACTTCAAAATCAACATCAACTGTATCGACCCTCTCGGCCGCACAGCTCTGCTGATTGCCATCGAGAACGAGAACCTGGAAATCATCGAACTCTTGCTGAGCTTCAATGTGTACGTCGGCGATGCCCTGCTGCACGCGATCCGCAAGGAAGTGGTGGGAGCTGTGGAGCTGCTGTTAAATCACAAGAAGCCCAGTGGTGGCATGCAGGTGAGGAGGGGACTGAGGGGGTTGGAAAGAGTTTTAAATCAGAGTGCTTTATTCATGAGGTAGGAGTGTGTCAGTGCGCAAACAGTGAGCTACTGACAAGGCTGAGGGGGATTTTAGGAGAAAAACTAGTGTTGGCCTTTACTTTCTTTCCGAAAGAAATCCTTTTTTCACCCTGTTTTCCTGCTACTAAATCGTGTTCTGGTGCTTTTAGCATCATGTATTTCTCTTTTTTGTAGTTGATAAAATACACTGTGTTTTGACCTATTTCTGTTTGAAGGGACCTGTGCCAGCTTTGTATGTAAAAGGTATAGTAACCCTTTTTTGTCCAACAGTAAATGAGAATGAAGCTTTTGCTCAGGGTTTTTGCATTGCGATATGCCTCGTATTTCTGCGCTCTAGGTGTCTGGCATTTTTTCTGAACTCCTCAAGTAGAAAAAACTTTAATTCAGAGTGGAAAAGCGCTTCATGTCATCTCCGCTTTTTTCTCATTGTCCAATCGGATGATTGAGAGGCGGGCCTTCTGTGGTGGTCACAGCAACAAGTTTACAGTTGGTAAACATGAAGGAGAAAATGGTGGTGCTAAGTCGCTCGGCAGGACCACTGGACTCCCTGTAGTTAGTATTCATTTTTGTTATGCTAGGCCCGAGGATAGACAGTAGTTTGTCAAACTGCCCCCGAGTCATCCTAAAATATCCTTGAAAACAGCCATCATCAAAGCGAACCTCCTGGTGGTACTCCCTGTGATCCACCCTCTTTTTTAGGGTCTCATGTACCCACACAGATCTCCGTTTCCCTGTGCCCAACAAACTATTTGCTGACAGCCTCTCACCCTCAACCAGAGCTACAGCAAGTACCCTCTGTCTGTCCATTTTGGGAATCAGCTACTAATTACTATGAGGTAAACACAATAATAAATGGTAGATTGATTACATGGGAAGGTTAGGGTGAGGAGGTGATGGGGTGGTTGCCTGGCAACAATAAAAAGGTGCAGCAAGCGTGTTTTTACCTAGTGGCATTCAATTAAAAAAAAAATTATAAAAAGGCACTGCAATGCACGTCATGTTTCGCAGAACGCAAAACGTTTTCTGTGTGATCAGTGTCTAAGTGGGTAAAAGCAAATAAAGCCCCTTTCGCACTGGACAAAACATCTGGCTTTTGTTTTAATGGAAAGGGTTACAGTTTATATACACTCCAAAGACAGATGACTCTGCTGTAATCACAGGTATACTGGCTCCAGCTTTGATCTGCTCTGATTGGCAGTGATGGAAATGCAACACCCAGTTGGAGGCGCTAATTTTAGCCCATTTACTGGCGCAATGCAATGACAGGTCACAACAAAATACCATCTGTCTCCGTCCAAGGAGCGCTCAACACTGTTCAAAGTTTAGTCAAGTTTGAGTATGGCTAAATAACTACGAGATATAAAAAAGAAGTAGCCACTGTAATGTTTTCACTGGCCTACATGCTGCTCCCTACTGTTTACTAAGCCATTTTCCAGCATGTCCATGACATCCACTGGCATTGACAAAGCAGTCTTTCGCCTATTTTTAACAGGTTTTCCACTGCTTAAAGTGCTAATATCTGTGGGAAAAGGGTACAATAGAACATTCTGGTAAGTTCAGAAAATTACTACATTTTACTGGAATGCTAAAAACAAAACAAAACAGGAAAACACTTATGGTATTATGATGCCCAAACTCTACGATGATGTCTCGTCTCATAACATAGTATTGATGTAATATTGATATGTTGGCCAGCCCTATCAATCAAATCTATGAACAGTCATTTTTATAACTTACTGAATAACACAATATTCCCAGCAAACCCTAGAAAAGTTGAGGTCAAAGTGCACAGTGGCCCACGTGCCAAATCACAGTGGGAATTTAGGGTCTAACTAAATGGCAGAGTGCAGTGTCAGCCAGTGAAATACTGGTATCCATTGTGTAGCTTATAAGCTGCATGCTGTTGCCTGAAGCTTTTTATACCATCTAAAATAATTGACCCAGTATTGTTGGCAGCAACAAAAGCTGACACTTCAAAAAGCTGTCTTCGGAAGACTTGTTCTGTCTTTTGGCAGAGAAACAGTTCTTACAGAAAGAGATTTAATGAGTTCGTTCACTGAGAGAAAATATGATGTATATTTTATTCAAAGTTACAGTATAATTTTTTTTTTTAATCTCGCAAGGATTCAGATTATCTTGAGAACGCTGCTGTTCATTAACAAACCCGTTCCTCTAGTCTTTGAGAAGTGCCTGTTTAGAGCTTTAATTACTGTAATCAAAAACAAAATACAGTCTAATTAATTTTAGATTGGTGCCCTTTTTCACTGATTGCTCTCCACTCAAGTAGCGCTTACTTTTACTTGTTCCTGCCACACTTGTACTGTACAAACACACACACACATTTGTGCTTTCTTCTTCTATCAGCAGTAATGCACCATAAACCACAAAGGAACAGATGTTTGGGGCTGCATCGATCAGCTGTAGGGGGATGTTATTGCTGTGTCTGTTGTGTCCTGTTGGAAGCTCCACGTTTGTCTTTGATAGAATAAAGTGAAATAGTGAAAAAAAGGGGAAAATGAAAGGAAAAGGAATAATATTAGGGAGCAAAAAAGAGCACAAGCACAAGAGATACTGTAGCCCTGGCTTGTTTATTAAAGGGATGTGGGGGGAATGAGATAGAGGCCAAAAATATCCAGTCTCTGAGTAATCTATCTGCTGCCACATTTCCCTTTTACCTTAATGTCTTCGTAAGTTAGTGCTTCATTCTATCACGAGTAGGTTGTAAAATAGATCACTCTAGCACTACCAAATTTCCCCAAGAGTAGCTCATTGATTATATTAAAAGGCTGTCTGGGAAAAGTGCATCCTAACTGTGTCTTCCCTGAGATTTATTAATAAGAAGATTCATTCTTTGCTTTGCTGGAATCGTGAGTATTTTTCTCCCTTTTCTGCAGCCTGTGTGAATGATGTGTTTGTTATAATCTCACAAGTGTTGTGGTTTATTTGTTTTCCGCCGAGGAGCTCATTGGATATCAGCGATTTGAACAGCTTCATGCATTATCCTCTGAGTACAGATATGCATCTGTCAGAGGCACAAACACAGGAGCACGCTGTGTTGCCCAATTATAAGGGCCTTAGGGTACTTTGGTGTTTTGTTGTTGTTGTTTTTTTTTCTTGTTGTGTCTTTTTATAGTCCACACTTTGCACATTGTTTTTTTGGGTTACAGTGCAACCTACATATCATGTGCACCTTAAAGATAATTTGGAAATCCCTCTCCCTCCTTAACAAAGTAAGCACAATCGTGCCTGCTTAAATCTACAAAAACATGAGCTTATTTTCCGCAGTGTCATTCAAAAACAGAACTGCAGTGTCCCATTTTATACCAGCTTTAGCGAAACAATGTTTGTGATGTTGTAGGATGACAGGTGAAAACCAGTGGGGAGGCTCAGAGAAGGAGCACAGTGAAAATAAAAGACACACTGTGCTTTTGCAGAGGCTAATTTTAATCAGTGCGCTGACGGCGGATGCCTCACTCTAATATGAGTAACAAATATGCTTTACACGGACAAGTGGGCTATAATTTCGTTTCTTTTCTCTACTATTATCATAACTTCACATCTACCAGCCCGCACTCCTCCTGCTCCGTGCTTGGGCACAGGCCAAGGCTGTTTGATGTAGATTATTTGATGTCCCTCCTCCTCCCACGTAGAGAACAGAGTATATAGCTTATTAGATCACCCTCCTCTGTGAAATTTGACGACTCACAGACATGGCTCTGTGCCACTCTTTGGAGTTTGCACTGCCCTGTGACTGCTGTGAGAGTAAAACTACACAACTAATTAGTGTCCACGTGATAAAAATGACTTTTGTGTGCACTATGGATGATGCAACATTTTGATAAAATGAACCAGTCCCCTGGATAACATTTCTTTATATTGTATTACTCATAGGGTAGCGGTGACACAGAGTCTCACTGATACTATTTCTGTTTCTGTTCATAATAGACTAATTTAGAGAGAAACCTTTATTAAACAGCCTACAGTACATTTCAGATCTTGTCTTGTGCATTCACATTTATTGTCTTTTAGCCATTTTTTGGATTCATATTCAATTTTATTCTACGCATGGCTCGATTGATGGCATTGTCAGTCTGTGTCGGTTGGTCAATCAGTCCACCACTTTGGTTTAGGTTGAATTATCTCAACAATTACTGGATGGATCATCCATCATTATAGGATGGATAATCATTTATCATTTTGTCCATTTTGACATTCCTGGTCATCAGAGGATTAATCCTTATGATTTTGGTCCCTTTACCTTTTCCTTTAGCATCCCAGCAGGTTGACATATTTGGCTTCAAGTGAAATATCTCAACAACTATCACTGGTTTATTCAGTCATTTGTTTCGTTCATACATTTTCTGTAACCACTTATCTTGAGAGGGGTTGTTAATTAAATGTTCCTGTGAGCATGTTAGCATGCTGATGTTAGCATTAGCTCAAAGCAGTGCTGTGCTTAAAAGTCAATCTATATGTGCTCTTTTTCTGGGTTTTTCAACTGATAAAAAATGATAATAAGTGAAATTGTTAGTTCCGATTTTTCTGAAGTGGGGTTGTATGAGGTACTTATCCATAGTCAGTGTAATATTTTCACTGCTTTATTTTGCCATCAGACAGCCCTTTCCAGCAGGAAATTGAAACCACTGTATTGCTCTCTTCAAAGCTACCAGACCCCCCTGTGACAGAAATATTGATTTTACCTCTCAGAACACAGGAGCTGCTTGATTGTCTGTTTGTGTTATAACATGACTTTTAGACTTGTCAGCATGCAGATACCTGTTAGGTCAGGCGTGAAAATGTTTAGAAGGGCTTGGGAAAACAGCATTTTATGCTAAAATACATGGACTTCAACCAAATTTGAGTGTTTGGATTCAAATACATGAGAAACACTACTGCAACTCCTGCACTACTGAAACTACAGAATGATATAAAAACCTAAAAATAATACTAAAATAATAATGGCCCTGCCCTTTATGTACAGCCTCACAGAGATGCCAGCACAGCTGTACACTCCTTGGCTTGTTATTTCCTGTTTGCAATGTGATGTTATTACAGCTCCCATGATGGGGTGAGTGAAGAACTAGATATTGAGTTTATATCAGTTTATCTCACTATTCTATCAATTGCTTGTGATTATACTTTACATCCTTTGGGTGGAATATTTCCCTACAGATACATTAAGAAGGAGCCACTGTCTTCTTTATAGAAAAGTTGAGTTGGAAACAGCACTGTAAATCCGCTTATAGTGGGACCCACATGAAAGCACTCACAGGCTGAGTATTTCCCATGTGTCCCTTGTCACCTCACTTGTCGGCCCGTCACTGTTCTTTACTGTCACATATGTCCTCTCATGTAGAAAGCCTCCTGCTGCTTAGAGATCTTTGGTAGCATCAGATGAGATCACCCAGTTGCTTTTGAGGTCAGTGTCAGTATATTGTCATTTTTGTCAGTATATCAAGCTTTCTGTGTGTCCCTTGAAATGCAGTAATACAGTCAGTTTTGCTACTAAGGGTTTAGGTCAGCACAAACCAAAAATGTTGTTCTGTTTTACAAAAATGAAGCCAAAATATCCTGGAGACAGCCCCTGCCATGTTGCGCTGATGACGTTATTTGGAGCCAAAGTCTGCACTATACAGATCTCTGTGGTTTTGGGTTCCTGCCCATTCACCGGTCCGACTAATCATGATCATCATCACGAGCACACTGATTGGCACGTACAGCTGTTAGTCATGACGTCAAACCTACTTTTTGTAGCATCAAATTACTGATTAAATCACACTTATCAGAAAAATGAACCCTTGAACATACCTTTCACACCTGCCCTGTTTGGTTCGGTTTAATCGAACTCAAGTTCATTTGCCCCCAAAGTGCGGTTCATTTGGGCAGGTGTGAACACAGCAATCGCACTCAGGTGCGCACCAAAACAACCAGTCTGAGACCTTTTTGAAGAGATGGTCTTGGTCTGGTTACAAACGAACTCTGGTGCGGTTCATTTGTGGTGAGAACGTGTTCCGACCTCGATCCAAACCAACTGGGTTAAACATGAGCATGTTACAGTCCTGGAGGATTATTAATGTGCGCCTCCTCCTGTACTGCCTTAATATGCACATTCAGCACATCCAGCGCATCAAAACATTGTTTTGTAGTTGGAGCCACGCCTCTTTGTCAAACCGTATGGTTTGCCTTCAATAAACAATGCAAGCAAGTCCACGATGAGCAGCGCTAAAATCAACCTGCGTAGTTGTCCCTCCATTGTGACATTAGAAAGTGTCACATTTATCTTGCAAGTGTACTCTTCTTCAACATTTTGTTTACTTCCTGGTTTTTGCCCGCATGGAAATTCTGACCAAGAGCAGCTTCCTCACACAAGGCATTTGATCTGGTCCGCTTGTAAATGCTGTCGTGAGAACACGAACCAGCTCTAGGCAATTATGCAACTTTGAAACAAATTAGTTCCTGATTTGGACCAAAGAAAGCGAACTCTAGGTCTGAAAACACCCTTAGTTTGGCCATGTCCCCTCCACAAACATGAAGGGGGCAGGGTTTATGACCAGTATTGCTACCAGTCTCCAGTAGACGTTTGGGATGTTTTGGTCAAAGCTTTAACATTTGTCATTGGTTCAAGCATATGAAAATAATTCTGCAGTGGAAATTTCCAAAAATAAAACAAAATACATGTGCAGACTGCAGTGACTGCTCTCTGGCTAGCTCGTAAATAGCCTCAGGTAGCTTTAGCTGAAGCTTAATCACCCCATTTGTCCTATATGTGCATGTTTGCTGTACATGAAAACGTCTGTTTTGATTTCTATCATCTTGGTAATTGAGTTTGATGTACCACAGAAATAAAGTAGTGACTAAAGTCCTGCTAAATCTAACTAGCAATAGTTAAGCTACATTTAAATCACACATTGAAATCTATAGGTTAATTTTTCTTACTGGTTCATTTGTTCAAAGACTACGTAAAGACCATATTTCATTTGCAGACACAAACAAATGGTTTCACAGCTTACATAACTGCTGATACACTTCCCTGGTTGTGTAGTTACTGTGTAGAGAGGTTCTGTTCTTTCACGGTGCCAGACTCTCACATCTTGAACATTAGTCTTAGTAAAGCTCTCCCACTAGAACTAGAGCCCCTTATTCCCAGCTGTCCTCCGTCTGCCTCAAGTTGCTGAATGGGTCCCAACCTATTGCATGGTTATCCTCCAACAATTCTTGGACTGTCCTCTCTCTCTCTCTGCTCCCTGTCTCCCTCACCACAGAATCAGATAATAAGCCTTCAATTAAAAAAAAGTGAAAAGTGCCAGCTTACTCCTCTGCAGCCCACAGCCGTGTATTCCCACTGAATGACACGGGAAGCAAAAGGGCTTAGCTGGAGTGGGTGATAAGAGGGATAGGTGGAATGAGTTTCTTTCTGAGCATAATGATTTCCTGTGAAATGGGTGAAATACTGATGCTTTTTGGCGCATTGTGGTCTATACCCTTTACAGCGGTCTTGAAACGGATGACATTTTATCTGCAACTTTGACCAAGGTCATCTTTTTTTTGCTGGTATTAGAACTGTTTTCCCTGCATCTACCAAAAGCTCTAAAGACTGCTTTTCTTGATCCTGCTTATTCCATTTAACTTCAATGTAAAGACCTTTGAACTGCACTCTGAAGTGAACAGAAGATCTTTCAGGCTTTGTGTTTAACCAAAGCAATTACTTCCACTGTGCGCTGAGCATGTCAGTTAAACCTGACAGAAGGAAAAAAGACTCGGGTCTATAACTTGGCAATAGATGACATAAAGCCAAGGCCAGATGTACTGCTTCAAGAGCTTATCCCATATATGTGTGTGATTAAAGCTCTTATTCTCTCCTCTCCCCTGAAAGGTTCCTCCTATCTTATTGGACAAGCAGTTCTCTGACTTCACCCCTGACATCACTCCCATCATCCTCGCTGCACACACCAACAACTATGAAATTATTAAGCTCCTGGTGCAGAAAGGCGTGTCTATGCCGCAGCCACATGAGGTTGGTAAACCATTTGTATTTTGTTGCGATTATCAGCGTGAAACTCCCCATATCTCCAAAATGTCAACAACTGTTCAGGGAAGTCTTGTGTGCAGCCAGATTAAAGTGCGGTTTTATTATTATATCCAGTGGGGTTGTGAAAGTATTTTATGAGCCATTTGATCCAGAATCTATTCAGAGAAGATATACTATCGGGTTTTTACTCACCAGCAGCATCTTGTATTTAGAGTAAGGTCATTACTCACTACACAGTACAGTATTGGATTTAGGATCTTATTTATGAGGTAGAATCTGTTTGTAAATATGTGCATATGGTCAAAAACATACTGATCGGGCCTTTAATGTCCAAATAACATACCCAGTCATGACAGTAGTACTCTGTTGACAGAATGGATACAGGACTGAAACATGATCTGTTACTAAACACTGGGAAGCCTCATTAAAATGTGCCCATGCTTTGTTTGATGTTGCAGGTGCGCTGCAACTGTGTGGAGTGTGTGTCGAGCTCAGACGTGGACAGCCTGCGGCACTCGCGCTCCCGCCTCAACATCTACAAAGCGCTGTCGAGTCCCTCTCTAATTGCGCTCTCCAGCGAAGACCCTTTCCTCACTGCGTTCAGGCTCAGCTGGGAGCTGCAGGAGCTCAGCAAGGTGAGGAACATCCTTTGGTGGGATTTGATTCGCTGTACGTCGCATTAATGAGCCTCTCAGTGCCTTTTCATGATGTCATTATGTGACATTCAATACCCTGTCAATTTATTAACCCAGCATTAACATAATTGCTCTTGGTAAATGTAACTTCATAAAATAAAATAAGATAACATAAAATGAAATAAAATAAAAATGCTTTTGAGTCAGCAATAAAATTCACAGAAATAATTACAAAAACTGGATCCTTGCCTGCTACAGTTCATAATAAAACCTGAAGTTCATTATTCATTTTTTATCAAAACTAAATAGCAAATAAAATACCAGATGCTTTAATGACACAAAATACCCACAGGCAAGGTTTCATTTAGAAACACCACCTCCTAGATGTACCAGTACTCTCAGATTTGCCTTAACATATTGACTTACACTGCCAGGTTCTTGCAGGACTCTTGATGTTTGGCGGTATCAGTATTCTATATACACTCTTTCCAAGGTCGAGAATGAGTTCAAATCAGAGTATGAGGAGCTGTCTCAGCAGTGTAAACAGTTTGCCAAGGACCTCCTGGATCAGACGAGAAGCTCCAGAGAGCTGGAGATGATCCTCAACTACAGAGACGATATCAACTTACTGGACGAGGAGGGCAACAACGACCTGGCAAGACTCAAACTAGCTATCAAGTACCACCAAAAAGAGGTAAGCATGATGCATAATATTAGTGCATATAGTGTGAGGCGAGCTTTCTGGCTAGATCAGATCGCAAACACATGTGAAAAGTACAATAGTCTTTGAAGGACAAAGCATGAAGGACGCAGACAAAGTTGCTTCTTGGTTCTGTATTTCGGAGGCTGCAGTAATGGGAAGGAAGCAGGGAATATCATCCTGTTGGCTATCAGCAAAATGATCTCCCACTATCTCTCAGTCAAGTGCACCTGCCCCCTCTTCGCTGTGAGCTGTGAGCTGTGAGAGTCAGATATGACTGCAATATCACAGTTTTAGCCTTTGAAATTGTGCAATATACAAGAAATCATTTTTTTTTTTTCAGGCTTGTCCTTGGTTCTCCTCTAGCATTCCTTTCCCCTCCTGTCCAGTATTGTTTGCTACATCACCTATTGTACAGTGTGTTGTCAGATTTCAATGCCACATGCCCCAGGCAACATTCACTCTACTGTATGTAGCCTGGATAAGACTGCCAAGCCTGCAGTTTATGTTGCACCAAGCCAATGTCTTCTCACAGGTGTCACCGCCTGCCAATACGAAGCGGTGTAATGATGTTAGATTAGCATCAGGTTCTCTTTTTTTTTAATGCCAGACGCTGGTTTGGATAGGATTTGATCTGTTTTTGCTTTGGCAGCTCACACAGATCACAGATAGGCAAAGCTTGGTTTTCATTACCAAAGCGTTACAGCTGCAAGGTAATACTCAGAGCTGTAGCTGTACATGTAGGATGCTCACTTCCTTAAAATAACACACAGATAACCACACAACATGGCGTTTATTTATTCAGTTTAAGGCAATTCAGTTACTGAGAAGACGATAAGCTGCCGCTGGATTTCTGCATGCAGTGCGTCCAGTTTAACATACGTGCTCAGTGGTCTGTCGTATTTAATGCAGAACATGTACAGTGCATCCATTTCTAATTTGCTGGAAACAGACGGTAATTAAGTGCTGATTACTTTCACAGGCCAGTTTTAGTTTCAGACAGTAAATTGCTTCGTTTTATTCATCAACTCTGTAGGTCCTGAATTGCATTTTAAACACATAAATAATTATGGTTTGAACCTGATAACTCCACAGCAATATCCTCTCAACACTCCACTGACTTCATGCTTCCGCTTTTATTGTGTGATAAACATTTTCTCAGTAGGTAGAGCCATAAACAACTGGTATGGAAACAAAACTGATTAAAAGCCACATTAAAATCCCTATTAAGTATATTAAACGTGTGCTATTGCTATTTAAACCTTCAGTAGTGATAATAGAGGCTCTAAAATAAATGCATTTTCCCCATCATATTTAGATTTTAATCTGTACCACCCCAAAGATGTTATAAATGTTACTGTTACACAAGATATGTTTTAGATTATTAATGTGCACACTTATTCTTTGTAATTAGATAAGGCTTTAATCAAGGATACACCAATCCGATCAGACAGATACTGAGTCAGATAGCTGGAACAGGTATCAGTGACAATATGGTTCATTTATTCAGTTAGGCTCTGTGTTTACATCTGATTACACGTGCACATACCGTAAAACTTCAAGTAGTAGTCCAGGCTGTTATTGGCTTAAATGACTGAAATCAACAGGCTTATATTTCAGACAGGCGTCTACATGGGACAGGCCGTTAATTCCTTTCACATAAAACTGTTGCTCAGCAAAGATCGGCATGAATCATTCATTTGATCTAGTTCCAAGAGACAGTGCATCAGAAGAAGAGGGTTTGAGCACTCAGTAGATTACAGCGCCGACCTTACCGACACAACACCACTTTATCCTGTTAAAACAAAACTCACAACTTGGATTAATTGTTATGAAAAACCCTTTTGATTCTTTTGATCTAAGGACCCTTAGGGAGTAAAGGAGTGTGAATAACTTACAGGGCAATAGAGGAATGGATACTTAATTTAAGGTAGCCAACATCCTAGTTTTATACACCTGAAGACTGTCTATAAAAAAATGAACTGCTTGGCAACCAGACCAGGCCTCTGATTGAGACAGGCCTTTATTTGTCAAAATGTGAAGCCACACCAGGCTAGTAAAAGGGACTGGGCGTTGAACTGGGACTAGGCTTTTAATTGAAGTTTTACGGTACTACATCAACATCAGCAGTGCACCTGTAGGATGCATTATGTCCACATTTTATGCAGTCATATTGTTTCATACTTGAATTTCAATTACAGTTCATGTTTTGACCAATTTGTTGCAGCAATTAAAATGTTAACACCAAGTTGCTGGTGCACAATTTGTAACTTAAGTTTATATATCATATATATCAAGTAACTTTAAATTCATGTGTTTATTTCTTACAGCTTATTTTACAAAGTTAGGAAAGCAATTTTTAAGTCAAGTATGAAGTTGCCTCACACATAAAAGAATGACCCCCGTCACTTCCACACAGTGAGGCATACAGCTTATTATTTAAACGCTGGTTTCCGACAAAGCCCAGGTTTCAGTATCTGGACTGGAAAACTCGGATCCCTAGTTGTAATCACCTCATGATTATTTACTTTTACTGCATCCCTGTTATAAGCTTGGTGCTATGGGTGAAGAATAGTTGACAGAAAAGCAAATACCTGCTGCATAGGTTTTGTTTCTCTAGGTTTAATGGAGGATGCGGGAAGCCTGGTTTTCTGTAGCGTTGCGAAGTTATGGGGTGGCTGATGGCTCCCTCAGGCAACAGAAAAAGGGGTTAAATAGATATTACACTGCAGAATTGTTCCACTGAATATAAGGTGAAGCAGAATGATGAGGAAGCAGACGCATTACTCCCAGGAGAGACTTATAATTCATTCAGCTGTCTTTTACTGGGAGCTCTGCCCGGCTGTCAGAGCAGATGCACTTTTGGAGGCGTCTCGATTTATGACGCTGCTATTTTCTCCTTCATCCATCCAGTTGTTGCCCATCGAGACTCAGGTTGGCAGATGAGCATGTTGAGTCACGGAGGGACAATTGGGAGTAGCGCAAGTGCACAGGTGGACGTGATGATGGAGGGTCTCCTGTCATCTTACCCAACCGCTCTGTTGTGGGCAGTTAATCTGTCATCGCACTGTAAACAATCACCCCCTCCCGCCGCCTCTGCCACAACTGTTCCACCACACATCGCCTCTCCCCAGGGGTGCTTTAATTATTCAGGAGATGTCCCAATATGCCCTTCTCCACCATCCTATCTATAACACCCTTCGATCGCACTGGGACTTTGATGGAGGACAGTGTCTCATGATGTGGTTAACAATCCACCCAGCTGCCCTTTTTAAATGATAAATGTCCCAGCTGCCTAGACTGCAGTCATTTCAAGGTAAAGTTATTCAGCTGGAGATGTTCATTCTCTGGCAGTGTGTGCAGTGAGAAATTATTTTAGAGTGCTGTAGTGTAATTGATAAAAAAAATCTTTCTTTTATAAGGTAATTATTCTCTCTGAAGTCTTACTTTAGTCTTTATAACTTTTATAAAACAAGTGAAAATCATTATTGCAGAAAAAGCTTTTGGAGATTCAAGTATCTTCTAAAATCTAATAACATTTTTCTTCATTCTAATGAAGCCACCTGCCTTATCCTGTTTAAACCCTCATTCTGGTAACATTTTCTTGAAATATATTAATTTCTGTTGGAAACAAAAACCTTACTGCACTGGGAGATTTTCTTTCACTTGTTTTTGGTACCAATTTTAGACAGAGAAGATTTAATTTACAATACCAGTAACCCAGTCATTCAGGTAAAACGGGACAAGCTAAAACAAGACATTTATCTGAAGTGAGTCCAGCATGTTTTTGGGCGACTGATGCTATTGTGTGCAACCCTAATAATACAGACATTTTTAGTGTTTTTGTCACATAAAAAGATATTAAAGATGATGCAGTCCATGACAGCCACAGAAGTCCAGGATTAGCCATCACTGTTACATGCACACATGTCCATTGTGGACAATATGGCACCAAAGAAACAGGCAGCAAAATGTCAGGTAAATCATAGCTGAAAAGTTGGATCATCGTTTTTAATGAAAAGTTAGGTTACATTAATGATTTAATGAATTAATAACTGAACTGATAAATTGATCTAACCATTAAAAATCAACCAAACATGACTGCCTTATTTTATCTTACCAGAGGAATGCACTACGATACCATTTAACTTACCCAGGATTACCCTGGAGGCAGGGGTGTTACTTGCGAGCGACATCATCAGAACCATGAATAAAGTAGGCTACTTCATATCATATGAGATGAAACAGCACTGAACATTTCTGTGACAGCGAGACAGTAAAATGTCAGCGGCATGGGATGCAAACAATAATCTGTAATCTTAGAACGGAAAATTTAGAAACATTGAAAATACTACCAAAAATTCATCATTGGCCAGGACTTAAATTACATGTAGGTATCACTAGGCTATATGTGACATAAGTATAGAGTATTTTTTGTTATTTAATTGGAAGATGACACAATTACTCTGATTATGTCACATAAAAGACTTTAAAGTGATGCCAGACTGTTTCTGCTACTGAAGTAAAAGGCGGAAAAGTAGCCTAGTTAGTGACTGATGAGGTCTGTCTTATCCAAATGTTGCTTTTATAATAACGGGAGCCAATTAGCAGTGTGTGGGTTATTTTACTAATTAAATATTATCTTTTTTTTCCGCAGTTCTCATCACACAGGTGTCTGGTCATTATGAGCTGCAGTGGTGGAATTAGAGTGTAAAGTAGCAACACTGTCATTGTGGACCAAAATAAACTTTGCATAAGTTAAAATTCTGCTAAAATCCTGTGTTTAGTGTGTAAACAATCTCTGCGTTTGTTAAAAGCTGTGTTTTAAAACCAGTGGAAATAGAAAGCCTCGAGCAATTAAATGATACTTCTGATGTGTAACAATACATAGGCTACTCTTTTTTACCTGACACTGCAGACTTTTGTTCATGGATACTTTTTTCTTCAGTGATCTTATTGGTCAGAGGTCGGGCTGTTGACAGGCTGTGATCCGATACTATGATGTTAACCTGCTCTGGAGCAGGTTAGCTGTTCAGCTTAAGTTGCCAAGGTGATTTATCCCACTAAAAAGAGAACCAGCTTGGTAAGAATGAAACCCAGAGTTAACCCTGAAGTTACCTCGCTAACTCAGAATCCTGCTTTGTAGTACAGGCCTCAGCTGTCCAGTGTTACCTGAACATATCGTTGGAATAAGGTACACGTTTTTTCTCATATGTTTGAAGGTCCAAAGTTTCTAAAGTACTTCATTTGGCAACATATTTTTTTAATATCAATATAGTTAAGATGCATAACAAGTTCTTAAAGTAACACTCAAGGTAGTATTTAGGATTTTAGGTGGTTTTCTTGGTTATCTACCAACACAGTTTCCTGTATTACTTGACTTCATTTCAACTACTAGTTTTACCTTTGTAGTATGTGAAGCAAATATAACAGTCTTGCAAAAGGAGCTGTGTGAAACCAGTTTTAAATAAATTCAACACAAGCAAATATTCCATTGGCAGCGCTGCGCCATAAGGTGCAGCATTTTGTGGGATTTCTCAGACATACTTTAGTAAACAGTTCATTGAGTCGCAGAGAGGAAAACATTGAATGTGTGAAGCATTACACAGAACCAAAGATAGAAATGCTACTCCAGTGATTTGCTGTGGGAATCGTTTAGTAAATATTGTCAATATAACGATGTTTTCTGCTGATGTAAAATGATGTGTACAAAGTAAATGTGTGTATAGATGTGCTTGAGGAGATTGCTTTGTGCCTGTGACAGTTGATCTTTACACCAGACAGGGTTTTGCCCCGTGCGAGGCACCGAGGGTTAAGTGGACACTTGGTTGGGCTGGAAAAGCTGGTTTGACCGTTTTTGCAGAGAGCAGTTATTATGTTCAGGATATTTTGTCTGTGGTGTGATCACCACTTATCTCTTTCAGCAATTTTGCAGACAAACACTTGAGCTCTTATAATTGGCATGACACTCAGCCTGAATGTGTGATTTTTTTTTATACTACTAGCTGTTGATGAGTGTTGCAGTGAGTCAGGAGGAGCATGTTTTTGACCCTCAACTGAAAAAAAAAAAACTGAAGGACATTTCTCCTCCTAACCCTCCTATGTTTGTCGTGCGCGTACATGCTCGCTTACTTTTTCTTTTTTTTTTTTACATTCATCCTCGCATCTGTGTGTGTTTTTTGGCTTTGCTGCCGCTGTGCTCACAGGGTTTAAAAACGCAATTTATAATGGTCTGAAGAGAAATCTCCACAGGCCTCCGGTCTAAAGAGCTGAGCTAACAGAGCAGTCTGCGCTTTGATGCAGCGGGAGGCCAAATCAGATAAATATGATCAGTAACACATACACAATAAAGTGCAGATTATCTCCTCTACATCCCTGAGGGGTTCTACAGTGGATTACTCTCATTTGTACTGATTTACTGGCAAAACCGTAGGTATGTACGATGAAGATTCACAGTGTGAGCGAAAACAGACTGTCTCTTTAACGTTTGAAATTCTCAGCTGGCGCCAAGGGAAAGCCATCAATTTTACATGCTGTAGTTTGACGTTGCCCCCTTGTGATGTCTCATAAAAACTGCAATCCAGTATTTCAAGATGTTTTTAATGCCTCCATTAAATGGAGATGAAATTGCACTAAGAGGGATAAGTGTTATGTAGTGAAGGACCATTAGCACTCAGTTGTTTCAGCAATTCACTGCAACAAAGATTTGCCTTTACAGTTCAGTCTCCAGTGTTGAGCAACAGAAAGAGATGACGCCACTTGTTACCAACGCAGTTTGAAAAATACTCATGCAAGTTTATTCATATTTACAGCAGGTGAAATGATGTCAAGATTTCACTTGTAAACTAAATCACAGGTGTTGTTAGGAGGATGTTGTGCTTTATGTAATGTGATTGTTACTGCAGTAACGTCTGCTATAAATGGACACATTATTCAGGAACACGTTTTGATGGTGGACATTTTTAGCACAGCTTTCATGTTTGTGCAACTCTGGCGGTGTCATTTTAAGTCCCTTGACACCCTATTTTTATCAGTGAGTGATCAGTTCAGCTGCATTAAACGAGACAGACAGTATGTGGGTCGATTGAGAATGCTGTTTGTCATCTGGACGTTCATGTACTTCATGGAGAGGTAACACGTAGCCTAACTTATGATGGATGAATGGCTGATGTCTCTACTGAACAGGAAAATATATAAAATCCTTCTACATGCATGCAATGTACGAACACCACAGGATAAAAAATAAATTAATGGAAAAACAAAACACATTCAAAACAATAAAAGAAAAAAAATGTACGGTGGTGCAGTGGTTAGCATTGTCGCCTCACAGCAAGAGGGTTCCTGGGGGGTTTGAACCCTGGGGTGGGGGAGCCCTTTTTTTTTAACTCATTTTTTTATTTCATTCTATACAGTTTTTACATAGCGCACATAGTACGTACTACTTTGATTATTGTACAGAGTTTTCAGTTGCCAGGACATCTATCCAGGTTTAAGACAAGCAGTGACGTGTTCAAGTGCAATAAGATATACCTGAGATTCAAACTTGCGAGGAAAATGAAATACCAATAATTATGATAAATAAATGTGTACATACAAACATACCTGTTTGACTACATGTACAGGGGAAGCCCTTCTGTGCGTTTGCATGTTCTCCCCGTGTCAATGTGGGTTTTCTCCGGGTACTCGAGCTTCCTCCCACAGTCCAAAGACAGCAGGTTAATTGGTGGCTCTAAAATTGGCCATAGGTGTGAATGTGAGTGTGAATGGTTGTCTGTCTCTGTGTGTCAGCCCTGTGATAGCCTGGTGAGCTGTCCGGGGTGTACCTTGCCTCTCGCCTAGTGTCAGCTGGGATAGGCTCCAGCCCCCCTGCGACCCCTAACAGGATAAGCGGTTACAGAAAATGAATAATTTAATGATAACTAATTTAATGGTAACTTTGAAAGACAAATTTATGGTCCACTTTTTCAACGTGGTTTTTGAAACTGGTTCAGTATTGAGTGAGAGGGCTGCAGCCAGTAGCCACGAAGCAGGCCTCAACATAACCACTTGCATGTGCGTACCGTCAGTTTACGTCCACTAAAAGTGCTTGTTTTTGCAAGTGACATTGTTCGGATATGTCTGCCAAAAATATCGAAAGGATCCCTACAGAGATTTTTGATCAAAGAGTAAGATCCTTTTTGTTTAACCAGAGGTAGCCCCAAAATTGCTATTACCAAAGCTACCAGACTCCATTTAAATAAACAGTCATTTTGTCATTGTAAAACACACTTAATTCAAAGTTGACAGAAACAAAATAAAACTCACAAAAGTCATTATGGTTCATCTTTCCACTGTTCCAACAATCAGGAACTCTGGTTTGTTTAAAATAAACCCCTAATTCATCCAGTTAAATGTGACTATATGCTGGATCTATACATGCTTAAATGACTGTTTATTTAAATGGAGTCTGGTAGGTTTTTGCAATTTGGGGCTGATTCTGGTTAAACAAAAAGGATCATACTTTTTAACAAAGAGGTCTATTTCTGCAGGGGTTCTTTCCATAAGTTGTCAGACACTTAGAATAACGATCTGAACCTGTCAGCTGCAAAAACAAGCCCTTTTATTGGAGGTAGATTGAGGGTGCAAACACACCCCGAGTGTTTACAATGCAGCCTGAGTCATAAATTGTTGCTCCCATTATTCACACTGACACAAAAAAACATAGGAAAATAGGGTTCAGGTTGAAATATACTGTAATTATCCCTTAGTGGGTTTTTAAGAACAAACAACAAACAAAATGACCAATATAGAGTACAACAGGCTTTATTCTTTCTTTAAAAAATATTTGAAAATATCAGTCTGGGGTCTTAAAATTCTGTGGACTTCATATCCGTGTGTATTTTAACTCCTACCTCAGCAAAAAGCAGCTAAAAAAATAGCCAGCTGTAAGTTGTGTGCTTGTCAGTGTGTGTCTGAGCAGAGGAGTTTCAGCAGAGCTTTTATGTTTGGTAAAGCTGCAGGGGAACATGACTTCACAGAGATAGAAAGCACTCTCACTTGTCCACTCACACACTGATACGCTTGGCACTTTTGGACAGTTGACAGTGCAGAGAGGCAAGAAAAGCATGTAGAGACACTTTCTCAAATGGACTGAAGACCAGGAGGGATTCTGTTTGAGTTGTGCCACCACGTCACCTGAGGCAAACATGACACTTTACCACCGCTGAGTTCTGAAAGTGATAGTGACAGACGAAGGCAGGGTGAAATAACAGAGGTTTCTGACATGTTTGGACCTTTCTAGAAGATGACAGCATCTTGCTGTAAAATGAAATATTGTGAATGAAAGAAAAACTAAATAAAAACTTCCACAGATGCCCCTTGTAAAGAAGATAATCTAATTAGGTTTTGGAGATTACATTATTATTACAGCCCATGTGCTAAGACAAATATCAGCGTGGATACATTTCCTCATTACAATGCTAATTAGCTTAATTTCTGACCTCGTTAGCACCACTGTCAGTGTTTAATATATCACGCTGATTAAGGCAAGACATCAGACAGCTCAAGTACCTCTTGTTTACTATCATTAATTAGGAATAATGTTCTGACAAGCAGTGAAAGATGAAAGCTAAAAAGGAACTTCTTTGTTTATCCCTGGATCAGTCGCTTATGCCCCCAGAAGTCCAAATACCTGTGACAAAACAGCTGTGATCAAATCGTCAAAGCTATCTTTAAATAGATGGAGACAGTTCTATCTATAGCTGCTGCAGATTTTATTTATAATTTTATTATTTACTTGGCTAAAGTACTTCATTACAAGACTTAGCCTGCACCCATGGGTCTTCTCCAGACTTTGGTTTCAACTTAATGAGGTTAGCCGTTTTGTCTATAATAAGGTTCACGCTCAAAGGAGTCATATGAAAAGAGAAATCAGCAGGGGAGCCTTTTTCCTGTTTTCCATCCCTCTTTATTCTTCCATCGTCAGAATATGCTGTGTTGGTGATACAAAGAGCTGAAGCCGTATCATTGTCATCCCTGCTATCTTAACGCTCTCTCCTTCTCTCTCGCGTATGTAAAAAGAAAGAGTATTCCTCTTCTGCTCCACTCATCCGTGAAATCTGTCCTCCCCTATTCCCTCTCTGCATTTCATCTCAAGTTTTGTGGCAACACTGTAGCTGAAGTATGGAAATATGAGCCATTCTACTCCAGACCCAGACGCAGATAAGGATCTCTGGTTCCCATGGTAACCAGGCTGCAGAGTTGGTGAATTGGCACCCAACGGTGCCGGTCGACACTTTGACTCTGATATAGAGGCTCAACGTGATATTTCACAACACTGTGTGTGGCTGCGTAAGTGTGTTTGCATGTCCCCATGCTGTTAGACTCATTTATACAATCGAGTATGAGTATGTTTGTTTGTGTGTTGTTGGGTTTTTTTTTTGTAACGGGAATGTATCCCAGATAGCTCTAGATTATCACCAGATGCTGCTGATGCTTCAGTCCATTTGGCTGAGGCAGTCCCACAGCACAGCTGCAGTTCTGAGGCATCAATATTTTGGCCTCGGTGATCATTTCAAACCTGTACTCAGTTACCAAGAGGAGCCTGGGAATAAGTTTTTTGCTTTTTGCAGTCACATAAGGTATTGATCCCGCTGAGACAAAAAACATCAAAAAAGCTAAACAACAGAAAAAAAGACAAAATATTTCCCACATGTTGATTCATGTTACAAACATTTTTAATTAGTCTTGTCGTGGAGACAAGACAAGAGACAAAATGTTGTCTGTTGTAGATGAAGTTCCAATCATGGTCAGACAACTCAGGAAGAAGTGCTGTGTTGTTATCTCCAAAAAAATCATAAAGAAATGCAATGCAGTCATCTAAAAGCATCACAAGGGAGCATCTTTACATCTAGGTTCCTTTTCACTGACCTCACAGCCTGTGTAAGCTTCCCTTTTGCTTGTTTGTGAGTCAAGATAGCCATTACTCGATATCCTTCTAAAATATGTGTCTGATTACTCTTCAGTTTTTGCACCACCAACACTTCCTACTCCTACGTTTGTTTGCTCTGAACTGGAACTTGCTGCAGGTGCTAATTCTGGCATGTGGTCACCGGGGCATTATGTTCTGTGTAAATCCACTAAATAGCCTAAAGCAAAGGATGCTGTCTCACAGCAGGTTTAAATTCTGAACTTATGCCTTAGATTAGTACATGAGGAGTTACTTTTTTATCTCTGTAGATTAAACAGAAAAGTTTAACTCTCTCCTTATTTCTTTAAGTTTGTAGCTCAGCCAAACTGCCAGCAGCTTTTGGCGTCCCGCTGGTATGATGAGTTCCCCGGCTGGAGACGGCGCCACTGGGCAGGGAAGTTCTTCACCTGTGTCTTTATCGGCCTCCTGTACCCCGTGTTTGCTCTCTGCTACCTCATCGCTCCCAAGAGTCGCCAAGGCCTCTTCATCCGCAAGCCCTTCATCAAGTTTATCTGCCACACGGCGTCCTACCTGACCTTTCTCTTCCTGCTGCTCCTCGCCTCGCAGCACATTGTCACCACGGAGCAGGACAGGCAGGACAGACAGGGCCCCGCACCGACCACTGTGGAGTGGATGATCCTGCCATGGGTGCTGGGTGAGTGGAGGGGGTGAAGACTGGTAGTTAAGGGTGGCTGTAAGTGGGCTGATGTATGAAAATAACACATGGCTTCTTAACACAGGCAGAGAAGATTATGTGTTTTATTTCTCAAAGACCATGTTTTTTGTCCCATTAGTTTGGTATGGTAAATGGCTCCAATTACAGTGATAACCACTAGCCTCAGCTGGAGTTGTTATGGAGACGATGCCTGTCAGAGGAACAAAACAGTGATGTTGCATAAAACAAAGGTGCTGAATCTATTGTCTGGTTTTTACAAAGTACTTTGTTCTTACATTCCACCCACGGCGACACATGCAACCAAATTTTAAGTGACTGGATTTTTCCTAATGACTCCGATCCTGGACTCTTCCTGTAGCACCACCATGAGTCTGTCTTTTGAGGGAAATATCTCTACAACTATTGAATGGGTTGCCATGAAACTTGCCTCACAGAATGAACTGTCATAACTTTGGTAATTCCTGGACTTTTAATGTAGCACCATCATCAAGTCATAATTCAAAGGGACACTTCACTCTAAATTCCAAAATACATATTTTTCCTCCTACCTGCATTGCTATTTATCAGTCTAGATTATTTTGGCTGCGTGTTGAGATATCTGCCATAGTGATGTCAGCAGCAATGTCTCTCTCAAGAAATCATGACCCAGTAAAGAAACAGTTGGCGATGACACAGCTTGCTGGTGTAGTTCAGTTGAAAGAAAGTAGTTCCTACATGAAACTGCCCACAACAAGGTTTTTGGATTATCTTCAGTACCCGGGTCATGATCTTTGGAAGGAGACGTTGCTGTTCAGTTTTCTAAATGTGTTTTTTTTTTTTTTTTTGGCACCACAAACCAAGTGCCATGCACTTAAAATAAGGCAGACACCTCTACGGCCGATATCGCCAACACTCGGCTACACACACTAAAACAATCTATATTATGTAGGAAATAAACATGACTTTTATTTGCACAACCTTGGATGACTATGCGAAATACCTTACAGCCAATCAGCAATTACCGGCAAGTATTTTTAATGTCTATTGTATAGGGATATTTATTGAACAGATAATCAGACAGTCTTTGTATTTCTAGGATTCATCTGGGCAGAGATCAAACAAATGTGGGATGGTGGTTTCCAAGACTATGTCCATGACTGGTGGAACCTGATGGACTTTGTCATGAACTCTCTATACCTGGCCACCATCTCCCTCAAGATTGTAGCCTACACCAAGGTAACTAATTACGTATGAATAGCGGCAAAATGGACAGTTCTAGTTTTAATGTTCTTATGTTCTCACATTATATGTTTGCCGTCTTTTGTCCCGTTCAGTACAGTGGTAGTAAACCCAGGAACCAGTGGGAGATGTGGCACCCAACGCTAGTCGCTGAGGCAGTGTTTGCCATAGCAAACATTTTCAGTTCCCTGCGCCTCATCTCGCTGTTTACTGCCAATTCTCACCTTGGGCCACTGCAGATCTCTCTGGGGAGAATGCTGCTGGACATCCTGAAGTTCCTCTTCATCTACTGCCTGGTAAATAGGACTAAAAAAACACACATGAACTGGCTTAAATAATTGCATTCCCTTTGCACAGACTCTTTTCTCTTTCCATCCATTCATCCATTTTCATCTGCTTATCTGGGGCTGGGTCACAGAGGCAGCAGGCTGAGCCAGGTATTCCAAAAGTCCTTCCACTCCACAAAGCTTTCTAGTCTCTCCTGGGGGATGGCGAATAGTTCCCAAGCCAGATGAGATATGTAATCCCTCCAGGGTGTTCTGTGTCTACCCCAGGGCCTTCTACCAGTTGGATGTGTCTGGAACACCTCTAACAGGAGGCGCCCAGAAGGCATCCTGATCACATGATCAAACCATCTTAACTAGCCCTTTTTGACACATAGGAAGAGTGGCTATACTTCGAGTTCCTTCCAGATTTCTGAGCTCCTCACCCTATCTATAAGGCTGAGCCCAGCCACCCTACAGAGGAAATCTCATTCTTTCGGTCACTAACCAAAGCTTATGACCACAGGTGAGGTTTGGGACATAGATGGACCAGTAAATCGAGAGCTTTGCCTTCCGGCTCCCCTCTACCTTCAACAAGGTGTTACGGCCCAGTGCCCGCATCTCTGCAAAACCTCCAGTCCATCCCACGCTCCATTTTACTTTCACTTGTGAACAAGGTCATGAGATACTTTAACTCCTTTGCTCGGGGCAGTAACTCTCTCCCAACCCAGAGGGAGCAATCCAACATTTAACTGTACCAGCAGAAAACCACTGCCTCAGATGCTCTGATCCTGACCGCGTCTTCTCTCTCTCTCCAGGTTCTTTTAGCCTTTGCTAATGGGCTGAACCAGTTGTACTTCTACTATGAGACCAAGGCTTCAGATGAGAAGGGGAAATGCAAGGGCATCCGCTGTGTGGAGCAGAATAACGCATTCTCCACGTGAGTTCACATGAATCTAAACTTGCTTGCATATGTAGTGTAAATGTGTGATGTTGTGAAGTTGAGTGGCAAAGAAAGAGAGAGGTGTGAGTCTTGCAAAATGCGTGATACTAAAAAAAAGTTTTTAGTTGCTAAGAGAAACTGACGTTTTTAGCTGAATCTGAGTAACACCTATCTTTCCCTTGCAGGTTATTTGAGACGCTACAGTCTCTCTTCTGGTCAATCTTTGGTCTGATAAGCCTGTATGTGACCAATGTAGATGCCGACCATCAGTTCACTGAGTTTGTAGGCGCCACCATGTTCGGCACTTACAACATTATCTCCCTTGTGGTGCTCCTCAACATGCTCATAGCCATGATGAACAACTCCTACCAGCACATTGCTGTGAGCACACATCAAACACACTGCAAATAAAAAGCCACATGAGAGTGCAGACCAGATAGTGTTTGTTTCGTCAGTGCTTTTCATGTACCTTAATCTTTTTCAGGATCATGCAGACATTGAGTGGAAGTTTGCCAGGACAAAGCTGTGGATGAGTTACTTTGAAGAAGGGGCCACTCTGCCAGCCCCGTTCAACATCATCCCCAGCCCTAAATCATTCTGGTACCTCATGTGCTGGATCAAGAGGCAAGTGTGCAAGAGGACGAGATCCAAGCCCCCTGAAACTTTTGGAAGTATCGGAGTAAGTCAGTTGTCAATCACTTAAACACACATTTATATATATTTCACAGAGATACAAAGAAAAGTTTGTTAATAAACACCTGTAAGTACTAAAAAATATTCCTCAAAGTGAGTGTGGAACTTCCGTGTTCCCCCTCTAGCAGTTAGAGTTTACACATACTTATGATGTGTGATTGCAGATGAGCTAGCCACATCCCCCTGCCCTCCTCTTTTTATGCGTCCGCACCAGCAATAGCTGTTGCTGGAGGCTTTATGTTTTTGGGGTTGTCCGTCCCATTTTTGTGAACGCAATATCTCAAGAATGCCTCAAGGAAATTTTTCAAACTTAGCAGAAACATCTACTTGGACTGAAGGATGAACTGATTTGATTTTGGTGGTCACAGGTCAAAGGTCAAGATCACTGTGACCTTTCCCATAAGGTATCTCAAGGATATCTTATGGGAATTTCTTCAAATTTGGCACAAACATCCACTCAAACTCAATAATGAACTGATTAGATTTAGTTGGTCAAAGGTCAAGGTCACTGTGAACTTGGGTTTATATCATTCCCATGAACGTGATATCTCATGAAGACCTTGGACGAATTTCTTTAAATTTGGCACAAACATCCACTTGGAGTTGAGGATGAGCTGACCTGAATTTGGTGGTCAAATGTCAAGGTCACTGTAACTTAACAAAACATGTTTTTGGCTATAACTAAAGATTTCCTAAGCTAAATATGTCATAAATTCACACAAATGTCTAACAGGATAAAATGATATAGGATGACATTTTATATCCAAATGCTCAAAGGTCAACTTCACTTCGACATCATAAAAACACTTTTCTGGTCATTACTCAATGTCATAACTCAGGAAAAGAAGAAGAGACATTTGGTCAGACCAAATTAGTGACTCTAATCTTTGTTTCCCACCTTGAAACTGTGCTAATTGTGTAGCTTTTCTATGCTTCCGGGTTTAAGATGTGTGTGAAGCATTCAGGTTTTAGAATATGTAGCTTCTTGCAGCAACATTCATGTTTAAACATTGTTTACTGTCATGGCTACATATGACTATGGATAGGCATGTATGTAAACTGTAACTGCAACCTGACTTGTTGCCAGAGGCATACAGCTGTGAGGTAGTAATTCTCGTTCTATTTTACTCCATCTTCTGAACTCAAGTTTCTTTTTTTCTGGAGCATCATCTTAAGAAACTTTTCTTTAACGCCTCTTAGGATGCTCCTCTATAGCTTCCTCCATACATATAGTGGCTGCTCCATCACTATGTTCTCCTTCCCCCCTCCTGCCCCTGCAAAATGCATTATACCTGGTGCGTCACACAGGAAAGTCGCCACAGACACCACAACTCCAATATACTAAAAAGTACAGAGAGCATTTTCTGGCGGCGATAGGCTTAATAGCATTGTGTGAACTCGTTTGACAAACGCTTGAGTATAACGGATGTTCTTTTATATGTAAAAGTTTCTCACTCCATCTGTAAAGAGTAGACTCACCTCTTCTACACTTTTCAGATGGTAGAAGTCTGAATTTTAAAGCACAAGTCTTTACTGTTCTGTGCTGTAACACTCAGGGGCCATATGCAGTGAAACCCACAGACAGCAAAGTTAAATACAAATGTGTGATGCTGTGAAGAAAAAACTAAATATGTTTTTTCTCTCATCTCCCACTCTTTTCCCAACTCATCCTCTCTGGCATCTGATGTCTGTGCAGAGGCGAGCAGCAGAGAACCTGAGGATAAACAATCAGTATCAGGTAAATGTAGTCTCTTTCAAAGCAAGCTGAGAGCAATTACTGTCCGTTGCTAGTGTGTGTGTGTCTGTGTGTGTGTGAGACGGATCCCACATTCTGCTCTTTGACTGCCTTTCTACACTTTCAATTTCCATCTGTCAATTGAATGCTTTTGGGATGCCTCATACAATAGGCCTAACAATTACGCCCAGTGGGAAGTTCATTGCCATTCTCTGTAGAGGATTTCCTATTTGTTCATATCTGCAGGTGGTTATTGTAGCATTTTTATACAAAATGCAGTTTGAAATGCATTTCCTTTTGTGTGTGTATATTTTTCATTTTTAACTGACTGCTTGAATGTGAGTTTTGTATTGAATCATTTTTATTCAATATTAGAGGATTTTAGTGTGTTCTAAAGCCTTTTTTCGCACTGATGTAGGAGGTACTGAGGAACTTGGTGAAACGTTATGTGGCCGCCATGATCAGAGATGCCAAAACAGAGGAAGGCTTGACCGAAGAGAACTTCAAGGTAGGCACAGTTCATACAGAGAAAAGAACAAGCGGCTATAATCAATATTTCTACACTGAACCCAGAGAGAATTATTATCTGACTCTGCCGTCGGTAGCAGGGATTTATAGCATTTTTCTGCTAATTATTTCAGTCTTTCGGCCCACGACTTTGCAGTTTTGGTTCATTCTCACCGCCCTGAGCGTGCAGCTGAATAAGCTCTTTATGATACCTGCTCAGCATCAAACAGCAGACAGACACGGTTAGCAACTAACTGGTGAAAATAGTGGAACATTTAGCTGCTAAATAGCCATTGATGGATTACTGATGGGGCCAACCGGGCGTGATAGAACACCAAGGGTCGGCCTGACCTTCACCTGCGAAATGTCACTTAAATTAACACATACCAACCAGGAAGATACTCAAAATGACCACAAAATGATGCAAAGGAGCAGCAAAGAGACAAAGTAACTGAGAGGCAAACAACCACAAAGAGACACAAAATGACCAAAAAAGACACAAAATTACCTCAAGGAGACACAAAATTACCATAGAGACATGGGGTCTTTTACATATTTGTGCTCAGGGGCCCATTGTCCCGTAATCCAGCCATATGAGTAGCCAGATATTTCCCTCAGGAGCTGGTGGAGACCAAAACCTGAGTAAAAAAGACAGTAAATATGGGACTACAATTTATCAGGAAGAGACGAACAACTCTAAATGAATTCTAACGTTGCTTCACGTCTGCTGGATGTGTAAACAGGCCTCTGTTTGCGAACAAGTTTGCCACATTAACTTTAAAAGTGAGTTGACATTGTGTTTACAGCAGGTTTATAGTTGCTGCAGTTTTAAAATGATTGAATTGGGATATCTACTTTTAGTCAGCAACTCGAAGTGACACTTTCCATTTTACGATGAAAGAGTTCAATTGCCCGTCACTTAGCAGTATAGACCTTTGCCTTGTGAAGGCACATTGTCAGTGCTGTGATTTGTGTAGTCCAAGTACATTGAAATGCCTAAAAAAATGCCCCACATTAAAATGTTGTATGTTTTGTGAGAAGACAAAACCGCTGTGTCATTATTTTATGAATTACCCTTTGTCCGCTTAGTATTGGCTGAGCTGAAATTGAATCGATACTCTGCAAAGTGCTCTGCAAATAACCAACAACAGGGACTAACAGGCCAATGAAAAGTGGAAATTAATTTACCAGGGAAGTTCACTTTTTGCTCTACTCTCCCAGGAGCTGAAACAAGACATCTCCAGCTTTCGTTACGAGGTGATGGGCATGATGAAGACAGGGAAGCCTACTCTACAGGGGGCAAAAGCCAGCAGCAGCTCAGTGGAGTCCAGTCTTGCTTACCCCAACTCCTCGCTCAAGGTTCCTCCCTCCCCTCAGAGCAGCCAGGTGAAAAGCAAACACAACCGATTCAAGATCATCGCATCCATCCTCAAGCAGGGCACTTCCACAGCTTCACCCAGGCCACCAGAAGCCTCCAACGGTCTACCTAACGGACTTGTGGTCTCTGATGAGAGCTCTGGTGAAAAGTCAAGTCAGAAGAAAAATTCCCCCAAAGATATTACTGACTTTGGCTTGTACCAGAAACGCCACTGGGGCGGCAATGAAGCCACAGGAGGTGTGGGAGAGATTTGCAGAGAGATGTACTCTTTGTCAGAGGAAGCAGGGGAGTCCGGGGGCTCAGACACAGAGCAGCAGGACAAAGAGCATAAGGCAAGAGGTGTGGATGAGAAAAGACTCCTGCAGCCTGAAAAGGAGGGGGAAGCTGCAGTAAATGAGGCCCCAAATGAAAACAGCAAGGTCTCGAACACCAACAACAGCTCGGATGAAGGTGTAAAAAAAGAAACGGAGGAAAAGGATAAAGAGAGTTTAGCCTGCAGTGACTCAGTAGCTAGTGGATGTTTGCCATCTAGAGAGGAAGCATAAGATGTGACGAAACATGAATATAACTATACAGGCCAAGTAATGCTGGACTGAAGACAGAGAGGCTGACAATCGATGTGAGCTACAAGTGAGGGTGTTTGTTTGCAAAGAGTCTAACTTTCCCAGTTATTACTAAACTAATGATCAGCTTTGATCTTTGGAGACTCAGGGAGGCCTTTGGTTCAAGTGTTTTAAATGCTGTTATATTAGCAGTGGAGATGCAGCAAAGGTAAACGGAGCTCTGTGTGAGCATCACAAGGATTAAGATTTTAGGATAAAGTCATTTCATCTAATCTCATCCCTACAGATGATTAAAAGCTAATTATTTCCGAGACTGTCCCCCCCCCCAAAAAGGATTCCATAGGTCGTTTGTACTAGCAGCTTACGAAGCTCCATACCTCTAGTGGCTGTAGTAATGGACTGAATGGTAAATGGACTGCATTTATAGCATCCACTCAAAGTGCTTTACACAAGGCACCATTTGCCCCATTCATAGACATTCATACACAGGTGGCCGAGGCTCCTATACAAGGTGCCACCTGCTCATCATGCACACCCACGAACCAACGGCACAGCCATTGGGAGCAATTTGGGGTTCAGTATCTTGCCCAAAGACACTTCTAAATGTAGACTGCAGGGGCCAGGGATCGAACCACTGACCTTCCGATTGGTAGATGATTACTCTACCTCCCAGATCACAGCTGTTGTAATAGTATGACAGGGGCAAGGGAGGAAATAGGTTGACACAGTATAAAGAGCAACCAGGGAGGAGGTTGGGGTGGTTGGATGGATCAGACAAACACAGGACTTTGACCCAGGAGACCACTGTTTGTGTCACGTGTTAAACAACAGTCAGTGTTGAGTTATTTCAAGTCAATGTTTGAGTTATTTACATCGCTTATGTAATGTAATTTAACCCAAAACATGATCTTTTTCTAAACATAACCAAGTAGTTTTGTGGCCTAAACCTAACAGCGACTGTTTAACATTGTTAACCAAGTTTTTAAAACCGCGACTGTTAATGGTCATATATGTTGTTTTTGTGTTGATCTCCTGCCACAGATAAGGATGTTTATTTAGGAAACACTCCTGTGGGTCGTATTAGAGGGTAGGAACAAACAACCTATGTGGTCGAATGGGTCGGAGGACTTGTTATTTCCTGAAACTGATAATTTCCTCTCTTTTTAACCTCCTCTCGCCCCATCCCTTATCTGACGTGTACCCTTCTTTTCAAGTTTACCATCATTCACTATACTCTCTCCTTCATCGATCTCTCTCTACCTCTTTCCCATTTATCTCTCCATCGCTTAATTCCCCCCATCCTTATCTCACTACAGCAATAGATGTGTTTGTTTTAGACCCGACTCTCTGCCTTACTCTGTCTGTCTCTGCACTTTACACACTTTACGGTCTGGAATACAGGATCTCAAAGATGTGTCAAGCTCTGATCATGCAACAACAGTTTTGTCAATGTTTTTCTATGCAAAAACCTGGGATTGCGATTCTCATCATTCTGAAGAGGACAGCGGTACGTTTAGAAGGGACAGTTAATGACAAGTATTCTCATATGTGAAGTAGAATGTGGCCGATGAAGAATAATGTGAGATATACAATATGAACACAGCCTATCAACCATTTAAAGCGATATATTATTCATGTTTTAACACTACTATAGAAAATAAACCTGTTATTTTGAAGAGATTTGCTGTTTTTAACTGGTACCTTTAGACGTAATGTTAGTTTGAATGAATGATGTTATAGAGATTAAAACATAGATCAAATATACTCTTTATCTGGATTGTTTCTTTTGTTCAATGCAGATTGCAGACAGATGTCACTTTGGAGGATTTTACTTTTGCTGATGATATTCTATTCTAGATAGCTGCTTGAGGGTAAGTGTTTACAGTCTGTATGACGCTGATGATATTTTAATGAGCAGTGTTGGGCTCGTTACTCTAAAAATGTAATAAATTACTCATTACTCGTTACACTTTTCAAAAGTAATGACTACTTTACTTATTACTCATTACTTTTCCGTTACATTAAATTGGCAACTGCGTATCTACCCGAAATTGAGATGTGTGCCTCTGTGTGAATGTCATTGTAATCGCCAATAAGTGTAGCTAAGGCTAGGTAGTTTCTATTTATCTGGGGGTCTCCAGTTGCCTGTGACTGGTATTTTCCCAAGGTTCTGCCTGAAAGACAGATAGACACTCATGGAGCAACATTTCATCCACAACAAACCCATCACAAGCTTTGTTACTTCTTTGTAGCTGCAGCTGTCCACGATTAAAATCCAGTTGTGGTTGTTTAGCCAGTGCAGGGCTACAGCTGACCTCCACGGCTGCAGAGGGCTCACCTTTGGTGGGGTGTATTTTCTGGAGCTTTATGTTGTTGTGCTGTCAGTCGTAGTAGGTGTAGGTGTTTCAGACGGGAGGTTTGGGGACATGTTTTTAGTGAGAGAGTTTTAGTCTGACTACATGCAGCAACAGTGTCATCTTTCCTTCTGACAAAATCACAGTAATGAGAATTACCAGTTACTAAAGTTAGCATTTCCAGCTAGCTTGCTGCTTTGTGACATGCACGCACAGCACGGCGATTACTGAAATTAGTCCGCTGATGTAACTGTTATATATATTATAAGTCAGTTGTCATGTGATAACAAAAGTAATGTTGTAATGAGTTTTTTGGTTTTGGAGTAATTGTGGTATTATTACTGAAATTTCATCAGTAATTAGTTACACTACTCGTTACTGGAAAAAGTAATATTATTACTGTAACTCATCACTGGTAACACATTACTGCACAACACTGTTAATGAGTGTAATAATGAGTCCTTTGTAATCATTTATTTGCTCACTCATGAAAGGTTATTAATTCCAAAGAAAACCTGTGAGGTCTTCAAAAAATAAAACTCCAACAAACATACTCGGCTGGTTAAACAGTTGCATAAACAAAGCGCAGCCCTATTTGCTTTGCTGTATTTGTGGAAACTCTTTCGGTGAGGTCCATGTCTATAATGCAATATAAACATACTTATAATGCATAATATAATATGTTCCTAATGTATTATAAACATGGGCATCATAGAAAGTGTTACCAAGAGTTTCAAAGCCATGACAGCATAACAGCATAGTACCATGAACTGATCATCAGGTTGTGAGGATGATAAAAGGATTGTTCATGGAGTAATAGTTGACATGTAGCTCAGACATTTATATTTCATTGGCTACTTTAAAATCTGTAAGTAACTTAACTTATGTTCTTGTTTAAAGTCCACAAGGTTCACTCCACTCCCAAGGCTCCAAATTAAAAACAAATCCATTTATAATGAGGGACGTTGCAGAGTGTCTGTGGCTGTGTGGAAGAACGAGTTGCAGGCCCAAGGTAATCCAAGATAGCAAAGGTAACACACGGTAACTATTCTCTCTAGATTATAAATTCTCCCTGGGTACAGCCTGAATTTCGTGAACCAGAAATATGAATTAATTTATTGTTGAGAGAGTTATTTGGTCCTTTTTCAATTAAAATAATCTAATCTAAAATTCTGCTCTTGTTGCAAAATCTTTCATTCTGTTACATGTAATATACTGTCTTTAACACACTGAACTTTATATATCCAACTGTTTGAGTTTTAACATCCCTCTTGTTGTTTTGAATTAAGGTACTGTTAAACAATGTGAGTCACAGAAGTGAGTGAGTGCATTAATGGAGACCAAGCACTGGACAGAATTACTGAATCCTTTCAGAGAGCTTTTTTCTTCTTGCTCCAACAACAGTCTGTCCATTAACAGCTGAAATGTCCTTCCATTACTTCTAATAGTGAGTGCCACAAAACCACACAACCAGAGGAAATTGTAAATGTGTCATTTATCTGCTAAGATGTTTCCAGTCCATGAACTGCCACTGAAAACTCTTTCAATCCTATGAGCTGCATGGCTTTGTGTACTACAGGCATTAGATTACAATTAAGGTTGTTAGACTGGCCTGCAGTCTGTTGCAGTCCATTTTGCAAGGGAGTTAGTTAGTCAGTCACGGGTAGACTTACTCAGCTGAACGTCTGGTTGAGTGTGGCTTGACGAGGCTAGGTGCTAGTGCTAGCTTCAGGGGCTGTGCTAGCTCGGACCTCAGGGTTTGCTGCTAAATGCTTTGCGTTGAGGTGATATTTCAGGGTCAGAGTACTCAGATAGTACAAAAATTCCTTATTGCAATGGTGCTCCTATCAACAGTTCTGTCTGGGCATTTTTTAAATGTAAATGTTCCATTCACAGGGCCAAACAGCGTCGTCTCGTCTGCCACTGTGGCCTTTCCTGACACACCAGGTCAAAGGGCACTCAAAACGCGACTAATTAATGTTAATTTTGTTCAACACGTTGTTTTTTCTGTGATTAATCAATCAAAATTAACGCATTATTTTGACAGCTGTAATTAAATTAGAATTATTTGGGGGTCTTGCTCAAGGACAAGAGAAGCAGGGGTTAAAACAGACCACTGTAATTATTGTGCAGCCTCGTGTGTGTATTGCTGTATTAATATTTTAGACCTTGTTTGTCCAGACTTAAAGAGTCTCCACGTGTGAACCTGCTTTTCAGTTTTAGAAACAGTCAGGATTTTGTGAGTATGTCATGCTTTGATTTTTTTTTTCCTGTTTTAATTTAGCTTTGAATGTCTGTAGTTTACAGAGATAACATTTTTGCTAGTAGCTTATCAGCAGGTTACGGACATTTGCAAAGTAATTTCTTTCTCACTCTGTGAAACTGGCTTACTGACCCTACCTTTTCTCCTTTGGAGTTGAGTGTTTGCGCATGTGAACATGCTGTTCAGCCAGGGAAGTCGAGCCATTTGTAATCGCTTTCTTTAAGTGGAGAAAGATGTAGAGAGAAAGACAAAGAAGTCATTTTCTTCTCTTCAAGGCCATACAAAGAACAAGAAGCAAAGCCCAGCAGAAATCGCAGGTTCCAGCAACTTTATAACACTTTCCCACTGTTTAAAACAGGAAACAGTCACACGGTTCAAAAACTCATGCATGAAAGCAGAATTGCCTCCTGTGTTCTCCCGCAGACTGCATTTTTGTGTTCTCTGAACTGGCTGCTTTCTGTCACTTTCCTGTTTGTACTTCAATAAGTTCAATCGGCGAACAAGTGACCAAGCGAGCGAAAAAGAGATGAAATATTCAACAGATGATGAAACTGCTCTCCGTGTGCGATCAAAAGGCTGTGCTGAAATGCTCCTGGGTTTGTGATGGATCTTTCAAACGCTCTGAACCCGGCTGACGCAGAAACACTGGCATAGAAAACACTAACTAGCATATACACATGGAATGGTGGAATGTAACGAAGTACATTTACTCAAGTACTGTACTTAAGTACAATTTTGAGGTACTTACACTTTACTTGTGTGTTTTATTTTATGCTATTTTCCACTTAGACTCCACTGCACTTCAGAGGTAAACGTACTTCTTAATCAACTACATTTATTTTAGAGCGTTAGTGACTAGCTACTTAGTTCATTTATATTATGTATCTGTAATCTACAGTACGCCACACAGAGGTATACAGAGCAATTTAAATTAGCTCCACCATTATTAGCTGCAGCATCAAAGTGATGAACACATGAATGCAATTATAATTCAATAATATATATGATTCTGAAATGTGTCAATCTATGCACCTGAAACTTTAAGTGTATTTTGAGGCTAATATGGACCTACAAATATTAAATGGACCTACACTTGTATAGCACCATTCTTGTCACTTGACCACTCAAAGCACATTCACACATTCACACACTGATGGCTGAGGCTACAATACAAGATGCAATCTGCTACTTTTAACACACTCACCATTAGGAGCAGTTTGTACCTTTCTCAAGGATACTTTGACCTTATGTACTTTTACTAAAGTGAGATTTTGATGCAGGACATTTACTTGTAACAAGGTAAGTAAAAATCTGAATACTTTGTCTACCACTGTATACACGCCCACACTCACAATACTTAAATCTTATGCAGTTACATAAGTATTATGTAATGCCACATACAAGTTCAAAATATTGTTTCACTTTTAGTTATGACGAAACCGATTGATCGTAAACATCTAGATTTCCCTTTAATGCTAAAATATTAATGTGATTCCTTTAAAATTCCCCAAGAGGGGGAAAGAAAATTCATATTGTCCCCAAAATACATCAAATATCTAAATATGAAATGGATAAAATGAAATATTGTATTTTTTAAAAATGGGATGAAATCAGATTTTAGGAATATGTGATCAAGGTAAACTGTTTACCATTCCATGAAAAGGAATAATGTGTTCTTACACCTACATGTCCTGTCAAAATTGACCTGGGTAAGTCGAAATTTAGGGGGAAAAAAGACATTCTGCATATTAGAGTCTGTATATATTCAGTTATAACTGAACTGATCAGAAAAAAACATGGGACAGAGAAGTGAGTGCCTTGTGCTCGAGGCTCCAACAGCAATAACACACTGAAGTAAATTTATGACCCTAATGTAAAACAGACACACGCGTACAGTTGATATGATCACTGTTGTTTTAAACATGGCTCAGGTTTGTAAAAGTTGAGAATCGACACACGCAAGATTCACAATTCCAATTAGATTTATTCAAGTGAATAACATGGAGACTTGAGCACGTGCATGCATGCAAAAATGAACAGGCGCAAACTTTTTTTTGATTATTAAAATATACAGAAGTATTTCCTAAATGCAGAGCTGTTATACAAGTCCTTGTGAAACAAAAAAAACTTATGTTACTTGTGTTAATGCCATTTTGAAAACTGAGTTATCCAAATCACAAAGCCTCACACATTGCTGCACTGACAAGTATTGCCCACTAGGGGGAGATGTCCTTTTAGAATGCAGTTCCTGCTCCCTGCTTCCTCTCTGCCTTTACCTCTCTGCAAGATCTGAGATCCCAAATAACCACCTGCAAGCTGGAGAGCACTGTGTGTGGTGCAGTCCTGTGGGAAGCAACAGGGTGACCCACGGTGCCCAAACTCCTCTCAAAGGTTTGTCTTAGAGGATGGAAAGCTGTGACAAAGGGAAGGGAGGCATTCGATTTACTTTTAACTGTAATCTAAGTGATAATCCATGTTGTACTGGAGGTGTTTATGACTGTGTGCGTGTGCGAGGAGTCTCAAGCAGGATAGGGAACAAAAAGGAAATCAATATGGTATAAATGACTGTAAATTGCAGGCTGGGCTGAATATGTGTGTCCCAAGTCTCTGAAGATTGTCTTAATGACTAAGATAGCATCATAGACAGGAAGTTGTCTCTAAAGGGAGGAGGCCCTGTTGGAGACGGCTCAGCCTCGTGCATGCTGCTGGGATCAGAGGGGTCATGTGAGTTCATGAAGAGTAAGTGAATCTGTGATGTACTGTGAGTTAGTAAATGTGACTGTAGTTAATCATTCAAAGAATAAAATCTGCTTTCATTATTCTGCTGATTATATAATATGTTTTTCTTGTTTTTGCATCATATGCATTTATTGTATAAGAAATATTTACCTGGGTGCACTTTGTCTGTGGTCACATTTGTGATGTAAACCACAAGATTTAGCTCTTAATTCAATAAATTAGCATCTTCAAGAGAGTCCATACCTGCACATCTCCAAGTTTGGAAGCATACCTGTTCACGTCCACAAGTCAAGACCGTACAAGACGTCCAGGGAGTCTCTTTTCATAATGCATTTTCTCTTTGAAGCTGTATCAGATCTGGCTGCAGCACAGGAGACGGAGACAGCTGCAGGGAAAAGTTGGGACCAGGAAGGAGTTGAGCTGATGAACGACGAACATGACAGCAGGGAGGATGAAGGGAGAGAAGAGGAGCCAGAGCGCAGACGGGAGTCCAGGGGAGGAAAGGCTGGTGGAAATGATGAATCTGCGTTGTAAAAGTAATGAGGAGGAGAGTGGTGTCCCAGGGGATGGAGGATAAAAATATAGTTAGGCTTCTGTCAAGCAAAGTGTAAACCTATCATCTAGGCAGATATATCGCCATGGGTCTTTGAGTTTGATTTACAGCCTGATTTTCAAGCCTATTAAAAACACTTCAGTCTGTTGAATTCACACATTTTGTTGCCAAATGTCCCAGGGACACATATTAGAGTTATGCCTACTGCCTGTGTGTGTGTAATTGAAGGACTTTTAATGTGATTTTTTTCCTTTATGGGAACTCCATGGGTGTTCCCCTCTCAAAAGTCCCCAAATATCTTCAATGCATAGGTCAAACCCTCCGCATTACATATCATACTTAACATACATAATGTAGTTTTTATATACTTTTAAAAGACAAACCAAAGTTGTAAGATAAGCTGTCATTACAGAGTGGAGAGTGATGTAAAGTGTGAGTTACAGGGTGTCCTCGGTGCTCTGGGATGTGATGGTGGTAAAGAAATTCATGTGCAACAACGTGAGGAAGGGGGGGGGGGACAATAAGCTCATGCTCGAGTCAGAGCAGGAGGGAGGATTTTTGGCTAAAGAGAAGGGTGTGTGCGGGTGAGAACAGGACGTAATGGTATGGAAAAGACAGTGAGGGAGTAAAAAGAAAGTGGGTGGGTACGGGTGTGTGTTGGTATAAAAGCTCTCTCTCTCACTCACACTCCCATATCTCCTGTGTATTTTTTGGGGGGTGCGGGTGTGTGTGTGCGAGTGTGTTTTCAACAGACAAGAGGAGTGCGTGTGTGTGTTTGTGCCCTTGCAGTACAGAGGACTGATAACTCCCCAGGATGCATCAGCTGCTTGTGGTGACCTCGGTGCTGGTGGCACTCAGCTTTCTAGGGAGTGTGGATTCTTCGGCTTATGACAAGATAGTCACCCACAGCCGCATACGGGCCAGGAAGGAAGGGTAAGGAGATGGGACGTGGGGGAGGGATGGAGGGAGGGATGGGGAGAGAGGTGACACATGCCAAACTTGAAGAACAGAGTAGCATTTTTTTTTTTTATTTAGCAGATGACTTGTACTTTAACAATCATGATCGACTTGTTTGCAGATGTGAGAGCAAATTGCATGTTTGGTAACAAGCTGACAGATGTGCAACATGCTGTGCGTGTCAGATTTTGTGTTTGTCCAGCTTTTTAAGGTGGTTTTAATCACAGAGAGCGCTGAATCATGATTTGAGAAACAGGTCAGCCACATTGATGAGAATATTGATTCAAGCCATAATGGAAAATTCAATATCGTCTCTCACATTCATCACTCCTCTGCTGTAGATAATGTGCCCAATTTGCTGTTTGAAATTGATTTAGAGTTTCAATTTTTTTATTTAAGTTAAATAAGGTCATATTTTTAAAGTTGCTTTCTGAAATGTAGCTGTATTAAGAAGAGTAGACAAATTAAGGGTTCAAAGTACAAACTTTTCCTTTAAACAGTTAAAATATCCAGTGTTAAGAAGCACTGTACATAAATCACATTTTCCTCATCACGTCGGGTTTCCTGCCTTCTCTGCCCTCATATGCTCCCACGTCCTGCCTCACCTTCTCATTTTTTCTGTCACTCCCTCATCATCCTCCTCCCCCTCCCCTCTCTTACAGACCCAATGTGTGCGCTCTGCAGCAGGTCCAGGGGACTAAAAAGAAGTACTTCAGCACATGTAGGAACTGGTACAAAGGCTCCATCTGTGGCAAGAAGACGTAAGTCTTTCCTAAAAGATTGAATGGATCCAATTGATACATTTATTTTTATCTTTTATTATTCTTATTTGCACAGAACACAAATGACCTCACCCAAAGTGCAAACCACTCCCAGCTTCCACACACCCTGTACATACACAGGAGTATTTTCAGAATTTTTTTAACCTGTTAGACATTTTGGTACATGTGGGTGTCACACCTGCGCTAACCTCCCCACCTGTTACCTCACTCTCTTAATTATGCTTCTAACAGCTGAGGTCAGCTCTGTTTGAGCCCAGTTTTCAGAACCCTCAGGCTCTTTCTGTCTTAACATGTAGCGTTCTCACTTTCTCCTCTGAACCTTTCCAAAACAGCATTCATGATCATAATGATGATGATTGATTACTTAGATTTCAGACATTTTTATGGTGTATTTTAAGGATTTTTAGGGATTTCTTAAACATGGAATGAGAGCAGATGACAGCATGTCATTCTTATTTCTTTATAGAGCTTTAGCTCAACATGTGTACATATGTTTCCCTTTACAAGAGGATTCTACACTCCATGTCTGACACATAGAGCCTCATACAGGACAACTATTTGTCTTTGTCCTCATGTATCCCTCTCCCTCCTCTCAAGTCTGGGCACGCTGTGTAGCCTGCGAGCCGGGGGTTTGCTCTGTTGTCTACATTTTGATGGTGTAAACGTGGCTCAGCAGTGACTGACAGCAGAGTTAATTGACTTCCCCTCTGACACGTCTCAGGTGCTCACAAAAAAAAAATCTGGCTATATATGTATATTTTTAGCGTTTGTATGTGCAGTCGGGTGAAACAGGGGATATACTGCAGCTCCAGCTTTACCAACTTTTCTTGCATGGGTAGTGTATAATTGATTTGTGCTGTGTGCATGGAAGTGTGTTTGTGTGTGTGTTCCTCATACAGAGTGTTAAAAGTTATTCTTCATTTTTCTGCCTCAAAGCAGAACTGACAGCTGCTTCTGATTTAAATATGTCTTTCCCTTCGAAAATGGCAAATAAGGAGATATTAATGAGACTGAATTTTTGGTTACCAGCAAAAGAATAGAGCGCATTATTTGTTTTAACTTTCTGACCTTCTGCAGGACATATTATATCACAGGGCATGTTGCTGATGGATTTAAGTGAATGTAATATTTTCCTGTGACCTGATGTGCTGATTGAGTAGATCTTTGAGTAAAAAATATGAGTTATAATCACTGCTGTGTTGATGGAGTGTAAGGCTCGGCTGGAGCTACACACATGCCCATACAAGAACACACGTGGACGCGCACACAAACACACACACACACCTCCTCCTCTTAGTCATGCAATCAGCTGTAACACCTGCTGCTGTTTGAGGATAAGCCTGGAAATAAGATGGTGGGAAAGAGAATGGATAAAACAGTGACTGAGTCCAGAAGTGAGTCAGTTTTTCCCAACGTGATACAACAATACTCTGCTGAAATAATGTGACATGGAACCACCCAGAAAAAAAAAGGCTGGATTATGTAATACCAGGGTAAACAGCAGGAAGGTAATAAGGGTTTACCAAACACAGTCAGTGGTTTTTGTCTGTCCTTTGTGGAGGGTGCTTAAACAGGTTTAAAGAAGCTCAAATAAAACCGATGAAGGTTGGGTGTAGAAAAGATCCTAGTCAGTTTAAAGATGTAATTTAATGATGTGATTATAGTTATTTTTTTAATCATGTTAAATGCTTTTATTATCTCCATTTTATTTAACCTTTTTATTAGGAAAATTCCCACTGAGATTTAAACTGTCATTTACAAGGGAGTCCTGGCTGAAACAGTGGCATAAAAAGTTCCACATAAAAGAATAAACAATAGACTTTGAACAAAATGGAAAAAAAAAATCTGTCTTCAGAAACAACCAACGAACAAATAAAAAATTCTAACAAATTTTTATATTTCACTAACTTGGCTTTTAGAAAATTAAGAACAGAGAGACATCATTTATGGGACTATAGCAAATAACAAATCCATTAAATATACTCCACTATCTGTCTTCAAAGTATTCAAGTTTTCATTCAGCAAGCAAAAAAACTCCCAAAACTTATTGCAACAGAAACAAAAAACTAAGTAAAGCTCCTCTCTCTCCCTGCGTCTGTGGTCACAGTGAGACATTGTTCAGCGGCAGCGGAGGAAATCCATGCAGCTGTGATTTTGTCTGAGTTGGATTTGGTGTTGATGAGAGATTAGTAAAGGGTGTTTGAGTCTACAGTATGGCTATTTGGATTCTCCAGTGTACATTGCAGGCTGCTGGTTTGTGAACAAGCTAGTGCTTACACAAGTCTTGAGGGTGCAGCAGTTAGACTAATACCTGTACTAAACCTCACAGTAACCACAATTGCAAAGAACAAATTATGTTGGTGTGAATTCAACCTGCGCTGTGTTCTTCTAATTCTCTAAGCTGGAGGTAAATGATACCATGGGGATTTCTTAATACCCTCATTTCCACAAAGAGCTCTTGAGGAGCGTTGCTGGAGGTTCAGGTGGAAGCGATTTTCTTCAAAGTGATGTGCTGTAGGTGACGACACAACATGCAGGGAGCAGAGGATAAGTGCTCAATTTGTACTTCAACCATAATAATGTTGGAGAACTGGTCCATTACCATGTATTAAAAAAAGGGTAATGTTGGCACAGTGTTCAGGAAGCCACTGGCACTGAAGGAAAAAAAAAAATTGATGAGGACACAGGAGACACTGTTGATTAATAATTACATAACAGGAAAAAACTGTAATGTGTGTATCTGATGCCAGACAACCCCACCTCGTGTTTCTGTGCGAGTACAGTATTTGTGTGTGTATGTGTGTGTGTGTTCATGCCCCGTGTTTGCACATCTGCTCATCTGGAAGCCACATTGAGCTGGTTTCGTGCAGTGACACTGCCAGAGGCCTGGTTTGCAGTGCGCTGGCTGGTTCTGTCTCTGCTCTATGCTGCATCCATTATCCTGTCAGGGTGCAGCCGGGGAGCGATGACTTCATACCTTCCTGACAGCCAGCTGTGTACGGACATTTATGTATTTTACATTATAACAATTACTGTCAGCGCATAGAATGATTGGAATATAAGCGACACGGCTGTGTGCACAAAAATAGCAAAATTCACAGTGTTCAGTGTGATCGCACACACTTTTATAAACACACAAATGCTGATTTGAGTGGATTAGAGCGGTTTGCCAAAACATGTGAGTCATGTTAGGGAGTAGAAGGGAGAAAGTGAGTGATGTTGCTTTGCTCTGTGTGTGTGCGCGTATTTGATGTGGCTATGAAGGGAGTGATTTGCTCTTGGATGATATATCACTACTGTTCGTTTCTGAACGGAAAGCAAACAGTTACTTGTTTTGGACCTTGTGGAGAAAGCACAGCGTTCATATAGAAACATGGAATTTTGGTGGGAAAACAGAAAGCAGGAAACCTTAAAACTCAGCCTCAAACCTCTTAAAGGAAAACTCTTGAGCAAACACATCAAAAGCTCCAACTGGAACGCGTGAAGTCCTTTGAGTTAAACCCCAATTAAACTTATTCCAGCATTAAGGAACTCCACTGCTTTTTCTCTGGAGAATCATTGTTGAGCGTCCAATGTTGACTCACCACTAGTTTGTTTGCGTCTTGGAAGATGTGTGTTAGCTTAGGATGAGTCCCAATCAAACGTCTTAAATGTCTGATTACCATCTATAATTCATTTTCAGTAAAAACCTAATTTATTCCTCCATTAAACCCAAATTTGACAGAAAGCTCACTTGTGGCTCACACTGTCAGTCTTGTCACACCTCATTCTGTCATTTTTAATATTGCAATAAAGTGCAACTTGATTTCCTGCAAACCATATGACTGATTGAGGAGCAGGTCAGCTGCACAGCTCCTTCGCTGTGCTCAGTGTTTGCAGGTCCTTCCAGCTTCCTGCCAGACAGGATGTTTCTACTTCTTTACGCCCTGTTTTCACAAATGTTCATAAGCTGCTCCTTCCGCCCCAAAATCTGACTCTATCACAAGAAGTTGACTGTATATCTTGTTTTTCTTGGAGACTTCTTAGGGAATCAGATTAATGGCCAGGGGAAAGTGCAGGGGGCAGCAGACACCCCTGTCTGGTTTTCATGTTAACATACATACAGTAGATGAATATAAAATATATACAGCGTGCAAAGCGTGGATTTTCTCAGGAATGTGGTAGCTCTGAGTTTCTGTTACATTTCTGAGACTATGCTTTTTGATTTGACTGCATGAGATATTGGAAATGATGTTGGCTGGCTCACTTGAAACGAGAGTCTCAAGCTAGTCTTTCTTTCTGAGCCTAGTCCAGCTTTTTCAACTCTGTGATTGGCCTGCTGGGAGTTGTGCACGCTCGCTGCCAGTTTTTCTTGTGGAAGTGTTAAACGAACCACTTTCATGTTAATGGTGTTTTTCTTGTCTTTTTTTATTCTCCTTGACTTGCATGCTTTTTTGGATGGTTTTTCACACCGTCCCCTACGCTGACTTTAAAATGTGCTTTGCCCAATTATGGATTTGTTATTCGTTGAGTGAGATCGCCTCTTTGTGCAGCCGTGCTCTCCTGTCTCAAACGTCCCCACCGTTCTCAATCCAAGCGCTCGTCATTCTCTCCTAAAATGGCTCCAGAGGTTGTTTTTCTTCCTCTTGAATGTCAGTTCTGCTTTGCTGATCTGGCAAGCTTCTTTTGTGTTCTCAACGTGCATTACATTCACATTACATCTTGTTTGGTTTTATTTCTCTTTTTGATGTATGTCCTCCAACACCATATATTTGTGCTTATTTTTTGGGAAGCGTGGTCCTATATGAATGCTGTCCCGGATACATTAAGCTGGAGGGCATGAGAGGATGCCCTGCAGGTAGGTGACTCTCACCACAGCCCCACTCTGGTCTTATTTCTGGTCATTTCAAACTGTTTTTCATTCATTCATCTCTGAATAATTCCTCTGCTTCCCCACCAGTGGCTCCCATTGACCATGTCTATGGTACGCTGGGACTGGTAAAGGCTACGACCACACAGCGATACGCTGACATATCCCAGCTGAGAGAGGAAATTGAAGGCAAAGGCTCCTTCACCATGTTTGCACCTAGCAATGAAGCTTGGGAGATGCTGGACCCGGTAGGTAGTCTTTTCAGCCTTTTCTCAAGGAATGCAAATTACGCTTGCTACCTTTTAACTAATGTTATGATTTCTCCAGACTATACGGTCCGCACTGATAAGCAACGTGAACATCGAGCTGTACAACGCTCTTCACTACCACATGGTGAACCGCCGTCTTTTGACCAAAGACTTGAAGAACGATATGACTGTCCTTTCCATGTACAACGACCTGGGGCTCTACATCAACCACTACTCAAATGGGGTCAGTTTATGCACACTGACATGCACAAGATCACATGATTACATGATTGCTTTATGTCTTACGGACCTCTGAGCCCAAAAATGGTCGTAGCTAATAAAACATTTCCTCTCTGTGAAGATTGTGACAGTGAACTGTGCCAGGATCATCTATGGTAACCAGGTGGCCACAAATGGTGTGGTGCACGTCATTGATCGGGTCATCAGCAGCGTGGGCAACAACATCAAGGAAGTCCTGGATGTCACAGATGAGCTCTCCACCTTCAGAGTATGTAAAAATAAACAGCACTCGAAGCTGAGAAGCCAACATAGTAATTCACTTAGGTGCTTAAAGTGGGTTTGATTTAAAGTCTGTATCGATTGGGAACACAATGCTGCTAGCAAAATGTTTGAACCTGTTACATGTGTGACACACTGTCTTGTTACCCAGACTGCTGCGTTTGCTGCCGGTATAATGGACATGCTGGACCAGCCTGGCTCCTTTACTCTGTTTGCTCCCACTAATGAAGCCTTTGACAAATTGAGCTCGGGCTACCTGGAGCGCCTCATGGAAGACCAGGATGTTATTGCAGGTACATTGTACATGTGATACACTAATGATGACGTAAACTAACATACTATGTTTTATTTGATTTTGTGCCAGCAGCAGATAAAAAAAAACATCATCTAAATTTTGTACAGACATTCATATATTTTGGGGGGGATGCAGGGGACACGTCAAGTCATATTAATGTTTAGAACGTGCATTTGTTCCACCCCCAAAAAATATGAAAATAGCAGACTTTTATTTTGCCATAATTTAGACATTTACACCATAACTTAATGCAGTAAAGCCACAAATTGGTGCATAAAAAATCACCAGATGCAGGAAATCAATTGTTTGATGCTCAAATGTTCTGGCAGGGGACCCCTAAACCCTCTTTTTATACATGTCCCTCCAACATTGCAATGAAACCTATGCCCTTGGAGACATTCATGGTTCCCAGATGATGTAGCCTAATGAGTTTAGGGATCCCTTACTGCCAGTGTAAGGTTTGATTCTTAGTGAAATGTCTCAACAACTATTGGATAGATTACCATGAAATTCAGACATTTATGTTCCATTCAGCCTGGATCTGGAGAGCCCCTGACTTTTCATATAGCGCCATCACCAGGTTAAAATTTGTCCAATACTTTGGTTTATGGCTAAATACTTGAAAAATCAGCCTCAGCCACACTTTGTGTTAGTGCTACATAGCTAATTATAGCATGCTAACATGCAAAACCATGATGACAATCGTGGTAAACATTATACTTGCATATTAGCATTGTCATTATGGACATTTTTGCCTGCTAACTTTAGCATTTAGCTCAAAGCACCACTTTGCCTGAGTACAGTATCAAAGAGCTACTAGCATGGCTGTAGACTCTTATTCTGGTTGCTGTTTTAATCACTTAACATCTAACATTTATTTGACCTCAAGGGAACTTCAATCGTGGAGACATGTTAGTGTCAAATTAAAACTAAACCACTAAAACCATCTTCCAAACCCACTCCGCAGATCCCTGCCAAGTCTAAACTTAGATACCCATCAAATTCTCAGGAGTAAAAGAGTAGACACACTAAAAAACCACACAACGATAGCAGGAAACTCATGTCTCCACTATGGCAGCTTATCTGGGTGTTTACTGAGTCACTGGCATTCCAGGAAGGTCTTTAGCTTGACGCCTGTTTGCGGTGTCTTCAGTGACTGGATCCCTCTGCGGACAGAGTATAACCTCAGATAAATTCTCAGACACTTGGCAAACAGGCTTTGCTGACCAACCATGTTAGAACAGCCTCCAAAGTAAAGATGATATGGAGCCTTGTGCCTTGTTTCTACAAGGGAAGGTTTGGGTCGGAGAGTAATTTGGACCGCAGAGCGACACTGATTGCGTTTGAATTTGTGTGGGTTTGGAAGGGGTTTTACATGTTGTCATTGCTTTCGCAGGCCAGTTTTGCTTGCTTGGTTTCACAGTTGGACTCAGTCGGAGGTGTAATCCCATATCTAAATGTTAACAGAAGCGGCTAAAGAATGTGTGTGTCCATGTGCATGTGAATAATTGACTGTAAACCTTGGATTGCATCTGTAATTGTAAACCTTGGACTGTGGAAGCAGGTTACAAAAATAACTACAGGAAACTCACAAAGTCTATAAAATGTGCAGTCTGAGCAGGAGCCTTTTCTGTTTGTCACCCTCTATCTCTCTTTGCTCACTTTGCTCAGCACTGGTGAAGTACCACCTGTTGAAGAGTGTCCAGTGCTCTGAAGCAATCATGGCAGGGTCGGTGTACGAGACCGCAGAGGGCAACACCATAGAGATCGGCTGTGATGGCGACAGTTTGACAGTCAACGGAATCAGATGGTGCTGAAGAAGGACGTTGTCACCACCAATGGTGTCATCCACTACATCGACCAGGTGCTCATCCCTGACTCAGGTAAAACACATCTTGAATCGAGCATCACACTCAGCAAATACTTATATTTGTTCAAATCATTTGGCCAAATCGTTTTCCTGTGATCTCCAACATGTCATTTTCATATGATTCATACCAGCCAAAGAAGGGATGGAGCTAATGGTAGAATCCCAGAGCACCTTCAGCGACATGGTGTCCGAACTGGGCTTAGCCGCTGCCTTGGGTCCGAAGACTGAGTACACTCTGCTTGCTCCTGTCAACAGTGCCTTCAGCAGTGAGTTGATCTCAGAACAAGTCTAATAGACAGCAGACTGGCATAACTAAATGCTAAATAAGATTCTTAAAACAACCAAAGAGCTATTAGAACAATGGCCAAGCGTCAAAATAGAAGCCTATTAATTATATATGATTGTTAGAAATTTGAAAATAGAAAAGGCTATATAATACAGACAGAGAATGTAGCCTATAAAAAGTTCCCTAAAAATACAATGAACATCTCTGATGCAATATTCACAGGAAATAATTTGCTTAAAAGTAGGTATTGTTAAGCATCAACTATAATATGAAATATTATAAAATATTTCATGAGTCAGGAGTTGTCCGTTCACTCAATGATGGATTACTTTTAAGGCTCGTCATGTCCTGGCTCCAGATTACATTTCAGACCTGTTAGTCCCTGATGAACATCTGCGTAGTTTAAGATCCTCGGGCAGAGGTCTTCTTCTTGTTCTAGAGTACAGGCTGAAGACCAAAGGGGACAGAGCTTTTGCTATCAGGGCCCCGAGGCTCTGGAATGACCTGCCCAAGGATATAAGGCTGTCTGAGTCACTGGCTGAGTCTCTCCTAAAAACAACTTCTATTGGAAAGCATATAGTGACTTTATCTGAGCTGTCTGTCTATTTTATTGCTATCTTATTGATTTTATTCCCCATTTATTATCTTGATTTTAGTTTTCGAAAGGTGCTCTATAAATAAAGTTTATTACTACTATTATTACTATTGTTAAAGGGGTCCCCGAAGGACAAGGTTGGGACCCACTCGTTTAGAGAATTGACCTTCAGGAAGGATGTAAAAAATTTGTTGTCTTTCACAGATAAAAAAAAACAAAAAAAAAAACATTACCCTTGTCACTTTAAATCTGTATCTTTTCTCTGTTTCTGTCAGATGAGTTGCTCACAACAGAGGAGAGCCTGCTTAAAATCATTTTGCAAAACCACATCTTGAAGCTGAAAGTGACACTGAGTGAGCTCTACAATGGACAGCTGCTGGAAACACTGGCTGGCAAACTGCTCCGAGTCTTCATTTATCGCACTGTGAGAACTATGTGTGTGTGTGTTTGTGTGTGTATTAGAGAGTCAAACTGAGACGGGGAGGAACAGATAAATAAGAAGTGATGGAAAGACAATGGAGAGTGTCGGCTTCCTCACTGGAAATCTGAAAGCCATTACTGGGCCTCTTTTCAAGTGTTAACATGATTTTGCTGTCTTTCAACTGTAAGCAAATGCAGTAAAGCAGCTAATTAGTCCAGGTCTTGGCAGATGAAGTGTGTTTCTGCTTTGGTGGCTCAGATATCAGAAACAGCTGGATTTAATTTCCTCACAGAAACCTTGCAGTCGTCTCTTTGATTAATTGCAATTAAACAGGACAGTGTGACTGTCTCCCTTCCCTCAGCTAAATAGTTACCAGATTTGTACAGTGACTTTTAGACCTGTAACCCTGCTCTTTGAATGTTTCTCCTTTGTCAGGCTGTTTGCATAGAAAACGCATGTATGCTGCGTGGCAGTAAAGAGGGAAGCAAAAGCGCCGTCCATGTTATGAGGTCCGTCATCCGACCAGCGGAGAAAACAATCTATGAGCTCCTGATTGCTGACGGACGATTCAAGTAAGAATCTGATTTTATTAATTTTTTTGCTGTACTTGTTTTTACAATCGTTATTAATCAGTTTTTTAAATATTTGCTTTGCTGATAGTAAAACTAGCAGATGTTAGTGGCAATGTCTTACCATACACATTTCTGGCCCTATGACCGATACTGGCACCAGTAGAGGCTGGTGATTGATAACCGTGGTAGCAGATGTGTGAATCAGTGGGACCACACAGGCGCACAAGTCTCACACAAATCCCAACAAAAACTCCATCATATCATATTCCCCCAAACCATAATCCTCTCGTCTAAAATGAGCAACGCCAACAAACCGCTGTTTTTTGGTCCAAATGCGACATATAATCTGGTCTCCTCACAGCACAGAGCTCAGTGCCACTATAGCCAGAAAGTTGACTGGCTTGAGTTTGTGCAGTCTGAAACAACGTAGTTAACCATTATGGAAAAGTGAAATTGACAGAACTGGCTCAGAATGTCTACTTTTTATTTTTGTATTTTTTTATATATCTGCCTTTGTGGGTTGTAAAACATCATCGCCATTATTATTTTCCATGAACCCAAAAGTGTAAAACTTGCACCTGCACATTGCTCTCTAGTTCAGGATTCATTTCACTCCTACAGTACAGTACTTAACTATATGTCGATGATGTCAATATCTTCCTTTTCTTTGTTTTATTTTTAATAAATGTAGGATTTTCCTGTCGCTGATGGAGACAGCAGGTCTGACTGATCTGCTGAAGCAGGAAGGCTCCTACACCATCTTTGCACCAACTGACGACGCCTTTGATGGTCTCACTAGAGAGGACCTTGCTCTGCTCAAGAGTGAGTTCTCACTGAAATGAACACACATCCTCTTTTCATACATCTCCCCTTTGAAGATCGGGGATTGCTGTCAAGTTTGTTCTGATAAAAGTTGAATGCTAGCTCTTCTGTTCAGTGTGTAAATCATGTTTGCCTTGTGTTGTCATTGACAGGTGATTTGAATGCTTTGAGGGTCATTCTGCTGTACCACTTCAGTAACGGCGTCTTCATCAATGGAGGATTGGAGGGAGGAGTCACCAATCTGCTCAAAACACTCCAGGGCAACAACCTGCAAGTGATAGCTGTATGTACAATCAACTTTCATTTGAGTGTTTATTTGTGGCCAGAAAATCAACGAGACAGGGCTGATTTCCTGAATCTGTCACTGAACAATCAAACAGAGATAAAACCTTTGTGGGAAAAACATAGTACTGCACCAAAAGATGCATGAGAATACCAAATTTAACTCATCAAGAATGTTGTTTTTGATTAAGATGTACAGCCAGCTAGATTTCAATTTCTGCCCACTGCTGGTTTACAAACAGTACTCTTGGAAATGTTGGAATTGAAGAGGAGAAAATACTCAAGGGTTGAATCTTTAGGAGCATATGTGCTTTATAATCAAGTTTTAAGTGACCAAAAAAATCACACATTTCTCGTCCTTTTCTCAAAGCCTCCATCATGAGACTTAAACCTAACCTTTCACCACATTCTCATTCAAACAATAGCATCAAAGACCCAGTGCTAATCTGTTACTTCAAGGCTGGATATCTCTGGAGTAGGGCCAGACGTAATAAAACCCGGCTTCCTGTCATTTCCATCAACACCCACTCTCGGTATTCCCCCACAACTCCCCACTCCATGATGTCCTCCACCTGCCATTTTTCTCTGTCAGCCCCGCTCTTGCTCATCGGTCCTCATTTCAACTTTGTCATCATTTCACCCATTACCTCAGTGTCGCCCTGCCTCTCCCCATATCGCACTGATCGGGTTATCAGCCAGGGTCTCATATCAGGCCCTACAGGACTTCCTTAATGGACACAGGAAAGCTTGTTTGAGATAATTCACCAAAAGAGGGGACGATGATTCATTAAAGCATGTGGTTAGGCTTTAAAAACCGGACAGACGTGGCTCAAGTCTGTGGGTGAAAGGGGAGAGAGGGGCAGATGGGAAGGGTAACCTATCCCTTACTGACTCAGCCAGCATGTCCACCTTCAGTCACCTCTGCTTTAAATTGCAGGAAATTAATCGTGAATGGAATTCCCAGATCGTACTTCAGACAGTAGAGCCCACTGTCTGGGATTCCCATCAAGTCTCACCTGACTTCAAAACCTCTCATGTCAAACCATTTCATAAGTCTCAGTATGATAATTTTTTAGACAGCAGTGTGTGTTAATACCCTTGGAAAATAAATCTGCATACATTTTCTCTTTTCTTCCCAGGTTAACAACTCTATTCATGTCAACTCTGTGAATGTGCCAGACAGTGACCTGATGGCAACAAATGGTGTTATCCACGTGGTGAAGAACGTTCTCTATCCTGCAGGTGAGAAAAGCAGACATGATTACATGTATATATTCATGCAGTGTACAGTCTGTGGTTGGGATGCATTATGGTATTCTCATGCTGTATATGACTTACAGACCTTCCTGTGGGTCGCGAGGACCTCCTGGTCCTCCTGAAGAAGCTGATTAGATACATCCAGATAAAGGTAGAGTAAGAGAAAGTACACACATGTCCGGATATGCATAGATCAATATTTTGTGTCTTATACCTTCCATTCTGTGATGCTTCTTTTTAGTTTGTTTCTGGATTTTCTTATGCTGAGATCCCACTTACCTTCATCAGTAAGTTTCTTTAGCACCATTGTCACTGCATGTCGTGTGGATATTATTGCATCTGAAGCAACTTAAAACTACTTGTGTTACTTTACAGAGAGAGTCATCACCACTACACATTATATTGAAAGAGGTAAGACCTGTATTACTAACCACATGATTCAAAGATTTTTAATCTATCATGGTCATTCAATATAGTTATCATCAGTGATGCTTTTGAAAGGCATGACTGTCTTTGGCACAATTCATGTCCTTTGTTCAAAAATGACCATCTGTTCTCAAAAGTGAAATTCGACCAGCAGCCAAATGCATATTACACGCATGTCATCGCCCCATTCAGGCCTCTGCGTGCTTCTCTTCTTTGTTCCTCTGATTATCCACTCTCGTTGTTGCTTAAGTCCACTTGGACCTCTTGGCATATTTAATCAGCTCCTTTAGGGATGAGGTAATTAGGCTGTCAAAGCATTACAGGGTCAGAGACCATAGAGGACTCTTGGATGATGTTCATTCGCTTGGGCTGAGTCCAGTGCACTTTCACACAGATGGGAGCATGCCTTCATGTATTGGGTAACATAGAGGAGATGAAGTCCGATTCTTTAGAGATAATTAGGCACATTACATGGACTATGGAGCTTAAAGTCTGGACCCCCAGGGGGCTTCATTTTTAGGGGCTGCCTAATTTCTCCTACTTTTTTATCAGTTTTTAACCTTGCTTAATCAGAAGAGTGGCTCATCTTGGTAAAGCAAATAAAAAATATTCCCGATATTAATATACTGTATATAAATAGGTTTAAATTAAAATGGCACTGATTTAAATTCCAAGAGGGTGTAGTTTTTAAACTACAGGACAACAGGAGAAAAGTAACATTTATATGAATGGTAAAATTTAGCATAGCTTTAGTTCAGGCAGGACATGATGTCAAGCTCAGCTCACATCCCACCTACATCAGCTGATCTCTAACAGCCTAATCAATTGATGGAAGGGAGTCAGCTGTCAGATCACATGATTCCTTTCTCTGCAACCAATTGGCAATCTTATTCAGGGTGCTCCTATTTAAACTGCTCTGGCCTGCCTACTGTTGCTGCTTCCTCTGCAAGCCACTTTGCAACCCGCCTCCACCCCAGCTCCTCCTTTTCATGCTGCGTCTGACTTATCAATGTCATTTCTGTTTGTCATTGATGCTGCTCTGTTCTGTTCCCGGGGGTCTTTGCTGCTACTCTCCCTTCCTTAACCTTTCCATGTAGGCACATGGAAGGGCTGGGGAGTTTGCTCTCTCTCTCTGCCTCAGGCTTTCCTTGTTTGCATGTGGAAGGGCAGGGAGTTTTGCTCTCTCTGCCTTAAGGCTTTCCATGTAGGTGTGTGAAAGAGTGGAGAAGTGTGCTCTCTCCGCCTAAGGCTTTCCACATAGGCGCATGGAAAAGGCTTTTTGTAAAAGAAAGAACAGAGGACAGAGCCATACCGCCAACTACTGCAAATAGAAATAAAGGTTTCTTTGACTTAAGTTTTCCCGACTGAAATACACAAGTGGTTGTTAAATCATGCAGACTACAAACCGTCACATTCTACACACACATGTGAACACACACAGTCATAAATTAAATCATTATATTATCTTTGCCGTTTAGATAAAAGTTGGAATCATCTGTAATCCACATCATGTTTCCCTTTAGTAGTGTAGTGTAAACTCACGAGGCAAAGCAGCCCAAGTCTGAAGCATTATTTACCAAATCTCTTAATTACTTTGTTTGAAAGATAGACTTGAGTCTGGCTCTGATTACCGGACTAGACCACGCACCAAGGGACCTCATGCTAAAGATTAGAAGGCCTCTGATACAAACACACATCTGTCAGCTTTCAACTCTTTTTTAACTCGTACAAATACTGTCACGTTACAGAATCATCCATCACTCAGAAGCAGAAAATATAAAAGAAGTGGAAAAAAATGTTCCTGGCTCAAGTTTCTGTTGAAGCTGATTCAATGGAGGAGTTGCAGGATTTACAGAGATATCTGGCCTCAGATGGGAATTCACTGACTGTAGAAAAATGTGTTATAGGATTATGTAACATTTCACATTTTCTCGTTTTGTATCATTGTCTAAACAGTAGACAAGATACTTTAAATACCAAAACTTGTAAATGTTGTATTCAGTAGGCGATTTGTTACATGATATGATTGATATAAAATATTTCATTTTCTTCGCCCTCAGTTTGGAGTAGGTATGTTTGCTTAAAAGATGTTCTTTGCTTTCTCTTGCAGTGTTTCACATTTCCGTTTTTAATATTCACCGTGGTCTTGGAACATAGGATGGTCGTTAACCATTGCTATAAATCTGGTTCTGGGTCTAGGTAGGACAGTGTCGATGTGGACCCTGGGAATGGAGAGGGACAACAGGTTAACAAGGGAGACGCCTTTAGTCGTTTTGCTAACAAGAGGGATGGTATCCCCCACATCCCCCCTCAAACAGCCTGCTGGTTGTATCAAATATAAACATGTCTGTAAAGTGATGCTCTGGACTCAACAAATAGAAGAGAAATTAAATCTGTCCATCCAGAGCAGCCCACTGGACCATGAAGCGTAACAGCAGCAGTTATTAAAACCTCTCTTTTTTCAGTGATGCAATCTAATACACTACACACATCACCCTCAGCCTTTTTTCTGCATGTTTTGATAACTTCACATACTGCACCTCCAGGTTTGCCTGGGTCCAGACTTTTGAATCCACCCACTCCACTGAGTTTGAGTTGACTGATGCGTCTTGCATCGTGACATGAAACAGCAGTTTCTTGGTTAAAAGTAAAAAACAACCAATGAGCACCTTGGTGGGATTAAATTAGCCAGTCAGTGCCACAGGCAGGACTAACACTGTTATCAAGTTGCTGTCAAGTGGTGTGCTGTAAACAGTGAGGTGCAGTAACAAAAGTGGCAAGTGCTATAGACAAGATAGATGCTGCTATCAAGGCTGTTCTAAATCGACATGTCTTCCCAATATCGCCCGACATCCATAGATGGATCATCACACAATGGGCCCCTGAGCCTGTTTCTATCAAAAGAGTTGAAGAGCCGCAGTGTTGTTGTCGAATAGAGTTCTCTATCTAACATCTAAAGTCCTAAAGATAAACCGAGGGGATTGAAACACTTAAAATGTATTGATGGTTTCTTTCTTGTGAAGTGAATGTTTAGGCTAGTCCTTAAATGTTTTCCTCTTTGAGGATTTCTTAGGAGGGGCTCTCTTATTAACATAAATGACTAAGCCCTTTGACAGAGGCTCTGGCTTAGGGCCTCCCTGAACCCTTTGGCCCCAGGGCCTGGGCCTGGTAGGCCCATTTGGTAATGCCCCTCGCTGACATTGTACTTTGTTTTGTTACTCCACTCATAAGACCCCTGGCAAAACAGGTATGTCAGCATGGCTACACACATCAGTGTGGACTTACGATTACATTAGATTCAGACAAATACATTGTTTTCTTGTGATTGGTTAGGAAAAATCGAGTCCCCGTCACAGTGGACATGATGTCAGCATGAACATGGAAATGCAGTGCAACGAGTTGACTATTCTGTCTGATATTAGGCGTCCCCCAGGTTCCTTCATCGCCCATAATAGAGAGAAGTTGCAAGTGTTTATAACCTCTATCATTCTTAAGGTATGCTCATGTTACCTCTCCCTTTCTACAGACCCTGAAATAACAAAGGTGACCAGGGTCATCGGGGGGGAGCCTACCTTTACCAAGGTTACAAGAGTCATCGAGACAGAACCAATCGTCACTAAGGTGGTCGTCGAGGGGGAGCCAGTAGTCACCAAGGTAACCAGGGTAGTTGAGGGAGATCCTTCCCTCACAAAAGTAACCAGGGTCATCGAGGGGGATGCTTCTTTCACAACACTAACCAAGGTCATCGAGGGGGATCCTTCCATCGCAAAAGTAACCAGAGTCATTGAAGGAGAACCTACCATTACCAAGGTTACGAGAGTTATTGGTGAGTTCCTGAAAAGTCATTAATTTTTTGAGTGCAAATGATAAGTTAGATGATCAAATTTGGACTTCATGAAGGTTTTGACAAAGATATGATGACACAACATGTTTTGTTTAATGCAGGTGACCATGATGCAGATGGACAGACAGGTCAGTTTCTCTAAAAACATTTTCCCCTTTGAATAGCACGGTAGAGTAGAACTTTCATGCATCTTCTAACAGCTCTTTTAACAAATGCATCCGCGGTCCTGTTGACCATAGTTAACTGAGCATCATCATCTAATGTGAATTTCATTTCACATTACATTTCATGTTTCCTTGGTGATCATCAGTTAAGTCATCAGACACATCATTTTCATGGTGTGCACCATTTTAGCCTTAGATAATTTGTAGATTGGTAAATGTATTTGGAAATCAAAACCATTTTTTGAATTCAAGACTGTTAGAGTGCAAAAGCTACACTACCCATGTTTACCAATCATTTATCTTAAAGTCACAAGCATAGTGACTCGGTTGTTTTGGCTACCAATGTTGTTTGCCAGCTATTTATGTATCTTTAACCCAAGCAATTTGGCTTACCACTGGTGGTACAAAGACAAACCAAAAACCAATGTGGTTTACATTCTGCTCTGCTTTGGCTGGCTATGCGCTAAGAGCCAAAGTTTCTGTTGCTGCCTGGGCCTCTCTTTTCAGTTTCTCAACTTCTCGATCAGCATTCAGTATTGGCTTATAAAGCTCTACATCTGACCTGATTGAAACCATACAGATAATCTAATACATCAAACTGGTAGATATCTCTGGAGTCATTTCGATTATTAGCTAGCTTGCAGCCAACCAAAAGGACATGGTCACATCTACTGAAGGCAAAGGCTTCAAACTAGTAGGAACTTTTAACATTCACTTGTCTGCCAGGAGCATCGACACCTTGAGTTGGAAAAACTTCAACTCAAAAGGGAGAGCACATGATGTCATTGGCACTTTTTCCCCATTGTCCCATCGGATGAGTCGAGAGGCAGGTTTTCTATGGTGGCGACGACAAATAAGTGGTGGCTATTGCTGGATACACAGGGTATGACCTTACCAACCATAGTTACCATTATCTAAACAGAGAGCAGCCACACAGGGTAAAAAGGATGTTAGCTAGCAGCAAATGTAATTTTAGAAATTACCTAGTACCTAGTGCAATGTTGAAAGTGAGGTAATATTAGCCTAACACAAACCATGAACTGCATGCTACCTCAAATTTATTATGCCATTTAAATGAATTAAAACAACTTACCCGAAATCTCAAATACCAAAGGAATTTGCCTCCAGGTCTGCCATTTTCTGTTCAGCTTCATGGGAGCTAGAGTTGGTAGAGTTATAGTTCCAGGTATCCAGCAGCAGCAACCACTAGCTGGCTGCTAAAAATCGCTCTGTCTGATCGGGGCCGGCTTCAACAAAAAAGACAGTGTGGTGCGCCTCGCATTTTGCAACCTGCAAAAATCATGCTGTCTGATCGGGGCCTGTCCAGCTAAATCTAAAGGCTCAAAGTTAACAGTGTCATCATCAATCATGCAAGAATGCAACCCCCAATATTTTAAAACATCCCAAGGAAAAACAGAAGATGATTGCACTGCTTCATTTTCTTACTCTCAGTCCTATGTACCTAGATTTTCATTCAGTCAGACATGAAGCAGGCCTGTGCCAGTGAATGTTTAATAGCTGGAGCGGTTAGTTTGCTTCCTGGCAGCTGCTGTAATGTTGGGGGGAGAGTCACAAATCATGTGCAATAACATGCTGCAATACTGAAGAGCCAGACATGTTGTACACAGAGAACGCTGTTGAACACTAGGTTCCTTAGGATTGCACAGTATATTATGATAAGCTTCAGCCAGCCACCATTCAAAACATCACAAGCTCATTCTGGGATATAATGTTTGCATAGGCTCAGTAATGATGCTATGGAAGGAATGAGGTTGGTTTTCACAGTCAGTCCTCACCTCACCTCATGAAGATAAAGCCAAATTCTTCTGCTGCCCATGGTGCACCATGATTTGGATGTTTGTCCATCTCATCCATCATGTTACTCACTCTCTGTCTCATACAGCTGTGATGTGTATGTGTAAGCAGTGTGCAAATTATAATGTGCCATTTAAGACTGCCCAGCTCAGACCGTTGGGCCATCAGCTTGTGTGGGCGCAGGTGAGCTTTAAGCTGTTTTCACCTACAACTGCTTCACTGGTGTCTTGCAGCTTAGTTTGCAGGCTAAGAAAAATAATTTGCACATCTGCACACCTGTACTTCTCACCCTGTGAGTGTGTGTATGTGTTCATCAATACTGCACAACTGTGCTTGACTCTGTGTTGGCGGTGGCGGAGGAGGTGTTGTACGGGGTGTATGTACCTGTCAGTCTGTCCGTCTGTCAGTCAGTACAGTTGCTAAGTCGTTAAATGACTTTCAACACCCTTCTCCGCTGCCCGTCTGAAGGTGGATCCAGATACAGCACGGTGAACGAGCCTTATATCATTGAGGGTAGGGTATCCTTACACAAACTCTTCATACCAAACAGGTTTCTTTCAATTGTTTGTGTCATTTCCTCCTTGAAATAATCATGTTTATCTGCATTCATTCATGTTCAAAAAGCGGTTACTTCAAGGTAGGAAAAGAGAATGTGATGCATTTTTAAAACTGATGTAACTCCATACTTTGTATGTGAGAGACATATTGTCCTGTATTTGGATCTGATGGTTTTGTTTTGAACGTTCAGGCCCAGACTTTTCTAAGATCACAACCATCCATGGCAACCCAAATCTGATCGACGAGGAATCGGAGAGAATTACCAAAATCATTAAAGGTAAATGCTCATAACTGCAGATATGCACAGATTTTGTGTAGCACTTGCGTGTGTGTGTGTGTGTGTGTGCTAAAATCCAGTGATTGACTGTGTCGTGTCTTTGTCTTACAGAGGGAGGTAAATTCGCTGCTGCCAGGAAAGCTCCAGGTAAGAGCATAGTTAGTCGATGACACATCTATCAACACCAATTTTGGATCAGACAAGGAAGACTTTGCCAAAAAACACATAATCATTGCTGGAAAATATGCATAGCAAAAGTCAACTCTCTAACCGCAAATTGCCATTGTTGGATTTTCCTTTCACTCCTTTCACTTTTTTTCCTTTCCATTATCTACCCTTGAGTGCTTCCACCTATTCTTCACGTGTCCCATATCTCCCCACCCTGACATGTTTTCTTTTGTCTTTGTCCTCTGATCCCCTCCATTAACTCGACGTCCTCTTTTACAGCTGGAATGAGGAGGAGAACAAGGCTGGTCAGGCGTCACCACAAGCCAAGGCAGTGAATCCAACAGAGAGAAAACACCTTTGGGCTCACCGCAGAGACTGAATGCATCTCCAGAGCTCCTGGTCGAGCGCTGGAGGATTGAAAAACTGTGGATCAATAGGGAGAGATGAAACCAATCTAGCTATTTCTTTGCCCAAACCACCTGTAAGAATGATTGTTTACTATTCCATCTGGACCATACTGTATGTGATAGGCATGATGTGTAATAGCAATGAAATTAGAATACCCTTTATGTAAGTAATGTAAGTGTGCAAGGGAAATATGGACTTTTGCTGTGGGGTAGATGGTGTGTAGGGTAAGATTTATTCTACCACCAAGAGATTTTTTAAAGGTTTGCTTTTTTAATTATGTCACTCTGTTAACGGATGGCTTGGGACGATTTTTTAATGCTTCATATGGTGCTCGCATTCTGTACAATGGATGCATTTTAATGAATACGACAAGTGAAAACAGTGTTTTGCTACCATTAGATGCTGTACTGAACCTCTGTAAATTATCACATGGTGATTAAAATATACAAATAATTTTTATACAGTTTTCGGTAATTCTTTCCAGCTTCCACAAAACCAAAATGTTTCATGCTGTTGAATGTGAGCCTGATTGTGTATGTCCCTGTGCAACCAGGCTTCACAATCATGTTTGTTTTTACCTCAGAGAAAAAGTGGTAAATAAAATCTGCATAGTGACTTCAGAATACTAGTTTCCTTTCATTTATGTCTCATGTCCAAACATAGCTAATCTTCATGACAGTACATTTTCATATCGCTGCCTGTCTCAGTAATACTGAAATTGACATTAGAGCCATATAAAAAGAAGATGTAGCACTGCATTTCAAAAATTTAATTTTCTACCAACACGTTACTGCTGCATGATTTCAATATTTAAGTATAAATGCCTTTACATGATCTTTCTGTTGTTTATAGCTGAAAGTGCTATCAACATTGTTGTATCAACAAAGTCAGAACAAATGCATCATAGAAAATAAGCAGTATTTTACTAGAAAAGTACCCTCAGGGTGCAGATCTCTACCAGGTGGCTGCCCAAGTTGATCGAAGCCACTCTGACAATTCTTTTAATTTTAGTAGACATGTTGCCGTGTGTTTCAGAAGCTCCCAGAAGCTAAGAAAATTTACATGCCTCATTTATTTTTGTTGGAGCCACAGAGAAAGATTGAGTGTTCCTGCGAACAGCCACTGCATGTGAAAGATACAACGATACAATACAATATAGATACAATGTAATTATCAGGATTAATATAATTTTTATTAACTAAAACATGGCCAGAAAACTTTTATCCATGTCATTCATAACTGGACTTCAACAGTGTTAACTGCGTCTGTAGGCTACAGCACAGCAAAGTGGGAAATGACAACAATAAACACCAAAAAAAAATTACATAATCAACTTAGCTACTTATGGTAGAAGCACAAATATCAAGAAAAGAAAATCACCAATTCAACAAAATCTGCTATTCTATGAAATCGGGTAGGGAAAACGCTCCCACTATGGTATGGCACCTTTCTGAGGATGGCATAAAACCTTGTTGAAGCTGTGCCTGCTTGAATTGTCCTTCCCAGCTTCCTTAGAATCAAGACAACAAAAACAGGGACTCTAGTGGATCATAACAAATGGTATGGGTATGGTATTAATTTGCAGATGCTCCGGCTCAAAATGAGACCAAACTTTTCGATGAATGACAGTTTTTGAGTCACACTGGAGGCCAACATGTGGCCTGCGACAGGCTGTAGGACTTGTTGTTTTTAGCCGAGACAATTTCTGGAAACCTTGCAGCCCTTACTGGCCAGTTAAGAGGAGTGAGGAGTCAGCAGTGAGTGACGGTATAAAACAGTCAGTAAAACAGATTTATCAACAAGTGTAAATCACAGTAAGCACGACAGATGCTTGAGCATACAGTCATAAACATGCACACAAAATATGAGGCTGACTGGTCCGGTAGTTTGTGAGATTGGCTGCAGACAGACAGATACACACTCTTACTCATGCACACACACGTCTAAATGCACAATCTTTTCCATATTTACGCCTGGTGGATATAACTAGAGGGGCACTTGTAGAGCACAGACCTCCGCCAGGGCCAGTAGTCCAGTCTTCTATGATTTGCAAATCTGCAAGCACAACCACTATACATGTCATAGATGTATGTCAAAATATGGTTGTGCCCCACTTCATCTCAGCTGTGTATTGATTATAAAGGCCTGCTTCTGAATTGGAAATATTTATATTTTTCTTTATATCTCTGGTGGACTTTATTGCAGACAATTCCCATTTGAATGTGGGTAAAAGTGTAATTAGTTTCATATTGTGTGTGTGTGTGTGTGTGTGTGTGTGTGTGTGTGTGTGTGTGTAGGTGTGTGTGTGTGTGTGTGTGTGTGTAATTACGTTACCATTGCCACACCTTAGTTTGAGGAAAAAAAGCTCTGTTACAATTGCACCAGTTCTCCCATGACACCACTGTCCCCGAGTGCTCCATAACAACTGCTTTCTGCACAAAGTTTGAGCAGCTACATGTGCAGACTACCCCAGATGACTGCTGTTTTCCCGTGACTATGAATCCTGGAGTCACTGATTTCTACCATTAGCTCTGTTTTTCACAGCTGAACTTTCCTACCATCGATTGGATTTTAAGCTGTACATCATTTATTTCACCAATGCCAAATGCCCTATCTTGCAGTGCCATCCGCCCCGTGATTTGGAAGAGCTTCAAAATGAATAGGTTCTTCCTTGGCCCATGCTACAACAGTCCACCAAGAGTGAAGGGGAAAATTGGGCCAGTTTTTTTTTTATCCTTCTGGCAAACAAGCCAAACCGAGAACATCACCTCTTTGGCAGAGATAAAAATGTAATACAGAGCAACATCAGTGTCTAACAGTGAGACATGACTTTATTTTAAATCTGCATTATGTCATGTTATATACCAAAGCAAAAGCAGATGAGAATAAAGCTTCATACTGGTCCTAAACCAAAGCTCAACACAGAGCTTGTACTTTTCTCCTACTTGATTTAGTGGTTTCTCAAATTTGTTTAAAAGTAGAGGTTCACAGTTTTAATATCTTTCCCAAATAATTTCCACGGCTCAGATCACATTCTTTTTCTCTTGCTGTTATATAATTATCACACTTAATTGTCAGCATATTGCTTACTCAAGCCCCCGTTTGTGGTCATTTGTGTTTTTCTCATCATATAATAATCTGCGGAAAGACATGTAAACATGCATAACATCCAAGACCATACTACCTTATGAGTTATGCAGACACATAAAAACTGTGCAGAAACTTTCAACAGTGTATTTGTGTTTATGCCTCTTAGTCCACAGGTGTTTGGGTATTTTTGAAAACTGGGGTTTACTCCTTCACTTTAAAGAAAAATCTAGATAAACACTGTTTGATAAAAAAAAATCTCCATCCAAATGAGACGCAAAAACAAAACTGAAGCACTGTTAAGAGCACAAACTAACAGGCAGCACTATAATCTTAACCCATTAGCCATTTTGGCCTGTCACGCAAAGAAGAAGATGGTGGCCAATCAGAGGCCTGAAATCTCTGTAATCGCTGTAGCTAATTCTAACACCTCTGCTCCTTAAAAGAGCGGAAGAGCAACTGTACATTTATGTGTGAACGTGCTTTTCTGTTAGCAAGATTAGGACCAGCTTTATTTTAGTCACGTCTGCCATTGCGCGAAATACTGCACAATTTGTGCCACCTCACAAAGGAGGGAACAGCACACACTTGTCGTCGTAAGCCAAAAACTTGGTTTTGCCTGTCTACACATCAACACTGAAAACAGAGTGTGATAAACATCTTCACTCTGGAAGAAGTTTTACAGAAGGTCTGTTTTCAGTGAAACGAATAACACAGTTTGCGTGCGGACAAAAGGACAAAACTTTAAAAAAAAAAAAAAAAAAAATACCCATGTACATGTGGACTAGGCTTTAATCACTCTTTTACAATATACCTCGTTGCGACAGTTCTTTCTCTTGAGCAATTACACGTGAAAGTCTCTTTTGATCACCACTTGTGTACCTCACACGGCTCATCTGCCACATGAATCTTATGAAAATCATCTGACAAGTTTTTAAAGGATTTCCCGAAAAGCTTAACATTTTGTGCACTTTTTTTTTTTTGCATCTCTTGATCAAAAGGTGAAGCATGATGAGAATATGTTCATAAACATTGCTGACAAAAACATACCAGATTTGAGGAGTTATATAACAGTTACACAATGCTCTGTTTCGCTGCAGCACATTCACCAGTAATATTACACAAGTGTGCATCTCATGTGCAGCTCATATTTTCCTGCAGTTTATCATATCATATTTTCCTCCTGAGAAGAACACGATCATGGGACAGTGAGCTACAAATTATGAAATAATACCTTATGTGTAGTGTAGCTCTGTTGCAACATCATTAAAATGATCCATGGCAGCTTGTTCAGGGGCACAGCAGCTGAGGGGAGTTAACTGCAGCAGAGGGGAGTAGAAGTTTGCACAAAGACTGTTGGCTTAACGTCTCATGAAAAGGTGATGAAAAGAGGTCATAGAAGTGTGTTGGCTTACAAGGTGTGCTCATGCAGTACATGGTATAGAGGCGCAGGGTCTTTGATTTTCTTTTTCTTTTCAGCTGACACAGTCAAATCAAATCAAACTTTATTTACAGCACCTTTCATACAGTCATGCAGCCCAAAGTGCTTCACAGAGCAGGAGTAAAACAGCATAGAAAAATACCAAGTAAATAGCTAGACAAATATTTAAAGGAAATAAAAGGACAAATAAATACAAAAAAAAGTAGAAAATGCCAAAGACAAGACTTGAAAACAGAGGCAATAAATGACAAGGCATTATTAAGTAAAAGCCAAGCTAAAAAGATGTCTTAAGGTTTCTTAAATGTCCTCTAGTTACTAATCTTTGTGATGCCCACGCTGCCTGAGCATCACAAAGATTAGTAACTAATAACAATCTATTGATTTTGTTTTGGAAGGGTTATTATTTGGGTTTCTAGCCAGGATAAAATTCTGCTATAACTCAGTCTTAATTCATTCACCGCCCCTTTAAAAATTAAATTTAGCATTCTCCATTGAATCTCCAAATTGACTTTTGTTATGGTGATGCTTTTACTGTCATTCATTTCTGTTATTAGTGGTTTTAGTCATGTGTGTAGTAGGCTACAAGAATAACCAGTATGACAGTATCTAATGTCTAAATTAGTATCTAATATATACACTGCATTCTGAAGTATTCAGACACTCATTTTTATCACATTTTATTACGTTGCAGCCCTGTGCTAAAATTGTTTTTTATTTTTTCCCTCATCAATCTAGACTCAATTCCTCATAATGACAAACAGACAACTGGATTTTATTATGTTTTGTAAATCTAATTAAAAGAAAAGAGTTGTGATGCTTGAACTCAAGCTCAGGTGCTCGCCATTTGTCTTGTTCTGCATTTTGATGAGAGTTCACCTGAGGTCAATTCAGCTGATTGCACATGATGTGGAAACGCCCACACCTGTCTTTATAAGGACTCACAGCTGACACTGCGTATCAGAGCAGAGAGCACGTCATGTCATTGTGGGTAATTGAGTGTAGATTGATGAGGGAAGTTTATCTGCAATATTTTAACTTCAATACTTCATCAGTGATGATGCATGTAAGCATGAGAAGACAAAAGGAACGCTCTGCTTTGCCTGCATTCAGTTTATGTCAACATGTAGATGGGGATAACAGCATTAAAACAAGCCCTCTCGCTCCACATTTTTGGTCATTTGTGGTTCAACAACCATCTACAACTGTTTAGGCTGAGTTGTCTCACTTCATTTTCCTACTTCACTGGCAACTTTTTGCATTTGCTGACACCTTTTTGTTGGCCAGCCAGCTGACTCGAGGTTGTGACATTAAACAAACGAGCACCAACTGGAGTAAAACTCAACCAGTTTGAATCAATCAGTAACACACATTTCTTTTTTAAATAAACATTTTGCTAAGGATTTCTCCAGGCCTCTTGGCATTTGCTGCAAATGACTATACAAGGCTTGATTTCTACTGAATTTTATCTAACTACTAACCCTGCAGCAATGAGGTAGATTTTTTTAAGCACTCATCTGCAGTGCTGGGTTTATCATTTGATCCAGAAACAGCCAGCCACACTGCTGGACCCAACACAACCCTGATTAAAGCCTGTTATAAGAAGCATCACAGCCTTAGTGTGTTATCTGAGCCATTGCAGGAATTTCATCTGCTCATCAAAGTATGCTCTCGGGGAGAATGTTATATGAGAAAATTGAAACCACCCTTGTCTCTGTCTGTTAAATAAAAGGTTACAGCCAGCAGCCAGTTAGCTTAGCTTAGGGCAAAGACAGGAAACAGAGGTAAACAGCTAGTAAGAGTAAGAAACTTCAAAAGCTCACTGATCAACACGTTATGTAATTTACTTCAGTCCGATGAAAACAAGACCATTTCAAGTCTTCGCTGGTTGCCTGGCAACCGCTCAGAGCGAAGAAATTGTTGACCATATGGCAGCCCAACTCTCATTTGCCTTTTCCTTGTTCATGTAAAATATCATTACAAAACTTTAACGATTTTATGAAATCAGCTTGTATCTTGAAAAACATATATTTTCATGTATTAATGTTGGTAACAATCACGCAACAGCTCGTGGCTGTGATTAATTTACTTCATGAGTCTGAAAAAAGCCAGCAGAAGTCAAACTGGATGAGCTTTCGTGTCTCTGCACCTGTCATGAGTCTAAGACCAGAGAATTACTTTTCAACCACATATTTGCTCAGACAACCAGCTGTGTCTTGAACATATACTTGCCTACGTACTTAATGTGTTACTTGAGGATTCCAATAGAGGGCACGCCAGAACTCAGATGCATAGAAATTCTGAATTTGCATGATGTAACCTCTTTAAAGTCCAGTAAAATTCACCTAAAACGCCTAGCTAAGGCATACCCAAAGTAAATTGAAAGCTGTTTTTGTTCCATTTTTTGTACATGTACATACCTGGTCTCATTTGAAAGGTAACATCTAAGTTTTATCCCCAACAGTCACAATCACTGTAAGTCCTTCTGTCATTGAGGTATATCAACACAATTGAATAAAAGATTTCTTTTTAATCTTCACCTGAGTATTTTCTTGAAAAATAAAATGCTGCAGATGACTAGAACCGGGAGGTATTAGCTGGAGAGCACAACAGGGCTGTATCATGAAGCCTCATGTAGTCCGCATTCAAAGTAGAAAACAATATCACAGAAAATACACATTTTTCACATTTTACCGAGGTTTAGTCCAGGTGCTTTTAAAAAAAAAAAAGAGAGTAAAACTAATCAACACAGGCAGAAATGTCTATTTAGGAGCTTACTGTATATAAAAACAAAAGTCATTTACAGGAGCCATAAACATAGGAGTCATTTGTTTACTATTTCTGTATACTTATAACAGTCCATTGTGCATGTAAGGAGTTTCATTGTCTACAAGACTCAGAAGGTTTAGGTTAGATGGGGCAATCACTGGCTCTTTAACTATGTTTAAAATACAGGAAGTCTCAGAGTCCTTCCGTTCAGGCCTCCGTTAGCTATCAAGGCCATAGCAACAACTCTGGAAGCTCCTATTTGCTTAAGTAAGGTGTAAATGGAAAGGCCAGGGGTTTGCCTCCATTTTTGCATCTGGCTGGTGGGTTTGTTTACATGTAGAGTGGAGAAATTAAAGATAGTATGTGGAGGAATATGGAATTTTGAAATAATGCAATAGTAGTTGATGGGTATCTCTGGATGTAATAATGTGTTTGGACTAAATATTTTGCTGGATTTAGATCATCTGGACCACTGGCAGTGTGTGAGAAATGAAGTGGTAGCTTTTTAAGCAGAATTTCTGTCTGGATAATATCAATCTGTGGATTATAAAAACACTTGGTAATTTTCATGTTTGTTTTTTGTTTGACAGAAGTGTTTATTGAGTCTGCGGTGGTGGTTGTACTGCGAAATTGTCAGAGAGGAGCATAGCTTTCGAATGAAAGGTCCCGTGAGTAAACCACTTAAACAACAACAAATGTGAAAGTTGTTTTACATATTATAATTATCAAAAAACTTTAGGAGGGCCTACAGACGGGCCATCAGATTTCACATGGTGATACTCAAGGAAGTTACTGTTAATCCTGAGACAACAGCAGAAATAGCAACAGTGGGACAACCGTGGATGGTGTGTTAATGTCCCCTTAATCAAGCACGATGTAACAGTAGCGAGTGTGTATGTTACACCGCCCCTGCTGTTCATGCCTGTATTTTATCTTGCACACACGTAGAGTTAATTTCTGAAGACGTGCACAATCAATGCTCCAAATGGATGCAGAATACCCGAGGCAACCATCATGTGCCATAGAGAGGACACGTCTATATTCACATCTTCTAATAAAATGTGTTGAAGAATATTCAAATATCATATGTCATACAAAAGATGAATATTTGCTAAATACTACATCAGGAGTCTCAGGCTTCACTTGTCACAACAGACAAAGCCAAAGTGTTTTGAGTAATACCAACACCACATGTCTCAATCCTCTCTTCAGGAGCGTAAGTGTTGAAATCAATGACTCCCCCATGAAGATACTGCTGGGTCGACAGAATGGCCCTATTGTTTCACTCTTGTCATGAGCAATAGAAGAAATACAACTGTTGGGTGAAACTCACAAAGACACATTCAATCCCGAGTCATGGATGTGATTTAGATCATGTCATCTTGTTCCAGAAGCTCCGGTTGGCCAAATATGAACTCAGGCCTCCACAGATTTATGCAACAATAAAGGAGTACAACAACTTGACATAAAAAGAATGGAAATCAGCCTGCTAATGTTAATCTTTTTCTTGTTAGTCCATGGCAGTCTCAGATTCTCAGATTCTAATATATGATTCTGATATCAGATTTAATATCAGGCACAAGCCACAGTTGAGGGGGGCTGGTTCTCCCAGGTTCTCTGGATTACAGTATAAGCCCATTCCAGCAGGTGGGACCTGGTCTGCTCTGATCAACAGCTACACGTATCTCTTGTTGTGTAGCTTCAGGCTTCTGTCAGTGCTTTGCACCTCCCTTGCTCCACATGCAGTCTGTCTAGAGAGTCTCAGTTTGCCCAGACAAGGTAATGAACACTGGCAGGACACTCAGTGGCTGTCCAGCCATTCCAGAGTTTGGGTGTCGTATTTTTTTCCATTTATCTTGCCAGATGTGTTTCTTTGGTTCTCAACCTCTGAGGGTGCTGCATAACTATGCATGGGGTGCCTGGTGGCAAGCTCTTGCGTTCTTTTCTTGTCAATAACGAATCACCTGATGGGGGCGGTTATGCCAGCTGGAGCATATACTGCTTTTCCACCAAGATTAACGTGTATACACACCCTTTTTTGTTGTTGTTGTTGTTGTTGTTGTTGTTGTTGTTGTTGTTTGTTAATACCGGAAAACCCACTAAAAATAGGCGACAAAGTAGTTGTCCCATTGCCAGTAGACTAGAGGTGTGTACACAAGTGTATGGTTTGTGAACACAAGTATGCCTGTTTTTTTTTTACTGGTTCAGTTTCACTGACAGGCCTGGAAAAACAGGTTAGTAAACAGTAGAAAGTAGCATGGAGACAAGTGAAAATGTTGTAGCTGTTATCACTTACCTATTCAGTCTTTCTTTTAACCTCAGTACGGACTAATTTGGAACAATGTTTAAGCCTTGCTTGGGTGGAGCTGGAGGGTATTCTGTGGTGGCGCATCATTGGTTCTCGGCAGTAGAGGGGCTAAAATTAACATGTTCACTTGGGTGCTGTATTTCCACCACTGCCAATTGGAGCTGGAGCTGAAATTCTCGTGACTACTGCAGAGTCATTTGACCTAGGTGTGAATGCCCATTGTAACCTTTCCCATTACATACAGAAGCCAAACATTAGTGGGTGTTAGGTGGGTTTTGTGTGCAGTGGGAGAGGGGCTATAGATGCACATTGGTAAGTAATGTTAGTGAGTAAGGCGCTAATAGAAGACAGAATATGTCCTTGTATTAGAACATTTTTGCACAGCTGTGCCCATATTTCACAACCGAATAAAAACACAAGCTTTTAGTTTGTAATGCTGTTATATCAAAGGGGACTATTACCTCAGCCAAGGAGGTTATGTTTTTTGGTTTGCTTTGCTTGATTGTCTGTTTGTCGGCAGGATTACGGAAAAACTGCTGGCCTGATTTCCCTGACTTTTGGTGGAAGGGTGTAGCATGGGCCAGGATGGAACGCACTAAATTTTGGAGCAGATCTGAATCACAGGGCGGACACATAAACTATTTTTCACTTTCATTAACATTGCAAATTAGGGTATTTGGCTTTGGCAGAGCTCTGCACTCTCCAGGTGCCCTTCTAGTTCCTGTATGTTCTTTTTTTGGACCCTGGATTTGTGTAGCCTTGATTCCATGTCCTCATACAAAATGAATGAATCTAATAATTGAATTTTTGAACAGTTTCTGATGAATGTAGAAATATTATCATGATTCAGAGTGACCTTGTGGCATGTATTTAGGGATAAGTAGTTCCTGTACCACCACTGCTTCCCGCGATGAACACACACTTTGGACAAATTTTACTACACTGAAATTAAGTATACTGTATCCCCTCCCAGGATCTGACCCAAAGGCTTAGCACACTCTTCCCTTCCAAACTCAGTGCCAGACAGCTCTGTTGTGTGTCCTCCAATTTGAAATTAAAACCAGCTGACCACAGCTATGGATCTGAAATTTATAAGGATTGAGGGTAGTCTCTGCAGAGACCAGAGCAAAGTGCCATCCAGGAATCACTTCATGATCGATGTACTGTGACGGAGAAGCATTTCCAAACCACACTTAATGTGCCACTTCCACTGATCTCAGGCAATATGTTTCGATTTTAAGGTAAAAAGATAGATGTGCATTTGTAGTGCTTGCAGATGACATTTCCAATCACTGGCCACTTTTTTTGGTACACCTTGCTAGTACCAGGTTGGACAACCCTTTGCCTTCAGACCTGCCTCAGTTCTCAGTGGCATAAGTCCCTTTTATACTGCCTGTTCAAGGCAGGAATTTCATGCAATTATTGGTCCTCGCCGTTCTTTATAAAAGGTATGATCCTGTTCTTTATAAAAGGTATGATCCCAAAATGTGGGGACAGAGTTGTCTCACCTTTTAAGCTGGTAGTAAAGGTAGTAACAGGACCGAATCAACATCTGTGTAAAAGGGACAGCCGTTGTTGCATCTAAATGTGTCCCCCCATCAATATGTCTGTCCCCCATTAATGGATGGTGCCGCCCTCAGTGGTTAGGGTTAGGGCTAAGAGTTTTTTAATCCACATTCTGACCCTACCATCTGAATGTCACAGTAGAGTTAGTGACTCATCAGACGAGGCAATGTTTTTCAATCTGCAACTGTCCAGTTTTGGTGCAGCTATGCAAATTGTAGCCTCAGTTTCCTGTTTTTGCCGTAGCCCATCTTCTTCAAGGTTCAATGTGTTGTGTGATGTAATCAGAGATGGTCCTCTGCCTACCTTAATTGTAATGAGTGGGTTCTGAGTTACTGTTGCCTTTCTATCAGCTCTGACCCAAACTCTTCTGACCTCTGCCATCAACAAGATATTTTCACCCAGAGAACTGCTCACTGCATATTTTCTCTTTCTCAGACCATCCTCTGTAAACCCTAGAGATGGTTGTGCGTGAAAAGCCCTTTAGATCAGAAGTTTCTGAAATACTCAAACCAGCCCGTCTGGCACCAACAACCATGCCACATTCAAAGTCACTTTAAACATCTTTTTCCCACACTCTGATGCTTTGTTTGAACTTCAGCAGATTGTCTTCACCATGTGTGCATGGCAAAATGCACTGGGTTGCTGCCACATGATTGGCTGATTAGATATTTGGGTTAATAAGCAGTTGAACATGTGTTCCTAATAAAGTGGCACATGAGTTTTTAGTATTTAGTATTTTTCTAAAATGAGAACAAAAATTATCATCATAATTATTACATGCCCACAGACATTTTATATCTACATAAAGCACATTATTTATATGTTAGACCATATCTTTTCCATTACCTCTTATGAAAACAGTCTGTTCTATGGAATATTTGTCATAATATTGAATAAGTTTTCTCAAATCATATTTCACTGCTACAAATGAGCATCTCAAAATAAAACAAAAGACAGTGAAAAGGAGAAAATGAAGACACATAACAACAAAATATCATAAGCACTGTCGGTGCCGCCAGGTTTTTAGCCATGTGATCCAACAGATTTTGGAGACTGAATCATGAGTTCTGGCTGGGAGAATTTCACAATTTCACATAGCTTAAGAATGACTATGATTTCCAACACTCAACAGACAGCAACACGTGCAAACACCCAACCAAAGCAGAGCACAATTCGCCGTGCAGATCAGTGGATCCAGTTGTGCTTCTGGCCAGTAGTTCCTCCATAGAGAGAGCAATTAGTGTGATGTGTGTGTCTGTGGAGAGAATGATGTCACGCCTTACAGATGCCCTTTAAGAATACAATCCAATAGGCTGAGTTTATTTGTGTGTGTGTGTGTGTGTGTGTGTGTGTGTGTGTGTGTATATGTGTGTGTGAGTGTGTGTTTGGGAAGGGGGGGTGTTTATTGGTTAGAAAGGGGTACATAAAACTGCAAGTGCATGCTTGTTGCTGAGGAGGTATGGAGCAATATGGCTTTGTAAAGCTGACATTCACACACACAAACTGAAAGGGTATGATTGATACTTTCTAACCTAGCCCCTATTTTCTCATGTTTTTGTGTCTAAGTGACTAATGGGAACAAAGGTTTTTTAAATTGGTCCAGTATTGAGCAAGAGTGCTTCAGCCAGCAGTGGCGAAACAGGCTGCATTGTGACCATTTGTGGCATGTGAGCACCTTCAATTTATGTCCACTAAGTGCTCATTTTTGCCACTGACAGGCTCAAAGTGTTATTATAAGTGTCTGACAGCTTATGGAGAGCATCCCTACAGAGACAGACCCTTTTGTGAAAGAGTAAAATCCTTGTGGTTTATCAGAAACAGCCCCGAAATTCCCGCCAGGCAATCCACCAGACTCCATTTAAATAAACACTAATTTTAGCGTGTATAGAGCCAACATATTTTGACATTTAACTGGGTGAATTAAGGGTTTATTTCAACCAAACCAGAGTTAGTGATTGTTGGAGCAGTAGACAGATGAACCAAGATGATTCTGTGCATCTTATTTTGTTTCTGTCGAATTGAAATAAAGTGTTTTTTTACAACGATAAAATTCTGGTTTATTTAATGGGAGTTTGGCGATAGGGATTTCAGACCTGTTTAAGTTTGAACAAAAAGGATCTTCTCAAAAGGTCTGTCTCTTTATGGGTATGCTTCATAAGTTGTGAGACACTTCAAATAATTATCTGAGCCTGTCAGTTTCAAAAACAAGCACTTTAAGTGGCCATAAATTGATAGTTTGAACATGTCCCGAAGTACTGACATTGCAGCCTGGTTTGCTGTGGCAGTCTGCAGCACTCTTGTTTAATACTGGACCAATTTTTAAAAATTGCTGTTCCCATTAGTCACATAGACACAATAACATGGTAAAATAGAGTCCAGCTTGAAAAATACTGAACTCACCGTTTAAGCCCTGAGACAAAAACACTAACTTGATTTGATTCCAGCACTACAGTGTAGTGTTTGCATAGTATGAGATAATGTATGACCATTTAGTTTCTCTCTTTTCCGTCTTTTTTCTTTCAGAGAATTTAGAGTGCAAGTAATCTCTAGATCTGTAGTAACACAGGCTGCCAAGTCAAATATTGAGACCTCTTAACATCATAGTCAAAAATGATTTTCAGTACAGCTCATTAAAGCGATATCAATAAAGGAATGTGTCAGTTTCGGTGTGTTTTTAGGTTGAAAATATTCAGCAGTTTGATGCAGCCCAGAATCCAGGCAGATGGAGGTGGTCTGACTCTGTGAAATATCAGCTGTAACGTCTTTGTTTCCAGTTTCATAATTTCCACAGCAGCCACAGTAAATTTCCAAAGGTGCAGTAGAGATGCTTCCTCTGTAAAATCAAACATATTTGTCTGAATTCATTCCCTTCATCGCCCTGTGTTTGTTTCATCTTTACTGTGATAGTATACCCGTACTCAAAATTTAGTATTTAATCTAATGAGGGGATCTGCTTTCCCAGCCTTGACTGGTCTCTAACACAGAACATGCACAGTGACATCATCCAATACCAACCATGATCACAGGAAGGATTTTCCAACAAAACAGGGGGTGCAAAAATCAGAGAGGGAGAAGGATGGAAAAAGAGCCAGAGCTGACAACAGGCCAGGGGAGGGATATGAGGACACAAAGGGAGGAAGGCCGTTTGTTCACTGTCACAGTTGCTGATACCAGTGACGAGACAGAGACATGGAAAGCACCTGTTTTATGTTTGCATGTTGTTCCTCCAGCAGATGTTTGGGTGCCTGACCTTTTGTCTGGGCTGGCCGAGGCATCCCTCGGGGCAAAAATAACGTGGAGAACTACACGTTAAAGTTGTGCAGTGAGCAGCAACTCAGAATTATGTGGATTTTTAGACAGGAGGGTTAAAGTGAGCACGAGTGCATTTATCCTGAGACAATGAAAACAATGCTGGTCATCTGCCGGACACATTTTTTGCAACACAGTGTGGGAATGTGTTTGCAAGTGTTGTATCTGACTTGAAAAGGGAAAACTGGAATGTCTTCACAATGCTTTAAAGCCTTTCAGTAATTGCATTTCCACATTGAAACAAAAAAGCCTGTTCATGTCCATCTGAGCATGTTGTTGAACCAATTCGAATTAGTTTTGTTTGAATAAACAGACTGAATTACATTTGTTGGTTTGGCTTTTTTCACCATGTCATTAAAATGTGATTTACACTGAGGAAGCAATTGCATCAATTCTTCCATTTTATTTCTCCATTCAGTTTTAATTGTAACTCATTCACCCTTTTTCAAAGCACTGTTTGAGGTCTGTGGCCACTTCAGATCTGCCATTACAGCTTTACGCCATGAAAAATCCATTGAGTATCAGAAACTCACTTCCTTTTATGGGGTCAAAAGGTGGCTGTTAAAAGTTTGTAATTTCCTCCCTGGCAGAGGATAGCAGCTGTGGGCAGCTTGAATTCGTGTTGGTTAAAATGGTGATAAGCTACAGTGAAAAGAAAAGAATCAAAATGTCCAAGGGGGCTCTTAAAATCACTGCTGCAGTTTAATCTGAAGTGTGAGTGGATGTGTTACGAAATAAACTGGTGGTCCATTACAGCATGATCTCTGCAGCAAGCAGTGATGTTTTATAACTTCCAAAGCAAACTCTCTAACTAATCCTCCATGGCAAAATGTAATAACCAAGGAAAAATACACTTTGACAAGAAATGAATGAAAATGTGCCAATATTGCATTAAAAACAATGGAATTAAACAGACAAGTTTACTTTACAGATTAAAATAAATCAAATTATTGTGCAACTTCAGATATCAAACTGTATCAAATCTGAGTTAAATTGAAACTCTATATCTGAGCTAAATAAAATTGTATTGAATCATCAGTTTTGAATCACAATGTATTAAACTGTTACAAGTTTTAACATTTATATCAAACCATTGACTTAAAAATATCCTGACTGAACATTCTAGGTCATTAATGTGTAGCACTGTGTCCTAGAAATTACATTTACATACAACTTTTTTGAAAGAGCAAATATATTTTGAGGGAAAATGCCAAACAAACTTGACAAAATATTCACTGACAATGTATTTCAGTTGTTTTCCAACAAAATAGGCAATCTTGCGATACGATATCTACTTGTAGAGAGTCAGGGATGACATTACTACAGCAATGTAATTGAGAAAGCAGTTCAGGTAAATATAATTTCTGGGAGGGTTTTTACATATGAATCCATGCACTATAGCATTGCTTTTGTTAACCACTGTAGATGTGACTTGGTAAGGTGACGCTGAGGGATGGTTTGTTACTTTTAAAGGGGGCGGGACGGAGGAGGTGTCGATCCATCCATTTTCATCCCCTTATCCGGGGCCACGTCGCGGGGGCAGCAGGCCAAGCAAAGCACCCCAGACGTGCCTCTCCCCAGCAACACTTTCCAGCTCTTCCTGGGGGACCCCGAGGCGTTCTCAGGCCAGATGAGATATGTACTCTCTCCAGCATGTCCTGGGTCCACCCAGCCTCCTACCAGTGGGACGTGCCCGGAACACCTCTGATGGGAGGCGACCAGGAGCCGTCCTAATCGGATGCCAGAAGCACCTCAACTGACCCCTTTCGACATGAAGGACCAGCAGCTCTATTCCGAGTTACCTCTGGGTGTCCGAGCTCCTTACCCTATCTCTAAGGCTGACCCACAGAGGAAACTGATTTTGGCCGCTTGTATCTGCGATCTCACTCTTTCGGTCACTACCCAGAGCTCCTGACCATAGGCGAGGGTTGGGACGTAGATGGACCAGTAAATCGAAAGCTTTGCCTTCCAGCTTAGCTCCCTCGTCACCATGATGGTCCGGCACTGTGCCCACATCACTGTAGATGCTGCACCAAACAGCCAATCCATCTCACACTCTTGTTCACTCGTGAGCAAGACCCCGAGATACTTGAACTCCCTCATTTGAGGCAGTTTCCAAAACCCATGAGGCGTGTCAACAAAATAAAACCATAAAAAAAGTAAGCACTGGAAAGGGACTTTAGTTTTTTTGGCCAAGGGGAGGGACATACAACTTAAAATGTTTATATGTTGTTTTTTGGATTTATTTAAACACCCTGTTTACTCATGAAATTGGCTGCAATACCCACATATGGTGTGAACATAATAAAAATATGGTAATTTATGGAGGAGCGACGTCATGTATTTTCCCCCAGCCACTTCAGAGGCATAAGGAAAAATATTTGTAGCTTTGGGGTGAGTCAAGATACAAAAAAAGGAGTCACACCCCAGCCACCCTCCTCATCTGATAGATATATTAAAATTTGATCCCTTTTCTTGTGATTCACACTTCACTTTTCAGATTTACTTTTTTTGGAAAGCAACACATTAAAATCACATACCACTACACTTACACACACATTGGGTATGCAAACCATACAGAATTCATCTCTCTCCTGTTTCTTTCTGTGTTTCTTTTAAATGATACACTTAATGTGGTCCCTGGCCTCATAAATCACCTCACTTTGCCTCCGTACCTTGGAACATTTTCACAGCTTTGCTTCTCTCATCTGTAAGCTCAGGAGACTTAAGCAGAGTTTCACCAAATGATAACTGAAATGTAATTTAGCTTAAAGCTGAATTTACCAAGACAACCTCACTCATCTTATGAATCAAAAACATATGAGCTTGTGCTTTATCAAAGAAAGTTTTCCTTTCCAGCCACTGATTGCCTTGAGGCATCTGTTTTTGGACTGTTTAGGAAAGGGAAATGGTTTTAATACGGTCTATTTTCTGAAATTATAGGATTTTCCATAGTCATTTTTAAGGTTTGTCCTCTCACTGGCATTGATATTAGTTAAGAAGATGATGTCATTTATATGGATTGATAGAAATACAAAGAATAAACAAGCAGGACATAATCGATCTCCAAGTTTTCCATAAAAACATTGCCTGTGGCGTCCTGGTAGTGATGCATACATGTGTTCTTGATATTGAGATTTTCTTCACTATTTTTCGAGCAGTCCTATACCACGGGCAACTCAAAGAAAACACTGCGTTGCGGTTTGTAACTCAGGCCAGATTATGTTTATCTGAGGTTTTCCAATCTCTTAACATGCACATTAGTTTCTTAACATTATCAAACCTCCCAAAGAGATAATGAAGGACAGTATAGTATGACTTACCCCCTGGTCCAGTGGAAATTTGGACTCATAGCCTTAACGCAAATGTCAGCTGTGATGTCTAGCATATCATGTTGGCAATTGTTTTGCAAGTTTGGGATTTGGACTTTCTTAGTTTTGTCAAATCTGAACTGGTGAGCCAAAAAATCTGTAAGGGGTTTTTCATTTTGGAAATAGATGGCAATGATTTTAAAGATCATGGTCAGTCTCTGGGCAGTGAGTCAGTGGCTCTATACTTTATTATTACAGTGATGTAAAATTACAGAATCATGAAGAACAGAAGATCATACTATTCCAAATGATTTGTGGGTAACCGAAATCTTAATCCATCCAAATACACTTGACAGTTCATTCTGATATAATAAAGGGTTTCCATCTCTTAGAATTGTATCGCCAAAATTATGAGCATGTTCAATGAACTTTTTTATGTTCATGCACAGCATTGGTTACGTCCACTTTTATACAGTCCATTGTATACACTTGCCAATGACTTTCCCAAGATCAGACTATTACAAATGATTTGTGGGTATTTTACAACTGTCTAAATACATTTGACAATTGTTTTTGAAACAGTTAAGTGATTACATTTCGTTAACTAACTAAAATGTAATATGGCCAAATTAATTGACTAATGGTCACTTTATTCCAGAGATAATAAATACATGCAAGTAAGACACCATCATACTGCTTGTGTACACATTAACCCGAGTTTCTCTGTGGTTTGTTATGGTTAGTCGGTCCAGCCATGAGGGCATGTTAGTGGATATGTTTATCCCACTGGCTTCCTCATCATGGCTGCTTTGCACTGTGCATGGTCACTGCTAATATCAGGACAACAACATCACGAAAGCATAGAGCCCATTCCCTGGCTCCCCCGTGGTTGATATTGTTAGCTCTGTCTGTCAGCACTGTTTATGGATTTGGTACCGTTAGCTGTTAGCCACCAGCTCAGCCACCTCCATGTAGACAACTCATACGCTCTGAATTTTGCATAGAGCCTCTTTAAAATGTTTTTGTCTAGATCAGGGGTAGGCAACCTGCGGCTCTGGAGCCACATGTATCTCTTTCATCCCTCTCCGGTAGCTTCCTGTGGCTTTGGCAAAAACAAATTATATAGATAGATACAGATACACAAAGACACTTCAGATAAAAGTAGTAGTGGCAAAAACCATTAAATGTTTATACAAGTAAATTCTTTAACATTATGTAGTGCAGTGTAATGTGTTGCACTGATGGAGTCTTGTGTTTAATACCTTTATAAATCAATCCATCCATTTTCTATACCCAGTCGCTATGACTCATTAGACTTCCTGGGCAGGCTGCCAGTTTATCATGAAGCCATAAATCCCCTTTGGTATATATATTTTCTGTATGACTGATATCTTCATTTGTATTTCACAATTAAAATTGCATTTAATTTATTGTATGCAATAATGGATTAACTGCTGCATACTGTACGTATCTTTAAGACTCTCTAGACGAAACAAGAAGAATTTTAACATTTCATGTCATTGCAAAAGTGAATCACTAAGCATGTGTTACCTTCCGAGCATCTTGGAAAAGATGCTTTCGATTTCATGTGGAACCTCCTTGATGATTTTGTTCATTAGGTGCGAGATTGTCTGATGACCTTGGGAGCGAGGACCAATATTTCAGGCCGATCCGGTGTAGTCAGAGGATATCTGAGCCAAGACTTCCTCTTCCGTGTGACAGCCAATTCAGCTAATCTTTATGAACTGATTGCTAATTGGCTCGAGCAGTGGAGGAGTCCAATGAGGAGACCAGACAGGAGGTGTCATGCAGTAAGTATTTTCTTTATTTTTCCAGCACCATGTTCTCAAGCACCAACAACAACACCATACACAGACTGAATGCTCTTTATACCTGAGCCTCTGTGATCCCTCTCTGGCACATACCAAAAATAAGGTTAACAATGAAACACACCTGAATAGATATACAATAAATATATACAAACCAAAACCTATTACATAAATAGCCCTAAATAATTTACACATGTACACAAAACTAAAACTCCCCTCTACCTGCCTCCTACTTGATATCTCCCTCCAGGAACAAATAAAAGGTGCCTAAACCCCTGGGGAACTCTTTTGCCCGAACACCCTGAGGAAGGAGGAAGAAGACAGGCAGAGGTAAGTTTGTGCTCACAAAGAAACTACAATAATACAAAACAGTTTGCTCATGTCGAGTCTCACTTTACCCTTTAAAATACACAACTTACTGTTACATTGATTTCTAAGCATTAATGCAGATCATTTAAAAAAAGAAGGGAATATAAAGCTAGCTCATCATCAGATGATAGTTGATGGGTTCCAAGATTGCATTTGGGCCAATACGTTCCGTCCTCCACACAGACTGTTTACCAGCTGTTCAGACGTGTTTGATCAATACTACTCGAACTACAAATGGAAACCAGAACACATCTGATACCAAAATCTTGTCCCATTGTCTACAGACTCCATACATGTGCAGATATCTGTTCATGGAGATTAGGTCACAGGCGAATAAGGTTTTTCTATCATCAATTTAAACATTCTGTCAGCATGGTGAAAGCGCATGTTTAAGTGTTGAGATGGGAACAGTCTGATATGTCTGCATCACCTGCATCACAGGACACTAGACACGCTTCGAAACATTGTAACATATGGAATTACTCATTTCCTGCTCTCTATCCCACGTACAGAAATTGGCAAATGCAACTGCTTTGTTCCAGTTACATCAGGCTTTTGTTAAGCTCCTATACAAAATCAATTCCACCCCACTCGCTCGCTAAAAATAAAGGCTCTCCTCCTGTGTGATTTAAAGAACTGCAAGTCAGCGGGAGGAGGAGGAGGAGGAGGAGGAGGAGGGGGAGACCCTGTCACAATTTCTTCCATGACAAATTCCATCATCTAGTGGTTTGTTGATGGAGGAAACATTGTTTTTAGGCAGTGTTCCAAGATCTCCCATAGAGCAAGAGCTGAAAGATGTTGTGACTAAGATGGAAAAAGAAAAAAACATCCACACTCATGATAACATTTATAGCTTTTTGCTTGAGCTGATTAGGGGATCCCCTGTATTCAGAGCTGTTTAAAGGCTGAAATTCGCAACAACTTGACAGCTGCCATCAACACCTCTGCCACACAAATTATATGTTTCTTATGAATTAAATGATAGCTCAGGATCACTTTGTACACACTGGTGTTTAACTTACCCCCTAGGCTATTGAGCAGACAGTACAGGAAACTGCTCCCCATCAACGTATATAGTGCATGTTCGTTATTTATCCAGGTGCTTCCTTTATTTTGGTAGTTGATTCTCTCCACAGCTATGTCAAGGAAGGCAAACACACCCTATACACCAGAACCTGTTACACAGCTGGTTTGATGGACTTTGTTAATCTTCAGCTGTCAAATAATTCACGTGAAGTAACTGCTTAAAAAAATGATTAACAGCAAAATGTAAACAATCAAAACAGCATTAAAGCACAAACTTACTCAGCCATGCCTACAGGAATTTGCCGTGCCATATATCTTATGTAAGAGCTTAAGTCTGAATAAATAAAAGTTGCCATTACAGTATCAGAGGGGTTATTTTTGTTACAGTCTGCACAAGCCATTTTCATTTTTCAGCAAGGCTCTGGACAGGATAATGACCATGTGGAAACCCAGGGATGTCTGACTCATGCATCACCAAGGGGTCTCTGCAGGCACACACATGACGAATGAGAAAATGGCTCGAAACCAGGGAGCGCTCAGATTCTAGGAGCAGATGGACAAATGAATGATGGGAAGTTTCTCACCTGCAGTTTGTTTATTCAGAAACACTGCTCATTCACTCCGTATCTGAGTTTCAGTTTAGAGCCTCTGTTTGGGTTTCCCTCTACGTCTACAGATCGCACTGGTGAACTACCGTTTTGTTTATGCAGGCTGCTCTTATGCACTGTTCATACATATACCTACGAAAGGTAATGCACCACTAATGTGTATACAACCAATGTAATCATGAGCCAGTAATTTGTGTATAACCCATATAATCAGGATGGCTGTGATCACGTGACCAATGCACTGACAGGAGTAAAGAAGTAGAAGAAAGAGCTGAAGTTTTCATAAGGTGACAGGTTAGGGTGGTGTGAGGATAAAAAAAAAAAACGGGACTTTCACCCATGAAATCAGTGATTATGTCCCTCAGGAAATCAAGTGAACTTTGAATTATTTTGAGGTATGTCGTCACCACGTTTCTTTTTCTCACCCTTACCTACCTAACTTTTCTTTCCTAAACCTAACCTACAAAACTTTACTTTCTTAAACCTAACCTACATGGCTTTGCTTTCCTAAACCTAACCTATGTAACTTTACTGTCTTAAACCTAACCTATGTAACTCTTCTTTTCTGAACCTAACCTACATAACTTTACTTTCTTGACCTACATAACTTAACTTTCCTAAACCTAACCTGCTTACCCTCACTTTAAATACATAACTTTACATTACATGATGACGCCATTTGAGGATTGCTAATGGATTAGATATCATATGAACCATATATGTTGTTGTCATATGAAGTAGTACTTACCTGTTCCTAAATGTATGTACTGGGGAAGAAAACCAGACAATGAGAAACCAGGGAGTAACAAATGTGAATTATGGAGGAAAGGAAAAACATCCCATGGGCAGATATTTCCCTGATACTTACAGTATAATTTTTTCCTCCTTTCCTCTAAAATTCTTAATTGTTGCTCCATTGTTCCTTGCTGTCTGGTTTACTTCCACTGTACCTACATTTAAGTACCAGTAGGAACTGGTAAGTATTTTATATGTAGTTTCATACAATGATACTGTGAGTTAAGGGTAATTGCAATATGAATCATGGGCTGCATTATAAAGTGTTACCCATTCCTCTGTCCAGGGGATGAGAGTAAAGTGTATCTCTTGGTGAATTTTATCCTGTTTATATAAATAAAATAGTAAAGTAAAAGTAAATCCATTCAAATGTACTGTAAAGCTGGCAAATATTTGACTGCTGAAATTAACAAACATTATTAAAACAGATGAATTTAGTTGTGATTGGTAACTGAAGTCGCCAAAAGCCAGGGAAATATACATTTCTATTTTATTTTTTGAATGAATGGCACTTGTTTCGCAAATGCTAATGCATGTTAAGGCTTGAGATGTAACATGTAGCGTCATTTTAAGATATCTTTTTTCTTGATATTACTTTGCAATAATTTAAATGGATAATTAAACTAACAAAAATCACTACCCAATGTTGTAATACATGACTGTATTGACACATCACTTTACAGTGGGCAAATTGCTTAAAATATAAATGTATAGATGTTGTATTCAATAAAACAAGCTAAGCATTGAAATAATAATCCTACTGTATAACTGAAAATCACTTTGAACAGTTCAAATGAGATGAATTTCGGCCTTAAAAAATAGACCCTTGATAATGATTTTTAGATTGTTATATGCCACAGAACCAAAGCTAGATATAAGTAGGAATAAGTGAAGAATAAAAGGATACGGCTGGAAAAAAGTGATGCATAAGTTTGGGCAGGGAATGGTGAACTCAAAGAATGGAGGAGAAACCCCGTCTGAAAAGAGCAAGAAGCTTTCCTGATTCCAAAGGCTGGACAGGGAGGAAACTCACTGGCAACGACAAGTGGAAAAGATGTGCAACTTTGACAAATGTTAAGCAGTGATTTTTACTAATCAATTGACACTGCGCATTTGTCAAATCCCAGAGCTAAAGGCAAAAACTAATACCAACACATGGAGTATTCAAGACTCGCCAAAACTGTCAGCCTAATCTATGACTATTACTATTACTTGTAGCGACATGAAAACAATATATCTGGTTATATAAGAGAAACCTGTTGAAGGCAAAGATAAATACAAAATGAAACAAAGTTTTAAGAACTTCATTTTAAGAACCTTCCCTCTTAAAGGTACAGTATGCGATTCAGGAAAAAAGATTCTTGATTAATTCCCTGGTCATCAAATACCAACACTTTGGGTTGTTAGTCGGACTGAACCACCAAAGCAAAGCCTTGGTGTTTGACGACCTGGGAATGAGACTCAGCATTCAACTATCTTTCTCCAGAATACTGCACTGTTAAATGTCAAATAATGGGTTATATCTGGTCCCACAATTGCTGCTGTTACAACTGACTTTTATGTGTGACTAGATCACATTTGTTTTGTGTTACCTTGGATTCTCAAGTGAGGGAAACTTTTTTTTCTTTTGTTCCACATTTGGCACAGTGCTACTTGCTATTGTAATTTAAGAGCGGAGGATCATGGACAGCCCTGTCATATGACTTGAGGAAGACAAAGGTTGAAGAGCAGCAGAGGCAAATGAGGCTGAATATTGGTTTTTCCTTTGGAATGCTCTGAGGATACAGGAAGGTCTTTACTTTGACACCCAAGTTATTTATTATCTGTTGGAAAGATCAGAGATCAGAAGTAAAAATATTTAACTACATTAATCATCAGTGGATGGACTGCTGTCAGTAGTTTTACCAACACCTTTGTCTGGGGAAACACCTTTGGAGAACTTTAAAGGCCCTTTAAAGTGTCCAATATAATAAACATCAGTATAGTCAGATAAGCAGAACTTCATTCAGTGTGACAGACACACATTCCTCTGCTTGCTTCCTTTATTGTTTCAGATTAAGAGAGAGCATGTATACACCAGCAGGCAAACCGCAGGGTCTGAAAGTGAAGCTAATGCAGAACCACCCTTAAATCTGCCTCTTTCCTAATGGCCAGCAGGGGGCAACTCCACTGGATGCAAAAAAATGTCCTTTCAAGTCTTCTCTTCAGCACAGCTTGTAATCTATGCTCTCATTTAGACTAAAATAAACAAGAAAGCTGGGTATGCTTTAGCACATGGCTACCTTACCTCCTGGCACTAGATGCCAGTATGACATCAGAGAGATGTTGGACTCTTATGTCAGACAGATGTTAAAGTTTGGTTGGAATGAATATCGGGTTGATATTTTAAATGTCTAACTATGTTTGAATTTAGCATCGTTTGGATGTAACACTGACATTTTGCAGATGTTGGGTTTTGTTCTCCATACCTTATGACTAAATGTCAATATTCTATATCAAGATGAGTTGGAATGAGACATTTGGAAGACGCTGGATTTTGGTTACTCAATAAACATCATCTGTCGTCAGTCTGCATCAAATAGAAATTATCATTAGATTTAGTCCTGCCATTTAATTTTGGTCGCCCAACATAGCAGCCCAAATTCAACCAAATATCAACATGTAATGACGCTGGTGGCCAGCTGGGTTGTGATTGACAAGTCATAACCTTTCAATCAGGATATAGGTGTAGCAATGCGTCATTGACAATTAATCAGTCAGCTCCACCCTCTCGTCCAAATATGGTCACTTCTGACATCCCAGAAAACAAGATGGCAACGGCCACAATGCCAAACTCCAGGCTTCAAAACAGTAGACCACAAACCAACCGAAAGCTATTAAGTATTATTAAGTCCTAGAGCATTTTCCGCCCATCCGTACCCAGCCTTCAATCATCGCCACTGCCCACTTGTCATTACCCAAATGAAACAAATTACTGTACTATAGAATCACAGACAGAGATTACTTATAAAAGCCAAGTAAAAATCAATGTGGGTATGTTTTACCACTTAAACAGTGTATCATATTATGCATAAGGTAAAAAAAAGAGGCACAGTGAAGGTATATTGTAGATTAAATGCAAATTTTATTTAACCTCCATGAACCAGATTATGTAGCAGTACAAAAACATAAAATATAAAATTCACATGCTTCCAAATGAGCTGGTACAGGTTCAACTGCAATTACAGCCACTATTGATGTGTTCTGATTTAAGTTCTTCACAGTACATGATTTAGACAAAGCAAATATGGGAAAAACTACCAGGTCATTTACTACGATACTGTGAGTTTGACTTGGGTGGAGGAACTTTGTGGCTGTTGAACTGTGGTCTTTGTTAATGATTTCTTGTGATTATCATTCATCCGCAGATATTTCCCTAGACTGGTCCAATGTTGACTGATGTTTGGACTTGTATTTTCAAACTGGGTAGGCACAATTTGCATATAAATGAGTGATTTTTTCCATTGGAATCTGTACCGATTTGTTCATAAAAGTCTTTCAGATATCCACATAAACTGGCTTCAGCGGTACAGGCAGCTGAGTTGTCTGTGCTGCCATTAATACTAGTCATTCTGGTGTTATGTCACCATACCTGGTGCTGTAAGTCCTCAGGTGCCGTAAAACGAGTGTCATTAACTGATGCTCAAGTTCAAAATCATAAGTTGCAAACTGATACATTCAGGTCACAGTTCACCAAAAATATGAGCATGTTCAATGAACTTTTTTATGTTCATGCACAGCATTGGTTACGTCCACTCTTATAAAGTCCATTATATGCACTTGGCAATAGGGGTGTAACGATCCATCGATCTGGATCGATACATCGATTTAATGATCAACAATCCAGTCACTTCGATGCAAAGTGGAAACATCGATCATATCGTCATCTTTAGCATAGGCTTTTATTTTGAAGGTTTGTGTCACTGTCAAACAGCGGCAGGCAGATGGTTAGCAGTCAAGAGAAAGACGATGAGGATAACGTTATTTACTCGGGAATAAATCAGCATAATGGAAATATTATGAATTTCGGAGAAAAGAAGGATCAACAGACAGCGCAAGGCGCATGTAAACAATGACGTTACGAGACAGAACACAATGTGACGTTACCTGCCTGGACGAGTATCTCACTCCGCTAGCTTCTGGCTTTAGCAACATTAGCCGCTCTGTTTTAACAATGTTCGTCTGAAAAACCGTGCATGCAGGCTGAAATTCAACCGAGCTGTTCAGTCGGGAGATACAGTGACTTAAACCAGTCGGTGAGTAAGATAAATATTACTGCTGCGTGTCATTTGTTAAGCTATGAGAAGAGGAAAAATGTCCGCTAGCCGCTAGGCTAATTAATGCAATGGAAACATGCTAAAGCTAATAATGGGTGATTAGCAAAAAACACCTGACAGGTCTCTGACCCTTGACAGTTATTACTGAGCTGAATGTTACACTTTTGTTGAATGGTCCTGTTGGTAATCTGTTTTATGGCTGTTGGGAGAAGTTTTCCTTCAGGGCTTTCAGCCAGATATTCCTGAAGTTTGATGAAAAAGATTGTTTTTTTTCCTTCCAGAAAGGTCTCTCTGTCAGAAAGCCCTTTGTGTCAGTGGAGTCAGTTTAAAGTGCACTTTACTGAACTTATTATTTATGTGTTTATGTGTTTTATGGCCAAAAGTAAAAAAGAAAGGGGTGTCAGCTTCTTCTGTAACAGACTGTGTTAAATGAGCATTTAATATCGCCTAATATCGATCGCAGACCCCTGAATCGTATCGAATCGAAATCGTATCGTGGCACACTTTGTTATATCGGAAAATATTGAATCGTTGTTCATAGTATCGATATGATATCGTATTGTGATGAAACTGGTGATTTACACCCCTACTTGGCAATGACTGTCCTAAGATCAGACTATCACAAATGATTTGTGGGTATTTTACAACTGAAATTTTAATCTGTCTAAACACGTTTGACCATTGATTTTGAAACAGTTAAGTGATTACATTTCTTTAATTACATCTACATTTAATATGGCTAAATCAGTGGACTAATTGTGATTTTACACCATAAAAAATAAATAGATACAAATGAGATACCTTAAGATGTGTGTTTTTGTCTAAATACAGTGTTTTAGAGAACATATTGTAGCATACTTCTAAACAACTTTAACCTTTATCAGTGTTAATATGTTTTGCGACTCCAGGCAGATTATTTTAGAGGTTTTTTGGCCAAAGATGGCTCTTTTGATTGTAAAGGTTGCTGAACCCTGGTCTAGATACAGTGTCTTAGCGAACTCATTGTAGCTTCTTTTGAAACAATTTTAACCTTTATCAGTGTTGTTTGGCTTTGGTCGTTCTTCGACCTCTGCAGCATAGGAATCTGAAAATGGCCAAAGTACAGAGCAGCAGTACAGCCACTGCAGTCAGCAATAGTAAGAGTACATCCAAACAGTAGTACGAGTACCAGGGCATCTTATAGGCCTCTGTGCGCAGGTGTGGAGCCCCTTTATGGCGCATCACATATTCCACCCAGAAGACGGCCTGATCCATGGGAGCCATCAGCTGATCTCTGTGCAAGCGGGACAGTCTCTGTATGTTCTGTCTGTAGCTGTCTTGATGGAGCACTTCATTAAGACCTTGCTCAAAACTGTGGCCATTAACATCAATTAGCTCAATGATCTTTGCAGCTCCTCTCTCCTGCAGACGCAGAAGGTTGTCGTATTGGTCAAAGAACAAGGGTATGCCGAGCACAGGGACTCCATGGTATATGGCCTCCTGGACTCCATTGGTTCCTCCATGAGCTACAAAGACTTTGGTCTGTGGGTGGCCCAGGAGGTCCTTCTGTGGCATCCAGTCCACTATCAGGGTGTTGTTGCCCAGAGTAGAAGGACGCTCCCTCTGTGCCTCCATATCACCTAAATACAAAATAAATACATTATCAATTTCTGTACTCCAGTGGCTGTACAAAATAATGATATTGCCACCCCTAACAATAACAATAATACATTTTGTACTTTTCAAGATACTCAAAGACACTTTACATTGAAAAAACACCTTAAAACAATATAAGTGCAGAATAGTGTAGGACATAAACGTTTAAAAAAGGTGACTTTTGAGTAAATTCTTTAACATTATGTAAAGTGCAGTGTAAATTGTGCACAGAAAGAGTCTTTAATTTATTCAATCCACCTCTTTTTTTTTTCGTCAGTGGTGCACCCAAGAGGGGGCCATGGTGACCCCTCGCCCTCCTGATACAATTGCTTGCCCTCCCTGACAAAAATAATTGAAGGCTGATATTACTGTCTTAAAAGCCTGTGGCATGGTCATTTTTTAAGCTAGTGCGAAGGTAGTAAAGTCTTGTGAAACTAGACCACCTAAGGCATCCATTGGTATTAACCATGTTAGCATAGCTTGTCGGAAAGAGGGCTAAATAACGCTCCAGAATTAGGTTAAAATTTAGCGAGGGAACAACTGGCAAAAGGGTCCCTTGAACGTGCTCCTCAACATGTTTGAATGAAAGTGGGTTATATGGGCACCTACGAGTCTTCCCTAAACTTGAGAGGGCTCGTTCCTTGTAAAATTTTTGTTCCTTACAATCAATGGACTCATTCAAATTAAAGCCACATATTTGTCTTTTAAAGGAAAAGGACATGCAGCCTATCTGTAGAACAATGAATAGCCTACTGTGTAAGTATATAACACGTTTAAACAGGATTGTTGCAGAAAATGTTAACTGTAAGAGTATTAGTCTATGCACATCAGATAATTAGTAACATTAACTGTAAAATAAGAACTCTCCATATTGACATAGATTTCAACTACCCTACATACTGCAACAGCATCACTGAATTCAGTTATGGCTTTTGATTTTGGTGCGTTATCTAAGATTTTCAGTGGCCGCTTCTGGACCACCATTGTGAAAAATTTCTGGGGGTGCCACTGGTTTAATTCCTCCATAAATCAGTCCATCCATTTTCTATAGCCACTCATTAAGACTTACTGGGCAGGCTGCCAGTGTATCACAGGGCTACAAATCCCTCTTTGACATATTCCCCTTTAGGCCTGATTTGTTCATTTGCAGTCTTTTATTAATGTCTCTATTAATGTTTCATATTTAATATTGCCTGTAATGCAATGTATTTAATGACAGATTAATTGCTGCCTAAGTATCTGTAATACACCCTACCTGGATAAATTAGTATTTTGAACCATTTTTCAGTCTTTTAACATCTCATGTCAAGCAAAAGTGAATCTCTGAGCATGTGTTACCTTCTGAGGCATCTTGGCAAAGACACCAGCGATTTCATCTGCAACGTCTTTGGGCAATGCGTTCACCAAAGTTCCCAGAGTCATGATGATGACTCCATGCTCCCCAGCACTCTGAACAAACTCCTCCAGATCTGCTGGCAGAGGTTGAGCCGGTTTGCACTGAAACCCTCCTATGTAGACAATATTTGGCATTGTGGGCCGAGGGAATTCAAACACAAAATCTGACCTGAACAGCCAAATGTCTGCTTCCTGAAGAAGCGAGATAATGTCGCATCCACCCTCAATGTATTTAGCACAGATGGCATCATAGCTTGGCCCCACCAGGAATTTCTGCTGGACAACTATAATGCTGTAAAAGAGCATGTTCTTGACCCTCTGGATGAAATTCATTTTGTCCGTCAAGCCTGATCCTGGGACAGGGATATAAGAGAGTGGTGAGGGGGCCATGGCAAAGTGGCCTTCTCCACTGGTGATCCAGCGAACATTGAGCACCACGGGCAGTTTGAGATACTTGGCTAGTACAACCCCCGGTGCTATAGCAGGGTCAGTGAGAACAAGATCATATTGGGAATCCATTAAGCTTTTCATCATATTTTCATCATCAAGGAGTTGAGTGAGAGCATCAGCCCAAATTGCATGAGCCTCAGAAATCATAGCGAGGAACTGCTTGGTGAGTTTGAGGAAGGTAAGTGCTGAAGCCCCCTCTCTCTGCGCCTGAAAAAATGGTTTAAAAAGTAGTGAAAAAGTGATCATCTCAATACTTGAATGACTAAATGATCCACATGGGCCCATTACATAATCCATTATGACATACCTTCATGTGCTCCTGTAGGTAGATCTCAAAAAAGTCCTCTAAACCTGCATCAATTTCAATGGTAATGGATGTGTAGAGGGGAGACTTTTCTGGGATGTACCAGCTGGTGGAGGCCCTAATCACAGTGAGGTTGTGTCCCCTGGCATGAAGTTCTTCCAGTATGATCTTCATATTGATCCAGTGGCTGCCGTCCACAGGGAACACCAGAATGTTTCCTCCATCACAAGGTGGTGTGAAGGAAACCAGACATACACTGAGGATTACAAATATTCCACACACACGATGCAATGCCATGCTTTCTGAAATGTAAGAGAAAGATATAATAACATGAGAGACACGCTCAGTTTTAACGTATCATCCAGAAAAAATGTGCATAACTTTAAGCTTACATATTTTCACCAATATAAAGGTATAGTTTCTGCTGGTGAAACAACTGAGCATCTATAGGTTATTTTTATTTTTTGAAAATATATTGTGACAGCAATCACAGCTTGTAATGTTCCTTAATTTCACTCACCCATGCTCAGAAGTGGCAACAGCGATGTTACTTGCCCGCAGAATGACAACGGTCCATCTAAAGGGTTCCTTATATATTTGAGTTCAAATTCCAGTCTCAAAGAAGACAGGTCCTTTCATATGTCAATGAGTTACTTGATGTGGCATGTGTCACGAGGCTGTGGCGCTGCCACGAATGCTCTGCAGATAGCAAACACTGTGATAATTTCTTCTTGTTATGTCATGCAAGTTTCATTAGCATACTTTTTAGTAAGGTTGTTAAACTGCTTGTAGTGTCCTCCACAGTGTGACTGGGTTTCTCTCTTTAACTCAAGTTTGCATCAGAAGAACCTGTGACCTCTTTCATAAGAGTATTAGAGTGTGTTGTGTAATATTAACCCACGTGAGTGTTGTATCATGATAAATGTGCAAATAAATACCTGAATGTAGACCAAAGGGATTCCTGGATCAATGTATGAGCTATCATATTTGTAGTAGTTAGTCATGTAGTTATTTTCTGCAGGTTTTGGAAGGAGAGGTTTGTTTACTACAATCTGCACCAAATATAGCTGCCAGATACTCCAGGTTGCAGGTCACAGAAGTGAACTCAGTTGATCTGTGTCATGTACTGAAAATTGGTGGTGGAGGAAGTATTCAGATCTTGTCCCAATACCTCACTGTAAAAATACTCTGTTACAAGTAAAATTCATGCATTGAAAATGTTAAGTTAAAGTGTGTAAGGATTTTATCAGAAAAATTTAATTAAAGTATCAAAAGTAAAAGTGCTTATTTAAAGGAGAAGTCCGGTATTTTGCACTTTGAGCCCCATTCTTGGGTTGTTTATGATGAAATAGAGTGGTTAAGACCAAACTCTTGACGATTGCTCCTTCTCTGAGAATTTGAGAGAATTTGGCTTTCCCCTGCCTGGCTTAACAATGCTGTCTATGGCCATGTGTAAATCTGTCCTAAATCCACCTTAAATGTTCGTTTTCAAAGCCATTAAACTCACCAAGTGGTCAGTGGTGTTCGTTGATGTTCCGACATAAAAATCGTAGCAAACTCTGGCTTCCGTGATGATTTATTTGACATTTTGACCATTCATTGATTTTCTATAGGAAGCCTCATTGTCAGTTGATAGTAATCTGCCACCGGAAATGGAAAGGGGGTTGTTTACGACAAGGTTGTAGTCATTGTAGTCTTTAAGCTTAGCAAAAGTGCCGGCTCGACAGTGCTGTGCCGAAGAAAACAAAACTTGCTCATTATTACTCCCTTGTAAACAACCTTCGCAGTACGATGCCTGTGAATGCAACGCCAGCCTTCTTCTGCTGCTTCTTTCTGTGTCCCATAACATTGCAATGGTTTCCTGCCGGTTGACACTCACATAAAGGAGTATTATCGGCATCAAGTGGGCTGGAGTGTATAACGAACGAGGGTCAAATGAACAATCAAGCAGAAGTTTACACACGGGTGTGAGACACCCAAGTTATTTATTATCTGTTGGAAAGATCAGAGATCAGAAGTAAAAATATTTAACTACATTAATCATCAGTGGATGGACTGCTGTCAGTAGTTTTACCAACACCTTTGTCTGGGGAAACACTTTTAGAGAACTTTAAAGGCCCCTTAAAGCGTCAAATATAATCAACATCAGTCTAGTCAGATAAGTGGAACCTCATTCAGTGTGACAGACACACATTCCTCTGCTTGCTTCCTTTATTGTTTCAGATTAAGAGAGAGCATGTATACACCAGCAGGCAAACCGCGGGTCTGAAAAGTGAAGCTAATGCAGAACCACCTTAAATCTGCCTCTTTCCTAATGGCCAGCAGGGGGTGACATCACTGGATGCAAAGAAAAAGTCCAATAGTATACAAGTCAATGAGAAAATGGCCCTACGACTGACTTGAATTATTACCTTTATGGTATCAATTCTTAGTTTCAGCTTGATGTTCATTTTGTAATTTATAGTCTCAAAGCTGGGTATGCTTTAGAGCATAACTACCTTCCCAGATGGCACTGGATGTCAGTATGACATCAGAGAGATGTTGGACTCTTACGTCAGACAGATGTTAAATTTTGGTTGGAATGAATATTTGTTGACAATATTTTAAATGTCTAACTATGTTTGAATTTCACCTTGTTTGGACGTTAACATTATGATGTTTTGCAGACGTTGGGTTTTGTTCTCATACCTTACGACTGAATGTCATTACTCTACATCAAGATGAGTTGCAATGAGACATTTGAAAGACATTGGATTTTGGTTACTCAACAACATGACTTAAACCCAACAAAATATAAACATCATCTGTCGTCAGTCTGCATCAAATAGAAATTAGCATTAGATTTAGTCCTGCCATGAAATTTTGGTCATCCAACATAGCAACCTAAATTCAACCGAATATCAACATGTAATGACGCTGGTGGCCAGCTGGGTTGTGATTGACAAGTCATAACCTTTCAATCAGGATAGAGGTGTAGCAATGCGCCATTGACAATTAATCAGTCAGCTCCACCCTCTCATCCAAATATGGTCACTTCTGACATCCCAGAAACTCGAAACTCGAGGCTTCAAAACAGTAAACCACAAACCAACCGAAAGCTATTAAGTGTTATTAAGTCCTAGAACATTTTCCGCCCATCCGTACCCAGCCTTCAATCATCGCCACTGCCCACTTGTCATTACCCAAATTAAACAAATTACTGCCCTATAGAATCACAGACAGAGATTACTTATAAAAGCCAAGTAAAAACCAATGTGGGTATGTTTTACCACTTAAACAGTGTATCATATTATGCATAAGGTAAAAAAAAGAGGCACAGTGAAGGTATATTGTAGATTAAATGCAAATTTTATTTAACCTGCATGAACCAGATTATGTAGCAGTACAAAAATATAAAATATAAAATTCACATGCTTCCAAATGAGCTGGTGCAGGTTCAACTGCAATTACAGCCACTATAGATGTGTTCTGATTTAAGTTGTGCACAGTACATGATTTAGACAAAGCAAATATGGGAAAAACTACCAGGTCATTTATTAAGATGCTGTGAGTTTGACTTGGGTGGAGGAACTTTGTGGCTGTTGAACTGTGGTCTTTGTTAATGATTTCTTGTGATTATCATTCATCCGCAGATATTTCCCTAGACTGGTCCAATGTTGACTGATGTTTGGACTTGTATTTTCAAACTGGGTAGGCACAGTTTGCATATAAATGAGTGATTTTTTCCATTGGAATCTGTACCGATTTGTTCATAAAAGTCTTTCAGATATCGGCTTCAGCAGTACAGGCAGCTGAGTTGTCTGTACTGCCATTAGTACTAGTCATTCTGGTGTTATGTCACCATGCCTGGTGCTGTAAGTCCTCAGGTGCCGTAAAACGAGTGTCATTAACTGATGCTCAAGTTCAAAATCATAAGTTGCAAACTGATACATTCAGGTCACAGTTCACCAAAAATATGAGCATGTTCAATGAACTTTTTTATGTTCATGCACAGCATTGGTTACGTCCACTCTTATAAAGTCCATTATATGCACTTGGCAATAGGGGTGTAACGATCCATCGATCTGGATCGATACATCGATTTAATGATCAACAATCCAGTCACTTCGATGCAAAGTGGAAACATCGATCATATCGTCATCTTTAGCATAGGCTTTTATTTTGAAGGTTTGTGTCACTGTCAAACAGCGGCAGGCAGATGGTTAGCAGTCAAGAGAAAGACGATGAGGATAGCGTTATTTACTCGGGAATAAATCAGCATAATGGAAATATTATGGATTTCGGAGGAAAGAAGGATCAACAGACAGCACATGGCGCATGTAAACAATGACGTTATGAGATAAAACACAACGTGACGTTACCTGCCTGGACGAGTATCTCACTCCGCTAGCTTCTGGCTTTAGCAACATTAGCTGCTCTGTTTTGACAATGTTCGTCTGAAAAACCGTGCATGCAGGCTGAAATTCAACCGAGCTGTTCTGTTGGGAGATACAGTGACTTAAACCAACGGTGAGTAAGATAAATATTACTGCTGCGTGTCATTTGTTAAGCTATGAGAAGAGGAAAAATGTCCGCTAGCCGCTAGGCTAATTAATGCAATGGAAACATGCTAAAGCTAATAATGGGTGATTAGCAAAAAACACCTGACAGGTCTCTGACCCCTGACAGTTATTACTGAGCTGAATGTTACACTTTTTCTTGAATGGTCCTGTTGTTAATCTGTTTTATGGCTGTTGGGAGAAGTTTTCCTTCAGGGCTTTAAGCCAGATATTCCTGAAGTTTGATGAAAAAGATGATGTTTTTTTTTCTTCCAGAAAGGTCTCTCTGTCAGAAAGCCCTTTGTGTCAGTGGAGTCAGTTTAAAGTGCACTTTACTGAACTTATTATTTATGTGTTTATGTGTTTAATGGCCAAAAGTAAAAAAGAAAGGGGTGTCAGCTTCTTCTGTAACACACTGTGTTAAATGAGCATTTAATATCGCCTAATATCGATCGCAGACCCCTGAATCGTATCGAATCGAAATCGTATCGTGGCACACTTTGTTATATCGGAAAATATTGAATCGTTGTTCATAGTATCAATATGATATCGTATTGTGATGAAACTGGTGATTTACACCCCTACTTGGCAATGACTGTCCTAAGATCAGACTATCACAAATGATTTGTGGGTATTTTACAACTGAAATTTTAATCTGTCTAAACACGTTTGACCATTGATTTTGAAACAGTTAAGTGATTACATTTCTTTAACTACATCTACATTTAATATGGCTAAATCAATGGACTAATTGTGATTTTACCCCATAAATAATAAACAGATACAAATGAGATACCTTAAGATGTGTGTTTTTGTCTAAATACAGTGTTTTAGAGAACATATTGTAGCATACTTCTAAACAACTTTAACCTTTATCAGTGTTAATATGTTTTGCGACTGCAGGCAGATTATTTTAGAGGTTTTTTGGCCAAAGATGGCTCTTTTGACTGTAAAGGTTGCTGAACCCTGGTCTAGATACAGTGTCTTAGAGAACTCATTGTAGCTTCTTTTGAAACAATTTTAACCTTTATCAGTGTTGTTTGGCTTTGGTTGTCCTTCGACCTCTGCAGCATAGGAATCTGAAAATGGCCAAAGTAGAGAGCAGCAGTACAGTCACTGCAGTCAGCAATAGTAAGAGTACATCCAAACAGTAGTACGAGTACCAGGGCATCTTATAGGCCTCTGTGCGCAGGTGTGGAGCCCCTTTATGGCGCATCACATATTCCACCCAGAAGACGGCCTGATCCATGGGAGCCATCAGCTGATCTCTGTGCAAGCGGGACAGTCTCTGTATGTTCTGTCTGTAGCTGTCTTGATGGAGCACTTCATTAAGACCTTGCTCAAAACTGTGGCCATTAACATCAATTAGCTTAATGATCTTTGCAGCTCCTCTCTCCTGCAGACGCAGAAGGTTGTCGTATTGATCAAAGAACAAGGGTATGCCGAGCACAGGGACCCCGTGGTATATGGCCTCCTGGACTCCATTGGTTCCTCCATGAGCTACAAAGACTTTGGTCTGTGGGTGGCCCAGGAGGTCCTTCTGTGGCATCCAGTCCACTATCAGGGTGTTGTTGCCCAGAGTAGAAGGACGCTCCCCTCTGTGCCTCCATATCACCTAAATACAAAATAAATACATTATCAATTTCTGTACTCCAGTGGCTATACAAAATAATGATATTGCCACCCCTAACAATAACAATAATACATCTTGTACTTTTCAAGATACTCAAAGACACTTTACATTGAAAAAAAACCTTAAGCAATATAAGTGCAGAATAGTGTAGGACATAAATGTTTAAAAAAGGTGACTTTTGAGTAAATTCTTTAACATTATGTAAAGTGCAGTGTAAATTGTACACAGAAAGGGTCTTTGATTTATTCAATCCACCTTTTTTTTTTTTTGTCTAATTCAGTGGTGCACCCAAGAGGGGGCCATGGTGACCCCTCGCCCTCCTGATACAATTGCTTGCCCTCCCTGACAAAAATAATTGAAGGCTGATATTACTGTCTTAAAAGCCTGTGGCATGGTCACTTTTTAAGCTAGTGCAGAGGTAGTTAAGTCTTGTGAAACTAGACCACCTAAGGCATCCATTGGTATTAACCATGTTAGCATAGCTTGTCGGAAAGGGAGCTAAATAACGCTCCAGAATTAGGTTAAAATTTAGCGAGGGAACAACTGGCATGGCCATTTTCAAACGGGTCCCTTGAACGCGCTCCTCAACATGTTTGAATGAAAGTGGGTTATATGGGCACCTACGAGTCTTCCCTAAACTTGAGAGGGCTCGTTCCTTGTAAAATTTTTGTTCCTTACAATCAATGGACTCATTCAAATTAAAGCCACATATTTGTCTTTTAAAGGAAAAGGACATGCAGCCTATCTGTAGAACAATGAATAGCCTACTGTGTAAGTATATAACACGTTTAAACAGGATTGTTGCAGAAAATGTTAACTGTAAGAGTATTAGTCTATGCACATCAGATAATTAGTAACATTAACTGTAAAATAAGAACTCTCCATATTGACATAGATTTCAACTACCCTACATACTGCAACAGCATCACTGAATTCAGTTATGGCTTTTGATTTTGGTGCGTTATCTAAGATTTTCAGTGGCCGCTTCTGGACCACCATTGTGAAAAATTTCTGGGGGTGCCACTGGTTTAATTCCTCCATAAATCAGTCCATCCATTTTCTATAGCCACTCATTAAGACTTACTGGGCAAGCTGCCAGTGTATCACAGGGCTACAAATCCCTCTTTGACATATTCCCCTTTAGGCCTGATTTGTTCATTTGCAGTCTTTTATTAATGTCTCTATTAATGTTTCATATTTAATATTGCCTGTAATGTAATGTATTTAATGACAGATTAATTGCTGCCTAAGTATCTGTAATACACCCTACCTGGATAAATTAGTATTTTGAACCATTTTTCAGTCTTTTAACATTTCATGTCAAGCAAAAGTGAATCTCTGAGCATGTGTTACCTTCTGAGGCATCTTGGCAAAGACACCAGCGATTTCATCTGCAACGTCTTTGGGCAATGCGTTCACCAAAGTTCCCAGAGTCATGATGATGACTCCATGCTCCCCAGCACTCTGAACAAACTCCTCCAGATCTGCTGGCAGAGGTTGAGCCGGTTTGCACTGAAACCCTCCTATGTAGACAATATTTGGCATTGTGGGCCGAGGGAATTCAAACACAAAATCTGACCTGAACAGCCAAATGTCTGCTTCCTGAAGAAGCGAGATAATGTCGCATCCACCCTCAATGTATTTAGCACAGATGGCATCATAGCTTGGCCCCACCAGGAATTTCTGCTGGACAACTATAATGCTGTAGAAGAGCATGTTCTTGACTCTCTGGATGAAATTCATTTTGTCCGTCAAGCCTGATCCTGGGACAGGGATATAAGAGAGTGGTGAGGGGGCCATGGCAAAGTGGCCTTCTCCACTGGTAATCCAGCGAACATTGAGCACCACGGGCAGTTTGAGATACTTGGCTAGTACAACCCCCGGTGCTATAGCAGGGTCAGTGAGAACAAGATCATATTGGGAATCCATTAAGCTTTTCATAATATTTTCATCATCAAGGAGTTGAGTGAGAGCATCAGCCCAAATTACATGAGCCTCAGAAATCATAGCGAGGAACTGCTTGGTGAGTTTGAGGAAGGTAAGTGCTGAAGCCCCCTCTCTCTGCGCCTGAAAAAATGGTTTAAAAAGTAGTGAAAAAGTGATCATCTCAATACTTGAATGACTAACTACATAATCCATTATGACATACCTTCATGTGCTCCTGTAGGTAGATCTCAAAAAAGTCCTCTAAACCTGCATCAATTTCAATGGTAATGGATGTGTAGAGGGGAGACTTTTCTGGGATGTACCAGCTGGTGGAGGCCCTAATCACAGTGAGGTTGTGTCCCCTGGCATGAAGTTCTTCCAGGATAATCTTCATATTGATCCAGTGGCTGCCGTCCACAGGGAACACCAGAATGTTTCCTCCATCACAAGGTGGTGTGAAGGAAACCAGACATACACTGAGGATTACAAATATTCCACACACACGATGCAATGCCATGCTTTCTGAAATGTAAGAGAAAGATATAATAACATGAGAGACACGCTCAGTTTTAACATATCATCCAGAAGAAATGTGCATAACTTTAAGCTTACAGATTTTCACCAATATAAAGGTACAGTTTCTGCTGGTGAAACAACTGAGCATCTATAGGTTATTTTTATTTTTTGAAAATATATTGTGACAGCAATCACAGCTTATAATGTTCCTTAATTTCACTCACCCATGTTCAGAAGTGGCAACAGCGATGTTGCTTGCTCGCAGAATGACAATGGTCCATCTAAAGGGTTCCTTATATATTTGAGTTCAAATTCCAGTCTCAGAGAAGACAGGTCCTTTCATATGTCAATGAGTTACTTGATGTGGCACGTGTCACGGGGCTATGGCGCTGCCACAAATGCTCTGCAGATAGCAAACACTGTGATAATTTCTTCTGTTATGTCATGCAAGTTTCATTAGCATACTTTTTAGTAAGGTTGTTAAACTGCTTGTAGTGTCCTCCACAGTGTGACTGGGTTTCTCTCTTTAACTCAAGTTTGCATCAGAAGAACCTGTGACCTCTTTCATAAGAGTATTAGAGTGTGTTGTGTAATATTAACCCACATGAGTGTTGTATCATGATAAACGTGCAAATAAATCCCTGAATGTAGACCAAAGGGATTCCTGGATCAATGTATGAGCTATCATATTTGTAGTAGTTAGTCATGTAGTTATTTTCTGCAGGTTTTGGAAGGAGAGGTTTGTTTACTACAATCTGCACCAAATATAGCTGCCAGATACTCCAGGTTGCAGGTCACAGAAGTGAACTCAGTTGATCTGTGTCATGTACTGAAAATTGGTGGTGGAGGAAGTATTCAGATCTTGTCCCAATACCTCACTGTAAAAATACTCTGTTACAAGTAAAATTCATGCATTGAAAATGTTAAGTTAAAGTGTGTAAGGATTTTATCAGAAAAATGTAATTAAAGTATCAAAAGTAAAAGTGCTTATTTAAAGGAGAAGTCCGGTATTTTGCACTATGAGCCCCATTCTTGGGTTGTTTATGATGAAATAGAGAGGTTAAGACCAAACTCTTGACGATTGCTCCTTCTCTGAGAATTTGAGAGAATTTGGCTTTCCCCTGCCTGGCTTAACAATGCTGTCTATGGCCATGTGTAAATCTGTCCTAAAACCACCTTAAACGTTTGTTTTCAAAGCCATTAAACTCACCAAGTGGTCAGTGGTGTTCGTTGATGTTCCGACATAAAAATCGTAGCAAACGGTGGTTTCCGTGATGATTTATTTGACATTTTGACCATTCATTGATTTTCTATAGGAAGCCTCATTGTCCTTTGGTAGTAATCCACCACCGGAAATAGAAAGGGGGTTGTTTACAACAAGGTTGTAGTCATTGTAGTCTTTAAGCTTAGCAAAAGTGCCGGCTCGACAGTGCTGTGCCGAAGAAAACAAAACTTGCTCATTATTACTCCCTTGTAAACAACCTTTGCAGTATGATGCCTGTGAACGCAACACCAGCCTTCTTCTGCTGCTTCTTTCTGTGTTCCATTACATTGCAATGGTTTCCTGCCAGTTGGTGACACTCACGTAAAGGAGTATTATCGCCATCAAGTGGGCTGGAGTGTATAACGAACGAGGGTCAAAAGAACAATCAAGCGGAATTTTACACACGGGTGTGAGACACCCAAGTTATTTATTATCTGTTGGAAAGATCAGAGATCAGAAGTAAAAATATTTAACTACATTAATCATCAGTGGATGGACTGCTGTCAGTAGTTTTACCAACACCTTTGTCTGGGGAAACACCTTTGGAGAACTTTAAAGGCCCCTTAAAGTGTCCAATATAATAAACATCAGTCTAGTCAGATAAGCAGAAAATCATTCAGTGTGACAGACACACATTCCTCTGCTTGCTTCCTTTATTGTTTCAGATTAAGAGAGAGCATGTATACACCAGCAGGCACACCGCCGGTCTGAAAAGTGAAGCTAATGCAGAACCACCTTAAATCTGCCTCTTTCCTAATGGCCAGCAGGGGGCGACTCCACTGGATGCAAAAAAAAGTCCAATAGTATACAAGTCAATGAGAAAATGGCTCTACGACTGACTTGAATTATTACCTTTATGGTATCAATTCTTAGTTTCAGCTTGATGTTCATTTTGTAATTTATGGTCTCAAAGCTGGGTATGCTTTAGAGCATAACTACCTTCCCAGCTGGCACTGGACGTCAGTATGACATCAGAAAGATGTTGGACTCTAACGTCAGACAGATGTTAAATTTTGGTTGGAATGAATATTTGTTGACAATATTTTAAATGTCTAACTATGTTTGAATTTAACCTTGTTTGGACGTTAACATTATGACGTTTTGCAGACGTTGGGTTTTGTTCTCATACCTTACGACTGAATGTCATTACTCTACATCAAGATGAGTTGGAATGAGACATTTGAAAGACATTGGATTTTGGTTACTCAACAACATAACTTAAACCCAACAAAATATAAACATCATCTGTCGTCAGTCTGCATCAAATAGAAATTAGCATTAGATTTAGTCCTGCCATTAAATTTTGGTCATCCAACATAGCAACCTAAATTCAACCGAATATCAACATGTAATGACGCTGGTGGCCAGCTGGGTTGTGATTGGCAAGTCATAACCTTTCAATCAGGATAGAGGTGTAGCAATGCGCCATTGACAATTAATCAGTCAGCTCCACCCTCTCATCCAAATATGGTCACTTCTGACATCCCAGAAACTCGAAACTCGAGGCTTCAAAACAGTAAACCACAAACCAACCGAAAGCTATTAAGTGTTATTAAGTCCTAGAACATTTTCCGCCCATCCGTACCCAGCCTTCAATCATCGCCACTGCCCACTTGTCATTACCCAAATTAAACAAATTACTGCACTATAGAATCACAGACAGAGATTACTTATAAAAGCCAAGAAAAACCAATGTGGGTATGTTTTACCACTTAAACAGTGTATCATATTATGCATAAGGTAAAAAAAAAAGAGGCACAGTGAAGGTATATTGTAGATTAAATGCAAATTTTATTTAACCTGCATGAACCAGATTATGTAGCAGTACAAAAATATAAAATATAAAATTCACATGCTTCCAAATGAGCTGGTGCAGGTTCAACTGCAATTACAGCCACTATAGATGTGTTCTGATTTAAGTTGTGCACAGTACATGATTTAGACAAAGCAAATATGGGAAAAACTACCAGGTCATTTATTAAGATGCTGTGAGTTTGACTTGGGTGGAGGAACTTTGTGGCTGTTGAACTGTGGTCTTTGTTAATGATTTCTTGTGATTATCATTCATCCGCAGATATTTCCCTAGACTGGTCCAATGTTGACTGATGTTTGGACTTGTATTTTCAAACTGGGTAGGCACAATTTGCATATAAATGAGTGATTTTTTCCATTGGAATCTGTACCGATTTGTTCATAAAAGTCTTTCAGATATCGGCTTCAGCAGTACAGGCAGCTGAGTTGTCTGTACTGCCATTAGTACTAGTCATTCTGGTGTTATGTCACCATGCCTGGTGCTGTAAGTCCTTGGGTGCCGTAAAACGAGTGTCATTAACTGATGCTCAAGTTCAAAATCATAAGTTGCAAACTGATACATTCAGGTCACAGTTCACCAAAACATGAGCATGTTCAATGAACTTTTTTATGTTCATGCACAGCATTGGTTACGTCCACTTTTATAAAGTCCACTATATGCACTTGGCAATGCCTGTCCTAAGATCAGACTATCACAAATGATTTGTGGGTATTTTACAACTGAAATTTTAATCTGTCTAAATACGTTTGACCATTGATTTTGAAACAGTTAAGTGATTACATTTCTTTAACTACATCTACATTTAATATGGCTAAATCAATGGACTAATTGTGATTTTACCCCATAAAAAATAAACAGATACAAATGAGATACCTTAAGATGTGTGTTTTTGTCTAAATACAGTGTTTTAGAGAACATATTGTAGCATACTTCTAAACAACTTTAACCTTTATCAGTGTTAATATGTTTTGCGACTCCACGCAGATTATTTTAGAGGTTTTTTGGCCAAAGATGACTCTTTTGATTGTAAAGGTTGCTGAACCCTGATCTAGATACAGTGTCTTAGAGAACTCATTGTAGCTTCTTTTGAAACAATTTTAACCTTTATCAGTGTTGTTTGGCTTTGGTCGTCCTTCGACCTCTGCAGCATAGGAATCTGAAAATGGCCAAAGTAGAGAGCAGCAGTACAGCCACTGCAGTCAGCAATAGTAACAGTACATCCAAACAGTAGTACGAGTACCAGGGCATCTTATAGGCCTCTGTGCGCAGGTGTGGAGCCCCTTTATGGCGCATCACATATTCCACCCAGAAGACGGCCTGATCCATGGGAGCCATCAGCTGATCTCTGTGCAAGCGGGACAGTCTCTGTATGTTCTGTCTGTAGCTGTCTTGATGGAGCACTTCATTAAGACCTTGCTCAAAACTGCGGCCATTAACATCAATTAGCTCGATGATCTTTGCAGCTCCTCTCTTCTGCAGACGCAGAAGGTTGTCGTATTGATCAAAGAACAAGGGTATGCCGAGCACAGGGACCCCATGGTATATGGCCTCCTGGACTCCATTGGTTCCTCCATGAGCTACAAAGACTTTGGTCTGTGGGTGGCCCAGGAGGTCCTTCTGTGGCATCCAGTCCACTATCAGGGTGTTGTTGCCCAGAGTAGAAGGACGCTCCCCTCTGTGCCTCCATATCACCTAAATACAAAATAAATACATTATGAATTTCTGTACTCCAGTGGCTGTACAAAATAATGATATTGCCACCCCTAACAATAACAATAATACATGTTGTACTTTTCAAGATACTCAAAGACACTTTACATTGAAAAAAAACCTTAAACAATATAAGTGCAGAATAGTGTAGGACATAAACGTTTAAAAAAGGTGACTTTTGAGTAAATTCTTTAACATTATGTTAATTGCAGTGTAAATTGTACACAGAAAGGGTCTTTGATTTATTCAATCCACCTTTCTTTTTTTTTTTTTTTGTCTAATTCAGTGGTGCACCCAAGAGGGGGCCATGGTGACCCCTCGCCCTCCTGATACAATTGCTTGCCCTCCCTGACGAAAATAATTTAAGGCTGATATTACTGTCTTAAAAGCCTGTGGCGTGGTCATTTTTTAAGCTAGTGCAGAGGTAGTAAAGTCTTGTGAAACTAGACCACCTAAGGCATCCATTGGTATTAACCATGTTCGCATAGCTTGTCGGAAAGAGGGCTAAATAATAAGGCTAAAATTTAGCGAGGGAATGACTGGCATGGCCATTTTCAAACGGGTCCCTTGAACGCAGCTCCTCAACATGTTTGAATTAAAGTGGGTTATATGGGCATCTACGAGTCTCCCCTAAACTTGAGAGGGCTTGTTCCTTGTAAAATTCTTGTTCCTTACAGTCAATGTACTCGTTCAAATTAAAGCCACATATTTGTCTTACACAGGAAAAGGACATCCAGCCTATTTAAAGAATGATTAATAGCCTAAGATGTATATAGACATGACACACTAAAACAGGATTGTTGCTGAACTCAAATTAACTGCACCAGTATTAGTATATGCACATTAGATAATTAGAAACATTAACTGTAAAATAAGAAACGAAAGTATATCAGTATGCAGTTCCTTAACTCTTCACATTGACATAGATTTCAACTACCTTACATACTACAACAGCATCATTGAATTCATGAAATTCAGTTAGGGCTTTTGATTTTTCTGCGCCATCCAAGATTTTCAGTGGCCGGTTCTGGACCACCATTATGAAAAATTTCTGGGGGTGCCACTGGTTTAATTCCTTCATAAATCAGTCCATCCATTTTCTATACCCACTCATTATGACTCATTAGACTTACTGGGCAGGCTGCCAGTGTATCACAGGGCTACAAATCCCTCTTTGAAATATTCCCATTTAGGCCTGATTTGTTCATTTGCAGTCTTTTATTAATGTCTCTATTAATGTTTCATATTTAATACTGCCTGTAATGCAATGTATTTAATGACAGATTAATTGCTGCCTAAGTATCTGTAATACACTCTACGTGGATAAATTAGTATTTTCAACCGCACATTTCAGTCTTTTAACATCTCATGTCAAGCAAAAGTGAATCTCTGAGCATGTGTTACCTTCTGAGGCATCTTGGCAAAGACACCAGCGATTTCATCTGCAACGTCTTTAGGCAATGCGTTCACGAAAGTTCCCAGAGTCATGATGATGACTCCATGCTCCCCAGCACTCTGAACAAACTCCTCCAGATCTGCTGGCAGAGGTTGGGCCGGTTTGCACTGGAACCCTCCTATGTAGACAATATTTGGCATTGTGGGCCGAGGGAATTCAAACACAAAATCTGACCTGAACAGCCAAATGTCTGCTTCCTGAAGAAGCGAGATAATGTCACATCCACCCTCAATGTATTTAGCACAGATGGCATCATAGCTTGGCCCCACCAGGAATTTCTGCTGGACAACTATAATGCTGTAAAAGAGCATGTTCTTGACCCTCTGGATGAAATTCATTTCGTTCGTTAAGCCTGATCCTGGGACAGGGATATAAGAGAGTGGTGAGGGGGCCATGGCAAAGTGGCCTTCTCCACTGGTGATCCAGCGAACATTGAGCACCACGGGCAGTTTGAGATACTTGGCTAGTACAACCCCCGGTGCTATAGCAGGGTCAGTGAGAACAAGATCATATTGGGAATCCATTAAGCTTTTCATCATATTGTCATCATCAAGGAGCTGAGTGAGAGCATCAGCCCACATTACATGAGCCTCAGAAATCATAGCGAGGAACTGCTTGGTGAGTTTGAGGAAGGTAAGTGCTGAAGCCCCCTCTCTCTGCGCCTGAAAAAATGGTTTAAAAAGTAGTGAAAAAGTGATCATCTCAATACTTGAATGACTAAATGATCCACATGGGGCCCATTACATAATCCATTATGACATACCTTCATGTGCTCCTGTAGGTAGATCTCAAAAAAGTCCTCTAAATCTGCATCAATTTCAATGGTAATGGATGTGTAGAGGGGAGACTTTTCTGGAATGTACAGGGTGGTGGAGGCCCTAATCACAGTGAGGTTGTGTCCCCTGGCATGAAGTTCTTCCAGGATAATCTTCATATTGATCCAGTGGCTGCCATCCACAGGGAACACCAGAATGTTTCCTCCATCACAAGGTGGTGTGAAGGAAACCAGACATACACTGAGGATTACAAATATTCCACACACACGATGCAATGCCATGCTTTCTGAAATGTAAGAGAAAGATTTAATAACATGAGAGACATGCTCAGTTTTAACATATCATCTACAAGAAATGTGCATAACAAGGTTACAGATTTTCACCAATATAAAGGTACAGTTTCTACTGGTGAAACAACTGTGCATCTACAGGTTATTTTATTTTTTGAAAATATATTGTGACAGCAATCACAGCTTATAATGTTCCTTAATTTCACTCATGTTCAAAAGTGGCAACGTTTAAGGTGGTTTTAGGACAGATTTACACATGGCCATAGACAGCATTGTTAAGCCAGGCAGGGGAAAGCCAAATTCCCTCAAATTGTCAGAGAAGGAGCATTTGTCAAGATTTTGGTCTTAACCTCTCTATTTCATCATAAACAACCCAGGAATGGGGCTCAAATTGCAAAATACTGGACTTCTCCTTTAAGAGTGAGTATAAATGTAAAGTGATATAAAACTGAAATACTCAAGTAAAGAGGAAGTACTTGATACTTGAATAACTTAATTTTCCATCACTACCCAGGATGAGTTTATTGCAGTTTAGATGTTAGTTTAACTGAAGGACACCACCAAGAGATTACTCAACCTATTTGACTGTGACACAACATCTATGGCATGAACTTCTGCACTGGCTCCAGCATTTTTAATTCGCACAGGAGAAACACCCCTCATATTTCAACTAGTGCAACTTGCAGTGATGCCAGCAGTATTGCTGCGTTGCCAGTTTTTTTTTTGAGGTGAAAAAGATGAGAATAGTGGACACCTTGTATTTCTCTGTCTGGGTGCCTCACACCTGTACATGATTGTGTGTTTGGCTACTATAAAAATTCTTCAGCACAGCAGTAATGTGGCTGAATGAATCCACTGTAAAGGGAGGACTGGAGCTCCTGTGTTTGTGCTTCTGATATGGTGGTTTTATTCATGTACAAATGACTGTCTCTATAGAGAGTCTGTAGAATAAATACGACTCTTGTGACAATGATGCTTACACTTAAAGAAGGAGGAAGTAAATGCCAAGATAGCAATAGATAAGAATATTATGGTATATTCACTAGTTGATAAATCATGCGTACTAGAGTATGTTCGAGGACTGCCCATTGTTGCCACGGCTCATGATTACTCCATGAATACTCTGAAAAATGTCCCATGGGACCAAACGCCCAAGTATCCCACAAACCTAATACCCCGAAAACAAACGTGCATTGCTCCAAAGGTCTTCCCAAAATAGGCTACACACTTCCAAGTCCCAAAGAAAAGCACATGGCTAATTATTACGCAGAATGACATCATCTAACCTTGCAACTCTGCAGGAGGCATAGCCTGCACTACTCTGTCTCTGATTGGCAAATACATGCCTTTGTTTGGTGGTGTTGGTTAGGTTTAGGCATGAGGCGTGAGATTAGTCAGGATAAGGGTCAGAATATAAGGGTGAGCCAATCAGAGACAGAGTAGGTTGGGTCATTCCTTCACCATAGCAGGAAAGAAAAATACTGCAGAAGCTAGGTTATCGGACCTTACGGGTGGATGTTTAATCTCACAATCCTTTTTCTTTTTCCTTTTCTTGGGATTATGGTTGGTATAATGAGCTGCCAGAACATTGGCATGGCACTGTAATTTGCTGATGTGGTTTATGGGAAATTAGAATAACCCCTAAAGACATACTATGCAGGAATTTCCTAAAAAAACAAACACTGTATAGACACATACAGAAGACATGCCACTCAGTCATCACTTATAACCCTCTATGAGAGTGTGGTGAGACTCTGAACTTTGCCTGTATTTTCTTACTTTGTTCTTCTTTCACTTCTTTAATCTTTTTGTGTTCAGGATGTTTATGGGCGTGTACTCCCACAGGGCTTAGGTGAAGGTGGTGCTTTGTAAAAAGGTCGCAGCCAGGTGCAAGACCGTAAGCAGTAGGCATTCAAGAGACACAGTGTCAAAAAAACCCGTAAAAACAATAATTGCAAGGCGAAATAACAAACAAGATTGAATCTGGAAGTGGCTTTTACTTCCGCTTTCACTGGCGAGCATGTTTACGAATAGAAACCCACAATCTTGCATAATATACTTTGAAGTTTAATTAATCATTGGTTTCTCTACACTGCATTGATACAGTTTATAAGAGATTAACTGCAGAGTGTGTGAGTCAGTGTTCATTATACCGTTTTTTGCTCTCCTTGAGTCCACTCTGGCTTCTTCTGCTTTCCTGGTGTCCTCAAGCGCAGTGGGAGGGAAACAATTACCCCCCTTTCCTTACCAGGAAGCAAAACAATACTTAGTATTTAGGACTCTGCTTGGTCCTATTGCCTGCCCTTTTCTAGAGTCTCTCATATCAGGTGCACAACGAACCCCACCACAAAGCTGCAAAGTAGTTTCTAATAGTTTAAACCCCTCCACCAGCCATGATTTAAAGTGTGTCAAAATATAAGTTAGTTAATTAATATCTTGTTCAACATGATTTTCCCACATAATAAAGTAAAAAAAAACTCTGAAAGGGGGCTCAAAGCCGATTCACTCTTTCTCCCTCATTAATAAATTATGCGTCTGGCATCTGCCCCAGCCAACACCACTCCTTGTGGTAGAGTTTGCTTTCCCTTTCCGCTTTGCATTTTCACCAGCGCTGACAGCCAAGATGATTAGAGGAAACATCTGTGTTTAAGCTTCAGTCAGACCTAGACTCAGATGAGGAGTCTGTTGTGCACCAAAATTACTGATGCTAATGCAAACTCTTCTGTCTGTACTGACATGTCCGCTCTGTGCTGGAGGTTTCAGGTTTCTTTGTCAGTGTTGCGTCAAAGTCTTTTCCCACTTTGATATGTGTGTTATTTGTGTTGTACCTATTGCAGTTTGCCAGACGTATGTTTGCAGATTTTAAGGAAATGCACAGACACCCCGTTCAGTAGAGGAATGTGAAAGCACCTCCCTAGTGACAAACTTTGCACAGATGCAAGTCAGTATAGCCAAATTCAGACATTTTAGCGGACATAAACAGAAGAAGAACACATTTTTAAGAGGAGGGGGACTTTAGGATATCTGTCAGCCACACATCCTATTTAAAAATCTTTTGAAAAAAAGAACAATTGGAGTAGGGAGTGCCTGTTTGGTCTGTGCCAATTTGGCTGGAGGAACCAAAATTTTAGTTATATATCTCCACATGAGGTGAGTAAGTGTCCATATTGCAGTCTGGTGTGTGCATTGCTTCCCCAATAAACATTTCCCTTACACTTTGGTGCTAATGATGATTTCTTGCCAAGAGGTGAAGAGGGTTTTTCTAGACATTGTCAATCCTAACATCCTATCAGTGTGGTGAAAGTGTAGGTCAAAGTGTTGGGGTGGGAATAGTCTGATACAGTCATAAACACTCATAAACGAGCCACATGGAACATATGGAATTACTCATTTCCTGCCGTCAATCCCCCATACAGAAATTCCCACATACAAACAAATGTTTCCCTCCAGTTGCGCCGCACATTTTTTAAGCCCCATAGAAAATCAATTTCACCACACAGCCTACTAAAAATAAAGGCTTTCCCACTGTAAAAAAAAAAGTCAGCTGGAGAAGGCTGCAACCCTGTGACAATTTCTTCCATGACAAATTCCATCATCTGGTGGTTTGCTGAAGGAGGAAACACTTATACCTTTGTGGGAACTCCACTGGAAAAGGATGTAGTGGTGCTTTAAAGTGCCCAATGCAAATGCATCAATGCAGTCAGATATGTGAAACCTCGGTCAATGTCACCTCTGTTGAACAGACTCACATTCCTCTGTTTGCTTTTTTTCCATTTTCAGATTGAGGGAGAGCAGGTATACACTTGCCAAATGACTCTCCCGTTACGGTGACATCCTCTGTGTGTGTGTGTGTGTTTGGAATAGAGCCGTTCAAGTTTCCTTGGGGTGGAGATGATGATGATGATCTCAGTGCGTTAGCAGGATCCTGCAGCTGACAGATGAAAACCTTAAAAAACAAACACAACTGCAAGAGACACCCTGATGAAGTTCCTCTCTCATGTGCCAACCTGCTCGTGGAATAAAAGGTACTGCACATGCGATCTCAGTGTTTCAGTGATGGACGGTTTCTCAGGGGGAAAAAAAAGTCAAATTCTTTGTCCTCTGTGAACAAAAATCTCTTCAGTAGAGACAAACGGTGCTTTTGTTACTCATTGAAAGATTTAGTTTGTTAGCCATAGCGCCCATTCAAATACACACAAGCAAAGTGACCTTTAATTTTTCGAGCTTCCTATACACAGCCTGGATTAAAGGACAGATAAGTCATCAGAGACAAAATATAAAGTGGATTACAGGCTTCATCTTAGCCGGCTGCCTTTGATTTCTCCTTGCTTTGTTTTGGGTGCTTTTCTCAATTACACCTTTCAGGCTAACTTCAGAGATGGGACGGAGGAGCCTGTTTTATTATAAGATCACACGGGATCAGCCCAGCTGACCACAGGGGTTTAATGACATCTTTGACTGTATGTGTAAACCAACAATTTAGAAATTATCATGAATTTATTGTACAATGAGGTGTATCCCTCAAAATGAAATACCTCATTGCTGTTTCAAGTTAAACAGCATTTGTAAATGTAGTTTCTATTACTAGTACTATTACTATTATTCAGTATAAATAGACTACTGACTAACACTGTTTGCATTTGATTGATCATTTGTTTCAGTTCATGCCTGAATAATTAGCTAGCGAGGCATAAGTGCACTTTAGCCGGCCTTTTTTTTTTTTTGTTAAATTTAATTTGCTGTCATTGTTTTAAAAACCTTTTCCCTATTAGTGCATTAAAGGGAGTTCAGAGCACAAAATTTAATACTCATCTGTCAAAAACTCCTCCAATGTGAGGCGGATTTGTCAAAAATCAATCCCAGAAGACGAACAATAGGCAAACACGGACTTCATGAAAATAATTAAGTTTATTAGGTCATCTCTTGCATTTAAAAGTTTTCCTGTGCGCACAGCAAGTTTTCGAAACACTTCTGGGAATCTGTACGCCTCCTTAGATCTGCTCCCTCGTGTGTCACAAAATGAACTTTTAATATCTTTAATAACTGTCTTTCTTTCTTATATTTCCAGCACGTCTTGCCAGAAAATCTTTTCCCTAATGCTTCATTTATTATTTATTCTTTATTATCCCAAACAGATAACTTAATTGGAAAATATGGAGCCATTAAAGAGAACAAAGGAAAGTGCATGAGACGACATGACATCTTCACCGTCACCACTAATGTAACAAGCAGATGTAGCCAAATAACTTCCCAAAGTCCATTTATTTACCTTTACAAATGCAAACAGTTACCAGCATCACTGATTTACGGGTAAAACAAACTTGTCTCTATCAGTCAACAACCTATAGTGCAATCCACCATAAAGTCATTCATATAAACAATCGTAAACAGTGTGACCATTTGGACTGTTTACATAAAGACCCCACACAGTATCGGAGCCTGTTGCATCATTTACAGTCTATGGAAGTTACTGATATAAAGCAATATCTGTGTTGGTTTTCGCTCACTGACTGACTGACTGATTGTCTCAGACGTACAGCATATTTGACTGACAAGTCCAAAATGTATTTTCATAGCAGATATTTCAATGTACAAGCAGTATCAGCATGAACTACAAATATGTAGCATCCACTTTATCCACAACAAGGTCTAAAGTTCAGCAGCTAACCTTTGCCTCCCTTTTTGCTCTGTGGAGTCAGTTCAATCATCTGGGAGAGATCAAAAACTCCTCAAGGTTTATGATTTCATTCTATTTCGCCATCTTCATCGCTGGACATGATTCAGCGCGGGGCCCCCGTACCGGCCCCCTGCACGTGTGCACGCAAATGCAAAGTCGCACGCACGTGTGAACACGGTGATTATTTTTCCATCCATAGCGCTCAATCTGTCTTCCATTCTGGACATGGAGAACATCACTGTAGCACTGACAGCTCTCTGGAGAGGGCATTCGAATGCACACGTGCATGTGACACACATGTACACGTACACACACATAGTAATGATGATTGATTAGTGATGCTTAATGCATTCCGATTTCTGGTATCTGATTCTTGGAATCCAACAGGTTCTTTATTTTTCTTAAAAAGCTATTTGGTAGCTCTAACGGGCTCGTTAACTTTGCACTGGGAAATCCTGATCGTTAACTTGAGTGAGAGTGCTAAGTAATAATGAAGTGTTCATGTGAATTACCACAGTCTATAAGACAGTTATTTGTCTTAAACCTCATGTTGAATGTATGGATAGGCCTCATTTTGCAAATAAACAGTGTATAATCACTGAATATCGTTTTTTTTGTTTCCTCATTTGTTCTATATTAAAGAGCCGTCTGTTCACCTCTCATTGTAATGCAAATAAATATCATTTCTTTTGAGTGAAACATTTACTTTTAAAAAGCAACAAGCTTATTTCAAGGTAACAAAACCTTGAAGGCGGATCAGACAAACGGCCCTCAAAACCCTAAGAAAAGCAATCTGTGTAGGTTGTTATTTTGTACCATAATCTTCACAGACAACATTGACCTCTGTGGCCGACACTTGCTGGCTAACAAAGAGCATACACGGGAAGAGGAAAGGGCATGTCTGCTGTGCGTCATACCACATGGGATTTACTTTTGGTTCTGCTGGTGAAATTCCACTTTGTTGAAACACTTTAATCACTTAACTGCATCCTCTTAGAAAACACTAAAGGCCAAATTTGAAACTCTGCAGCTCTCCAGCTGTCATACTTGATCAAACCATAAACTTTGCATTATGCATCACACACAATAGTAAGCTATGTGGATTGTTATACCTCCACTGATTGCTGTGCATTCAGCTGTTTTTTCAGGGTCCTTGTGAAGTTGTCGTCACATCTCTAACATGCCAATATTCTATTCATGGGAGTCATGAGCTCTAAATGTGTCTCTTATGACATAATAGACTTTGGACTGTTCAGAGTTTGACCTAAAGTATGTTAGAGGGCATGCACTCTTATCAAAGAGGGATACCTGATATTCATTTCCTGTGCATACAACCTGAAGAAACCCTGATTGTAATTAGTTTACTGTATATAACATACAGACAGAGAGATTTATAGCCCCGGTAAACAACCATTTAGGACACAAACCAAACAATACTGGCACCCCACACATCTTTGTATCATTGGAATCTGTTCAACACATTAACTGGCTAAAAATCATGTATGTTGTGTATAAGAAAAAGGTCCCACAGGGTCTGGTCTGTTTACAAAATCCAAAGTTATAGTCAGAAGTGTTTTGCATGAAACTGGCCAGTGTTTAGGAATGAAGGGGCCTCGTGCAGAACACAGAATAGTTCAGTCACACCTAGTTCAAAGATCTCTGTAACTTCCTAAGGCTTAACGTTTACACTGGAGAGTCTTTTGTAAATATCCATAAACAGTAAAAAAAGGTAAAGGTCACAGCGTGATGTAAGCAGTGGAGAAATCAACTCATGAAACCACCACACACACGCACACACACCAAAACCATTACCACACTGGGCAGCAAAAGCATACCTTTAATTGCAAGTAAAACACACAAATGATTTATTCAAATTTATATGAGCAGTGACTAAGTGAAATGGATCAGTTGAAGAGTCAATAAGTGGTTTGAGTTGCCTTAAAGGGGAACACCACCTACATTATAAATTCCAGTGTTATTTCCATGGCCTATGAAAGTTCAATCAATATTTGTGAGCATGAGCTGCTCTCTCTCAAAGCCAGAAACCAGAGAACTCTCAAACTTATGATGTCATCAGTATAAAGTCTGGAGCTGCTCCATAGACAATGAATGTGAGTCTGATTTTGTAGACACACAGACTGTTTGTTTTCTTTTTTTATACCCAAATGAGCATTATTCATTTGAAGTGTTGTCAGTTCTGAAACAGAAAATGTACCCATATACTCAGATCAGATTCCCCTGGCTGCATCTTTTACCATTTATTATCTATGGAGCATATCCAGATTTTATACCTGATGACATCATGTTTAAGTTTTAACACTGTAATTTTTGGATTTGGGATAGAGTTGTTCATGTTTACTAATGTTTGGACTGTCTTAGAGCATGGGAATAACATGTAAGAAGTTTTCAAAATGGGCATAGTTCCCCTTTAACTACGCTTTAACCATACTGCATTTGCCATTGCATGACTGTTGAAGGACCAACATATATATTTTTAGAGGTCATGTAAGTGGACATTTGAAAGTGTAATTTTCATGGACATAATTTTGATTTTGCAAAACTATGAGACTGCAGAGGAACTAATAGATAAAATCAACATATTCATTCAGAATAATGGTGTAATTGTATCATTGGAAATGATATTATTTAGTGAGAACTTGGAGGAACTTAAGCCTTATTACAAGCAGCGATTTACTCCATTTGTATTCAGTTGTTGTTGTTTCAGCTGTTCCACACAGTTCTTGTCAAATAAAGTATTTTAGCCATGTTGGCAGCATGGCTCTAGGGATGGCAAAGCCAGTCAGTGTGTCCTTCACTTACATTGCCGATATTCATTGTGTCCAAATGATGAATTTGGTGGTCCTGCTCCATTTCCTCTTGCACCACCAGCAGTCCAAAGTTTTCACTTATCCTGTGAGACATTCACTTGACGGATTGGCACAAAGTTTGGTACAAACAGTAATGGTTCCAGCATTATAAATCATCTGACTTTGGCTTTTGACTTTTGTAGTTTTGAGTGAAATGCCTCAATAACTATGAGATGGAGTGCCATGATATTTGCGTCAGACATTTAAGCGCCCCTTGGTATAAATTATGCTGACTTTGTTAATCCCCTGACTTTTTATCTAGTGCCACCATCAAGTCAAAATTCATCTTTGTCCAGTACTTTGATTTATCAGTCATAGTGAGGCTCAGCATTGCAGGAGTAGCTTTAGCTTTAGTGTTAGCTCGAGTGTAAGGTCTGGATTTAGCTACTCATCTAGTCTAGTTTAACATGCAAGGACACACCAAGTCCACTTGACTGACTGATAACACTTACGATGCTGTAAAATAACTCAACGCAACATTTAAAACAAGGAAATCATAGGTAATTAAAAGCTGTATGAGGGAGCTAACAGAGGAAATGTTACTCGCTCATGGCGCCCCCCGCATCAATCCAGTACTTTGGCTTATGACCAAATACCTGCAAAACTAATGACATTCCCATCAACCTTAGCTGTGCTTTTTGTGTATAACTAACAAGGACATGTTAGCCATTGCATGACAGGCTGTCCTCATGCACTGTTCGTGCATATACTTACAAAAAGTAATGCACCAAAGTTTATATATAGGTCTATTTAGCATAATCATGAGCTAGTTATTTGTGTCCATAACCCATGTAGGCTGTGATCATGTGACCAATGCTGCAGACACATTCCATTTGTAGCGTGCACAACATGCCCCTACAAACCGTGCTCACCACTAGTACAAGACAACCAATGTGACGGTTATCGGAACCCTGCAACAACGCAGCACTGTAGTGAATAAATATGGGACCAAACATAGCAATAATCCACTTTAATCCATACACAAAGACATGATTCACTTTATAAGTAACGAGATGTAACCCCTACCATCACCCTTACCCGAACCTCGATCGCTTCCCTTTACCCTACTCCTTCATAGCTAGCTAATCACTAACTTATCATTTTCTGTGGGGTTTCTGCTTCTGGGTCAAGGGGCAAAGGGGGCTGATAGTGGACTGATGTGTAGGTCTGGCGGGAAAGTCATATAGCTAGTGGGCAGGTTACGTAGGTGCTCCAGCTGCAGCTATACCTACTCAGGTTGAGTGGTGGATGAGTTACAGAACATAGGACTTTCCAACACGGGACTTTCCCTGAAGAGATCGGTGTTCAGAACTGTGCAAAACCAAGTGGACTTTGAGTTATTTTAAGGTACATTGTCACCGTGTTTCTCTTCCTAAACCTAACTAATGTAACTTAATGTTACCCAGATAGCCAAAATGACCCAGCCCAGCAGTGGCCCAAACTCAGCATGAGGGAAGAAAACAGTTGGGCTACGTCCATTTAACTGAATCCGTTGGGACTCGGGATGAATGACTTCCCAGAATCGGGCCGAATAAACAGGCCTGATTCTGGCAGCCGTGTCTCAGACGGGATGTCTGCAACATCTTATCAGGCCCAGATTTGGCAACCACTAATGGGCCAGAACGTGTTTTGGTGCTGGCCACCATGCTGGGGGGGGTAATTTGTCAGATAGCCCATCCTCCAAACAGCTGTATGTGCATTTTTGTTAGATATCACACAAACCGCATGAGGATACCTTAAACATGATGAACTAAGATGGTGAGGGAGAATGATATAAACATTATACCTGCTGATAGTAATACTACTCTTTTAGCATTGTTGTTGTGAGCACTGTTTACATGCTGATGTTAGCATTTAGCTCAAAGGACAGCCTCATGGTGCTGGAAGCATGGCTATAAAGTCTATACGGTTCCATCAAAACCCTCTCCAAATATTGGCCAGATCAACTGCTGAGTAGTTTAACACAGAGCCAGTCTGAGAAACATAAACTACACTACCTGTGCTCTAGACTCGCCCACCTAAAATCCCACTCAGGATCACTTTAGACAGTAATTACATCCCAAGGGCCCCAGATCCAGACCTGTTCCTCCCACCCCCAGTGTCCTCCGTACCGTATCATAGCCTGGACACCGGTCCAACGCCTTTTAACTTTCCAGCCAAGAGCCAGAGCCAAATATCTGTCTCCCACTGAAAAGGAGTCTCAACTCCTTCCTCAGAGTACTGTAACTCCCCTCCTACCACAGACCAAATACGTCACATGGAATGTCCAAGAAGATATCAATGTGTTTGTTCTCACAAATTATTTTCCAGACAGTCCACAGAACCTCCTACACTATTCATACACAGAGAAAGAAACCAGTGCAGTTTTTTAATCATTCTTTACATTTCTTTTTTCTGTATTTGGGCCAGTTAGTCCTGGTGTAAGCACAAGTGTTGGCTTTAAAAACAGGAAGACGAGTCAAGAACATTTATCCTGATGGTAAAGAATTGACTTGAAATCCCTAGACTGTTCCATGTGGCATTTCTTCTCCATCGGATACTTTCAGTGAAGCTTATTTGGAAGACAGTTTGCAATATCCAGGCATCAATCGATGCTGATCTTCCTCTCAAATACACAGCAAATGGATTCAGTCCTCTGCTTTTGTGCTGCAAAAAGAAAGGGAAAACCTCTGCCTTCTCTTTGTTTTCGTTCCGCAGTGAGTGTCAGTTATGATAAGATCTTTCTTTTAATGGAAAAGAACTGTTAGAGGAGCTTATGAAAAGTATCACACACCTCCCTGTCTTCTTCTGTGTGTGTGTGCGCAAGCACTGGTGCGTTCATTCATGCCAGTGTTTATCTCAGCCACACGTGGTCCAGTGTGTGACCGTTATTTTGCTGTAACTCAGTAAGGAAAAGCAAAGAAAGGTCAGTTACAAAATCATGTCTACTTCCATTCACTCATTGTAAATGAAATTTGCATTGCGTCTTGTACAGTTGACTCCAATTTCTTTTTTTTTTTTCTTTTTTGGACCAGAGTTTGTTTTTAGAAGCCCACCACACTGCACAGGAAACAGCATAATAGCTGCTTCATAAGTGACCCACAACTTGAAGAAATAGTCATATTCTGCTGTGCCAAGTCACATTTAAACACACATGTATGCACACACACAGGTACTGTAACGTACAGCGTACGGACCCAATTACAATGTTGTTTATAATATCTTCTGGGTAGAAAACCCCTGGGTTACATACATAGAATGAAATAGCGCTAAGCAAACACTGCCTCAATTGGCTTGGTTTTAGCCGCTTTAGCGATACACATCAGCATCAGTTTAAGTACATGCTATATTTAGAAGATTTTCACTGCTTCACCTTGTCATCAGACAGCCTTTTTTGACGAGAACTGAAACTGTTATCTCGTAGCCACAAGGCTCCATTGACAAAAACAGTAATTTTACTTCACACAACAAGGGAGTTGTTGGTGTACTGCTGCCTCAACTGGTTAATGTGTAAGGTAAAACAGAGGATATATTCCAAATATAGCATACACTGAAACTAAAACTGATTTTTTTTTGTTTAGGTTGGTCTTTTTAGGTGGCTGAAATCCGTTTTGCTGCAGCCCTTGTCTACAGCAGTACATTGTTAAGCTCTTGTTCTTGGTTGTTTCTCTGTTTCCAGGAGGGAAGTGCTGTTTTAGAGACTGTGATTGACACCCTGGACTTTTTCCTTGACACAGCCCAGACTGAGGAAGGGCCACCTTATCTAATCCACAGTAAGTTCAAGTACTCTCACTCAACTTGAAAGAACTTGCATCAACATTACTAATAAGGGAGCAGAGATTTTCCTATCCTTGCAGAAGTATTCTCTTTTTGCTGTTGATATATGTCGTTTTGCTTAAAACAAATCCCCAGTCCCTGAGTGAGCATTTTTCATCATAAACCAAGCTGCGCACACACACATTCTCAAAGCTATGACAGTATCTCTAAGCCTGTGTTAAACTCTGGCTCTTTCTTTCACCAGCTTGTCGCTGTTTATCATTCGTCTTTAACAACACAAATATATTCTCCTCAGAATGGGAGCCAGACGGAAACAGGCCCATTGTTGTAATTCACTGGCTGCATTAGTGCATGAATTCATTGAGGTTTCTAGTCTTCTATCAAGTTACCAAGGCCGGTTTATGTGGTCAATCAGTCTGAATTAGCAGCCAACAGACTGAGAAATGCATAAAATCCCCTCTGATCTGCTGTTTCTGGAATACTATCCTGTCTGTAGACACAAGAGTCAGACATCCACACTCCATTCGAACAGGCATCGCCAGTGATGTCATTGAACAGATGCACACACACACAATAATGCACAACCCTCCCCTTGTTCTGTCTTTTCCCACTTATCCTCTTTCTCAGTTTTTCCAGCATCCCATCCACTTGACAGATTTGTTGAGTGATGTAAAGGTAAGGAATTCACAATTAATCCCCCATCATCAACATTGGGGTTGCGATAAAAGCGATGGATTGACAGCTCTTTAGGTGTCTCCAGAGGGCTGGTTTGAAACATCTGACATACGCTAAACATCCAAAACCTGGCACTCTGCAAAATCTTAAGAGCAGCATCACCTTACACCCACACCCACACTCAGCACCACCCCCTGTGATTGTATTAAAAGCAACAAGTTTTCCAACCATAACTCAGCTTAGCCTTATGGATACAGCAGCATAATGCACATACTGGTCGGTACTCTTTAACCAACCACTTTACCCTTTTCATCACTGCACCTTGTCACTGTCACTCTACCTCTGGTGTGGTGCCAGCTGGCTATTAGCCAATGCACTGCACACCCCACCTCTGCTGTGATGACAGACAGTCGTATTTTCAGGGCAGAGTGGTGCACGCTTATTTTTCCTGTGGAGGGTCGATGGCTGTGATGCAGCATGAATCAAAACACTTGTGGCAGACATGGAGCGCATGACAGACGACCGCTGTGTTTTTATTATGTTTCAAACCATTCATTCTTTCCTACTGTTCAGGATGTTTTTAACCAGGAAGTATCAATTTAACTGTTTCATTCTTGCATCTAAAGGACATTACAGATCTCAACTTTGATGAGAATAACATAAAACACGTTAGACACTTATTTGTTTTTAATGACTGAGAGTGGGCTGATGAATCTGTAATATATATCAAATCTCTGACTGTTGTTGTTGAAGTCAGAGCTTTAGCTCAAAGCTGCACGTTCACAGAGGCAAAAGTGACAGTCAAATAGGAAAATTGTAAACATCAATGTAAATATGCATTTGTTGTCGAAGCAAGTTCGTTTTTGTTTGGGGGGGGGGTTTCATATTTTCATTGCTGTCCAATGAAATTTTAAACAATACTCAGTGTATCTATGATTCAGAGCTTGTCTGCGCTCAGCTCTCAACATGGAGGTGGCTAAGCTGGCGATTAGCAGGTGATGGTGCTAACAGCATGAACAGTGCTAACAACATGCTGACAGCGTTAACGGGGGGGGGGGGGGGGGGTTTGATTTAGAGGGTGGGCTTCTAAGACTTCGCCATCCCAATATCAGCAGTAACCGCTGCATGAACACAGGGCAGAGTGGTGGTAATTAGCTAGCCAGTGGGATATACACATGGGAATCACATACACTAAGGGTGCTTTCACACCTGCCCTGTTTGGTTTGGTTCAATCCAAGTCAAGGTCGTTTGCCCCCTTAAGTGCGGTTTGTTTGGGCAGGTGTGAACACAGCAATCGCACTCAGGTGCGCACCAAAACAATCGTACCAAGACCTTCTTGAAGAGGTGGTCTCGTTCCGGTTACACATAAACTCTGGTGCAGTTTGTCTGTGGTGAGAACGTGCTCCAACCTTGATCTAAACCAACTGCAGCTGCATGATACATTGTTTGGGTTAAACATGAGCATGTTACAGTCCCTGAGGATTATTAATGTGCGCCTCCTCCTGTACTGCCTTAATATGAACATTCATTGTATTCAATGCAACAAAACATTGTTTTCTAGTTGGAGCTGCTCCTCGTTTTCAAACTTTATGGTTTGCCTAAAATGAACAATGACAGCAATATAGTCCACGATGAGCAGCGCTAAAATCAACCTGTGTAGTTGTCCTTACATTGTGACATTAGAAAGTGTCACATTTATCTTGCAAGTGTACTCTTCTTCAGTGTTTTGTTTACTTCCTGGATTTTTCCTGCATGGAAATTCTGACCAATCAAGAGCGGCTTTTTTGCACAAGGCATTTTATCTGGTCCGCTTGTAAATAATGCTGTGAGAACACGAACCAACTCTAGTTCCTGATTCGGACCAAAGCAAGACAACTCTAGGTCTGAAAGCACCCTAACATGCGGCTGAACTGTCTACCACAGCAAAGAGCACATAAGCTCGGATCACAAGTGAGCATGACTTTATAATCTCTGCTCAGGACGCCATTACTCCGCTATATCTTTACCAAGCAAACAGTTGTTTGCTGCCATATTAATGATCTAAATATTGTTCTAACCATTTAAAGATCGATGGGATTGTCTGAAAAATGCTTAGGGCTTACATGTTGTTTTTCAAAGGACAGCAACAATACAATTATTATTATAATTGTTATTTTGCTTAAATGTATTAACATATCAATTATTTTCTCTAACTCTTTAACAAGTTCAACATAAGTGTAATTCATTTAGTATCCAGTATAATGTCAAATTTTAAAAACCACAGAGGGACCTCACTGCGCCTTAACTTGGCAGGAATACGACTTGGATAAACTCACACACTTTCAGTAGGAATATAATGTGAATGAAATATTAATTGTTGACAGTTTCTCATATGTTACTATCCTCAGGGATAAACCATCAGTTACCCATACCTCATGATAATATATAACAGGCCTACTACATAAAGAATGTAAGCATTACACATCAAACATCTCAGTGTAAACATATTATGCTAGACTTCACTTAACACATGAGTAGTGTTGTTGATAATTGTATATTTGAGGTATGTAACAAGGAGTTGTAGAGCTAGTGTTGACAGACAGATTTACAGATGATGTCTCCATAACAGTTTGGAAACACGACATGTGATGTTTGGGGCTGAGTCATAGCTTCCATCAGACAGGCTACAGTGCTGGATACTGTCTTGTGCAGCGGAGCAAGTTCCCATCATGACAAACAGGGACCACACACTGTAAAAACCAGATGGAAAGATAATATGATAGAGAATCTTTTTTTAAAGGAGAGCGCACATTAAAAAACATCTGCAGGCACCGTGTATTTGCGCCAGCAAGTTTTACAAAACACAACACGTGTAAAAACAGTTTTAAAGAGTAACTCCACACTAACTTGTTTGTTCTGAACTGCTTAGATTAATGTTGAATCTTATGTGCAGAAACATGTACATCAAAACTTTAGGTTATATTAAATGAAAACCCAGTGCAGTACACATTTTCAAAGAACAATTTGTCTAACTAAAATGAAAAGAGTCAGTGTCTGTCATTCTGTCTCTATGTATGTCTGTCCCACAATTTTCTCATCAATCACTCGTCTGATCGACTGTTACAGCAACACCTGAGGCAAAGCAATCAGCCCGCTGTGAACAGGCTTGTTTTGAACGAGCACTGTGCTGTAGTGTTGTAAACTTTACACAATTGGCTGGTGATCAGTCATGACTACAATTACTTAAATTTTTAATGGAGTGTTACTGAAATATATCAACAGCAAATTCCTCATCAGCAGGTGCAAGGCAACGAGTGACAAGTCTTTGTTTATTAAAGAAGAAGGAGGCCAACAGTCAGAGTGAATGTGGAAATATTCATTTCAAAAGTTTAACTGCCGGACACAAAATGTCACCTGCTTCACTGAAAGGTCCACTTTCAGTTCTTCTCTAAGTTTCCACATACTACTTGTGTGAGTGTCAAATTGAATGACTGGCTTCCTGAGTTGTGATGTCACAAATCCTGATCGTATGTACACGTGTGAAACTCAAGGCTTTTTCCAAACCACCACCTACACCCTCTCCCTAACCACTTCCACTCCATTTCCATGTTCATGTGGAGGGTCTGCCACATTGAGTGCCATCCCAAACCAACTAGTGAGGAAAGTGAGTTATGAAACACTCAGACAGCGAGACTGCACTGATGTCAAATTATTGACCACGTGCAACTTCCCTCACGAACGTTACCTACTCAAACTGAGACAAGCATTCTGCATTCGTCACAGAGACATTAATATCTTAATGGTTACATTGTATAAAGGATAAAATAGTTATTTATTATACAAAAATAAACTAATAAATAAACAGTAGCAGCACATACAGATTAAATACAAGTGCTACAATGGGAGAAAGTTTTATTTTCCTGCATTATAAAAACAAAATTGGATTAGGCTTTATTTTTCTCCGTGGTTACAAAAGTTGCGATAGCTCCTCTTTTCGTAACAGAGAAGGAAGTTTGTCCCAAGCGTGCCTGTTTTTTCCCATACACTTATTCCCTCAGCTGTCAAGGTGACTGCAAATGGAGCGACACTCCGAGACAGAGTGGGAGTGAGTAGGGTCCGGTTTTGGAAAGGCCCTCAGACTTACTTCATCAACGTCAAAGGACAAATGCTCTTTTAATATTTTTCGAGCTTTTTTATGTCTTTATTGGACAGGACAGATTCAGCATGAAAGAGGCTGGAATCAAACCCATGGCCACTGCAGCAAAGACACTGTCTTTGTACATAGGACGCCAGCTCTACCCACTGAACTACTGGGCGCCCTCAAGGGACAAATTATGCACATACATCATTCTACACAGTGAAGGTCAAACATCCAAGAAAAGTAACAATAAGCACATTTCACAAAACTTGTGGTTTCAATTGTGGCCAGCGGGGGGAAACACCACTTTCTAGTAAATAACTTTTGAAATTGAGCAGCATCCAAGCATCAAATTTGATTTTACAGAATAACAACAATACTCCATTGTGGTGTCTCTCTGCTAATATCCCAGAAGACACTCCTTTGACCTTCCTGCTTTTTTTCTTAATTTCTTGAGAATCTGTTGGGCAATGGCTTTCTGCTTCCCTTGTGCCTTTTCTTTCTGTTTTTCGTTTGAAGACTGATTCCCATTGGATGCATTTGTAAACGGTTATGTAAGGCACGGGGGCCACAGTGCACAAGGCCAGAAGAGACTGGCCCAGGCCCGACTTTAACTGCTGGGCCCGCTTAGCTTCATTACTCATTCATTCTGAATGATGAAGCAGAAGGAGGAACCATAAGTCTACATCTGGAGAGCAACCAAAGCATGTGGCCACGTCTGTTATATCCTCAGCTTTTACCTTACTGATTTAAGAACTCACTTTTTCAGCTCAGTTATACAAAGCTCACACCATGTACAGAGTGGGAGTATCTACGTAAGACATACCTCAGAGGGGAAAGTGATAAACGACTTTTAAATGACACATATCTCCAGCGTTAGACAGTTTGGGTGATTTAGTGAAAGGTAATATTTCTTAGTGTAAACACACAAATCTAAGTGAGGTGTAATATGCACCAAGACACCGGCTCTGATTTAACAGTGCTGACAAATTGCTTTTAAATGAGTGCTAAATGACAAATTTACAGACTCAATATATTGAGTTAAAACATGCCATTGTTCCAAACATGTAGGGGGGTATTAGATATTGATTAAAACTCTAATTTCACTATAATCACAAAGAAAGCATATCATATTTTCTCGCTTACCGCAGCTGGTGTCTGGCAATGCAGACAATTTATTTCTGCTGCTAACCCAATACAGCAGATGTTAATGGAATTTTGATTGTGGTGCTCACCACACTGAAAAATTTCTTCTCAAATAGTCACCAATGTGTCTTTCCAGAAACAATGTCCTGGTTGAGACAAAGGTCAGACAGTTTTCGTTGGAGCTGCTCTCTACCACCGTCGACACAGAGGTCTGGGGACTATCCAAAATAACGAGACTTTGTTTGTGGAAAGAAACTTTTTTAAGTGTAGACATGGATAAGCACAGTTAGAGGTCAGTGGGAAAGAGACTTTAATAGATCGGGTGAACTGATACTCTTACTACTAAATATGTTTTGTTATTAATCTCAAAACATGATGTCTCATTTCAAAATGACATATCGGTAAACCGCAGTTCAGTCAGTATCCTCGTAAACATCTAATCTAAAGTTAAATCATCCCTGTTTGAGCTCTGACATCATCAAACAAACACTGAAAATCAAACGACACCCCATTAATGAGCTTTATGAGCAAATATGCACACACCAGAGAACATACTCCATCTGTGTCACACTGGGTTTTGTTGCAGGTAGCGTGGCTCGGGTCATGACATTTTTGGCCAGTGAGGTCATGTGACAGCGGAGGTAATGTGTGTATGAGGAGTTCAAGGTTTATTTATTGTGCAAACAGAGCTTTCTCATTACTACAGCATGTTTTCACTGTTTGATGTAGTCAGCTGCGCCACACACAAAGTAAACATATGTGAGACACACACACACACCGAGCACAGTAACTCCTCTGTTTTTGCTTAATTGATCAGCTTTTATTGCTTTCTTGAATTCGTTTTGTTTGTTTATAGCGGAGTTCTCCTCATGAATGTTTTTTCTTTTATAATTAAAAATTTCACTGTTATGAAACTTGTGACGAAACAAATGCGTAATGGTATCTGTGCAAGCTCCTCGCGCCATCCAAAGCTATCCGAGCGTGACTTTAAAACAGAGATAGGCTCACAGTCATGAGCCTAAACACACGCCTGCAGGTTACATTCATGTCTGAGCCGGCCTTCTCTCCAACACAAACCTGAGAGCTCTTACGTCTGGCAACACGAAGAGGTGCAGTGTTAATGGAGTGTCAATGAGTTCAAGTGACAAAGTGCAAGAAGTGATGGGAACCTGAGGATTCAATCTTCTCTGACACAAGGGAATTTCCCCCTAAGAGTATGTGTGTGTGTGTGTGTACGTGTGTGTGGTAGCACATGCAGCTCAAATCAAAGCTGTGTCTAATTATTTGAATGGCAATCAACAGCACTATCAGCAGTATCATCACCACTCGTAATTCATTTTTACACCCCACAACAGCAACATCAAGCACCACATGTGTCTTATCGACTGTACTTTGCAGTGTGCCATTTTTTTTGTGCATACTATAAACCAACATAAACCAGATGAGAAACAATTAAGTGTCAAACTGGGAAGAAGCAGGGTGAGGTGCTGAGTACAGCAATCTTAAAAACCCTGACTTCAGCTCATTGTAATCTTGTGAGGTTGCAACACCAGAGCTCTGGAGAAAATTAAACACATCACTGTGTTCCAGTAAATATTTTTTTCTTTGCCAAATTATCATTACTTTGTTATGGTCCACATAATAATTATTCCTATTTCAACTGTGAATTTTGCTCCCCAATGAAATTCAGAGGCACTTGGTCAGTGCTGCCGTTTGCTCAGCAGGAATTCACTATCCCACTTTTTAAGGATTTGTCCAGACCAGCGGTGATTTGTGAAAACTACAGTCATCATGACAGAAATCATCCACGCTGCCAGACAGTCCTTAAACAAGACAGTGCTTCTTTCCAGCACTGCTCTGTATTTGACCCTGATCTTTGTGAAAAGAGCAACCAATAAAGACATATTTCTCCTTTGGGGGGATTAGTGGAGCACCACAGAATCTAAGCTTATGCTACAAAAAGAGCCAAAGCATCCTGCTTTTCAGCTTCAATTACAAAATGCTTTGGATATTCACTCCTCTTATTTCTCCAGGGTGCCTTGGGTTTCTGCATCCCTGCTGTCACTGTCTTCCTTTCATCCCACTGGATCCCACTGTACAAGGTTATGTGAGACAAGGGAGCAAAATAAACATGTCAGCCTCTGAGAACCAAGCCAGGGCAGAGAAGGCCAATCGAGACTCTCTGACCGCTGAGTCCTCTTGGTGCTATTACTCACAGGCTTTTAAGATGAAACAGGAGGGAGGGAATCATAAGGCACTGCTCTGACATCTTCACATCGCCTCAGTCCATTCACATGTTCACTGTTTTTATTCTCTCTTTGTCAATGTAGTCATTAGAAAATTCAGTGTTTCCACGAGTATCAGTTACATTCACTGTGTCACGCACCGATGAATGTCAGTGACACATTTAAAGCTGTGGAAAAAGCACTGGTATTGATCAGTACTCTGTTTTGGCAAAAACCTAGAGTTGAGGTATCGGAATTGGTAATGGCAGAGAAAAACTTGGATCTTTGTGTCTCTATTCTCTCCATTCTTTATCTCTTGATACCGACCTCTCTTCTGTCAGCTCTGAAGAAAGACTGTCCGAAGGAATCTCATTTTGCAAAGTCTCAGAAGTTAGAGGCTACTGGGAAATATAGCTCAGTGAGTGTATTGAGGTTTCACAGATTAGCTAATGTGACCTTAACTTAACTCAGCATCGCTAATTCAGGGTTAATTCATGAATTTTTGTAGGATTTTCCTGAAAAAAAAAGGACTCATACAGAAGTAATCCCTCTCATCATCTTCATCATTTATGACCCAGTAAAAGTGTGTGGCGGTGTGTTTCTCTTTCTTATTTTGATGTGTTCAGTTCAGGACGTTCCAGGCCACAGCACGCAGGTGAGGTCAGGACTTACTGAAAAAGGTAGCAACCAGATGTGAGACTGTGAGCATAAAAGAGAACTGGATACAGAGTTGGAGGCGGAGCCTTGTTCATTTCTATGTAAGTTATTCAGTGGCACCAAAAGCCAAAAAAGTTCAACTGCCGTGTATAAAAACATCCAGGTAATCTGCACTGCTTCCGCACTGTGTGACCCATAGAGCCAGCGCACTACAGACCTCAACCGGCAGAGTCGGCTACTTCCAGTTTAGCACTCCATTAACTTTAACGAGGATAAAATAATTCAAACCTGCGGCTCTTCTGGACTCTGCAAATGTTTTCAGACCAAATGGATCCAATCTCACTATTGAAACAAATCATTTTCAAGGGGGTTGTGACGCTCAAAAGAATTTATACACTGATTTACAAATGTCTCTTTCGCAACGTAAGTCAACGGGAAAAAGTCTTTTTAAACCATAGGGCATCAAGTGATGGTGCAATTACACTGTTTGGCCACTAGAAAAAATTATTTCCTGGGGCCCTGACAGCAGCACGCATCCAAGAGAAGCTATGAACATCATGGACACAGCACTAACAAATGCAAATATGAGTGGCACATCGTCAAGTGAACAACGCTCATTCCAAAATTAAAGCGAATCTGGCATTTGCTTTCACTTTCACTGGCAAAACTGCTGACAAACAGGAACTGATGATGTCTGCATAGTATAGCCTTAAATGAACAACACTTGCTGTTGTTCTGGCCTTTTTCAAATACTGCCACTTTGTTAGTGATTTTGGCGTCAGACAACAATGCAAAATGGGCAGCGTCAGTTTATAATGCCGCGGCATGGCAAAAATGCTGCTGGTAACAAAATAATATAAGGAGCTGGAAAGTCCCTATGGGGCAGGCAGGAGAGGAGGTGGATTAGTCCAATAAACCCTGCACTTTGCTTCCCGTGTGAATATTGAGACAAATCTTGATGGTCTTTTTTTTTGTGAGCGTAACCATGTGCTTTTGCTGCATAAGAAAATAAACGTAAATATGAGGTGTTTCACTGATGTAGTAAGCAGAAACTGCACATTTCCTGTGAAAACGGAAGTGTATTTTGAAATACTTAGTGCGTCATGAAAGTCCACTGAAAATGCGTTAAACCATTACAGTGCTTGGGTTAATGTTTTAGTTACTTTCCAACTCTGAATACAGTGTTGATAGATTAAAGGTATACTATGCAAAAGTGAACACAACAGCCGACCTCAGCTTCACTCTCCTGGTGTTTTACCTTGCTATATTTGTGTTTTTATTCTCTGTGTCTTGGATGTCCTGATTTCACCTGAGCACTGTGGAGGTACACGCCCATAAATGTTTTGATCATAAGAAAATAGAGGCAGAGTCTACACCAGCACCCACTTCTAGCTTGTTACAAGATGACTGAGAGGGATTACACCTGTATGAGACGACACATTGTTTGTTAGGACTGCATAGTATAACTTTAAGGATTGGACTGGAGTTGTTGTACACTGTAGGACCATTTTTTGAGTTGCCAACATTGCCTTAATTCTTATCATCTCAGAACGAAGCTAAGGCTTGAACAAAGGCATGTTAACAAGAGCGACATCTTGAGGTCATTTAAACTATCTCTGACCCTTACACATTACACTGGGGTCAGGGGTTAAGCTTTAAACGGCTCATTTACTCTTGAAATTCAATCATAATCCAGGATATCTCACTGAAATCTCTTTCCGTTCTCCAGTTTCTGAGTTTCTTTCCCACAAGTGATTAAAGGTAATTCATTGTTTACTCCAGTGAAATCACCCCACTTCCAAAATAACAAAGCACTCTTTCCATACAGTGTAGCAGACAATCAATGACTCTGGCGGTGTGTGTTTCATGTGAGCGCGACTGAATTTGCATGTGCGGACAGGCCATGGGGATGCATCCCATCATTTTAACACTGCTCTCTGAGGGAGTATTCATTACTGTGATGAAAGGAGTTGGGGAGCAACACCAATGCCAAATGCATATAACGTAGACCAGCAATTTGGCTTCCACATGGCTATCACCTAGGGAAAGGCCCAGCAGAATGTATAGGCCATAAAAAATAATATCAAAACATAAAACAAAATGATTGATTTATGGTTACGTAAGACTTGGCTCAGTCTGGTTTTGACAGTGTGGTTCCATTATTGGCTTTGCTTTTACCCACATTAACTCTCAAATCCAGACTTGAATAATATTTGGCCTGCTGCTAACAGGCTACTCTACATACCATAATAATATATGTGTGTACCATTAGAACAGTAATTCAATACAATTCTGTCTTAACTGTCTTTACATTTTCAATCTGATCCCCATCACAGAGCAGTAAATCAACAGGTCAGCGTCAGCAGTGTTCTTGGACAAGACATAAAAAGCAACAGTTTTATGGCCAGGGGGTCAAAGCAGTGATTTCACAGAGCAGAGTTATAAAGCTTGGGTGGGAGGAAAAGCTGGGCTTCCAGCAGCCGCAGGCAGCTGTGGATCAGTCTAACAACAAGACCTGACCTACATGTCTGAGGCAGACAGACGGAGGAAACACTAAAATCTCCAGCTGCCTGGATGTTTGACAGGCATTGAAGCTCCTACCAGCTTCATTATGGCTGAGTTCTCCTTATATAATCTTCAACCTTGAACTGGTTCGCAAACAATCAGCCTAAAAGCTCTACTGCAATGATATATGACATTTCTTGGGTCAGTGTTTTCTCAAACTGTGGTGCCTGAGTGATGGTAAAATTTTAGACTGCTTTTTGGATTTAAACATCCTTACAGTTTTTTGTCTGATTGCTCACCAGTCTCAAACTCAATAAAAATTGTGTTTTTGCACCAATACAGTACACACACAAACAATCATTTGAATAAGCAAACGAAGCACCAACCACACACTGAAAGTATAAATGAAAAACACTTGTGGCTTTTGCTTTTTGTGTGCGCAGAGCATAGCAGTTTGTAGTACAGTAAAGCTGTTGTACACGTAGTAAACACATATATACTTACATAGGTATTCAAATGTGTGAAGTATGGGTGTGTATTCTGAACATAACACACTATCAATGCAAATAAGGGAGGAAAGTTTTTGTTTCTCAAAATTTTCTAACACATTTTCACACTGACCTCGTCACGTATCACCGCTTAGTTATAGACTCTCCAAGACAATATATGACATGCAAGATAGCCTGGGTGTGTCTGTTGTTGAAGTTCTGGAGCGCCGTGTCCAACACACTCTCACATATTGATGTTTTGTCATGGACTTTGCACGTCCACATGTGGCGTGAAAGGTACTCTGAGTGCATTGGCTGTTGATGTTCTGGGACACTGGGACACTCTTCTTTCAAAATATACTTCAGTTTTCGCAGGAAATTTAACATTTACATACAGTCTCTTTCAAAGTAAATGCACTACGTCAGTACAACACCACAATTTTTTTTCCTTCAACAACAACAACACCACTCTCTCGGGTGAAAGTCAGTGTTTGTATGATCCATCCACCACGCCCCCCACACACCCCATTGGACTTTTTCCACCTTAACTTTCGTCCTTGTCCCTACGTGATTCTACCTGATGCCGCCACGCACTCTTAAACTGTAACGGCAATCGACCACGTATCATGCCAACTTTAAAGGACGCCTTTCTTGAGTTGTTTCTGACACCACAAGTCACTGCCCAAGCACCGGATTTCGACGACTTCGGAATGAGACCGGTCTCTTGTGTCAACTTCGACCTGTTAACTCCACTGTGTCTTTTCAAAATACACTTCCAATTTTACAGGAAATGTACAGTTTGCATACAGTCCCTTTCAAAATTAGCATACGACATCGCTTCAACATTATGACTTGCCGTTTTTTTCCTTCAACAACAAATGCACGTGGTTACATAGAGCCAACACATACACATGGCTAGGTTCAGGCAACAAAAGAACAAGGCTGGGTTTAGAAAAAAATAACAGGGTTTGGCTTTACATTACATGAAGTGAACACCAGCCTCCCGGGTGAAAGGTGATGATTGTCGGACTCATCCACCAGCCCTCCTACCCACCCTACTTAGACATTTCTCCCCTTTTACTTATGTTGGTGTAGGGCCGCGTTTCCCCCTCATGCTGTCGGGCACCATTACACACTGACGGCACCTTGCCGAGTATCACGCGATGTAAAATGATGGCTTTTTCAACAGTGTCTGATGCGGAAGTCATTGCCCAAGTGCCTGTATTTGACAAGTCTGGAATGAAAGTGGGTTGCAAAAACACTGTTCCACTTCACATGTGATGTTGTCTTGAGCTTGGCAGCATGTCTGCCAATGTGGAAAGGCAACTGGCAAAATAGTGTATAGAGACTAATGTTTACAGTTTTGCTAGAGTGATGTGATTGAATTGCAAGTTAAATGTAAAGCAGTGATTTGTGTTTACAGTTTTGCAGAAAGTGTGTCATGAAATAACAAACTGAGTGTAAAGCAGAGAACGTGCATTCAGTCTGGCACACTCGGTTAAAGCTTCAGTTGGTAACTTTTATGAAAATAACTTTGTGTCATATTTGCTGAAACTGTCTCTGTTTTTAAAGAAGCACATGAGACCAAAAAATATGTCCCTCATCCTCTTCCTACTGCCTCTAATGGCATTCTTTAGAATCAGACCGCAGCGCAGCAGCAACAACAATCAGAGCCGAGCAGTGTTACTGTCTTGCCTATTTCTCATTTTTCTTAAGGGCAGTGAAAACCAGTTGTGAACACAACATTGACATAACACCTTTTACTTTAAGTTGACACAGCAAACTAGTAAGCAAACAGTTGTACTATTTACACAACCAGTAATTATGGAGCAACATTATCATTCATTTTGAGTTGTGTTTGTGTCCACCTGAAGAACGTCAGGCCAGTATTCATTTTAGCTCTAAGCTATGTGGAAATATGTGCCTCTTTAGCTGCTAGTTGTTCCAGAGCTAGCTGCTAACTACTGTTTGGTGCTGAACAGGTACTGTGCAGTGTTTGTTTTTTACAGTTTTTCTGTGAAAACAGCAGTGATGAAAAACAATACTATGACAGCAGTGATACTTACAGTTGCTGTTTTGATATAAATCCCAATGCATATTACCTTAAAGACATTTTACTGTTTTAAAAGCTGCAAAAAAAAGTCAAACAAGTTCACCATCCTCACCTCCCACTCTGTGGTCACCTTGTTTAGATTCTCAAAATCTGTGAATAATAAAGAAATTAAATGCTATGTAGTCACCGCACTGACTTCAGCAGATGTTTTGTCTGTTTGATTGTTTTGCAAGCGCTATGCGTGACTTCACTGGGGCAGAAAAGATGGAGACAAAGGTTCGAAGTGAGTTGCAGTTTTAAATTCAACATGCTGAAACAGGATATTAAAAGTTGATGTTACTGTGAGTCACTAACAGTAAGACTGTGTCAACTTTTTTTTAAACAAACAATGGAAACTGGCACAATCTGGATCGGGTATGAAGCGGGCAGGTCTAGTACAAGGAGGTTCATACAAATTTGGAAGTCCTGAATGGGAACAGTGATTTGACAGCTCCAGAGAGAGTGAGGGCATAGTTGGCACATGTAACTAAAATAAATTTAAAAGGTAAATTTGCTTCTGACTACTCCAGATTTTTCGATTTGAACTCATTACATGTTTTTTGTTCTCTGAAACCTTCCTAATCAGAGAGTTTCTACAGCATTGTTTCTGTATTGCTCAAAAAACAACCCTATTGCCAGAAAAATATGTGGGCATTGTATTTTTCTGTAAACCACAGATTGTACAGACATTACATTTGCACGGTATAATGTAGCAGATATGTTGAAACATTATGTTTCAACACTGCTGTCGTTAGCATGTGATTAGGTTTTGGTACAAAAACCACTTATGGTTAGGAGAAGATCATGCTTAAAATCCTCGCTTTGGGGGGCACAATCCCCACTGGAAAGCAGCAATATCTCAGTAAAAAACAATCGCTTTTCATTGCATTATTCCTGTTGAAAAATCAGTGACGGGTTACTACAGATTACCCATGTTTGGGGCCTACAAAGCCACTGGAAATATAGCTATAACTCGCTAAATTGCAACTGCTTTTGTTGTCTGTTGGTCTCAAACAGTGGTCTGCAGCTTGGCAGGCATCTTGCCTAGGTGACACGTCATCTACCATACCGTCCACCTTCCCATGAGAAAGTCAGCTCATATAATCACTATCACATCATCTCAGAAACATTGATGTGACATGTTAAATATGTGCAAATGTAATGTATTCATGGTTTGCAAAAACATATAACCTCCTGAGGCCCAGAAAAAAAAGTTTGGATATTTTTATTTATATTTTATTTTATTTATATGATAAAATAGCAATAGTAATAATAATAATTGGGATGTAGGGAACATATCACAAAGATTTTTTTTCTCAAAGATCCACATAACATACATTCCAGTACATGACATTTACATGATATAATTAAATTCTCTTTTTAGATTTGTAATATGAACAGGTTTTGCACATGCTTTTAACTGGTTATTCGTAGTGTGTGTGCTTATGCTGTGTGTGTACTAGCAAAATATTCAGTTTACCCTCCCTTTAATCTGTGTTAAAAGCTAAAATCTCAGAACCCTCATCTACGTGTCACTTCTAATTCGAAATTGGTGCTGGGTGTCAAATTCTTGCTCAGGCTTTCTGAAGTATGGTTAAAAACAAAAGGAGCAAGTCCCACTGTCCCCCACAAAGGACATGTTTTTAAAAAGGTTATAGTAATATAGTTTTTGAGAAGACAAAAGATGTTGTGTTGGTTACACCACCACATGCTACATCTCTAGAGAGTCCAGGATGTCCCTTCCACAGAATCGGGAGTCAAATAGACTGCATGCATGGTGTTCAAGACAAAGGCGTCAGTGTCATGTCCCCACTGAGGACAAATATGAATTGACAGGTCTTAAACAGATAATGCAAACATTTTCTCCTGGCGACTGGGCTGCAAAAAAAAAAAAAAACAGCCTTCATTGTCCAACCATCAGGAGCTGGAATCATGTCAACATTAAAGCAACTTCATCTGCTATGAATTCAGTAGGCATTTCAATAAACTTTTCAACTCTTCAACCTGTAGGCAGCTAAATCTAAATCAGAGGAATCTAAATATTTCTGTCCTGCCAAATGTTGAAACATAAACTGAAATAAGTCTCAGAAACGCCTGAAGTCAGCAGGCCCAACCAATGTCAGTTGCCTTAACTCTATGGAGTCATTTAGTCTGTGTGTGTTTTGGCCAAGCTCGCAACACTTTTGCCAAATGGTTTGAATTGTGAAAGACATTTAGAAAAACACAACTCAACGACTTGTGCCATGATATAGTTGTGCAGAAATGTAAGGCCCGTGTTCAGCACGGGGATTTGTAGCGTCTGGCCGGCTGCTGTTCAGCTTAACCAAATTTTTCATTTTAGAGTCCAAGATGGAATATTCAACTCCATACATTTCATGAACCTGTATACTTAAAGCTGCTAATGATGATCTGAGTTTTCTAGACCTTATTACAAGACTTTCAGTGTGGCTAATAGTCCTCTTACCATTTTAGTTACATGACAGCACTTTCCATTAGTTGAGTTCAAGGCAGTTGTTCTACAAGCGTGTGCCCCGAATGTCCAGTTAATCCGCTCAGACAATTGTAGTAGGAAAGTGGGCAGAGTGGTAATGGAGTAAACTTGTCACTGCATTGGAAAATAGAGGACATGTGTTCACTTGCTGGCTCGAAGTGTGTTTCCCTTGGCCAAGACCTCATGCTGTGTTGTCCCATCAGGCCATTCCTGTCTGAAATGATTCCTGGCTCTCTCTGTCTCGCACACACACTCTCTCAAAGAAGTCTACGCTATCAAACACGCCATGGCTCTGCTTCCAGCTTCGTGTGTGTGAAACTCTGCATGTGTTGACGTAGAGCCTCAGGTTTGCCCACACAGAGATACAGTCAGTTATGATGAAATTTCTAATGAAATCATCACCTTTTAATCACTTACAGTAACAGATAAAAGTATAAATAGGATCAGATTTAAAAACATATTAAGTCTCAGCAATAGCAGGAAACGTGCATA